>OZ016486.1:1200000-2400000 GCA_963966615.1 Tenthredo amoena | reverse complement strand
ATTAAATAACGAATCCGCGCGATGGCTACTTTGCATCAACTCTTGGGCGACGAAAACACAATAAATTTATCGTGTGCATAATATCTCGTTTTCTACTCTTTTTTTTTCGTGTACTATAAAGTTTATATTATTATATAGTTTTGTTTGGACAAGGATGGAGATGTTTTTCAGTAAGATTTTTCAGTTGATTCCAAAGAAGTTGTGTAAGTTTTTTTTTAGTGAACGATTAAAAAGTTATATATTTTTTCGTTTAGACAAAAATGTAAAGTTTTTATTTAATTTTGCTGGCAAAAGACTGGATGAAAAGATCCAGTTTTGAAATGAAATAACGTTTTCATGTGATGTGAGGCTTGCTCCCCCTCTTTTCGTAGTCCACCTCATGTTTTCCATTAATTGGCCCGTATACGTTAGTAGTGAGAAGAATTTCTTATTCGTACTTTGGTTGGACGTAAATAATAGGTCTAGTGTGAAAGATAGATATTTAGGTATTTACCACATGATCAATCAACTAACTTTCTATTTTTTTCTACTGTTTACATTGTGTAAGTAGTTAAAAGCCTATTGCTCTCGTTACTTGCGGAAGCTATCGAATATGTGTAAATGAGCCATCAATTGCCGTAGGGTGAAAAAAAGCAAGACTGCAAGAATCTTGCAAAAAATATTCTGAGAGTGCAAGACCAAGACCGAGACCAAGACGACATGCGACTTATCAAGACCAAGACCAAGACGACATGCGACCTAACAAGACCAAGACCAAGATTGTGTGCGCAAGACCAAGACCGAGACCAAGACTTCCATAGTCTTGGTCTTGGTCTTGTTTTTGCTCATCACTACTTAAGACCCCGGGAGTCTTTTGGTGGAGTGTTTTCACAATTAGACTCGATATCTGTTTCTTCGTTTTCATCCATTTTCGGGGGTTATGTTTCGTATTGATAACGCTAGAAAATTTGTGACAATGATTATCAGTGACAAATTCTAAGGTGCCAGAGCGGCTAGATTGCTAGGTCGAATAATACACTATACGCAAAAAATAATATACGTGGTTCAGGTTAACGGACTTACCTCAGGGTCAGGGATTGATAGCACGTATCAGCAAACTTGAGGCGACAAGCACTCTGGGAATCCCAGAGTGGGATTCACCATTCACCGAATACCGATTCACCGATATGAACATCACCACTCATCAGTGCCGACAACGAGAATCGAGATTCGAGATTCTCCGACAGATCGACCTTCGACCATGGTTCGATCTTTGCCGTTCGTCAATGAGAAAAAATAATAATACAGTAATTAAAAAAAAAAAAATTTCGTACGCTTTCTATTTTGTCGTACAATTATCGTATATCGTACACGCGTTATCGTAAATCGTACCCAGCTTTAAATTATCGTACGTGTACGATAATTATCGTACGGTTGGCAACACTGGCACCCTCGTTAGACGATCGATTGTTAGATCGCCTACCACCTGGCGGCGTATTATCGTGCCGCGCGAAAACTCAATTGGATTGACGTTGGAAGTCCTCGTAGTAGGTTCACGGTTCGCCGGCTCTTGGGGGTGGCGGGAATCTCTTCCACCACCGATTTCCCTCGTTGCTGAGTGCCCTCGGCACTCCCCCGTGTCCTTGACCGTAGGTGAGTAAGCTTCCGTAGTCAGGTGTCCTCAAAAACGTAGTCCGCGGGGCTCTCATGCTAACGGTTAATTCGGCGAGTCATTCGTCCGTCAATCGTCAGGTATTGGGAATCTCCACCAAACGTTTGGCCGTGCCTTCCACATATCAGAGAAAAAGTGCAAAAAAAAAACAAAAGAATAAGTCTTAACTCAACAATCTAAAATCGGTCACGGTTGCCTCTCGGAGTGAACATTAGCGTCGTGGCTAACGCATTCCCTAACGCATTCACACGGCTGCGCAGGCATTCGTCACACCCTTAACTAAAGTCGTCTAAGGGAAGGTGAGCGTTTTGTAACATGTAATGTTACAATGCATATAGCTCATCCCGACTAGAAATTACTTCGGGATTGCCCAGGGTATACATCTGGGCCTGCTTGGGTTCCAATAAGGCATGCCCAATAGGGAAATCCCTATTAGGACCCAATAAAAACCCAACTGGGAAATCCCAATTAAAAACAAAGTAAATTATTGTCAGTTTTTTCCAATTGAAATCCATGTGGGACCTAAGAAGAATAACCCAAGGTGAAGAAAAAATAAATTATTGTATTTTTTCCATTCGCGATCTATGTGAAGACTGATTACAAAAAATATTTTAGCTAATATAATTCGTGATCGACAACTTATATGGTGAATTTAACATGTAAATATAAGTGTACCTATTATATATCGGGCATTCCATGCCAACTCAACCTACTGCTAAAATTGACATTTTTGATTCAGCTGAAACTTGACTATCTTTTTGCATTCTGTAAAAAAGGGTTCGTTGATTTTTTTCAAATTTTTTCGTCGAACCGTTCATGAGATGAATTTTTTATACTTTCAATAGTTTTTTTTTTTCAAATGCTTATAACTTTTTCAAAAATACATCGATTTGAATTTTTTTTTTTCAAATTGTGTGTTTTTAAATGTACTTTTTGGAACTGCCATGCAAATGAATATCAAAGGCTTTTTTACTCAAGTTTTTTTTACTTTTAGGTTAAAATCTTGTTTTTAAACTTGAGTGCGTGGATCGATTTTTTTTGTAAAATCCTCAAAAATACTGCTGTCTATTCCACAAATTTTGAGCCTGGTCTTATCGTGGGGAAACGATTGCCTCAGTGGGATCTCTTTGGGATTTCCCTATTAGGGCCCACGCTGGGATTGCCCAATTGGGGCCGGACAGGGCTTTGCGTTACATCCCCATGTACGGTCCCTATGAGGAAGCCCAATGAGGGCCCAATAAGGCTTACTTTAACATTTCTAGTCGGGATGTTACCGTCATTTCATTCCGAAATATAAGCGCTTATACAAAAATTTTCAATTTGTATCTTTGTACATAAAAAATGTGAAACGATTACGTGTTAGATTTTTCATCACAATCTTGCCAGTAGGATAAATTGCAAATTTTCCTTGTAAAGTCAAAATATCCAATAAGACGGAGGCCTACACTTTGCTTTAATAATGTCATGAATTACAAATCAGTTCGGGTAATGAATATATAATACGATGAAGGCAATATTAAAATTTCAAGTCAAAGTTATTTGAAAATTGATACTGTTCGCCAATCGCAAGATACGTATAGGCCCCTCTTTTATTCGTCCACTATACATTTTCGCAACACATGATTTCATATGTACTTTTTAAATGACAGGTTATCCGGTAACGCAACTATTAACCGAAACGGTACACTCTGTTCTCTCACTCGAATTAATTTCAAATTTGCAATTTACACACGTCGCAGATTATGAATCTACAATCACACTGTGATTTGAAACATATGGACCATAAATATCAGCAATTTATCATTGTACTTCTTGTATGTAGTCACACGGATCTAGCGCCGATCGTATTAGTGATAAAGTACGGGTAGCTTTTGGATCTACTTTGTTTGAAATTATGCATTATATATAGATATATATATATATATATATATATATATATATATATATATATTGTAACTTTTCGGGTGCTTTACGCGACACAGAAGGTGTCGCGTATGGCTAGTTACTTGTGAGTGTCTTTACTCTAGATTAATTTCTAGGGCTCCTTGGTAGAGGTAATCAATTTGTTAGTCCCTAATACAGACTAGGGTGGAGCGAATCACACCGTAGCTGCCTCCCTCAGACCTGGATGCTGCAAGCAGCACCGAGGCTGTATCAGACTTGGGATTCAACGCACTTGCCGAGACAGTATCTCGACTTGGATGCGCAAAGCGCACCGAGGCGAGTATCTGAACTGGGCAGTGCAGTCGTCACCGAAGCTGTATATTAGCTAATTGAATATAAGGTGTTAGTCAGGTCAGTTCAGCCTACGGAGAAAAAGGTTTTAAAGAAAAGGAAACCGTCCCGATTAACACAAGGTTTAATTATTCAAATAATTTCATAATAAATTGAAATGGTTGCAACCGGAAAATTAGTCTATAAATTAAATTACATAAGTTTAATCAAGAATTGTAGATTTAGCTAAGCAACGAATCTACGATCGTTATGTAAATCAAATTATAGTTATATTGGAGATAAATGACCCACACAGCAGTGAAACATGACAAAAACCTTACACAAACATCATAATTGTAACGTTTCACCTTTTGTAACTTCTTCTGTAACATTTCTGTACTGTTTCTGTAACATTACACAAAAGTTACATGTCCGTTTTAAAACATTGAATTTGTGATGTTTATGTGATCTTTTTTTCATGAGGTTTCTATAATGTTCATGCCACGTTTTACTGATGTTTCTGTACATTCTTCGGTAAGGTTTCTGGAATGTTTCAGGAACATGCAAAAATGTAACGCGTCACCTTGATGCTGCCGAAGAATCATCTAGATGACAACGGATTCAACTGATAGAACTACTGATTGAAATTAATTTTACACATTAATTTTGTTTTTCTACCGAAACTATTTCAATCAGAAATTCAGTCAGGTGTATATCGTTGTTATCGGATCTGTTTGAGAGTATGAAATTTTCCTAATGTCACAGGAACATTATATATATACATATAGGAGCATAATTATATAAAAACTTTACTCTTATAACGATATATTTACAAAGAATTGGGAGAAAAAACTCCATGAAGTATAATTACACACTTTTTTTAATCGCAGATCTCGGTAATATATTAGTAAACAATATAATCTTATATATAAACAATATAATCTTACACATGATAGAAATCAAACAAATTTAATAATGTATAAAGCTTAACAAGTGACATTTTTCAGGGCTTATATAGATAGCACTAAAGATCGTCACGACCGGGTTCGTCATTATTATTTTCATGCCTTTCTTTTTTCTTACTGTAAATAATAGAGAGTATTCATTAATGCTCGTGTCGATTCATATAAATCACGACTCGCGAGGATTACCATGCAATACTTACTTCAAATTTTTTATTCGGAGATTAGCTTGTACCAGCCACTTCGAAATAATATCTTTTATGTCCTTTTCTTTAACATCCGCATCATATAGTTCTGCTGCTTCTGTAATTGAGAATACGCGCATGTATTATATTATAGTAATAGTGAGTATATTATAAAGTATATAGATACGTCAGCAACTACTATAACAAAGTTCGCAATAACCGAATATCCGTTTTTCATACAATTGTTTCATTTAGATATCATAATCTAAATATGCATAGTATGTTATAATACTCCTATCATATTTATATTATACGTATATATATATATATTGTGACGTTGCACTTTGTGCAAGCGGCCCAGGTACTGCCCAGTACGACGTCAGGTGTGCGCGGTCGACAGGATACCCAGGGTTGGCAAAGACAGAGATAGGCAGGCTAAAATAATTCCTAATTTCCTTCTGTTTTCTTGTACTTTCTTTCTATGAAACTTGTACCCCGCGCTACGGCGTGCAACGAGCTGACCTACCACCGAGGGAGCAACCCTCCAAGGTCGGCAGACTCGAGCCAACGACTCCTTGAATCGTCGGGAAACGGGATGCCGCGATGACAGCGTACAGGGCTGAGCGAATCAAGTAACTCACTAAAGCCTCCTGCATCGACGACTAATCGGCCTGGAGCTGAACCCAAGGAACAACACCTACCCTCCTGATTATCGTACCGTCGCCGTGTTGGCCGAGAAAGCCCACGAGTATCGTTCCGACGAAGAGTGGCCGCGCCGCGTGAGGAGGTTCTGGTGACCTGCCGCGACGCCAATGGTGCAGTGGAGGCGAAGACCCGGTGCAGGGTCGCCCCTCTGCAGCCAAGTCCTCCAGCTAGGCAAACCCCTGTTGGGTCGACGACTGGAGAACCCCTCTTGATCCACGACAATCAGGGAGTAACGCAAAACGATAAAGGAGCCGTCAGGTCGAGCAGCTACGAGATTCGAATTCAGCGCGCCCCAGGTCTAGCCTAAGCCAAAACCCGGCAAGACCGAGATTTGCCAAAATTACGATCCAGAAGAAAACATAATTCCGTCCGCAGGACTCTAGTGTGACGCGCAACAACTGTCCGCTAGATCTGCGCTACTCATGGGAAACAAATAGGCCAATCACGGGGGCACGTAAAAACGCTCGCCCCACATCACCTAGCGAGCCGAGGAATCGACCAAGGATCCACCTCTTCTACGTTCGACTGCCGACCAGCGCACACGTACCGTACTGTCCCGAGTTTCCTTATTCTATCTTTCTTATTTTCGGAACCACACTCAAAATTTAGTAGTTTAAATTCAATTTAGTGTAACAGTGCCTTGAGGCCAAAATTTCAGAATAAGGTAAGCCTGTTTGGTTCATTGTAAAGTCACGACATAATTCACAAATCGTATGGTATCGAGTACGACTATTGTATAGAGTATCGTTTGCTACGCAGGCGTTGGGCCACGCGGTCTCGTCGTGCTGTAGGTTTTAGTTGCTTCTATTTAATTTAGTAATATCGTCTCGTACCGATTCTTCACTGTCTCATTTAATTAATGAATTATCTCGTGGCTGGCTGTTTGGTTGCTTGAGCATGCTTTGAGGTTAAGCCTCGTGCTAACTAGTATTTTCTATTTAATAATTATTGCGGACTTCAACGTCCTATACTTTGTAGTCGAGCTACTATCACTCTCTTGCTTCTTTCTATAGTAGTATTATTCACTCTGTCTTGCTTATCCTGGGTATTGCGAACGTAGTTGTAGCCGTGGAGAGATATAATTCTCGTCCTGTATTATTATTTTCTTATATTATGTAAATCTTTCTTGAGGACCATCCATGTTAATTTTTAAGTAAGTTGGTAAATCCTGGTAATCCAGATTACTGTTCTCTCGTCTACGAACCTTCTTATGGTTGAGCAGAATTGTCGCCGAATTATATCGAGCCTATTATTTTGAATATTGTGAACTTAGAGAATATCGTCCCGAGCGACTCTTTATCTTTGTCCATGATATGATTTTGATTAAAAGTCTCGTCTAATTACCAATTCAAATCTGTGTTATTTCTCTGAGTACTATTTGACCACCTGGTAACCTACCCCCTCTACCCTCTGATTTATTATCTGAACTAGCTGAGCACACCCGTCGTAAGTCTCTCATTCATTTTTTATTTAATTGATAACTGACGCGAGAGGCGTCTAGCGCCCAACGGAAATTTAGGTAAAATTCATAGTTCACATTTCGTTCTTGTTTCATTCATCCTCCCTTTTATTTACTTGCGATCAAGAGACGAACGCCGTAGGGTAGCGCGAGGGGCTTCCCCTCTTCCCCCTTTCCCGACTGGAAAACGCGTTACAATATATATATATATATATATGTATAACTACAGCAAAATTCATTGACGTGACGATGAAATTTTCATTGTATACAGCTAAAATGCACATGAATACTGAATTTATCACATCATTGTTCCACGTAGTCTGATCTTTTTCTTTTTCTTTCAATATAGCCAGATATGCGCGGGATATTGAATATAGGCCTGACATTATTTTTGCGATTTAATTAAGATGAAGATACAAATATGAAACTCACTTTCTATACACTTGCATATGCGTAACTCGCAAAATTTTTTTTTATTTTTTTGACCCAAATAACTATATTTGAGAGCCAAGTCATCGGAGAATGCTTTTTTCAATATTGTGACAATCAGTTCACGTACGTCTTTTCCTCCACGATTTCGCAAATATCGAATCTGCAAAGTAAAAGATTCTATTAATCGTAATGTACAGTAATACAGTAATGCCATTGTTTACTGCAGTTTGTTTTCGTATAGCGTTGTATTATGTCTTACTGCAGAATTGTGTTAGATTATATGTTGAGTATTGATTGAGAAAATTGAAGAATTTGCAGTAGTAGTTTATAACATAAGACGAATCTAATACGTGATCATTTTATTCTTTTTGCTATACCCTGCGAGCAGACGATTTATCAAACCCGACCGCAGAAAACTGTACAGCATACTCATGTCAAAATCTACAAAACCATGCAATAAATTTAATCAATTATATGAAAATTTATCATAATTACTACTGTAGATTGGAAAGTCTTATTCTGATCATTCAGTTTGGTTTCGAAGGCTTCCAGTTTTTCTTCGGTGTCAAGTGGAAACAGTTTGTCTAAGTCGCTAATCGTATCGTCTATTTGATCTGAAGTGGTCGGAATGTTGCGCTTTCGAAGTGCAGTAGCGATACTTCCTTCCATTGTACGCAATCTTACGTTCATTGCACTTTGTTTGGTCAGTAGCTTTGTCGTTAATTCTGTAGGTATAAATATAATACTTCATAACTATATATACAACACATTTCAGATTCTAGTCTTATGTAATGAATAAATAGGTAATGATAAATGCATTGCTATCATGGAATACATGTGTCAATTATAAAAAGTAATTTTTTTCAATCATTATCAAATATATATTTTAAAAAAGTCGTTTTTATATTACTTATCAAATAATCCAGCTTTTCATTCTGATTATTGAATTTAGGTATCGTCGGTTCCGGTAGAGATTTATTATTTGTGTCCGTATCGTGTTCAACTAAATCTTCACATATGTTCATGAAATATAATAAATAAATTACCAATCAAACAATATGATCCACCCGAAGCCCCCATACTCTCTTTATGTAAGTTTAGTTATTTTTATAGAGCCAAAACAATTTCAATTTACCGTCCGGTGAATCAGTATTTTCAGTTTCAATCATCGAAGGTTTTTTATTGCCACGTTTTGGCAGGTTTTCGTTCGTAATTGTATCGGCGATACCTGTATCACCTATATGGGCATATATTATAACATGGTACAAAAAAAAGAAAGAGAAATTATATCTAATCTGCTTTTGTAATAAAATCAAAAACATACTGCGTTGATTCTCATGGATGACATTTCCTTCAACATGACGATCACTTTCTTCATCACCAGCACCATCTCCAATATCATCGTCATTACAACCGAGAACTTGTGATTGTACTTTTGTTTCAATTGTATTTTGTGTTACATTGCTTTTTTTTAGTGTCACAACCGGTTTACTTTTTTTATTTTTATTCTGTGTAGATTGCGTTTCATCAGTAGACATTTTATTGTAACTCAAATTCGCTGGAGCCTTAGGAAAATTTGGTAAATCATATTTCGAATTCTTTGAATTTCCATTGTTATTATATTGGTCAGCTCTTTCTTCATCCGACGATATGGGTAATGGTACATTCTTTTTCGCTCTGTTTTTTCTTGTTTTTCTCCATGTATCCGAGTCTACAGTGTCATCAATGTCGGACAAAAGCTCAGCAAGTTTCAATTTTTCGATGGCTACCGTATACGATTCTGAAATTATATATTATCCTTAGAAATAGTGAATAACTTGCCTTAATATTGTGGTAGTATTTCATGGAAAAAAGTTTCTTTTATAACGTTTACCAGCTGTAGCAAATATTTTCCGAATGTGGCACAATCCCCAATCAGCAGAAGGTGCTGCCATTATTGCGATGGCCTTGCTTATTTTAATCTGGTCTTTATACAGAGGCCATAAGCACTTTTTTTTCTCAGGCTCTACTAGCCAATTTGATGGAATCATTTCCACTCCATCATCGAATTCTACTATGGTATACATGGTACCGTAGTTGAATACGGCCGTAATCAACTTTATGACCGAACGACCTGATATAAAATACATTCTTACAATAACATTGGTGATCGCTGAATGAACAAGTTTCTGATTGAGATTGAGTATATAACAACGAGTATAACATATACAAAACATTGTCAAAAATGCCAGTAACAAATAAATAGGCATCTATATTATAATAATTTTTATGTACACGCTGCAGTATGAATGATTGGAAAAACGACAAACTTGTTTTTAAATGGTAGTTTAAAGATCTTTCCGCACACTCGCTTACATGACCATGCTTTAATTTCTGAGCGTCTGTCAGTTACAATTTTTATACCAATTTTTGTCGACTCAAAAGGTTGAGAATACAAGCTTTCGCCAGTATTAACCAATTCTCTTCCAATTATGTAAATTTCATTTTCACTAACAGCAAAATTAAGAGCTTGAACAATCACCCCATTTTCAAGAAATACACAATCATTATTTTTATTACATTTTATGGAATATGTTTTCATCTTTAACATTTTATATTGGGATGAATAATTTCGATCATCAAGAAGAGGACCAGACGAATGAGGTTTATCAAGTACCATATTATGTAAATCTTTTTGCACATTGATCAATGATGCATTATTGTCTACTTCTCCTATTCTGCGTGCTATTTGTGGAAGAGGTAATTCACCTTTTCGTAGGAATTTTTTGATCTTAGAAATATAATTTTCAAAACGAAATGCACTGAATAAATCTAAATGTCCAAAATTTTGTACCTCTCGTGCTAAATGCAACAAGTTATGGACATTATGTGAAACATATTTTGTACCATAAATCGTCTGAAATGATTCTACGAAATGTTTCAAAAGTTCCTCAGCATATAAAATATTTTGCGAATCTAAAATAAGTACTGGACTAGCCAAAATAGAAATAGCCACATGCAAAGTTAAGAAATTCAGATACACAGGTTCTTTTAATATACCTTGCAAAATGACCGGTCCAATATACAGTAAAAATTCCCTGAATTCAGTGGCCTTCCACAATTTAATAAATTGTAGTGACCTCGGTTTTCGAGCAAACTCGGAAGGTATGACATTTCTTAGTTCGTTTAGTAGTTGAGAAATAGTATTTATCTGAAAAACAGACAATCTGACGCTAAGTGGACCATGTAACCAAAGCAATAATAACTTTTTCATAATTCCTAGGCACACGAGGTGCATGTAATCTAATACTACCTGCGAAACTAATCCTAAACTGGGTACAGTATTTAGAATGGTTTCTCTTACTTGATAATCATCATTATATGAATAATTTTTGAATCTTTCGTCAGTTCTTAAAACGCATGCAGGTCCCGGAAAACAAATGCAGTGATCTATGTATTCACCTTCTATTATGCATTTGGTACAACTGTTGTAACCACTATGATACTTGACACCTAAAATATATGCCTTAGCAGGAGCATCGCAAACAAGTGCACGTATTTTGACCTGAACTTGTACATTATCATGCAAATAGCCATTTTTAATTAAGTCTATTGCTTCTGAGACGAACATTTTTAGAAATTCATTTGCGTTGTTTGGCTTTCCCACACCACAGAATATTCCAACAATGTGAACTTCTTTTAATAAAATTGTGTCTGAACATAGAATAGGCCACAAGCTTTTCTCAGCAGAATCTCCGATAGGTGCCCCATCAATATTTATGAGTAATTCTATATTACTTATATCGTAGTCTAATTGTTTACGTTTTTGTAGTATCTTATTTATCGCTCTCTTCAAACCTATGTGACAATATTGCCCACCTTCGATATGTTCAATGTCGGTTTTGACTGGAGTGTTGAGTAGTGTTCTCGGATCTTTGGGAAATGACACATCAGTAAATCTATTTAAAATGATTAACAAATCAGAAATCGCTGCATGTGTGATTTGATGATCTATGGCCCAGCTAACGATGTTCTGTTTAAAGTCTGCTGCTTTTTCTCTTTCACTTCCATTATTTGTGTTGTTAAACACTTCTATGTTATTCCGTTGAACTTGGTTGTGATGTAAAGTGTCCTCATTTTCTTGATTCGAAAGCATATTGATATTTTCATCATTTTCATTACTTACAATAGATTCATAATCGTCACTTGAACTACTGTATCTATAAGAATCAGCACTGTCGTTGAATTCATTTGTAAAACTGTGATCTGAATGAGATGAAGAAGCTTGATATGATAGATCTGATTGAGAATTTTCTTGCGCATTCGATGAATTGGGCTGAAGATGTTCGTTAGCTATTTGACTTAGAAGTAGTGATGCCTCTTGCTTAGCTAAGCGGCGTACATGCCTGTCAGTGTAGGGTTCCGTGCTTTTTCGCTTTCTTGTCATTTTGATTTCTCGTGTTGAATGACCACTATTAAACAAATGTAAGAGGCGGGGGGAATCTACAGTAAAGTAAAAATAATGGACTGTGTGAAAACTTTTCGAGATTACCGAAATTCTGACGACAATTGATAGTATGAGAGTCCGTTTTACGTAATTTAATTATTTCCTATATCTCTGTATGTCAAGTATATTATAGTTCATGAATACATCAGATACAATCTTGAATGAATCAGGTGTGAATAAACGGTATAATACTCTGTGTTAATTTTCCAGTTTCTCAAGGCAAACAATTATTACCGAAATACGCGTGCTAGACATGCGTGTACATTTAGATCAGAGACATAACCTATAAATATGAATCAGTTTGAATAATGAACAGTAATACTCTGTGTTAATTTTCCAGTTCAAGGCAAAAAATTACAACCGAAACACACGTGTTAGACATGTGTACATTTAGATCGACATAACCTAGAAATATGAATCAAGTCCAAATGAACAGTAATACTCTTTGTTAATTTTACATATATAACTATAAAGACAATGATTATTCTAAAAACATTTTTAATATAAAATTTGTACTTACCGAATTGAATAACTTGAATACCTTGTATCACACTTATGGGGCTACTCACACCGCAGCTATTTCAATGATTATAACTAATAATGCCGCGCGACCCTATCTCGACGAACACGTTATGCTTACGTATGATATGCATGTGTATATACCACGTGGCCTCAACAGCAGCAGCCAACTAGAGCTACCATTGGCCGTCGCTGGCGCTAGAGATTCAAACGAATGGAACGTTTTGAAATATAAATATTACGAGAACGTTGTAGTAATCACATTTTTGAAACATCAAAACAGAAATATTTTTGTAATACTAAAACGATGTTAAAATTCGAACATTTAAAAATAAACATTGGAGAAATGTTTCATTGTGATGTTTTTAAATGATCAAAATCGAAACATTTTTATAATCTTACAAAATATTCTGAAATTGATGTTACGTATGAAACCTTTTTAACATCTAGTAGAAATATTACAAAAATAATGTTACAAAATGCAACATTATATAAACGTTATGAATGTAATGTTAGATTCAAGTAACAATTGTGAGGTTTCTGTAACGTATTGTAACATTCTCTGCTGTGTGGGGAAGTATGAAGTAAAATATAATGAACAAAAGAAAATAAAGATAGTAGTTGACTCGAAACGTAAAACGCCGCTATGGTCGTTTCCGTGTACAAATTAATGACTCTAAAGAGTACCAGGGCGCTTTGCCTGTCTGGCCTCGGAAAATTAGTGATGAGACAGTGTGGCGCTTTGCCTAATACTGCTCGGATTAATAAGTGATCTGGTTATTTTGCCTAGTATCGGAAAGGAGTTAGTGAGTCAGTGTGGCGCTTTGCCTAGCACTGCTCCGAGATAAGTGAGAATAAGTGAGAATAGGTGAGTCAGCGTGGCGCTTTGCCTAGCACTGCTGAGGAGCCATGTTAGCGCTGCGCTTATATAGTCACCGATTGACGTCACTTGTTGTGCGCGGTTGATGGTGCGCGTTGTGACGTATTGTCTCGGGCTTTAGATCACCCGATCCGTTACATTATATATATATATGTCGGCGCGTGATATTTTGGACGCTGCTTTCGAGCGACTATTATAATTTAGTTTAGTCTGGATTCCTATCGATGGTTGATATTTAGCTTATGTGTTTACGTCCAGACATATTTGTTAGTATTGAGACCCTTAGGTCTAAGATCTCTGCAAGTGGCGCAGAGGGGGATGCGAGATAGAGGCACTTATGGTGGTGCCTTTGTCGAACGTAGCCACAGCCCTAGAAATGTTGATTTGGAAGAGGCAGTCTCATTTTTGATCTCGAACAGAGAACTGGTTGCAAGAAAAGACCTCTAAGAGATTCTAGAACGGCTCGTGGATTCGTTATCATGTCTCCCTTCGCGTTACTGAAGCTTATGAAGTAATGCTGTCGTTATATCGGGTTGCGATTATTGGGAGTGTATGCCATTGCTTGTTTGAATAACAGTTGTTTAAATGATTATCCTGCAAGAGTAGCCAAATACGCTCGTAACCGATCAGATCCATCTATGCGCTCGTAGTAGTTCATTTTTCGGTCATCCGCCCCGACATCAGAAGTGGGATCCTTGCAGTTTAATCCTGATCGTGAAGACACAGATACACAACCTTGGTGTGAAACTGTTGGTATTTGTCTTGGAGAATAGTCAATTCAATTTAAAGTGTGCTAATAATAGCAAGCAAGGCATTAAGAACTGATGCGTTAGTTTGAGTGAATAGTGGAAAAAAAAACCAAATGAAGACTGGTGTTTGTCTGCTTGGTTCAAAGTGGTCACATACGTCCTTGATGTAAGAAGAATACGACTTGTGGACCTTTTGTAGAGCAAAAAGTCAACATACATGCACATACGAGGCTATGACAGCGAAATTGATCAATCCCGGTGAGACGTATTTATCTGGTTTTGATTTTTTCTTTTACGGCGAATGCTCTTTGATGAAAGAATCCAGAGCAGATAAGCTTTCTGGTAAACGCATTTGAGTACTGATTCTATTCAGTATCGGTAACTAATAATTTGCAGCTTTGGCTCAAGTAACCGAACGAATACACAGTTCAGATTATTTTTTACATGTGGTACCAGATGACTATCTTGGTAACAATATTTTGATGGGTTGGGATTCGATGGCGTAAGGCATTGTTATAATTTTTGTTCGAAGAAAACAAGGTCTTTTGTATTATGCGCGGAACACCTACTGGTGAGTTACCACAGGTAAATTAGAGGTAAAACTGGTTGACCCCAACCGTACTGTTTAGGGACGACTATATCGTCTCAGTCCTGATGAGAGACGGGTTGTATGTAATAAAATTGAGGAACTTGTCAATCGGTACAATGAGGCCGAGTTATTCACCTTTCGCGAGTCCGATACTTTGAATCAATTAGAGGGATGTTTCTGATCGGCTATGTGTGGATTTTTGCGAATTCGATAGCAATACCGTGTCTGATAGATGTCCGCTGCCTTTGGATGTGATATCTGGTTTTAATCAGTTACCTATTCGGTTGATCGTACAGCTTTTGTGACCCCAGATGATCAATTCGAGTATTTATTTATGCTTTTCGGTTTACGAAACGCGCATTAAACTTTTCAAAGGGGCAATAAATAAGGCACTCTTAGAAGTCATAAACACTGTTGCAGTGTGCTACGTGAATGACGTTATGATTCTAGCTACTTCTGTAGAACGGTCATTGGAAAGACTCGAAATAGTTCTAGATGGACTCAGCAATGCAGGTTTTTCTTTGGGCATTTGATTTCTTTTAATATCACTGATTGAGAAAATGAACGTATATGGTCCATGCTGATTTTCTTTCACGAAACTCAAAGTCGTTATTACGAGAGTTGAACGAAAGTGAGTAAACTTAGCTGAGATCTATGAGAATTGATTGCAAGCTGAACAGCAACAGGATGATCGGTCAAGTAATATTGTTTCAAAATTGCAAAATAATCGAATTGCCACAGACAGGACTTTTGAATGGCGATAGATATCTTTTGAAAATGTTAAGTTCTGATCGTACTGAAGAGTATTTGTGGGGATGGATTTATTCATTCTCTTTTTTTTTCGCAGTCCGATGAACGTGCAGAATTGAATTGAGTAACTTTTGAGTTGTGAATTGGTTAAAATTGTTAACTGGTTAATTAAATGCCGTTGAGTTAAGAATTGAGTTAAATTTGGTAACAGATTTACGCATCGTACTTCTAGATTGAACATGATTTAATTTATAGAGACACACACTCATTATGCTTGACAGTTGCAATTCATGAGAAACCTAACTCACTTTGGTGATGGGGGATGGTGCAATGTGTCGTGGCAAGTGGTGTGGTGTGGTTGATTCGATATTGTGCATGACCTATAAAGGGTTGTTGTATGGACAATTATTGAAGTCACCGTGAGGACGGCATTGGGCTTGAGCAGGTCTTACGTGAAGATAGATAATATTGTTTTGAGGCTTTGAATGGTAATAGAACGTATAAATATGCACACGAACGTCTAAGATTAATGCCTGATAGCAATGTTCCCATAGAGCTTGATCCTTGTGATGATTGTAGTGAAGATGAACTGTCAGAATGTGCCGATGTCGGCGGTAATAACAGTGAGTGATAAGTTTGGTATACCAGTGAGTATACATGATCCATGCGTCTGCTTATTAGTCGCAAGTCACAAAGATCCTACCCCACTTATGTGGACGGAGACAGTGCGATGTAATGGTAGACGATGGGGTATGTTTGGTCAGTAGATGGTCATTGTGTTGCGTTTGGAACCTCTGCGAGGACTTGTTAAAGGACCGCAGGTTAAAACCAAAAGATTGTGTTGCGTTTGGAACCTCTGCGAGGACTTGTTAAAGGACCGCAGGTTAAAACCAAAAGATTGTGTTGCGTTTGGAACCTCTGCGAGGACTTGTTAAAGGACCGCAGGTTAAAACCAAAAGATTGTGTTGCGTTTGGAACCTCTGCGAGGACTTCTTAAAGGACCGCAGGTTAAAACCAAAAGCTTGTGTTGCGTTTGGAACCTCTGCGAGGACTTGTTGAAGGACCGCAGGTTAAAACCAAAAGCATTTTTGTGTGGTAGTAGACATGTCTGAGGAGACCTCTGAGCTAACTGACCCTGTGTGGTAGTAGACATGTCCGAACAGACCTCTGAGCTGACTGACCCTATGTGGTAGTAGACATGTCCGAACAGACCTCTGAGCTGACTGACCCTGTGTGGTAGTAGACATGTCTGAAGAGACCTCTGAGCTAACTAATATGAATGGGTGGTTGTTGGATACCAATTGTTGTACATGGTCATATGGTTGGCTATTGTGTGTTGGTTGTGAAAACAAATTGTGATAGATATGGTCAGATGGCTGGCGATTGTGTTTGGTTGTGTTGCCAATTGTTATTACTTGGAGCTCACTGATTATTTAGTTTATTAGACGGTTCTGTATAATTTGATTGAGATTACTTTTGTGATATTGAGGTCACTGTTATGATATTGAGATCATTGTTGTAATATTAAGCGCACGTGTCAAGCGCTGAGGTATGGCAAAAGTGGGAACATGGCATTTGGTTTTGATTATTGTAAGTCAAATTGGACAAGCAAAGAATGAAGATAAAGGTTTTCTGAACATGGCATTTGGTTTTGATTATTGTAAGTCAAATTGGACAAGCAAAGAATGAAGATAAAGGTTTTCTGAACATGGCATTTGGTTTTGATTATTGTAAGTCAAATTGGACAAGCAAAGAATGAAGATAAAGGTTTTCTGAACATGGCATTTGGTTTTGATTATTGTAAGTCAAATTGGACAAGCAAAGAATGAAGATGAAGGTTTTCTTAACATGGCACTCAGATTTGAGTGTTGTGAGTCAGAATGGACGAGCGAAGAATGAGCATTGGGTTTCCTTTGCAGATATGATGTCTGAGGACTAAATGATTGCACACGAGGGCGTGTGACAGTCAGGAAGGCCGTGTCGGCGCGTGATATTTTGGACGCTGCTTTCGAGCGACTATTATAATTTAGTTTAGTCTGGATTCCTATCGATGGTTGATATTTAGCTTATGTGTTTACGTCCAGACATATTTGTTAGTATTGAGACCCTTAGGTCTAAGATCTCTGCAAGTGGCGCAGAGGGGGATGCGAGATAGAGGCACTTATGGTGGTGCCTTTGTCGAACGTAGCCACAGCCCTAGAAATGTTGATTTGGAAGAGGCAGTCTCATTTTTGATCTCGAACAGAGAACTGGTTGCAAGAAAAGACCTCTAAGAGATTCTAGAACGGCTCGTGGATTCGTTATCATGTCTCCCTTCGCGTTACTGAAGCTTATGAAGTAATGCTGTCGTTATATCGGGTTGCGATTATTGGGAGTGTATGCCATTGCTTGTTTGAATAACAGTTGTTTAAATGATTATCCTGCAAGAGTAGCCCAATACGCTCGTAACCGATCAGATCCATCTATGCGCTCGTAGTAGTTCATTTTTCGGTCATCCGCCCCGACATATATATATATATATATATTAGGGTGGTCCTTATTTAGGGTATGTTCGAATTTTTCTTCGGGCTAGTCCTGAATAGGTTCCAAATATATCAAAAAAAAATTCGTGCCAAATTGCAGCTTTTAATTTTAAAATTAACCCGGCCCCCACGACAGCCAAGGTTTTAAATCGAAATAACATGGCAAAAATTCTGTTATTACTTTGGAATTTTTTAAGTCATGAACTAATGAACGGATTATATCGACACATGGATATTCTTTTAGCAAATTTAACGCTCGACAAAAAAAAAAAAAAAGAATAAATAAAAAATACGATAAAAATGGAAAAACCATGGAATTGACTAGAACTTTGATTTTGACCTCGAATAACTTTTTAACCAGTCAAGTTAGCAAAAAATCACAGGAGAACTTTTTTGTAAAGCGTTAAATTTCCTAGAAGAATATTCATGTGTCGATATAATCCGTTTATTAGTTCATGACTTGAAAAATTCCAAAGTAATAACAGACCTTTTCCCATGTTATTTCCATTTAAAACTTTGGCTGGCGTGGGGGCCGGGTTAATTTTAAAATTAAGAGCTGCAATTTGGCACGAATTTTTTTAAATATATTTGGAACCTATTCAGGACTAGCCCGAAGAAAAATTCGAACATACCCTAAATAAGGACCACCCTAATACCGTGAGAATCAGGTGAAACCGAATGGTCCATCCGCCCAGACGGTGAATATTTGGTATTTTTTGGGGGATAACCACTCGTTGCGCTGAAAAATCCCTAGGGTGATCTTGGCGCGCGGTCGATAGAACTCTGCTTGCCAAAATCACCCTAGGGATTTCCAGTGCAACGAGTGGCTATCCCTATAAAAATACCAAATATTCACCGTCTGGGCGGATGGACCATTCGGTTTCACCTGATTCTCGCGGTATATTGTAACGTATCAGGCGATATGCCTGATACGTTCATAGGAGACGAGCGCGCAGGACCCATTACGCATAACAAGTGACGTCACAGAGCGGTATATAATGAGCCGTGCTGCTCGTCAAACTTAGCGTAGCTAGCCAGAGCGGCAGTGCGACTCATACCTAAACTCTCTCTCTCGAGCGCATTTCAGGTATAGCACCGGAGCGACTCACACTTTAGATACCAGTACCTGACAGGCATAGAGCCCGGGTACTTTTTCGAGTCATTTTGCGGACGGAGTCGCCTAGAGCAGGGGCTTACGTATAGAATCAATTATTTAATTATTTCATTTCAATTCAAATTTCAACTATTCTAAAATATCCTCTATTATATTCACATTAACATATTCACGTAACGGTAATATCGTGGCTTAGCCGAAAACACAAAACGCTCATAAAACATAAGTTAACCATATTATTTAACTCTCTAGGTTAGTTAATTCTTTTTGTATTATTTCTTTTGTAAGTTCTATCATAGAATTCATAGATTAAATTTATTGTTTAATGCATGGCTAAAATCTGTTTCTGAAAATTTTCTTTTTCCAAATTTACTAACATCACCTTAGCTAATATACAGCTTCGGTCAGGTAAACGCTGCCTGTAGTTTTGCCGCAGCGAAGGCGTGGCGTCTTGGCTCGACTAAAAGTTTTTGCATAATTTTGAACATACCTCGCTGACCTTCGGAAAAAGTGATCGCTGCAATGATGGCTCCAACTTGAAGGACGTTACGACCTGAAAATAAAGTCTTAGGACAAAGCTTCCAGATGACGCTGCCCAGACCCACGCTCCTGCTCGCCAATACAGATCGTTGATTTATTTCAAAGACGTTGTTTTTCTTTCCGACCATTCTGGAGGTGTTGAACTTAGAGCTGATGGGACACTTACCGCACTTGATTCCGTAGGTTCCACCTAAGCCGTGAATCCTAACCTCTCTCATGCGGATAGCACTCCCACATCTGTTGCAGCTCAGGTTGTCCTGAAAACTTTGAAAAAGAATAGCCAAATCAAAAAGCATATACTCCTGTGCATCGGTCTCGCTGTAGCCGTCATCGCTGATCTTACTGATGGACGATGCAATAATGTTAGCTGATGTTAGCAGACAACAAGAGAATGACAGGATCCAGGCGGGATGCGTAAAACGTCATAAAATCCGTCTGCCAGTTGTGCTTATAGCGTGCCGTGCGGCGCGCTTTTGTACTTCGGGATTTAAATGGCTGTAACTCGTTCCTTTTGACGTATTTCCACATGATGATTTTTTCACAGATAGTTTAGACCCCTAGCGTTCCAAAAACGCAAAAAACGAAAAATCGATTTTTTCAAAAATCAAAGGTGTATACCCCCTTAAGCTTTCGTTTCTGCTAAATCATATGATATTCTATTCAAATTTATCAAATCGCAAACAAAACATCAGACGTAACAAGGTCGACGTCGAACTTATAGATTCACTGTATCTTTAATTTTAGTATATTTCTGTTATATCTAGTCGTAGCATTATTATTTTTATATTAGTTTGTAATCAGTGGTTGCAACCATTCTTTATTATTTTCCTGTGTTAATATTCATATTTTCTGTTTACATTAAAACTTATATTTAATTTCCAAAACCATTTTAGATCCATTGCAGACAATCGCTTCCATTCTCCTATTATTTTCTCTCTATCATATCAACATCTAGATAGCTAACGTCAGCTTTGACTAAGTGCACGGGCAGCGGTGGTATTATTACCCCCGTCTGACAGATCTACCGCACGAAAGTCCGAGTGTGTGACAGGCTTCGGGATATCCCAGACTCAACAGACTAGGATAGGAGTTTACCTCTACCGTAGCTGCCTAGAGTCTAGGTCACCGAAGCTGCCTAATTACAGACTTGGGATATGTGTGTTCTCAGCCGAGGGTACCAATTATAGCTATACCGTAGCTGTCCAACACACTCGCCGAAGCTGCCTTTTAGCTAAACAATAAATTTAAGTTTTATTAAATTAAAACGAAGTGTTTTCTGAAAGAAATGATGAAAAATGAGGTTAATTTGCGAGTTGAAAACAAACATCAAATTTCTGATATTCATATGATCGATTGATCATTCGTGGCTTTATTTTATATGTTTGTGATCGTTCACAAACTTTCTACAAAAGAAATTATATTAATAATGGTTGAACGAAGAATTATAATTATGAGTGTATGAGTGAGGTGAATGATTGATTTCTTATTTTAACTTAATTTTACTCGACTTTCTTTTCTCTTCAATGGCCGGACTTTCGTTTGCTTTGGTTTTCTCTAATTTTGTCGAGATAATATTTAATGATTTTATTTCTTTTTAATTGCAATGCTATTTTAGCTAAATAAAAATTTTATGAGTTTTCTTCTATTTATTGAACTGCCGTTTTGGCTAGAACGATTTTACTTTACCATTTTAATCAAAAAGCAATTTTAGCTATATTGAAAATTATGTTCGATTTTAGGTTATGAAATTTGAGTTTAAATTCACGTCTGAGTCGGTCGGCCGCTTTGGCTCAAGTCCGCTGCTCACCTTTTATACATTTGTGTTATTACACCGACGCTAGACTGTGTGCTTCTATGTTCGATGTGATGTATAGTCAGCCTATTTGCCTATAGGCTGAACACGTTACAGTACAATAGTTTGGCAGTGAAATAAACACTGAATTATTGCATTGGCGTAACAAGAAACGTGATCGTTATTGACCATGCCAACGACGTTCGGTGCAGAAGCACGATTTGTAATACTGGCTACGTCAGGCTGGATGTCACAAATCTCGGGGTTTTTATTATTATTATCATAAACTGGCCAGGACCCCTATTCAGTAACTTTTTATCTGTTCGGTTCGACTACTATCCGAACGTATGTGACGTCACATCGACTCGGTTTACCACCCGTAAGATTCAGTAAGATGAAGGCACGCTTTCGCTGTCTGCTGCGTCAACGGGTTATGGAGTATACCCCGCTGGAGGCAGGCCGGATCTCGAATGCGTGTGCCATGCTGCATAACATGTGCGTCAAAGCCCGTCTGCCTCCACCGCCAGAACTGCCCGTTGGAGTACTGGCAAACGAGGCTGTACCGCATCCTTGTTATGAGGAGGCTGGGCCGCGAGCACTTCCGGAAGGGCAAAACATCTTGCGTGAGGCCCGAGCAGTTCGCCAAACCATCATCAACCGCCTACACTGAGCACAGCATCGTGCAATGGCCCATTTTGCAGCAATGATGCCTCATTCAACGTGAACTTGTTCGGTAAGTGAAGACACTTCCAATATCTAACTTGCTGTATTACCAATTAAAAAAAAAAATGAAACACTTTCTCAGGGCTTGCAGAGGATTATAGCTACTGGGCGATACCTCTTTAAAAAAAATGCGCCAAGCGAGGTACCTCATGGGTGGTAAGAAAAACCTGCTGACAATATATTTACAAAATATGTTTGCTAACATTTCAATTGCAGCCTGCACGGAGTCGGCCAGGAGCTTCATCATCTCGGACTGCTTTGCAGTTGCTGCAGCTAGCTCCTGCATCGCTGCTGTCTGTTCTCGAACAGCGTTAGCATGTGCCTCGGTTGCCAAAGCCTGGCGTTCTGCTGCGACGAGCATCCCTTCAGCATACTCGTCCTCGACTAGTAAAATAAAGGCCTGGGTGTTCATACTGTTCCACAAGCAAACACTAATACAATTTGGGCTTCTCGAATTGACAAAATAAATGACTCACCAGCAGCAGGAGCCCTGGCACGATTCCGCTTTGTCCGCCCTGAAGACCCAGCGACATCAGACAATGCGTGCTCATCTATAGGTGCTTGCACGTAACCTGTAGATGGCCGTTTGCGAGGTCTGTGGACTGGCGCAGATGACGGCCGGGAGCAAGCAACTGCTGGTGCAGAGCCAGCATGGCCAGCCAGTGATACCACTGGAATCACAATTTGTTCAGACACTTCTTCGTCTGAACTTTGTGATTCCAGGGGCATGCACTGGCTGGTCTTCTCCTGCCCATCGAAAGCAGAGGCCTGTGCCTTGTCCATAACGCACTACGAAAATTCAAAGTATTGTCAGTCACCATGTGTGATATACAATTGTGATTCGGACTTACTCTCGCTTCTAGGGGGTCCACAACTTCCACGTGGCCCTCCACAGCCACTTTTCCGATTAATGCGAGACGTTTCTTCTCCATTTCGGTGAGTTTATGTTTCGTCGGCGGTCCACCACCTGTCCCCCCAGCCCAGCGATTCACAAGCCCCTGTTTTTTTTTTTTGCAAAGCTGCGCCAGTCCTGCCACGACTGGAATCAAATTTAATCCATGTTTAGTGACAAAATTGATCGATTGGTTTATTGATGAATGAATAATACAAGGAGTCATTGAATATATACATTTATCAAACTTGAACACCGATCACAAAAAGTGAAAAAATCATGGATAGTTTAATTTAAAAAAACAAAACAAAAAATGGTAACCCCAAACCTTCTATAAAAAATATCAAGAGGCATTTGAATTCATGGAAATTGTGCGTTACCTTCGTCCACTTGTCAACGGTCTTGGTTGTTCCATCTGCTTGGGAGTTCATTTGTAAAGCTAATTGAGCCCACAAAACCGCCTTCTGTATTGCCCCCTGCGCACCCAGAAACTCTCCCTTGACCAATGACGGGTGGGCCGTCATGAATGCCAACATAATCCTCCGTTGATCAGGGGATGCCCGGCAAGATGATTGAATCTGCTTTGATTTTCAAGCATACAGTATTTATAGCGATGTCCTGTATTTTGTCGGGTCAAATAACAACCTCGGGTGATAATATCGTGTAGTACTATAACGCCCCGTAATAAACGTATATGTAAATAACAAAGGCCTGCAAGAATTTTTTTTTAAGTTGGTTTTATAAGTACGTTGTTTTGTTACTAGTGTACACAAATACAACAAAAAAATGCACCTCGAAAAATTATATCTCATCAGAAATGTCGAAATATCTATAAGAGTATTTTTTTTTTAAATAATAACATCAAGTGTTATAAATATATAGTACATCAGATAGAACAATTTTTGATAACTGCTGCAATATATAATTTATATTACTTGAGATATTTAATATATACTATATTTATTTGAAAACAAATTTATTAAAAGATGGAGTTTTAAATTGAGTCTACAATCAGTGGTATCTTTTTTTTTTTAATTAAAAACTACGTCTAGTGGCTTGTCGTTCATGTATGATTTCTGGCGCATCTCTGTTCATCATCCATATCAATATGACGGCACAATAATCTGCCATCATATTGATATCACAACATACTTTATTATCTTCTTTACATATCTCTAATATCTTAATGAAATGTGATGTGATACGGGAAAAATAAATTTATTTTCGGATTCAGCACACGTAAATCTATATAAAGCAGATATATAAACAACTTTTTCATCGCAGACTCTGCGTAATTAATACGGTCTTCTGTGAATATATGTCTAGTTTATGTATAATTATGTAGGTTATATTTATTAATGAAAACAAATTGTATAAATTTCCACGTGAGGATACCACTTGCATAACTGTTTAGAAGACCGCATTACTCACAATTTCATCATCATGATTAATAAATCAAACAAATTAAATACAACAATAATCGCACTTACCGTTTCTGGCTCCATGTTTGTATTTTTACGTATTTGGCGCTAGTCCAGTCAATTTGAAATGAAGGCAGGAATCGCGGGTATATTGTTTTCATTCTGATTGGTCGAAAATCAAAGATGGACGATGGTTTAGATGCATGTCTGACGTCATACGAGGCATCAATGTGGTTATCTTCAGGAATCATCGGGCCGATCGTAATCTCTCGTCGAATGTGTTTCTGAATAGCAAATAGGAATTCGACTGGTTCCGTTCGGACAGATTTCCGTTCGGCTCGAAAACGAACCAAACCGTACGGATCGCAACCGAAAAGTTACTGAATAGGGGTCCAGAGGGTATCTCGGATTTTTAGTTTGGGTTCGTGCGCAACATCTATTGCCGATAGTTCGGGCCTGTACAGCTTTCTCAGCCTATTCTATTCGACTAATGCCGACTCCTGAACTTTGATTGAACATGGATCTAAGTTGATCACATGTAATCCCTCCAGGGACGTTACTCTTGACAACGCAACGTAAGCTTGTCCAGAAGTAAACACCCTATTACCAATATCTATGACGGCACTTGTTAAACTCAATCCTTGACTTTTATGTATAGTAATACCGTAACAAAGAGACAAAGGAAACTGTTTTCTGAAAATAAATGCTCCGTTCATTATCTCGAACTAGGCCGAAAGTTTTTCTATCGTATATTCTTTGCCAGACGATAGAGCAATTGTTAGCGATTCCACTTGACCGGTGTCAATGCTTTTTGAAACAGATGTAACGCGACCTATTGTGCCGTTGACAAGACCCGAGGTTATGTCGATATTTCTTCTGATCATAACCTTCGCTCCAATTTTAATCGTAAAAGTTTTCGCAAGACCTGCAGTACGAGAACTATCTTCATTTTCGTTAATCAAACGTTTAGATATTTCTTTCTTCAAATACGACAAGCAATCAACAGTATCCTCCGCATTGAGTTCTATTTCGTCGCTTTCAATTCTTGCTAGCCTGGCTACATTCAGAACCTCACACTGACGTCTAGTGGAAAACAAGCAGACCGTATCTATTGGTAGTTTATTAATATAGTCGCATAGTTTGTAAAGTCTATCACCTATGCTATTCTCAACGAATTCCAATTGCCTCGATTGGAGAATATCTAGGTCGCCCCTAGTCAAAATACCAAACCGAACTCGATCCAAAATTTCTTTATAGGACAAGTCGTTTTGTTGACGCATATTTATTATCAACTCGTCATACGTGAATAAATGCGACCATAAATTGATCATTCCTAAAGAGCCTACGTATTTCTTTACTCGGTCTTTTGATATTTTGATGAAAGTTGATTCATCATTTACGGGAGGTAGCTGTAACAAATCGCCAAGAAGTATTATATGTTTTCCTCCAAACCAACCTTCATCAGAATTTTTCGTGTTACATATTTCAGACAACCGCAAGTGAATATATGCCAGTGTGACATTTGAAATCATTGACACCTCGTCTATAATGATTAAAACAACATCTTTCATTTCTTGTCTTAAAATTTTCAGTACCTGATCCGATAATTCTTTATATTCCGGAGTACCTCCATGTTCAATAGGCAATTGAAATAATCTATGTATCGTTAACCCGTCAATGTTGAAGGTTGCCAGCCCGGTGGGTGCCGTCACGGCTGTAACTTTTCCGAGTATCTGTTTAGTCCAGCATCTTATAGTTTTAATAGGAAAGCTTTCACTAGTACCACCGGCGCCGCTCACAAATTGACGCAAGATTTCTCCATTATTTCCCGAATGCAAAATGCTTGTGATCTTATCAAATATTCTTTTCTGGTCATCATTGAGCTCGGAAATCATTTGGTTGATATCAACGTCTTCGAGTTGTTCCTCGACACAGTTAAACTCTTGCATCGCTACGTCAGCCTCTACTGGCTGAAAACCTAATGGATTATCCTCACCGCCTTGAGAGTTTTCACTAAGCACGCTCGTCTTTTCAGCTGAATCGACCAATGTGTTTTCAATTTGTTCTTTAATGAATTCCAACCCTTTTTGAATATCTAGCAAGCGTTCGTGATACTCAAGAGCTGTCATAAGCGCAGATTTTGATTTATCGAAAGATTCGGCATAGGAGTCACAACCCTGTTTCAGGTCATCCGTATCTCGCCAGGGTTTGAACATAAGTAACAGAGAGTAGAAATATTTTTCTGGCTGTACGTTGACATGATATTGATGATGATTTATCAGATAAGCACGCTGTCGCTTTTTCAAATACAAACCGTCGTGAAGTTTGTATATTTCTACGCTGGTATTTATAGGCTTTATCTTCGTTATATCATACCATACCGCGAAATCGTACAAATGTACAGACTCTAACTACTTGGGCCTGTTTGGATAGTAATTGTCGATGAGCGGCGGAAAAAAAATGTCTGTTGACTCTGGACTTAGTGCTTTTACAGTTTTAGATGATTTTAACTTTCTGTTCCGTATTTGATTAACATCCAACCATTTGATCGTTGTGTCTGGATCAGTTCCATAGAGTGATATTTCTAACAATGTATCTGCAGCCTCCAAAGCTCCGCATTCTCTATTAGCCAGACTGCGCACCGCTACTCTCCCAAGTCGACTACTCAACGACTTGGTTGAATTAATGTTATCGAATACATCCACTCCATCACCAGATTCGGATTTCGTCGTATATTTCGTGCAATACCAAGTGAGCAGTGTAGATTTTTCACGGACGAATTGCATATCCATGTTCCCTTCCCAAGCCGTGAGAATAACAGGATTGTAGTCATTGATGCAGGTCTCCGCCTCCGAGCGCGGTAAGTCGTACAATCGACTTTTAGACTTCAGCTGTTTTCTTCCCGCAACAGAGATAGCCACATCCCTCATGACTAATGAATCCGTAATAGGTCGTGGAAAGCCAGACCTGCAAATTCTGGAGTATCCCTTTTTATTTATTTTTTGTTACGCAAACAGTAATCATTGTGCTTGTGTCTCTGATACGTGTCTATCCGACGATACAACGTTGGCGATACGTTTTTATCAGGCATCTTGCACGTAATATGATTAGTAATGAATCTAGCCACCTCATCGGTGGAAGATTCACCAATAACAGGAGCATCTTTGATCCAAATCAATAAATGAAAATGTTGCGTACCTCTCCCTTGGTATTCACGTCTCCAAAAGTAATGAGTTACTCCTCCGATCGGGTGATCGCTCGTACAAATGAAGTTAAGCATCGCCTGAAATTTAATATCAAGATACCTTGAAGTGGACACTGGATCGGCAGCTGCAAGCTTACTCGTCGACGAATCCGACATTTCGGGTCCATTTACCTGACGGATATATTCTGCCAAATCATCCCACATCCATTCGCTGGGACTTATGGTCAGGAACCATGTCGCCGGACCATAATTACGAATCATACAAGTTAAATTATTTCGCGGTCTACGCCAATACTGTTCCGTATTGCGTAATCTAGAAGAGATAGTTGTAAGATTCCCTTCCAGCTGTTCTTTGGACATCATTTCTAAGCAACTCGCTGCGGTCAAGTTTTCTCGTGACTTGATTACATTCAGTTTATGAAAAATACCGCTCCTTAATTGACGAATGTTAGAGTCGTGCAGCAAGTAGAAAAGATATTGATGATTCAATCTAAAGCAAGCGTACTTGGACATTAATCTGCATTTTATAATGTCACATTCCCGTAGGTGAACCGTTCGTATTTGGTACTGACCATTGACACCATAAGGATACAGATCCGGAAAAGACATAATATCTATGTCTAAACTTTTATCCCATGTGTTCAGAGGCGCTGCTTGTACTTTGAGCAATTGATAGAGAGCTGTAGCACTTTCATTTTCCCTGTCCTCATGTATCGGATATATTGTAAACTGTTCGCAATATGCATCGGAATCAACAATCTGAGTTAACATCGCCGAAGGATCCATACGTTTTTGATCATTATTGCACGCTGATTCCAATTTCGTAAATTGTTTTAAATCTTCGCTTTTCTGTTCTACCTGAATTACAGCATTTTCAATCAAATCGTCCAACAACGAGTAGCTCTCTACC
Source organism: Tenthredo amoena (assembly GCA_963966615.1). NCBI lineage: Eukaryota > Metazoa > Arthropoda > Insecta > Hymenoptera > Tenthredinidae > Tenthredo > Tenthredo amoena. The sequence goes on along the minus strand of OZ016486.1, from coordinate 2,371,300 downwards.
GGTAATTTGATTTCTCGATACAACGAATTATTTGTTTTTAGCCATGCCAAGGCATCATGAATTTTCTGTAAATTTACCAATTTACTCCAAACCACCTTTGATTTGTTCGGGATACCACAAACGAATATGAATAATTCGTGGTTAAGATTTATTGTATCTGTCGGTGACGGCAATTTCTTCAACGTCTCCTCCAAAGGCAACGGCAAATGAAAAGTTCGGCGCTTTACTTTTTGTATCTTAACGGTATTAGGCAAATTCTTTTTAGCTACCGTTCCCATTCTTTGAACTGTCTGAAAAGCTTTCGCTCTTTGAATTAAAATTCTTTCGTAATCATTTAACGACGATACTACGTCTAGTCTTTCTCTCGCGGCTAGTTGATTCAGGCTGCAAGTCGGTGGTACCCTACCATCGCGAAAGTTGCCCAGACAATAATAACAAATGAAGCCAGTCACATCAACGTACTCTTCTAGATCTGACCAGTAAACTCCCGACAGCGGTTTTCTCAATTTCAAAATTTCCACAACATGTCTCCGGCAACAAAGTTTCGCAGAAGACTCGCAAGCTAATCGCGGTGTGTCCATTGAACGCTTAGTCAATGCTTCGAACGGATGTCGACATTTAGAAATTATGGCATCTTAGTTCAAATTCATTCTTCCGTCTACACACAACTGATGAGCTTGAGCCTTTTGTGCCGATTTGATTGATATATCGTTTAAGACTTCCAAATTACTTCGCTTTAGAGCGGTGTCAGTGTAAGTAATTTTTCTGACAAGACTTATTATCTGAAATACCTGTCTAACAAAGTATCTAATCCGTGTGAAATGTGCACTCAAGATCTGCATCGGTAAAAGCTTGGATCCACAGGTGCCCGGATTTGCATAGCAGCTATGTGGGTGCCCAAGTTCATTATTGAATTTATCAATGCTGCAGACATTAACTTGTATTATGTTTTTCCGAATATTTGTTAAATTCCAATAACTAACAAGTTTCAGAAAATATTATATTTTATCGATCGTAAATAAATCCGGTTTCACGCATATTTTTGCGTCGCAAGTCCACGATTTCTGAACATGCTTGCTTGAACATACGGGTAAAATGTTAGTAATTCGCCCAGCCGCTGTGGTAACGAGCGATTCGTTGACCATTTCCAGCTCATTGTAAGCAGTATCAGCGGAATAGGATTCAGATGATCCAGTATGTTTTGAAACACCACAAAACGCTACTACTTTATATTCAAAATCTGAAGATTCTGCCACACGCGACGAACACATCTCCGCATTTCGCTTGTAATTGGCTAACACTTTCTTTAAACTGAAAACTAAATCTTCCCTGACATGAATACACCATTTAATAATTTGTTCAGCTTCTATTCTGGACTTCAGCAACGACTCGCGATTAATTTTGAACGCTAAAGCATTAATACACTTTTCTACTGATCCAAAGAACTTCATGGTATTACTACATTTTCCCAAGTGTCTATATTTCTTTGAAATGTTATTAGAAACAACCAAGTTGCTGATCTTTAATTTTCTTTCTTTATTGGCATAGTACATTTTCTCATTCAAATCTTTCTTTTTTTCTGGATCGGCAGCATACCTTGCATTTTCCATAATTTTCTCGCTTTCCGGATCGGCAGCATACTTTGCCTCTTTCCTATTTTTATAACTCTCCGGGCCAGCAGCATACCGTGCGTTTTCCCTAATTTTGTTGCTCTCCGGATCGGCAGCATACTTTGCCTTTTGCCTATTTTTATAACTCTCCGGGTCGGCAGCATACCTTGCATTGTTCCTAATTTTCTTACTCTCCGGATCAGCAGTGTGATGTCCGAGGGTTAAAATAATCACAAACATTTAATGGGTAGTAGAATAAGATTTATTAATTAAGAAGAATATTCGTAAGACCGAAGCACCATTTCACGTGTTGTTGGCTGAGAGCCTGAGTCGGGAAGAAGGGGTCACCGGGGACTCTGCTCCTAGTCAAAATACACTAATCATACTAACATCTATACATATACATATATAGCTTACAAATGACTTAGATAGTCAGGATGGTTACACCCGCTATTTAAAATCAGATATTACATTCCTCCACACTAAAGTAAGAAACCTTTTTTTTTTTTAACATATATAAATCGATACATAATCCCCTTCAACTATAAATCTATAACTTTTCTCGGCTTACTAACCCTAGTAGAACGTCTTACAGCTACGCCACTTTTGATCGGTAACTTCGATTGTTCGGTTCCTACAATGTCATTATTATTATTAGTAACTTCTGACACTGATTCAGACTCCACTTCACAATTTTTATCTTCATTTAACGAATCATCCACACAATCCTCTAGATTTTTATTAATAGTAGGCACATTTTGTTCGAATGATAAGTTACAAGGTCGCAATTGGTCCACGTGCCTTTTCCACACACGATCATCTCTCCTTAACACAGAATAATTAACTGGGGAAAGTTGCTGTATTAGCTTAACCTCACACCAATTGTTCATACTATAATCCTTAGCCATTACAACCTCACCCTCATCGCAAATCCAATTCCTATTTCCCTTAAAATAACGTTGCTGGTTAAGTTGATTCTTTTCCACAATACTCTGTAATTCCGGTCTAATTAGATCAAACTTGGTTCTGAATTCTCCACCAATTTGTAGTTCCGCTGGACTACTGTAACGTGTTCAGCCTATAGGCAAATAGGCTGACTATACATCACATCGAACATAGAATCACACACTGGTATTGTATCACGTGATACAATACTAGCACAGTCGAGCGTCGGTGTAATAACACAAATGTATAAAAGGTGCGCTGCTAAGCTAGAGCCAAAGCGGCCGACCGACTCAGACGTGAATTTAAACTCAAATTCCATAACCTAAAATAGAATATAATTTTCAACATAGCTGAAATTGCTTTTTGATTAAAATGGTAAAGTAAAATCGTTCTAGCCAAAACGGCGGTTCAATAAATAGAAGAAAACTCATAAAATTTGTATTTAGCTAAAATAGCATTGCAATTAAAAAGAAATAAAATCATTAAATATTATCTAGACAAAATTAGAGAAAACCAAAGCAAACGAAAGTCCAGCCATTGAAGAGAAAAGAAAGTCGAGTAAAATTACGTTAAAATAAGAAATCAATCATTCACCTCACTCATTCACTCATAATTATAATTCTTTGTTTAACCATTATTAATATAATTTCTTTTGTATAAAGTTTGCGTGAATGGAACGATCACAAACATATAAAATAAAGCCACGAATGAGCAATCGAACATATAAATATCAGAAATTTGATTTTTGTTTTCAACTCGCAAATTAACCTCATTTTTCATCATTTCTTTCAGAAAACACTTCGTTTTAATTTAATAAAACTTAAATTTATTGTTTAGCTAAAAGGCAGCTTCGGCGAGTGTGTTGGACAGCTACGGTATAGCTATAATTGGTACCCTAGTCTGAGAACACACATATCCCAAGTCTGTAATTAGGCAGCTTCGGTGACCTAGACTCTAGGCAGCTACGGTAGAGGTAAACTCCTATCCTAGTCTGTTGAGTCTGGGATATCCCAAGTCTGCAGGGAGGCAGCTCTGGTAGTGCAAAATCTATCCGAGTCTGTATCAGGGTAAATTAAGGGTTTTTCTACATTTTTCAAAGAGGAGCTCCAAATATCATAACCCCTGACAAAGAACACACGCGAACTTGTATAATTTCACCAGCCTTCGGCTGATGAAACATATACAGAACGTTACATTTGGCGCCCAACGTGGGGCTCCTTAAATAAAATTAAAATCACCTAATTTTATAGATTTATATCAAACTCATTGCTAAACTTAAAATCAATTTCTTGAGGGGCAAATTCAAGACTTCAAAGTCAAATTCAAGTAAAATCGTTTATTAGTTTCGCTCATAAAAGTAAAACAGAAGAACAATTGATTAAAGAAAAAATGGCAGACAAAGATCAAATTCCTGATAAGCAAGGCGATAGAAATGTAGGTCAAGCCGGTTAGCACGACCGAGACACTGGTTTCCATGAGCGTGATGTTTCTCTGACCGATACCAGCATAGTGGGCCAGGTTGAAAGTCCGCTACGTAGTCAAGATGAGTCAATGACTGCAATTGCTACCACTCTGCTTTCTTCAAAACAGTCTAATGAACGTCTAGAAAAGAAAATTGATAGTAAATCCGCTCAGATGGGAAGAACCATAAATAATTTTCATATGACTAACATAGAAGCTCAAGTAGAGTTTGAAACTGAAATAAATAAAAGGTTTGACGAAACTATAAATAAAAACAAAAAAAGAATAGACGACATGGAAACCAAGGTCAATATAGTCTTAGAAAAATGGGATACAGACCTAACAAATTGTAACGATAAAATAAATAGAGTCGAGTCAAGTGTCAGGACGGGGCATGTTAATGATCTCGATGTAATCAATAGCAAGATTAGAGAGAGAGAGATCGAGCTCTAAATGAGGAAATTAAAGATTTAAATCATAAGCACGAGAGCTTAAGAATAGGTATGGATGCGGATTTAAAAAAACTCAAAACTAGAGTGACAGATTCATTTAGATTTATTACAAAACAATTAAAATTATCCACATATTCGGGAAAAGCTTGGGAAAAACCCATGGTTTATATTAGAGATGTCGAAGAATATTTCGCGTCTTTAGGCGTCAGTGAAGAGTTAAGACTTCAATTATTAGGCCAAGGTCTCACCGGAGATGCTAAGGACTGGTGGACTGCGCGTCGTGACGTCATTGTTGATTGGGATGCATTCAAAGAGAGGTTCTGGGGCATAGAGATACAAAGAGAGATTAGAAAAGATTTAGAGTTTGGTTTTTACATCGTTGACTCAAAATTAACTTTTTCGAAGTATGCAAACCGTAAATTCGCGGCGGCCGCAGGGTTATGTCCTCGGTTGCCTGAAGAAGAAATAGTACGATCATTAATCAGGCATTTTGATGAGCACGTGGTTGAGGCAGCGAGATGCCGAAATATCTCAGAAATCGATGCACTGCTTACATTTTTAGATGAGATGCAGACAGAGGGCCGTTCTAACGCTTTTCGTAGACCAGGAAATCAATTTACGCTGAATAAGCAGGGTCCATCGAATAATCGAGTTTATGAAGATAAAAATAAACCTCTTTCTTGGCGCAGCAATTCAGTACCTAAACCTTTTCCGAATCACGACATGATAGACAAGCCTGATCTACAACGGCGACATAGACAAAACGATTATGTCCGAAATAAGAACGAATATTGGACAAACGCTAGAGTCCAATGTATCACGGAGAATAAGATCGATGAAGAACAAATCGATACGGTAATAGAGCCAAATCCGGAAAACTAGATGGCGCTGTGCCGGTGCTGACAAGTACAGTTCCGACACAGCGTAGTCCAGTTGTTTGCGCGGCAAAATGAGAAAAATCAGATTTAGGATGCTATCCCATGGCGCCCGGATTGACGGAACGGAAGCATGGACCCGTAGAAGTCCCTAGATTTAGTGAACCCTCGTTCCGCGATTCCCCTAGATTTAGTGAATCCGCGTTCCGCGATTCCGTTCACTTAAACATTTGAATTTCCGAATCGACGACACGGCAGCGTTAAATAAAAATAAGAATAGAAAAATTTCAAATAAAACGATAATGGACCTTACAACGATTTTATTAATGATGATGCATTTACTGAAGGAATCAGTAAATGCTCCACATCGTAATAGAGAAACAACATACCGCGCTCTGTCAAAAATGTGGATAATTCACCGAAAATTAAACTACGCCAAGAAAAACCAAAAAAAAGGAAGTACTGGGTTAGAGAAATATTTAAAGAGCAAGAAAGACTACACCAAGGTGTGAGCGGAAACTTGATTAAACAAATGTATCTATTCGACAAAGACAGATTTGTAAATTACTTTAGAATATCTACACAAATTTTTGATAAATTGTTAAACCTGGTAGGACCAAGTATAACAAAGCAATATTGTGTCAGAAATCCTATACCAGCGCGCACACGACTTGAACTGACTCTGTGATATTGAGCATCAGGTGATAGCATGATGTCTTTAAGCTACGCATTTAGAATTTCACAAAATACGATTTCGAAAATTCTGTCGGAGACTCTGGATCAAAACTGGAATGTGTTAAAGGACACAGTTTTTATGCAGCCAAGTGAAGAAAATTGGCGGCGGGTTGCGGAAGATTTTGAACGACTCTGGAACTTTCCGAATTGCATCGGAGCTATCGATGGAAAACACGTTGTAATTCAGGTATAAAAATTGTAATCATGAGTTATCTTTAATTATTTATTTGAGCATCAAATATATCGTTGAATCTCTTGACTTATAGTCTGATTGAGAATTCTTTCATTTAAGGCTCCGCAAAACAGTGGGTCAACGTTTTACAACTACAAAGGTACGCACAGCATTAACCTACTCGCAGTCGCTGACGCGCATTATTGTTTTACGATTGTTAATATCGGTTAAAAAGTGCCTTCACCGAGACGTTTGGCCAATAGTATCATAAAATACCCATATGTATTAGTCGGGGATGAAGCATTCGCATTGACCAGATACATGATGAGGCCGTATTCTCGCAGTGGTCATTTGGATATGACGAAAAAAATTTTCAACTACAGATTGAGTCGTGCGAGAAGAGTAGTTGAAAGTGCATTTGGGATACTGACCGCAAAATGGAGGATATTACATACATAAATTATTGCGTCTACATCAAACGTGAACAAAATTATAAAAGCTACAACTGCTCTACACAATCTTGTGATTAAAGAGGAACAGCAGCTGTCACCGCAAAGTAGACAATATTGCACGTTGAGTCATCATGACCGCGATCATACGCATAACAGCGGATTTGAAAGAGACATCGGCAATAATGACGAAGTACATAATAACGGTAGAGGGGCTGCTGCAGGGATCAGAGATACGTTCGCCTACCACTTCGAGCACATCAATCCCTTGCCATGGCAATGGGAGAGAGTACTCAATAACGATTTTTAAATTGCATATAATAAAATTAATTTTTTTAATTGATAACAACAAATATTTATTAATCTTCATAAATCCAATAAGTTATCCTTTTGTTGTATTAAATAAAAACGTTTATGAATTGGAATGCAAATCTAGTATTATATTATTTTTAAACTTTATTAAAAAAAAAATATTCGCCTATGAACATAAAATTGTACACTTCTTAGGTTTAAAAATTATGCAAACCTCAGTTTTACATGTATTATTATCGATGATAAAACGATGAATTATTTACGGTTCGGGTGTCGTCACGTCTTGTAAAAAACGTATGCGTTCGTAAAAGCGAAACCCGCTTCGTTCGGGATGCCCATAGGCCGCACTAGATCCACTCGGAACGTACGATTGCATTCGCTTTCTGGCCTTTACGTAGCTATCCCTCAAATGCTGCCACCGTTTCTTGATATCCACCGTAGTTATCTCGCCTGCGATTAATACGAATTATTGTTTCAGGCATCAGATCCAGAATTGTGTATTGCGTAAACTTTATAGACCTGTAAATCGTAAACGTACTACCCATCAGGTTGGACACTTCGGCCCACAACGCCTGCTTCTTTAATTTTGTACGGTGACTGGCGTGTAGCCTGTGATCCCACAACCCCCGTTTCACCTCTACAATATTTACAAGCTGTTCGTCGTCAACGTCCGTCCATGCTCCCGTATTCCTTAAGGATCCGCTCAAGTGATGAGGCATCGTTAAATTCTCATCAGGGATTCTGGTTCCTGATGCGAATGTGATACACGATAATATGAAAACTCGTATGTTGTTTCATTTCGACGTCATTCAGAAATTATTAGACCTACTCATTGTGATGACGCCGTTGTCGTCCACCACAATTAAGTCATTCTCCTCATTGTATGTATCGAAGCACCCGTGCGTGGGCTTCTAATCGTGCGCCAAATAGAATCCACCCGCAATAACCACGCTTGGATTGCTACATGCACATAATCACAGATTGATGAAATATAAAAATATTTGTGCGGTTGTACAATAAACTAGGTACACCAAATTTATCCGCAAGCTTAATGAGCGCGGAGCAAATCATTCGTATTCATTCGATATTATTATTCGTATACACAAGTTATATACTATACGCATAGAACAATACTTACCGGATGGCAATTGGAGCTGCTCATTTTACTGTTTTTTTTTTTTTTTAAATTTGGAATATCTACGAACCGCCTAACCTTATTTATTACGAGAGCCCACGACACTAGGTATACCTCGAACGGGAGGCCGTTTCAAAATAATATAACATAATTCGAAGTGACCCGCACGACATGGAATCGAAGCTGTGCCGGGTCGAATCCTGACCCGATTACCCGTAATTAATTAAAACTCGTGCTTTGTTTTTGTAATGTCTACCACTTCAAGGCGGCCACAAAAAATCTGTTTGAGATGATTTTTAGCAACGAACACTGTCGGGAATAATCACTGTGCCACCCCCAAATCAGTCGCTAACCCCGGCACAGTTAATTCGAAGGGGTGCAAAAAATCAGTCAACTACCTTTCCACGGAGGCCAAAAAAAACCTTAACAAAAATTGGAGATTAGGATTAGTTTTCAACGAAAAGTCAACTGTGCCAGCCTTCCTGTTGACCCTAACCCTCGGCACAGCGAGAGAAGCCCGCCCTTGCTTCGAGCGTTCTTCTGTCGCACCGCTCGCGACAAGGCGAATCCAACGCTGTTTTTTCAGCAAAATCATTTGGTTTTCAGCACAGCATTTTTATTGAATGCATGTGGCACTGCCAGCAATGTTCGTAAATGAAATTTGAGCCATCTTATTCTATGAAAATGAATTTTTTTTCCAATCCCTTTCAACGAGAAAAAAAAATACTTTCTGCGTATGAACACGAAGAAATTGTTGTTGGCAATTTTCATAAATAAATTTTGGGCCACGTGATCCCGAAACAATGGATTCGTCCATTTTTTCTTTCTTGTCCGTCTCACGAAAATTTTTTTTTGCGTAATTGTGATAGAAATGTTTTTTGAGTTTCCTTCGTTTCCATCGTAAAGTCACTGGAAGTTCGCAACCATTGAAAGTGATAGAATGGAAATATAAAGAATCAATGAGTCAAAGATGTATTGTTTTTTGTAGAAGTTTAGATTGTCGAAGCGTAGGTACAGCGATTATTATAAATTACAACTATTATATATATCATTATTATTATTATTATTATTATTATTATTAGAACCGTACAATTGGACTTTAATATTAATTTAGTTATCGATTCGCAAAATAATACGAGGTTTAATCAATACTAAATGTACTCTTAATTTAGTGTGAAACTACTCTGTATCAGAGTCTGAAGTGTAAACTCCATCATTTAAATCATCTTCGTCCTCGCTGTTATCGGACCTTTTGGAATTTGTTGCAATCACAATGTCGTCTACCATCAAGGGAGTTAGATCACCATAGAACCAAAGCGGTTCTAATGTGGTTCTCATTACCCAGCCGCATACTTCGGGGAAAATCACAACACACTTTGGTTCTGTAGCGTTCTTCCACATAGAAGTTACGTATATCGTTCTTCGAATTTTTTCTTTTAAACTTTTGAAGCAAGGGGGTATCAAACTCGAATCAAATCCTTTGACCTTTTTTATGAGATTTTCGATTTGCTTCTTAGACGAGTATTGCTTTTGGAAAATAATGAATCAGGCAGTATCCACATTATCGCACTTTCTGACGCTATACATCAATGATGTGAATTCCTGCAACGCGTTTATTTTCTCTTTATCATCTACGTCGGACAAATCAAGCAACGACGCGAAAACTTTTTGAAATGAGACTTTTTTTTTCCATGATTTGAAAGGGTCGGACCTTGCCTTTGCGATAAAAGGCTGCTGTGTAATCGCATCCAGTGTACGCATGAAAGGCAAGCAATGCACCACATAATAATGGTCCCAAATTATTCGCTAGCTCCGTGCAATCGATGCACTCTTGTACGTTTTTTTTAGCCGAGGATCCTGCCATCCATACTTTCAAGTCACGAAAATTTCTCATGTGGTATAGTAAGAGGATCAATACATCCGTGTCCGAAGCTTCGACCATAATTTTACTGTCTGGTTTACTCTTTGCAATGTGAAAAATCATTCTAGTGTCCGCTTCTTCGTGAAAACATTGTAAATCCGTTTGTTCTGTTTTGACAACACAATTATCGAGGACTTGGTATGAAAAGCAACGTTCTTCAATTGTCATAAAAACTTTCTTGTTCTTCAGAATGTGAACAATTGAATCATTTTCCCAAAAATCTCCAAGAAACATCACTAGAGCTTCTTTGAATTTCCTGTTCTTTAAACTTTTAATAAAGTCGTTCGGCCTAGTTTGCTTCGGTCCAACAATAGTATACGAAATATCAAGTTCATCTCGATTTTTACGTTCGCAGTCTTTGATCGATGGTGAGAAATATCTATCAAAGACGAGGCGAATCTCCGATGCGCTCGTGTTACATATTTTAAACAAGATTGTTTCTGCGATTTTTTCAAATGTCAGAGGAAGAGATGAACCGCACAAGTGCATGAAATAAAAACCGTCAATCACATCTACATTGACAGAATTGGGTGGAGTAGACGTTATTCTTGCTTTCAAAACCTTTCCCAGTGCTGACTTATCGGTTTTGTGCATATCGCCCGAATATTGACACAAAGCTGGAGGTGCAGGGGCCAATGGGTACGATAGACACAATTCCATGTCGACCTTCTTCTCTAATGCAATTGCTAGCAAACGACCAAATATGTCACGTTCCATTTTAATCAGAGCTTGCTTGCTACCGTCTTTGTGCTTCTTTGATCTTTTTTCATGCAGTCTGAAGCGAAATTGAGGATCACGTTACGTTTAATAGGTCTGTCAAATCGCTTTGGGTCTTCCTCGCATTCTTTTAAAAATCTAGCTTTCTGGTGATTCCCGAGTTCGTTAACGTTTAACAGAAATTCAGCTACATTGGAAGATGCTGCCCTGCCTGTTACAAGGTGATATAATTCAGAAGAATCTATCTTCGGGTCAAAGGGATTAATGTTTTCTTTTATACATTCAACGAGCAGTTCCACTGCTTTCCTGTCCTTTTTGAGTCTTGACGTTTGTAATTCGTACGAAACATCATCTCTTTGTGTAATTCCAACTTCCTCAAGCACCTTTGTAATGATGGTAGTTCGCATGCTGTGACTAAGAGCCCATCTCTGCCTTGCCGATGCGGAATTTGTGAAATGACTTATGCCTGTCAATGAATTCGCAGCATCAGCATTAATTGTTTGTTCGAGTGTTAGGTCGACAGGAGCTCGTGCTAAAGTTCCCTTCGTCCTTCTAATGCCGAAAGCTCCTTCACGAAAGTGTCTGAGCAAATCAGAATCCGACGTTCTCAAATTCAACAAATTTGAAACGTATTTCAGAGACCATCTCGCATAGTTAGGTTGATTCAAGGCGAAGAACAAGTTTGCGATTTCGAAAATGGAATCAACATACGATTCAAAGTCACTTGTTCTGATGCTTCTCGAGAATCGAAAGAAGACATTGATTAGCTGTACATATTGCAAGTGAAACTTTGCCGTCTTTACATGATCGCCAGCTAAAGTGGATGAACGATAATCTTGATATTTCGCCAACGCATAATTCACGGATGGAGAAATATCTAAATCTGTGTCGGGTTCGATCTTTTTTGTGGTAGCCGTTTGCAAGTCGGTAATAACACCACCTTCTTCAAAGTCGAAGTTTTCCAAGAATCTTTCGAGATGTAAGATTTGCAATGCAGCCGATAATAAAGGATGAATTCTTTTACATCTATTGAAATGCTTACAATCAAGAAAAGAATTCACCGAACCCGCAGCTAATACTTCTGTTTCACTTAAAATATCTGTTATTCCGGAGGCATCGATGTACTTGCCAATTGCCTTAAAAAACGCCATTTGCAAATGGAACCCACCGAGATTAATGAAAATGTTGTCAAATTCCGGGGTTTCGGAGGCTTGTATCTGCATAGCCATTTTTGCTATTGCCAGGTCGTACGTGCAAATTATTTCAGGTTGACGACATTCTTCGGCGATTGCGGAAGCTCTCACAAGAGTAGTACGAACGACTGGATATGACGTTGGGGACGAATTAATCTGAGGAACATATTGGATATTTTGCATTTTGCTACTGTCGACCGTGGTAGAGCAATTGAATCCCACCCACATGGGGGTATTCTCAAGACGAGAGAAGCAAATTATCCAGAAAATATCTTTCAGAATTGCTCTTTCTCGTGAAGCATGGCAAAGTTTTAAAGCTCTCAATATTTCGTCATACGGCAAAATTGAAATCGCTTACGATAATAAGGCTCCACTTCATGAGGTACTTCTTCGAATCTACGCCTTTTACGCGGAATTTTGTGATCAGAAATGTCGGGCGAGTCTACGTTTGATTCAAGTGTCAATTCTTTCTCGGATTCAATGGAAAGAAGTTCTCCGGGACGAGCATCGTTTGAGGCGAATTGGTAAATGATGCCCACGGTATCGTGCATAGTGTCCTTCCCGTTAACCGTATTGACGAAAAGATCAAAATTATCAAACGCAACGTGCGTGGATAGTCCTGGAATAGGAAGTATACCCGTGGAAATCGTTTTTTGATCTTCATGAGCAGAAAACGTGAGTTCAGTTTCGATCTCTTCAGCAACGTGGTACCCAACCGTATTCCCGTATTTGTTTAATATTGTCAGCACTTTTCTGCTACTGGTGAGGGACTTCATCGCTAAGCCTAGCATGATTTGTTTTGATGGCTTAACTCGACCTTTGCTTATCATGTAGATAATGTCACTACACAATGACTTTATTCGCACGTAATCATGGTCTGAATGTTTTCTGCGCCAATTGGGACCCTGAATCAAATTGCACATGAATGCAAACAGAGTTTCTGGAACATCGCACTCTCCTGCAATCACGTCTTCCACCTGCAATTTCTGCGGCAGCCTTCTTGTTTCCATTGTATTCACCGCATTTCTAATCTCGAAAGCTACTTGCTCTACCGTAGTCGCTCTTTCGGTCTCATTTAGTAATCTTTCGTTCACCAACCTGCTTACATCAATGTCAATTTTAAAAACCGCTCTTTTCTTATGGATCCCTTCTGAAGTTTCAATCGTAACTACGCCGACAAATCTGTCCGAAATTTTAGTTTGCAATGCATCTATTTTGTAACTGTCAACGTGTTCCCGAACAAACTCACCGTTGCCTAATTCAACGAAAAGCGACTTATACTTACAATTAGCATGCAAATCAACCAAGTAATATATTTTTTCTTGTTCGATGATTTCATCTTGGCTTATTTCGCAAAGTGCTTCGACTGCAGCACTGTGGAGATGCCGTATATTGCGCCATCGTCCAGGTAAACTTTTCTTTGCAGTTTCCTTCACTTTTTTCGATTGATATCCCGAATAACATGCTTTATGGTAGTAAATCTTTTCAGAATTCCTCACGATGCTGATCAAAAACTCGTCGTGCAGACTTTCAGCGAATTCAAGGATTTTTTTACGCGTCTCTTCTGACGGACACATAATTACCTGAACTCGTCGAACACCGACCCTCCGACAATAATCAGAACAGAAAATGCAGACAATCTGCGAAGTTTCTCCCCCAGTGGACACATTGACTGACCCCGGAATTTCTTCTGATGTCGCACTTGAGTTGGATACATTTTCAGATGACGTAAATGATTGTGCCAAGCCTGGAACCTTCATATCTTTTGGGATATAGCTTGCATCATGCGTTGCAGAAGTCACATTGGGAGTTGAAGTTGATGAAAGATTTAACTGAAATACATTAGAAAACATCTCAATAAATAAAAGCAACAAGAGATGGCACATGACAATGGAAAAACAAAAAATATCAAATCAGAGTCAAACCAATGGAAATTCATCATTTTCGCTCGGAGCTGTACTTTTGCGTTCATGATCTTCGTGAGACACGGAATTTGGATTCATGACCTGTCAACGTTTTCAACGTTTTGATGCTCCTCACGAGCTGCAGATTCCTCTTCCTAATAATCATAATAACATGGAATTTATTTTTCAGCTCAGACGTCTAACATGCCTCAGAAGAAAATTGCTAGGCTTGTGTTTGTTGAGAATCAATGATTTATAAAGAAAATGAACTATGAATAGATTTTTTTCTACATACGACTACATAAAACCAATTTTACTTACGGTATGTACAGAAGGAAACATAGCTTCAAATTCCTGTTTGAATTTTTGTTTGAGAACAGCGACTTTCTGATAGCACGAAACATGATATCCACTGTCGTTTTTTAATTCAACAACAATCTCTTCGTGTTCATACGCAGAAAGTATTTTTTTTTTCTCGTTGAAAGGGATTGGAAAAAAAATTCATTTTCATAGAATAAGATGGCTCAAATTTCATTTACGAACATTGCTGGCAGTGCCACATGCATTCAATAAAAATGCTGTGCTGAAAACCAAATGATTTTGCTGAAAAAACAGCGTTGGATTCGCCTTGTCGCGAGCGGTGCGACAGAAGAACGCTCGAAGCAAGGGCGGGCTTCTCTCGCTGTGCCGAGGGTTAGGGTCAACAGGAAGGCTGGCACAGTTGACTTTTCGTTGAAAACTAATCCTAATCTCCAATTTTTGTTAAGGTTTTTTTTGGCCTCCGTGGAAAGGTAGTTGACTGATTTTTTGCACCCCTTCGAATTAACTGTGCCGGGGTTAGCGACTGATTTGGGGGTGGCACAGTGATTATTCCCGACAGTGTTCGTTGCTAAAAATCATCTCAAACAGATTTTTTGTGGCCGCCTTGAAGTGGTAGACATTACAAAAACAAAGCACGAGTTTTAATTAATTACGGGTAATCGGGTCAGGATTCGACCCGGCACAGCTTCGATTCCATGTCGTGCGGGTCACTTCGAATTATGTTATATTATTTTGAAACGGCCTCCCGTTCGAGGTATACCTAGTGTCGTGGGCTCTCAGACTAATTGTATTTCACCCTCTGAAACGCTGCCGTGTCGTCGATTCAAAAATTCAAATGTTTAAGTGAACGGAATCGCGGAACGCGGATTCACTAAATCTAGGGGAATCGCGGAACGAGGGTTCACTAAATCTAGGGACTTCTACGGGTCCGGGCTTCCGTTCCGTCGATCCGGGCGCCATGGGATAGCATCCTTAGACGACAATCTATTCGAAGACCCAGCGAATTATTTATAAGTAGAGGATGAGGAAGCAGAAAAAGTTGATGAACAGTGTCCAGAAATTTGTTTAATCATTGAAGGCATTGCAGTGCGAGCTCTCATAGACACAGGCAGCCAAATAACATGTATTTCACAAGATTTTTACGAACGAAATAAAAATTCTCTTTCAAAACGTAATCGGCTACCTGTCGTAAATTTTCAAATATCTGGAGTAATAGGGGGCAAACCTACCAAAGTAAAGGAGCAAATATTTGTTGAAGTTAAAATCGATGATTCCTCTGATCGAATTAATTTTCTAATAATTAGCGGTCTTAGAAGAGATGTCATCATCGGGATAGACACACTCCATAGATGAAAAGCCGATCTCGATTTAAGAACAGAAAGATTAAGAATAGAGACATCACCAGGGTACAGCTAAGTGCAATTATTTAAAACAGATATTATAACAATAAATCAATTACCCAATGTTCAATGTTCAAGAAACAAAATAGTGCACCAGGAAGATGAAGAGGCACAATGTAATTTGACCAGTGATGAAGTTGAAGAGAAACTCACTGAGTGTCAGGTTTTGAGTAAAAAGGAAATAAACATGTTTCAGACTTACTAATGGAATATAACGACGTTTTCAGTAAATTACCCGGTCGAGTTAAGATTTACGAGCATAAATTAAATATCTACGGAGATAGACCTTTTGTCAGACGGTCTTACCCGATCCCAATGATTCATAGGGAGAAAGTGAACCTTGAAATAAAGAAAATGCTAAACATCGGAGTAATCGAGAGATCTTATAGCGAATACGTTAATCCTTTAGTAGTCGTGAAGAAAAAGTCTGGAGAAATCCGACTGGTGCTAGATGCGCGTTTCATAAATAGACTCATTATACCTGACCATGATTGTTCTCAATCAACTGAGGTCTTATTTCAGCGGTGTTCCAACAATGCTTATATGTCCAGTCTCGACCTGACCGCTAGTTTCTGGCAATTACCACTCCATAAGGATTCACGAAAATATACTGCTTCTATGCACGAGGGCAAAACGTACCATTTTACTGTAACACCATATGGGTTAAATGCGAGTTTGGCGAGCCTAGTCAGAGCTTTATATTTAGTTTTGAAAAATACAGAGTCGTTTACAATAAATTTTGTAGATGACCCCGACTAGAAATTACTTCGGGATTGCCCAGGGTATACATCTGGGCCTGCTTGGGTTCCAATAAGGCATGCCCAATAGGGAAATCCCTATTAGGACCCAATAAAAACCCAACTGGGAAATCCCAATTAAAAACAAAGTAAATTATTGTCAGTTTTTTCCAATTGAAATCCATGTGGGACCTAAGAAGAATAACCCAAGGTGAAGAAAAAATAAATTATTGTATTTTTTCCATTCGCGATCTATGTGAAGACTGATTACAAAAAATATTTTAGCTAATATAATTCGTGATCGACAACTTATATGGTGAATTTAACATGTAAATATAAGTGTACCTATTATATACCGGGCATTCCATGCCAACTCAACCTACTGCTAAAATTGACATTTTTGATTCAGCTGAAACTTGACTATCTTTTTGCATTCTGTAAAAAAGGGTTCGTTGATTTTTTTCAAATTTTTTCGTCGAACCGTTCATGAGATGAATTTTTTATACTTTCAATAGTTTTTTTTTTTCAAATGCTTATAACTTTTTCAAAAATACATCGATTTGAATTTTTTTTTTTCAAATTGTGTGTTTTTAAATGTACTTTTTGGAACTGCCATGCAAATGAATATCAAAGGCTTTTTTACTCAAGTTTTTTTTACTTTTAGGTTAAAATCTTGTTTTTAAACTTGAGTGCGTGGATCGATTTTTTTTGTAAAATCCTCAAAAATACTGCTGTCTATTCCACAAATTTTAAGCCTGGTCTTATCGTGGGGAAACGATTGCCTCAGTGGGATCTCTTTGGGATTTCCCTATTAGGGCCCACGCTGGGATTGCCCAATTGGGGCCGGACAGGGCTTTGCGTTACATCCCCATGTACGGTCCCTATGAGGAAGCCCAATGAGGGCCCAATAAGGCTTACTTTAACATTTCTAGTCGGGACATCCTGTGCTGTTCTGGCTCTGTCCAGTCTCACTTGGCCCACCTTAAAATATTATTCGAAACTTTTATAAAGTATAATATGACAATCAATTTCAAAAAATCCAAATTCTTTCGTGAAAAGGTAGACTTTTTAGGGCACAAAATCACAAAAACTGGCATAAGACCACAACCAGAGAAAATAGAGGCGATTAAACATTTTCCAACGCCGAAAAACGTCAAACAGTTAAAAGGATTTTTGGGTCTTACCAATTACTACCATAAATTCATAAAAAATTATTCAGACGCCAGAAAAGGCGCCAAGTGGGATTGGACCGAGGAGATGAACGCACAGTTTAACTTAGTTGAGGACATTTTTTGTGAAAAGAGGATTTTGCATCACCCCGATCCAAAGAAACTTTACTATCTAGAATGCGATGCTAGCAATTTCGCAGTAGGCGCAGTCTTATATCAAATCTCAGACGAAAATGAAAAACAAATCGTAGGACTGGCAAGCAGAACCATGAAAGGCGCAGAGCTTAATTATTTTACCAGCGAAAAGGAATTAATGGCGATAGTTTTCACGTTAGGCAAGTTCTGATCATTCATCATAGGTGCGAGGTTGACAGTACGCACTGATAATGATGCTTTAACATTTCTGTTTTCATGCAAACTGGTAAGCTCGAGATTAGCTCGATGGGCTCTGTTTATCCAGGCGTATAGTTTTGAGATTGAACACATTAAGGGAACGGAAAACATAGTAGCCGATATCCTTAGCAGAAATCCACCTGAAATAAAAGAAGTAATTTCCAAGATTGCAGAATTTAGTATGGCACCGCTAGCCAAAGAAATAGATAAAGAATTAGCAATAAATTAAAAATTCTTTGGTAGATTTCAAAAGCAGGATCAAAAGGTTCGCAAATCAATGCAACAAGAAAGTTTAAACAGAGATAAGAACCTCATCATAGAGAATGACATTTTATATCACAAAAATCCAGGGGGCGATTTTAAAGCCTATATACCCGAGGCAATTTTAAAAGACCTCATAGACGAATGTCATGAGGCATACGGCCATGTGGGTGCATCAAAATGTCATAAGCTACTTAGAGAGGGGTTTTATTACTCAAAATTAGCTAAAAGAGTGCGACAAGTAATTGCGAAATGCGACAAATGTCAACGATGTAAGGTACCAAACCGTCATTCATATGCAGCGATGCAAAATATAATTCCAAACGGAGTAGGGGACCTTGTATCTGAAAGACTCTACGGGCAAAAGTCGATGCCATGTTTTCGGAAATGCTGACATATTTGCTGAAACAATTGCAATTGACTGAACATGTTTGTACAACCGCGGACATATGGTCGTCATCGAAAAGAAGTTTCCTTGGAATCACTGTGCACTGGGTAAATATATCTAACTAAAACTAAATATATCTGTTTGTATCTAAAATATGGCTTTGTCAACCAGCTTGTGTCAAGCTAGCAGAGCATCACTGATAAAAATGATATAATAAAAAAACAACTGCATGAGGATTGGGTTTCTTTAGGTCCTGATTTCAAGGTCTTTAGGTCCTCTTTTGAAAGAAACGAAAAGCTCTGCTAGTTTGTGTCTGTTTTCAATTTCTGTAAAAACAAAAAAAGCACTAAATTATTAAACAGGGGACTTATAGACTATGGAACGCAACACGGTGCCTATATATTTATACCTTGTAACTTTTTGCTTTTGTCGCGGGCCAGAGGCTATAGCGTTGCAGCAGTTATTGTGAATGTCTTTGTCTTAAGTTAGTCGTTAATAAATTTCGGAACTTCTCTTATAGGTTGTAGGCAGGGAAAGGATGGTTTAGCCACCAAAAGCCACCTAACTAACCTCGTGATTTTAAATTATCTAACGGACTCGGATAAATTTCTTTATCAAAGCCGTGTAGGCACTGGCGGACTCGGATACTGAGGCCAAAGCCGCTATACCTTCTATTACAGAGCCGGGTGATTAGCCAAGCCTGTTTTCCTATACAAAACCTAACCAACTACGGATCCGGAAATCTTTTAGATTTCAAGACCGTCCGCCAGACTCGGAATTGTTTCTCGTTGGCCCTCGGACACGGGGTTTTAGGCCAATGCCGTTCGCTCTTCGACACAATCCAAAGCTGTTCCCTAAATGGCTTTATTTGGGCAATGCTAAAGAGGAAAGAACTCGAAGCTGAAACGTCTGCCAATTCGAATAAATCTTTATCCAATAAAAATTACTTTGATTTACATCTGTTTCTTAACCTAATCTATCCTACGTTTATAATGATTCAGTGCCATGCAATATGCGCTACTTATTTATTTCTATGATATCCGTGATTTTATTAATGCAAGAATTTATGTTTAGAAAGCTATTTCCCTTTTTGCTAATATCGTGAATTTAAGTTACTCATCAGAACTAGGCGTTCTGATGCTAGAGTAAGTGATTTTAAATGAGTCGTTGTGGCGCTGTGCCTACGAACGCTCTGAGAACTACCTGTGAGTCGTAGTGGTGCTGTACCAACTAACGCTCCAGAGCATTTCGAGTATGCTACTTATATAGTCGCGATCCCCTCTTCTTTCTTGACGTCATCGCGTTGGTCGAATGTAGAGGATTAAGTTAATTCTCTGCCTGGCCTCTGAACTGGTTATATCTGGTATATTTGGAGTATAAAATACCCGAATATGTTACAACCTATAATTGATTGATCATTTTTAACTGATAAATAAGGATCTCCAGAGGGAAAGCGCGGCTTTGGCTTGTCGAAGGTTCAAAGGAAGTCACACATATGACAAAATTGCTGAACTAATTCACGAGATCCATAGTGAATTTAAACTTGGCCCAACGAAAGTTTTGAAAACCACAACGGACAATGCTTCTAATATGGTAAAAGCATTTACCACGTTCAGTCAGCCCAAAGAGTCGAGTAGTGATTTAGGTGATCTTGATGACGACGATGAGGACGAGATCGTAATATCAGGAATTTTAGACGATGATTCTAACTCTGGTAGACTCCTACCTGAATATCAACGCTGCGCAAGCCATACGCTAAATTTGGTAGCTTCGGTTGATATTAAAGCTGCGTTGAAGGAACCCTCTGTCAACAGTGGAATCAGTTACAGTCGATCTCATAATTCTGCATTTGGTAAATGCATAGCCATATGGAATTTGACGTCAAGATCTCCCAAAGCAGCAGAGAAATACGTAGATATAACAGGCAAAGCCTCCAGTTTCCCTTGTCCGACTCGCTGGAATTCAACCTACGATTGCTTGTTAAGTTTGATGAAAGTAAAGAGTTTTCTCGGTAATGTGTGCAGCGCACTAGAACTCCCCAAATTCAAAGAAACCGACCTAGAATTCTTGGAGGAATACATAGAGTGCGTCCGCCCAATTGCCGAAGCTTTAGACAGACTCCAAGGTGACAAGAACTGCTTTTATGGTGAGCTACTCCCAATTTTGGTGCAAATGAGGAAGACGCTACAAAAGTTGAAACTTCGCCACTTAAAATACTGTCCACAATTAGTAACAGTACTTCTGACAAGCCTTGAGAAGAGGTTCAGTGAATACTATGCATTGTCATCGGAGACGAATGATGCTATTTTAGCATCCGTCAGTCATCCGTTTTGCAAATTGCGGTGGGTAGCTAAAGAGAGAAGAAACGACGTAAAGGATCTTTTATTTAATGAAGCTGAATCACTGTGTTCACGTAATACTTCAGAAAAGGAAAATGAACAGAGCCAAAACAATAAGAGCAACACAAGCTTTTTTACGTTCGAGGAGGGAGTTTCGTCTTCAGACGAAAGTACTGTCAATATTTCCACGAAGAATAGCGTACAACTACAGTGTATACAATATCTGCAAAATAACGACCAATCGCTCGAATCTTTGGAACAGTTTCCGGTGATAAAACAATTATTCGTCAAGTACAATACGCCTCTTCCATCTTCTGCACCAGTGGGACGATTGTTTTCCTATGGTTCTATGATCATGCGACCCAGAAGGAGGAGCATGAATGATGATATTTTCGAGAAGCAATTGCTCCTCAAAGCAAATGCTCTTCACATGAAGTAGATTAAAAATCAAATAAAACATAAAAAAGATTATCGAAATGTACGATTTTATGAAAAATTCAGTTTTTAGAAAGTAAACCATTTCGCATTTTGCATTCCATTTTAAATACCTATTTTCCATTTTCCATTTGAAATGTTTTCAAGGTAACCATTTCCATTTACCCATTTGAATGGTATTTCTCAAAGCATTTTCCATTTTTCATTTTAAAATAATCCGAAAATGCATTTTACCCAGCAGTGTGAAGGACCATATATTATAAGCAAACAAATAGGCGAAGCAACTCACATTCTTGATAACATAAGAACTGGAGTAGAGAGAAGACGATTTCACGTCAATATGGTGAGATTATACTAAGATCAGGATAACCAGATATGACTAGATTTACCTCGTTTGAGCCAGAATTTTAAAATAAAATAGAGTAAAGGGTTAAGCATAAATCCTAATCCAGTAAGAAGATTATCAGGAGTATATAAGACGTCATCACCAGAAGAGATATCAGTCAAACCTCATTCCACGATGTGCGGCTACGTATACGGATACATTAGCGTCCAGGAGAAAAGTGTGCAGGCATCCGAAATAGATATCGGGAGTAAAGATGCGAATAATAATTTGTATAAAACTATCCATTGTTCGGGTCCATTCATCGGTGGCAATGGAAAGTACGCCGCTGGAAAAGGTCTCCAAACTAAAAAGGAAAAACGAAATATAACTTCAAACTCGGACATAACAGAAAAAAACATAGAAAGACCTAAACTAAGTATGAAAATAACAATCCGATAAATAAGATTGTTAGAATTAGTTGAATTTATTCATTTAGTGGATCGAGGTAGTGGTATCTTATTTTTTTTAGTACATTCTTTGTATTGGACAATCCTTTATTTTAGGAGTACAAAAGTATTTCATATTTAATATTATGCTACATTATCTTTGAATTCGTGCTCGTCTGGTGAGCTGAAGGAGAGCAACTGACTTGTGTCAGCTATAACGGGCTTCGCTATCTCTGTCTTGAGACCAAGGGTCGACGTCTAGTTTCAGCGTTCCGCGAACTAGATGTCGACACGTATATTCTATTGAAAGTAACCAAATCAATATAATTAAATAAACGGCTATAATTTAAAAAAGATAAACTTGGAAGGAACAGTAGCAAAAAAGGCAAGAATACGCCATGAGGAGAGCCCAAACCACATCCCATGGAAACTGCATCAAATTGAAATGGAAGTATCCGCGGAAGATGAGTTACCTGACTACATGGCGGATTTCGACATCGACGACGAATTAGCCAGGGATAGGAGCTAAAGGAAAAAAAAAGGGTCAAAATCAAATAAGGAACTCAGACTTAACAAAATAACACGGATATAACGAAACAGTCGGACATGACAAATATAAAACACCCGGACGTATACAATTAACAAGTTTTCATCAACTCACCTGCCGGCGATTCCGAAAATCCTCCATCACCGAACATCAGCTGATGAAAAGGGGGCAATGTAACGTGTTCAGCCTATAGGCAAATAAGCTGACTATACATCACATCGAACATAGAAGCACACAGGTATTGTATCACGTGATACAATACCAGCACAGTCTAGCGTTGGTGTAATAACACAAATGTATGAAAGGCGAGCTGGCTAAGCTAGAGCAGCGGACTTGAGCCAAAGCGGTCGGTCGACTCAGACGTGAATTTAAATTCAAATTCCATAACCTAAAATCGAACATAATTTTCAATACAGCTAAAATTGCTTTTTGATTAAAATAGTAAAGTAAAATCGTTCTAGCCAAAACGGCAGTTCAATAAATAGAAGAAGACCCATAAAAATTGTATTTAGCTAAAATGGCATTGCAATTAAAAGGAAATAAAATCATTAAATATTATCTAGACAAAATTAGAGAAAACCAAAGCAAACGAAAGTCCGGCCATTGAAAAGAAAAGAAAGTCGAGTGAAATTAAGTTAAAATAGGAAATCAATCATTCACCTCACTCATTAACTCATAATTATAATTTTTTGTTCAACCATTATTAATATAATTTCTTTTGTAGAAAGTTTGTGTGAATGGACCGATCACAAACATATAAAATAAAGTCACAAATGATCAATCGATCATATAAATATCAGAAATTTGATTTTTGTTTTCAACTTGCAAATTAACCTCATTTTTCATCATTTCCTTCAGAAAACACTTCGTTTCAATTTAATAGAACTTAAATTCATTGTTTAGCCAGAAGACAGCTTCGGTGAGTGTGTTGGACAGCTACGGTATAGCTATAATTAGTACCCTAGTCTGAGAACACACATATCCCAAGTCTGTAATTAGGCAGCTTCGGTAGAGGTAAACTCCTATCCTAGTCTGTTGAGTCTAGCATATCCCAAGTCTGTAGGGAGGCAGCTCTGGTAGTGCAAAATCTATCCGAGTCTGTATCAGGGTAAATTGAGGGTTTTTCTACATTTTTCCCAGAGGAGCTCCAAATATCATAACCCGTGACAAAGAACACACGCGAACTTGTATGATTTCACCAGCCTTCGGCTGATGAAACATATACAGAAAGTTACAATACATATGGCCTAAGGTCAATGAGTAACGAGGTAGAGCCTTGAGCTAATCTACAGATATCTCATCGATATTGTGAGGAGACTTGAGTATCTATGTTTTGAGGAATATGAAGGGGTCAGATTATTTTTCACGTGGAGTTGCTGACGGTGAATAAAGTGTAACTAGTTGATTTTGATGTTGTCTCGTTTATCAATCAAACAACAAATTTTTGTTCAAAATTATTTCTTTTTGTTGAAATCCCCTGGCTACTAGTCGGGCTTTAAATTTGGAAGAGTTTCCCTCATTGTCATATTTTATTTTGTACACCCACTTGCTATCTATTATCTTTTTATCTTTTGGAATATGTACTTCAGTCCACGTATTATTTTCGCGCAAAACACTCTTCTGAATGGTCACTATTTATAGCTTTTTCATATGTCATCGGTTCTTCCATCACACCTAGGTAGCTTGTTTCATAATCCCTACTTCACGCAGGTTTTTTTATTATAAAAGACGAGCAGTTTTTTGTATCTAGATTTTGTTCATCTTCTTGATTATTTTCTTCTTGCTCTGTCTTTTCTTCGTATCCACACAGCAACGTCTGCATCTTGCTTTTATCTTCCTTGAAGATTACATCTCTTTTAACTTCAATCTTTGAAGTCTGAGGGAAGTATACTCGGTACCCTTTCGTATTTTCTCGATATCCCACAAATAGTCCTGCTTCGCTTTTCGAGTCCCACTTCTGTCTTTTCTGGTCTGGAACATGAACATGTACTCTGGAACCAAAAACTTTGAGATCCTTTATATTATGAGTTTTTCCAAACCACAGTTCATATGGAGTTTTGTTCGGTACAAAGCTTTTTCCGGTCCTATTTAATACGTAGGCTGCTGTGTTCACTGCCTTCGCCCACAATTCTTTACCTAGATTCTTCGCTAATAGCATGAACCTTGCTGCTTCGACTATAGTGCGATTTTCTCTTTCAGCTTTGCCGTTTTGTTCTGGAGTATACACTACAGATTTTTGATGTCGGATTCCTTTTTCTGTAAATGCTTTTGTTAACTCTCTGTTTACGAATGCGGTTCCATTATCTGTTCTGACTACTTTCACTTTGTTTCCAGTATCTTGTTTAGCTAGTTTTATAAACTGTATTACCTCTGATGCTATCTCCGATTTATTTTTCATGAACGACACATGTCTAAAGCCAGAGTAGTCGTCCTTTATCAGTAGAAAGTATTTCGATCCTCCAAGCGAGGTGACTTCCATCGGGCCACACACGTCCATGTGTAAGAGTTCGCACGTCCGGGTTGTCGTTGTATAGCTTCGTTTAAATGCAGCTTTCTGCATTTTTCCTTTTACACAGCCGTCACAGTTTACTTTGTTCTCGTAATAGGGGATTTGTCTTTGGTTTAACAGTTGCTTCACATAGTCTATATTTTGGTGACCGAATCGTTCGTGCCACACAGATAAGTTTTCCTTTACACGCTCTACTGCAGCGTATTCACTCATACTAAACTTCATGTGATATAGTTTTTGGTGTCGAAAACCTACCGCTGACACTATTCCATCCTTCTGGATTTTGCACTGTTCTTTATCGAATATCATCCGATATCCTCTGTCCATAACACTTCTAACAGTAAATAGATTTACAGTCATCTTTGGTACGTACAATACATTATTTAATATTGTTTTTATCCAGTCGACACCAACGTACGCTTTTACTTTTACAACACCATAGCCTACTGCGTCTAGTTCTCTTCCATCGCCTATCACTACCTTTTTGGGTTCTGTTAATTCTTTATAGTCTTCGAGAAAGTCTTTTATATAACACATGTGCTCGCTAGCACCAGTTTCTACCAACCAGCTTTGGTCACGCTTGGAGTCCGCTATAAACGCGTTACTTTTCTTATTTTCACTTGTGTCTGTTTGTTTGTTTTCTTTCTTTTGATGTTTGTACATACGTGTCCTACACTCAATTATATGGTGTCCAGGCTTCTTACAATAGTGACATTGGCCTTTTGCATACCGACAGTCCTTCATGTGTCCTGCTTCACCACACGAGTAACACTTATTTTCTGTGCCATGTGAACTCTTCGTTGCCAACGCCGCCGAGGTTCCTTCTGTTCCTGTTTTATATCTATCTTTCTGGCGCTCTTCTTGCACGAGTAGCCTCGCTGTCAGCTCTCCGAGACTTTGAGTTTCTACTGGTACTGATTCCCACGCTGCAATAAAATGCTTGTATTTTTCTGGCAGTGAAGTAATCACCTTAGTGATGATCATTTTTTCAGATATAGTCTTCCTCGCAGATGGCTTATTTCATTCCTAATCTCCTCGAATTTAGCAAAGATTAGAGATATATCGTCGTCTTCGCACTTCAGAGAGAAGAATTTCTGTTGTTCGAGGTGTAGACTTGTCGCTGACATCTTTTCATACACTGCCATAAGCTTCGTCCACATCTGAGCAGCTGAAGTTGCCGTGATGAATCAGTACTTTTTCTTCCATATGAGTTACAATAACTCCTTGAGCTCTGCCGTCCTTTGCGATCCAGTCGCCATAATTTTATGACCCTTGTGCCGGCCTTGGCACTGTTCCGTCGACTACGCCAAATAACCCCATCGCCCGTAGGATTACTCTTATCTGAAACTTCCAGACACTCCAGTTGCTGTTTCCTTCTAACTTCATACCGGCGTTTAAATGCACTTTTTTCCATCTTGGAACTTTATTTTCTTCCACCGATACCACGAGAGAGTCCTTCGACCGGTGCAACCACGCCGTTGTATTTGGGCAATTCCACCTCAAATCGGGCGAGAAATGGCCTCGTATTTTTTTAATCGCTTTAAACTTTTTTTACGTAAAATCAACATCAAAAAAGTAGACCCATATTTTTTCGTTGGTCCAAAAAATTTTTTTTACGCTAGTTATGAATTATCGCATTTTGCTGTAAATGTAACGCGCGGGCGGCTTCGAGAATTAATATCTCGGGTCCCCTTCAACGCAGAGAGATGTTCCAAAACGCGTCTTAAAGGTGATGAAAGACACTTTTCGATACAATTTTCCAAATTTTCAAAAAATATAGTTTTGTTGGTTTTATGAGCAATCAAAATGTTTATCGATTTTTTTCACAAACTAAAGCCATTTTTAAAATTCTGAGAAAAATATGGTTGCATTCCTTATTCAATTCTGAAGATGGTGAAATTCTTAAATTGATGGAGCAATTTTTCTAAATATTATTTTTACAATTATTTGTCCGGCGCTGCGTCAGGTAGCCGCGCCGCGCGCCTAGCGTCTACCGCGTCGTACGGGGTTCGGCCAATGGCGTTGCGCGCGTCTTTCCATATAAAGGTGGTCACGAGGCGCGCGGCGCGGCTACCTGACGCAGCGCCGGACAAATGATTATAAAAAAAATATTTAGGAAAATCGCTCCATCAATTTAAAAATTCCACCATCTTCAGAATTGAATAAGGAATGCAACCATATTTTTTTCAGAATTTTAAAAATGGCTTTAGTTTGTGAAAAAAATCGATAAACATTTTGATTGCTCGTAAAACCAACAAAACTATATTTTTTGAAAATTTGGAAAATTTTATCGAAAAGTGTCTTTCATCACCTTTAAGGCGCGTTTTGAAACATCTCTCTACGTTGAAGGGGGCCCGAGATAATAATTCTCGAAGCCGCCCGCGCGTTACATTTACAGTAAAATGCGATAATTCATAACTAGCGTAAAAAAAATATTTTGGACCAACGAAAAAATACGGGTCTAGTTTTTTGACCTAGATTTCACGTAGAAAAAGTTTAAAGCGATTAAAAAAATACGAGGTCAAAAAACATCAAAAATCGGCCGATTCGAGGTGGAATTGCCCATTTCTAATTTCTATCTCACTTTTACTAATCCACCTTTATCTTACCCATCCGCGGTGTCTGGGCCCATAACCTGTTAATATATCTCCGTAGGACAGTTGCGGATTTGAATCGGGTGAATAGAGTCAGGTTATTTATTTATATATAGCAACTGTTTATTCGTTAAATGTATGACGCCACAATTTTATAGCGAGCAGTGCGCTACACCGACAAGACACCCTTTTTTTAAACATTGGGGAGACATCCGGGACTTGTGCAAGGATACCAACTTATATACCTTGGGGAAACTACGCAGGCTAACAAACCAAAAAGATCTCTAGATGTACTTTGACTTTATTGCTATAGTTTATCACAGGAGTCTCAAATTATGAACGCACACAATCTAATTCACGTAGCTGATAATGTGAGAAACATGAATTGTAATTCATCAGCGATGTCTGCTTTTCCTTTTGAAAATATGCTAGGTACCGTAATTCAAAAATGTGTACGTACTCCTAACAGACCTCTAGCTCCAGTTTGTCGCCGATTGAATGAACAACAGCGTCTTAAGGGCTTTTGAGCGAGCCCCGACAACTCCTCATCCGTTGAGCGCCTCTAGCGGCCCAGCTCAGGAACCCTATTGCAGTAACCACTTTTATAAGACAGTTTCTGCATGTGTTCGTGTCGAACTAGCCTGTCACTTCGAATTTTAGTCCACGTCTTATACTGCTCCTGCTTCTCTGATCTTCCTCGGAATAATATCAGAAGATTGCTAACATTAGCCTATATGGCGCGCTAGTTGTCCCGACACCGATTTTTCATTGAAAGTGCAGAAAATAATGTTAATATTTTACAGTATCTGTGTATCGGCGATGTAGTAGTGTCAGCTGATTTCACAGCTTCGTATAAATAAATTAATCATTAATTGAAAATACAATAATTTACTTTTCGGATACCAGCGCGCGCTAGCTAATAATCTAAAGATTATCCCTACGGAAGCTGATAGTGATCAGTGAACCGATGGAGACGTGAACCGATGGAGACGTGATCCGTGGAGTAAATAGCGGTCGTGACGACTGGCCGAAAATGCGTACTCCGTCGGTCAAACAGACGGTCGCTCAAAAGCCCTTAATACCAAAGCTGTTATACCACCTACATTGGTGATTCCTAAATGGAAGAGCGATGATACCCTGGAGGATACATTTCCTATTCAAAAACTTAAGTTTAAAGAATTTACATTAACAACTGCCTCTCCAAACAATAGAGTATAAGAACTGTCTGAATATCAAATAACTGCTTCTGAGAGTCAAGTGTTAGGAACCTCAAGGTTTGAGTATCTTCCACCTTGTTGGGTTTGTGCGTAACGAGCGCTGCGACACATTCCGAATATGTGAGTGGGAGTAGGTGCAAGTAGGAAGGGGGAAAAGCAGGAGTGGGAGTTGTTGTACAGAGAGAGCACAGGGGGTCGCACGTTTTTTACATGTATAACCTAATTTGTTCATCCAAGGATAATAAAGCGATCTTGTAGTTAATTAAACAAAGCAGTGACTACACTTATTGGTAGACTCCTTTTCACAGTTCCCCATACATATTTCTCCATGGATACAACACACCTTAAAAGCTTGTAAATGTTCATCTAGAAATTGTGTTGAAAATAGGCCTACGATCAGTGCGACATTGTCTAGACTAGGCTGCAAGCTTGCAGTATTTGTTTGATTATAGTAAATCTGTTCGACAGTGGCAAATACAGGGAATAATTCAATATTAATCAGCAGTACGGTTCCAGTCTTATTTGGACATTGAGATATTTCACAGGCATGAATTTGAAAAACTTTTTCTTTAACTTTAAGTTTACGTCAACTTTAAATTTTCTACGTAAGTGTATTGCAGACGTTTTATGGAATTGTGCATCGGTTTTAAAGAAATTTTTCAGAAAAACGGGTCACCTTGTAAAACAAGATTTGCAAACTGCAATTGATTTTTAATTGCGACAGTGCGGCATACATTTTTGCGACAAACAGAAACGTTAGCAGCACTTTTCAATGGTCTATGATTTCCTTCAAAACGCATGCACCACAAATGTCGAATAGGTCCAAATTTACTCATGACACGCGGATGATGGAGCAAGAAATGATGTTTTGGCTTCAGAGTTTGACCGAATAACGATATATAAATACGATGATGTTCCTCTATAAGGTTGGTTAGTAAATCTACGGTGTCGGAACATACTGACCACGGTATTCATGAACGTCGGTTAATCGTTAACGAGCGTTAAAATAACAGGTCGTTACAATTAACAGCCGATTCCATGAAAAAACTGACGATTAATCGTCGGTTAATCGCCGGTTAATAAACGGCTGTTAATGATGCCGAGCGCGCGCCAACTACGATTGGTGCCCTCCATTGTTTCTGGATTCTCAGCTTCACACAATATAACAAGCACTATTATCGCAAGTAATACCATTCTTTCTACTATATTATCGCAAAAATGGCAATGCGTGTATGAAAAAGCATTCGCTTTTAGACGCTTCTATTGTATATTTTTAATTTACCAGCGTTTTGCATATTTTATAATCATTAAAGCTGCTGCTTACTGTTCAATCTCTCGTTTCAAGTCTCTTGAAATTCCGGGTAAGTTATAAATATTTCAATACCTTACTCTACCGTGCGATTATGTGGAAACTACACGCTCCAAGCGCGCGAACTTTGATTTGCTCGAATATCATTGGCCGGTGAAATCGCGCCAGCAACTCCACCAACTTTTCAGTAATATCCCTAGCTCTGTCGTCTGCTGGATTCACAAGAAACATAACCTATTCCTGCCACGGTCTGCCGCCATTTGTATCTGACAACAATCGGAAACAAACAGCAGACAGACTCTAGGGATATTCGTGCAGAGTCTGAAATTGGTGTCCCTCGTAATAGTCGAGTAAATCAGCGCCTGCGCGCTTGGAACCTGTAGTTTCCACATAATCGCACGGTATAGCCAACGAAAAGGTTTGGACCATGTGTGTGTGCGTCAAAGCTATGCGATATAATATTCTGCTGTGAAAAAATATCATTGACTTTTCTCTCTATTGGGTTGACAAGAACCATATTAACATTAAATATTTAAAAAAAATAGAATTTTATGAACTTTGGAGATCTTTTAATCTTAATATTGCTAAACGCCAAAGTATGAATATCACTCGAAAAAATTCGGTTTTAAAATGACAGCAAATTTTTGCGAAGAAATTAAACTTTCGTGTACTTATCTGGCCGTCATTTCTGAAGTAAACTTTTTCACGTAATAACCCTAATTCAGCGAATAGACACTAGTATCCAAAACAACTCATGCCAACGCCAGACTGATCGGATCAATTATTTCAGATACCATTTGGACAAGTGTTCCCGGTCAATTTTGTCTGCGAATTTCTCAAACCACTCCCTTACTTGTACTCACATTGTTTGAAACAAAAGAAAAAAATCAGAAAATGTGCGCAAAGACTCAAGGTTTGGACTAGAAAGATTGAAAGGTTTTGATAATTTGACATTCCTCACAAAAAAACGTCCAGTTATTTTTTGAATTATCTGTGCTTGAAACCCCAATATTAATTATTTGGACACTTTCGATTCATATAACAAACTTCGCGACCTGACTATTCCTGTTTCAAATGCTGTTCGCAAATATACAATCCAAGCGTGATCAAATTTATGTACCAAATTAAAAATTGGTCATACACCAGATTCATGGTTTTTACGGGATAGTTTTGCTTGAATAGGCTGACTACACCAACAGCTAATTTTGTGGTACATTTAAAATTCGCATGATAAGATTTCAAACTGCTTCTTGCATCACAAGTATGAAATTTTTCGGTAGAAACTTTTTCGATTCATGTTCAGGTATGATTTCAAGGAATTGATGTATTACTTCTTATCATTTTGGTGATATGTAGAAAGTGTGAGTTTCGGTTAAAAGTGACTTGTGCTAATTTCAGCAATCTTTATGTTTGGGGGCTCTTAGCATCTGAAGAACAGATTTATACAGATGTCGGTTTGTCTGTGGTTCGGTTCAACAAATTCGTGCAATGTTTTCATAAATGTCTCTATACAAATTTTTGAAAATTGAGGGTTTCCGTATTCAAATGATGGGTATGACAAATTGCCATATCTCGTTCATTTTGAACATTCGATTCTGTCGCGAAGAATGCTAGTGAAAATGTCTTAAAACAAGTGACATCTAGAAAATTGGAATCTTTATTACAAAGTGTCGGATCCAGTTATAAGCATCAATTACTCAATAATTATTCGATGCTTTTCGTAAAAATTATAGTAACGTTTCAAATGGACTACGATTCAATGAATTCAAGTGATTCAGAATTGGAATTCGTCGACGATGTGGTGCAAGCTATGCCTAGGCATCGGCCAAGACTCTTCAGAGAACGTGGCAACCCATTCGAAAAATACGACAACGTAGATTTCAAAAACAGATTCAGATTTAGCAAGGAATCTGTTATGCATTTGCTATAAGTTGTAGGACCGGCCATCGAGATAATGACTAATCGTAGCCAACCAATACCTGCTTTAACACAATTATTAATAACATTGAGATTTTATGCGACGGGCACTTTTCAAAGGGTATTGGGCGATCATGTTGATGTCAGCCAACCTACCGTATCTCGTATCATACCAAGAGTTACTAGTGCAATAGCAGCGTTAGGTGAACACATGATAAAAATGCCAGACACCTTGAATGATCGTAGAAAAATAATGACCAAATTTCATGACATTCGTCAATTTCCATGCGTGATAGGTGCAATAGATTGTACGCACATTCGAATACAATCGCCAGGTGGGCCACAAGCAAAATTATATAGAAACAGGAAGGGCTGGTTTTCGTATAATGTGCAAGCCGTTTGTGACTCTAATCTCAAATTTCTAAACCTAATTGCACGATGGCCGGGATCTGTGCACGACAGTTCCATATTTTATGATTCACCATTACGAATTGAATTTGAAACTGGCCATTATCCAAATTCTTATTTATTGGGGGATGCAGGTTACGCATGTAAACAGTATTTGCTCACCCCGGTTAATAACCCCAATACTCCGGCCGAACAAAGATTTAACGATTCCCATATTGCGACCAGAAATACTATCGAAAGGGCATTCGGCTTATGGAAACGACGTTTTCCATGCTTGTCACTTGGAATGCGAGTGAAAAAACAAACAATATTACATGTCATCGTAGCAGCTGCAGTACTACATAATGTCAACATTGACCTGCGTGATGGCGAACCCGATGCCATTGCGGTCGTTGATAACGCCGCAATTAATGCAGTTCAGATGAACCACCTACCTCCTGGAAATAATTTTGCCGTTCGGAGCGCGCTGATAGAAACCGTATTTAGTCAACCACAATGGTAAGGGGTAATGCATAAAAACTTTAATATACACAAATATATGTATGTATAATAGGGTGTTATAATAGGAAATTGAAACACCATAATGTATAATATATGTAATAATAGTTATTACAATTAACACTTCGACTGCAAACGTTTTTTCCGCACCTCCCGACTGCAAACGTGGGTCTTTCGCGTCCGGCCATTTTTTCACCCGCTTAATGCACTCAAAAAATTCTGAAAAAATTCATGCTAATGTTTGAAATATTCATTTTGAAGTACCAATTGTGAAATTCTCAAAAATTCAATTTTTTCATACATTTTTTGTCAAATAAATGAAGAAATATGGAAAAAAATTTTAATTTACAAAAAAAATTGTAACTCAGTAAAAAAATAAGATAGCGTAATTTTTCAAATTGCAAATTAAAGGTGAATAGTGTAGCTTTAGGAAAAAAATTATTTCGTTTCGGTTGTTTAAAGCTAAATGCTTAATTTTTGGACATGAAAACAGGCAATGAATTGTGTACGATGCATTGCTATTCACACATTTTACTAGCAAAAAACGTATTTTTAAAAAAATTTTTTACAATGAAAGGTATCTATTATACAATAATGACACGTTAATTATATTTATTCTGTGCAGTGTGCACAACACACGACGCGATGGGCTTCGCATACTGGTTTTTTGCATTTCGCACAGCAGTATTGCATTTTTCGGTCGTTCTCGACTTTACAATAATAACATCGCTTTCTTTTCTCTAATCTATCCGATCCCAGCGTTGGTCTTGCGTCGGTTTCGGTCATCGACAAGATCTCTCGGATGTTATTCGCCAAAGATCGGTGCAATCCGGGCTGTGTTGCACGCTCTTGTAGATGCGGCGTTATGAGCGACAGAGCAAGATTTTTAAAAAATTCTCTCCGATTACTTACTTCATTTTCCGGCAGGAAATTATATAATATGCTGGCATCAACACCAGCCTGGTCCAGCATGCCTAAGAAAAACCGCATTGACCAGCGACGGGTTGTACGGGCGCACGTATAATTTCCACACATCTGATCAAAAAGATCTGTCCCACATTTAGTTTTAGTGTAGAAATCGATCATTTCTGGTTTACCGCTGTGTTCACATTCTTTTCCGCTTTTATGCCTGGATGACAGGAGCAAAACAACTTTGTTTTTTTTTTTGGGCAATACGAAAGCAGAATGTTTTGCCCGTCGTACCCGTACCTTGCCGTGCCAAGGGAAGCATTTTTTCTGAAAGACTCCGGAATCTGACGCTTATTTTTTCGGAGCGTGCCTACCATCGATAAATTGAATTCTTGCTTCATTTTATCACAAATTTCAATTGAGGTGAACCAATTATCGCACGTTATAGTTCTATTTGTGTTGTGAATTGGTTCACTCAATTTACGCACATAATATGAAGGTACGCTCTCACCTCGCTCTACTGGTACTTTTCCAACATACGGGATAGCATTATACATATAAAAAGTTTTCGCGTCGTTCATCGTAATTATTTTTATCCCATACCGCGCCGGCTTGGATTTTATATAAACGCGCGCTGAGAAATGACCGCGAAATCCCAACAACTGCTCATCGATAGTCAAGAACTCACTGGGATTATAATTTTGTTGACAGTTCCTTATAAAAATATCCCAAATGTCGCGAATCGGTGCGAGAACGTCCTTGAGGGCTCTCACATTACGTGTAGTTTTGTCATCGAATCGAAGACAACAACTAATAAACTCGAATCGACGCCGTGATATCGTCACCTTGCAGAGCATTGACCCGAACTCGCACGACCATAGCTTATACAGATTCATTTTATTATTGTTTTGCACGCCGCAGAAGTATAGAAGGCCCAGGAATGCCTTTAACTCGTTCAAAGTAACCGCTCGAAACGACGCATTATCAGCGATTTCTTTCCCCACTACAAATCGTTCGATTTCGGCATTGGTGGATCTCAGAATTATTTCAAGTATGTCCTCGGTAAATAACGAGCTCCGAAATTGGAGAGGTGTACGCGAAGAGACCACTGCACCAATAACTTTAGGTAAAATAACTGTTACATGTGACCTGCGGCCTCGAGTTTCCGGAGGGTTGAGGCACCATTTATGCTTGTCCTTGCCGTAGACAAATTTGGGGCGTCTGCCTGTTTCACTAGCTTCCTGCTTGTTCTCGACTTCACTCTCGCTCTCCGACGATTCTAAGTCAGAGACACTTATTTCGGTGGCATCACTATCATCTTCTTCAATTGCGTCTACCTCATCTTCGCTGTCGTCACCTCCAAAATATTGGATTTCTTCGCGTTGACGTAGTATGCGCGTCACTTCTTCGGGCGATCGCTGCTCCATTTTCAAAAAAACTAAAAAAAAAATTCCAAAAAATTTTTTAGGCATACTGAATCAAAATAAATGTATCACTGATGCCAAAAATACGATGAAACCGAAAAAAAAATTTCACTCACTTACCTTTTTACTACACACCCACTGCAAACGTGGGTCGTTCGTGTCCACTGCGAAATCGGTGCGCTCGTCACCACTGCCTGGAAAGTACTATAAATTTGAAACTTGAGCGTCAGTTCCCCCTACTATATAACTTTTTTTAGGGAGAGGAGGGAGCGTCCGCCCTTTCCCTATTTACCCGGCACAAGCCGAAATTGTTTTTGCTCGGACACGAACGACCCAGGTTTGCAGTCGAAGTGTTAATCGGACATTGGAAGTTGTAGCACATGAGATACAAATAGAATATATTTCTTTGAGGTAATTGAGGCTGTTGGAACATGGGACAACCTTGACTGATTGCTACTAGGGAAAGAAAAATCCGTTTTGGTATTTAAATTAATACTAATGATAAAAAACCAAGATTTCGATAGTTGCGTGCAATCGTCCTCCCTTACACTGTACCCTATACTAACGATCAAAAGTAATAGTAACGAATGTTATTTGAATTTAATGATTCACATGTGTAAAGAAAGAATAGTAGCTCAAATGAGACAATAACATTATACATATAATTACATGTTATTTTGATCCTTTCATTCGCAAATTAGATCCAATTTTTTTTATACTCACCAAACGAACACATGCCATTCGCTATCTCCAGCGTCTGCAACTTCTATTTCAGCTGCCGTTGCCGCGGCCTGAAGGATTTCATCCGACCCGTCATCTTTTTACGAAAAATTGCATACAGTCTTCTTGCAATGATGAAAATCATCCAGTTATACCAGGCTTCTCATCCACTGATTCTGCGCAATTGGTTACCTAATTGGTCATTCATATTGTCATTAATCTCATTACTTTCAATTCTCCAGACCAGAATACGTTTATTTAGAAATATTCACGTCGACATCTCGGCACACATCTTGTCATACATACATGTGACTTTTGTCTGCTAGATGCGGTTTTTGTCTGGTTTCAGCACCTCACACCACCGCCAACTTCATACGCTGTACTATTATCGTTATAATATTTTTTTGCTATCGTTTAATCTTCTTCTTCATCTGTTTATTTCACCAGACAGGATTTTTTTATTATACAGAGTGAATTGCTAACTAGTAGACAGGTGTAGATAGGTGAATTCCAAGTGCGCATGCCCAGGCTCCCGAACACAGATTGTTTTTCAGTGGGGCCAACCGTCGGAAATATGAAATTTATATACGACAGATCACTGCGATGTACCTTACCCCGAATATTTTGACAGTTTGCTCGAATCGGTCATTTATTATTCGTGGTTATTAATTGAATATAAATAAAGTCTCCTATACAGCGTAGTATATCTTGAATAATTGCAAATGACACGAAACGTTTTATGTATTACAGGTGCTGTTAATTTTTCGTTGCATTTACAATATACAGGGTGTCGGGAAATTCGCGCACCATCGGCATACTGGCGGATTCCTTGCGAAAAATTGAGACGAAAGTTACCTATGCAAAAAAGTCCGCGAGGACTTAGTTCTCGTGTAAAAGCACTTAAAGTAGTACCTCTGCGAGAACCTCGACCAGAAGTTACATACCATGTGCATATTTAAGGGGGGCCTATACAGATGATTTGGTCAAAAACATGAAAAAAATCGATTTTCGGTTTTTTGTCTTATAAAATACTTTAAAGAGTCCCGCA
The DNA here is from genome assembly GCA_963966615.1 of Tenthredo amoena. Classification (NCBI taxonomy): domain Eukaryota; kingdom Metazoa; phylum Arthropoda; class Insecta; order Hymenoptera; family Tenthredinidae; genus Tenthredo; species Tenthredo amoena. The sequence continues at coordinate 2,334,105 of OZ016486.1, read as the reverse complement.
ACTTCTGGTGAGGTGATTTGTCCGTCTGATCATTTTTGAAGGTTTGGCAGCGCTATCTATGGTGGCATGTGCAAACCGCGCCATCAATTTTACCGCGCGCAAATATTAGCAGACGACAAATGACAACAAATGACAATCGCTTTGACGTTTGGCTTACATAAGATCAAGACTTTGCCTGTGCACACTTTTTTCTTGACTATTAAAACCTGTTCTTATTGGAACACTTTATTTCCATATTGAGAAAGCTACATTTCAAAAAATACCTGTTCTCTTCAGTACAATACCGATTTTCATCCGATCTTTCCTATTTCTGCTTGTTGACGAATATTTTCACGCGGCCAGAACACAGAGCTCGGAGCTCGAAGCTCCGGAGGAGTTTTTGTTTTCACGGAAATCTGACAGACTCTTCTTTTTCAGAACAAAATCTGAGAGTTATGTGAACAAGTGCGTCTGTGTAACGTGTCGATAGTGTTTTTTATTACGTCATATAGGTAAGTCATGGATAAATCGTCTGGCCATTGGCGGCCCCTAAAAAATAGACCAGGTAAGTACAATCGTAGACTCCAGAAAGCTTCAGAAAAAAGAAGAGTGGACAAAGCAAACCACTGGGAGAAGAAGGAAAAGGGCTGAATTAGACTCTACCGATAGTCCCAACAGCAGTAGGGAAACGGTAGCCGACAAATCCCCGCTCCAAAAACGCCCAAAGACACCAGCAGAAGAGAACCGACCAGCTGCGTACCCAGTACCAGCCACCCCAGGAGACAGAAGCAGGCAGAACAGACAGAGCTCCCACCAGCCAGGGAAAAACGGTGCTAATCAAGGCAGAGGGCAAAGCGTTTGGAGAACTGCTGAGGCTGCTGAAACGAAAAATAACAACAGGTGACATCACAGTTCGGACGGTGAGGAAGGCAGTAAAGACAGAGGATACCCTTGTGGTCACCGACAATTCAATCGCGGCACAACTTCTTGTGGAAAAGGCAATATACGAGGGATTTACCGCCAGCGTACTGGGACCGCGCTAAGCAAGAGTAGTGCTCACCGGGATAGAGCTCAGCGTAACCCGAGAGGAACTATGTAGCGCAGTGAATACTGGCGAGGAAGAGCAGGGTAGAGTCGTATTCCTCATCAGTAAAGCGGGATCAGGCGTGCAGATTGCATCCATAGAACTAGGAGAGCGACAGGCAAGGACACTGACGCAAGAAGGCACGGTAAAGGTCGGCTGGTCGACAGCGCGTGTGTGGCTGTAGTAGGGTACCGACATGTGCTACAGGTGTGGAGACCTGGGACTATATATAGCAAACGCATGTAAAAAAGCCGCAAACGTGTGCTACGCCTGCAAGATGACAGGACACATCGCAAGAGACTGCGACCTGACAGATGGAGAAAGCAATGCCGAAGCACCTACAACGAACACGCCAAACACTAGAAGCAACGTACCCGATACACACGCGCGACGATGCGACGAAAACGGAGCAGCCCAGGGGGAAAGAATGAGGAACAGAGCGCGAGAAGGGCCCACCAGCATTAGCGACGCACTAAAAATTAGTAAGGGACTGAAACACTACAGGTCCGTAGGCACACAGACTAAGGGGTACGACACGAAGACAGCTCCCGTGCAAACGGCGAGCCGGGACAAAAGAACATACGCACTGGTGGCACAAACCAGGAGAGGCAGCGACACCGACAATAGGGGCCGGGGAGCACAACAGGCCCCCGCGCAGGGACGGGGAGGACCGGCGACGGCTAAGACAACGCCTAGAAGAGGGCAGGCAATAATGATAGACACACCCGGTAACACATATAAGCAAATGCTCCACGACTTGAAGACCAAAGCAGGAAGAATAGACGGAATTGAGGCGGTGCGGATGTCACGTGCCGGCAAGCTTATCGTGAGCATCACCAAAAAAGGGAAAGCGAGCGATATAGCAGTAAAGGTGAGGGAGGCAATGCCAGAGGGGTCGGTGATCAGGACCCTAGGCGACGGAGTCACAATCAAAATACGAGGGATGGACGCACTCGTCGAAGAGAACGAGGTGATAGGCGCAATAATGGCGGAGGTACGGACGCCCGAAGAGGAGCGAGAGCAAATTCACCTGAACAAGCTCTTCACGTACCCATGGCAGAAGAAAGCGGCAATTATAAAACTGCCACGAAGGATAGCGGAGACACTTGGGCAGCTGGAAGCCATACAAATCGGATGGACGAAAGCTAAAGTTATAGCACAGAACGCGATTCCGAACAGTTGTGACAGGTGCGGAAGCACAGGCTATGGGGCACGACAGTGCCGCAGGAGAACTAACACCGAGAGCGAGGACAACCGACTAGAAAGCAATAACGGAGCAGAGCAAGGAAAGGCTACACAAAGGGGCAGTCCCGAGAGAATGGCAACAGACGGATCCACAATCGGAAGCAGCACGCGTAACGGAGATATGGGAGTGTGGACCCCCACTTTGAGAGGAAACCCAAACAGCAACAGCAATGGCGGACACTAAAAAAAAGGGCCTAATGAAAGTATGGTAGGCAAACTGAAATCGATGCCACCAGGCACTTGACCTGATACTGGCTGATGCCACAGAGAGGAACACAGACGTCACCGTAATATCAGAACTGCCCCCGGGGGCCAGCAGAAGAGGCAAAATAATCACATGTCACGACAACAACGTGGGCGTGATGATGCACAACAGACGCATCCAACACAAGACACTGCGCATAGGAAGGGGCTACGTCATTGTAAAAATGGGTCGCACTATAGGCATGACAACTGTCTACTACTCGTCGAACAAAAAGAAACAAGAATTTGCAAGATACTGGGACGACGTTATTGCGGAGGCCACAAGAGTAGCAGCCAAAGAAAAGATCGGTATGATCATCGCAGGGGACCTGAACGCGTGGGCGCACGCCTGGGGATGCCCCCGGGATGACGCGAGGGGCAGAATAATAACGGACACACTCGAGCAACTGGACTGGGTGTGCCTCAAGACGGGCCACACACCCACGTTCCAAAGGGGGAATGCAGAATCCATCATCGACATAACTCTTGCAGCGCAGTCGATGGCAAGCAGTAACCGGATGGCGGGTACTCCAGGTGGAGGAAACAATGAGCGACCATAACAGAATAGAATTCTTGCTAACCCCAGACGGGCACCGGGAAAGCAAGTGGGGAGATGACAAGATGGATGAAGGACCTAGATGGAACACCCGACAGATGACGAGAGAGTCTATAAGGGCCGCGATGAAAAAGACTGCGAAGCGGACGAAATGGGCGGAGCTCCCTCCACAAGAGGTACTGCGAAGTATTATGCAGGTAATAATCGGGACACTGGACAGAATCGCGAAACGGAAAGGACGCGGCAATTGCAAACGACCACAGTACTGGTGGACAAAAGAGATACACCAAGCCCGGAAACTATGCGTGACGACGCACAGAAGGCTACAAAGAGAACGAAAGAGAGAGATAACAAAGGGGAACCTGGAGGTACTGGGCAACGAACTGCGGGACGCTCGCAAGACCCTCAAAACGAAAATAAAAATGGGGAAGGAAAACGCCTGGACAGAATTGATCAGGGACGCGGATGCCGACCCGTGGGGAAGGGCGTACAAAATGATCACCGGGCAAATGGTGGGCGAGGGACCCACGGCTCCGGCCTACGCCGAGGGCGCCGAAGCAATAATAGACGAGCTGTTCCCCCCAGGAGAGACCCACCCCAAGTTGGCGGACGACGAAATAGCCACGACTATCAGAGAAACAAGACCAGACATTCTGCGGGTTACAGTTCCGGAAGTTACCAGCGCCCTGAAAGCCAATAGCATCGGCAAAGCGCCGGGACCGGACGGCATACCGACCGAGGCATTCAAGGGCCTGCACGACGCAAACCCGGAAGCCCTCACCGCACTATACTCCACATATATGGCACGTCTGGAGTTCCCTAACACATGAAAGACGGCTAGACTGGTACTCGTCCCGAAGCCAAAAAAGAAATTAGAGGAGGACACCAAATACAGACCAATATGCCTGCTCAACACGCTGGGAAAGGTTTATGAAAAAATCATCGCTGCGAGGCTCACCGCGCACATGGACAGGGCGGCGGGAATCAGCAAAGATCAATACGGATTCACGAGGGGAAAGTCCACGGCGGCCGCCCTGAGAACAGTGACCAATGTTATTGGGGCGGCAACGGGAGGGAAGAAGACCGCAGTCGCGGCATGCCTAGATATCAAGAACGCATTCAATACAACAGAATGGGGACACAATATGGCTGCGCTTTGCCGCGCGGATAGCCCGCCCTACCTGATGGCGATCATCAGCGAATACTTGAACGAGCGCCGGATACAACTGCGGAAAGAGCACTACGTGGCGGACAAACTACTCAGCAGAGGGGTTCCCCAGGGATCGGTGTTGGGCCCACTCCTGTGGAACGTGATGTATGACGGGGTCCTGCGCCTCAACCTGCCGCCGCAGTCTATGGTGACGTGCTACGCAGACGACACCCTGGTGATATCCACAGGAGAAACGCCACAGCTCGCGGCCCACAGAGCCAAGGTAGCGACAGATAGAGTTGTGGGGTGGATCACTGAACAAGACCTAGAAGTGGCGCCTGAAAAAACCGAGGCGACTATATTCAACAACCGCAGGCAAAACACCGGGGCAAGACGCATCAAGATCCTGAACCACGTGGTAAGCTACGCGCCCACGGTCGAATACCTTGGAGTAACCCTGGACACACGCCTCAACTACGGAGCGCATATAAAAAAGACCGTAAGGAAAGCAGCATCCACGATGACAGGGCTAGGACGGCTAATGCCAAATATAGGTGGACCAATGCCCGCCCGAAGAAGACTATACGCCACGATCGGACAGTCAATCGTACTGCACGGAGCACAGGTATGGGCACCGGCAATGGGGACGCAAGCCCATAGGAGCGCAATACAAAAAGTCTCCAGAATGGGGTGTGACGTTGCAAGTCACAAACCCCCAAACCACGCGGGAGTAACCGAAGAAACACGAAAGTAGCCGAGGCCGATCGGCACCGCGAGCCAATCGGCACTCTATTTAGAGACGTTCAGTAAAACGGACACCCCAACATTCAGCCCAAGAGCTTTTCTTTGAGACCACGATCTAACTCTCGTAAGGTCAGTACCTTTTTGGTAACTTTCTTAAACTTGTAGACACACACACTCACACCTACACTCCCACGCGACACCACCCCTGTATTATTTTAGAACGTAAGATTCCCCAATAAATAGTTTATATCACGGTACATTCCCCGAGTCGTTAGTTCCCCGCTCTCCCTCCCGAACTAGCGAACGGGTAGTCGCCCGTTACAGGGGGCTCTCCGAGTCATCAGCGGGTACCGAACCGTCTCCACTGACGCCGCGGAGGTGCTGGCGGGACAGCCGCCACTGCACCTGCTGGCATTGGAACGAAAGGAAGTGTTCGAAGAGGACACAGCCAGCAAGGACGAGGAACCCCGAATAACCGAAGAGGAGAGGAGGAAAAGAAAAACGACAACTAGGAAGCGTGCGAGAAGCCGAACGCTGGCAAGGTGGCAGGAAGCATGGGAAAACTCGAGCAAGGGGGCCTGGACTAGAAGGCTAATCCCGCAGATAGAGCCATGGCTCAACCGCAAACACGGGGAGACCAAATATGCTCTGACCCAGGCGATCACGGGGCACGGGACATTCGGGGAGTACCTACATAAATATGGTAGAAGAAACAGCCAGCTGTGCGAGTACTGCAACGAGGGCGCAATAGACACGCCAGCACATACGCTGTTCGAGTGCCCGAGATGGGACAGACACCGAGACGGAAACTGGGGGATGGAAGGCCCGGCATTGACACCCGATAACATAGTCACAACCATGCTGGAGAGCAGCGAGAACTGGCACAACATAGCTGGCCGGCTGACAGCAATAATAAGTAGCAACGAAAGCTAAGACAGGGGGAAGGGATACTGGGGACAGGAGCGATGGCACATACGTACGAAATGAAGAGATGGAGCAGAACCGCGAGCATGAAGGAAGAAGACCACACAAAGCACACAAAAGTCTTGGACAAACACGCGACAAACAAGACCACGACGCGGTACAACGGAGGTGACGGGGCGCAGCCAGGACACACACACACATACACATACACACGCACAGAACACACACGCACACGGGTACGCGACCACAAAGTATGAATGTACACGCACAAGATGGACGATTGCAGTAGGGAAAGAGCGCGAAGGAGCGTAATCAGAGGGAAAGGGAAGACGAATGAATGTGGCGAGTGACAAGGGATAGGAACAGGGAGTCAGACCTGACCTACTAACATCCCCTGGAAGGGTGCTACCCCGCGTTCCCACGGAGAGGGGCTCCCGACCAGGGGCGACTGCCGTAGCTGGTCCGAAGCTCAGTTGAGAAAAGTAGACAAGCCTAACCGTATCTAACCTCATCTCCACCGGCTGTCCAACGCCGGGTGCGAGACGCAATGCCTAACGGCGGATTCCTTGCACCTGGGTCGAGGAACTCCAACGCGGCGACAGTTTCGGTCCGAAAAAAAAAAAGGTAAGTACAATCGTCGACTCCAGAAAGCTTTAGAAAAAAGGCATGCCAAGACACTGAGTATTCCCCAGGTCTCTTCAGAGCCACAACCCGGTCCATGTAGGTTACAAGTAACATCCCATCCTTCTAGATTGCAGGCCGCATCGTTCCCTTCTGACAAGGGAACCCCGCCAAGTGTCCCCCTCCGATTTCAACGAAACTTTGGGAGATTGTAGAGGGGGTGAAAATATTCGACACGTATTTTTTTATATCTGCGGAATTCCACTCCAAGGGGGTGTAATCAACCCCTGAAAATTGCGGATTTCGCTATTCGATAGCTCGTGAAGAACGAACGGCCGAGGATTTTTGGCTGACAAGGTGCTACCGGGGGTTTTCGGGGCCGCTGATTACGAATCTGGCATCAGATTTTCAAAATTCAAAATGGCGCATCCAATATGGCGAACGTCGAAACGAAAAATGGTACCAATTTTCCCAAAATTCTGTACCCGGGGGTTTTCGGGGTCGCTGATTACGAATCTGGTATCAGATTTTCAAAATTCAAAATGGCGGATCCAATATGGCGAACGTCGAAACGAAAAATGGTACCAATTTTCCCAAAATTCTGTACCCTGGGGTTTTCGGGGTCGCTGATTACGAATCTGGCATCAGATTTTCAAAATTCAAAATGGCGCATCCAATATGGCGAACGTCGAAACGGAAAATGGTACCAATTTTCCCAAAATTCTGTACCCTGGGGTTTTCGGGGTCGCTGATTACGAATCTGGCATCAGATTTTCAAAATTCAAAATGGCGCATCCAATATGGCGAACGTCGAAACGAAAAATGGTACCAATTTTCCCAAAATTCTGTACCCGGGGGTTTTCGAGGTCGCTGATTGAAAATGTGTAGTCGAAATTGGAAAATTCAACATGACTGACACAAAATGGCGGACCGACTTCTTCCAAAATGGTGTGGATTGCTTCGGATTCGGTATCCCCGGGATTTCGGGGTCGCTGATTACAAATCTGAGGTTAGAATTGGAAAATTGATATTGGAAAATTACGAGTAGATGAGTAGACGGACATTGTATCGTTAGAGATGACAAGAATATGACGTAATGATTTTTTGTTCAATAAAAATATGATTTCAATTCCAGAAATTGCTATCAAATCTTCAAAAACTGTAATTTCCAAGTATTTTCTAAACAACAGTGTAAATATTTTCATGAAAATTATTGCCAATATTCTGGTAATTTCATAAATTGAATGTTCCATAAATATTTATGCAATATTGCGTAAAAATATTGGTTCATAAATATGTACGGTAAATGTATTTCTATTGACATATCATGAGTAATGAATGATTGATAATAAATAGTTCTGATAGAAATGCTGTGCTGATAACCAGAAGTAGAAATATTCGGTGATGAGAAACGCGTTTTATCTTATAAACCGAACTTACATAAGACTTCTTTTTCTTACGTAAGATTTCTATTTCACAAGTAAAAATATTCGGTGATAAGAAACGTGTTTTATCTTATAAACCGAACTTACATAAGACGGTTTAATCTGTTGTTGTTCAGTGTATTTTTACGTATGGAGTTGAGTTCATCCATCCCTCTAAAGAGACTTGGAGAAAAATGCACGTCAATCCGTCGAACGTCATTCAGCTTTTGTCTCTAGCATTCAATGCTATTAAATTACTCGATTCTCCAGTCACGGAATCCGAAAGGCAGTTGAGCGAAGAGCTCGAAATCATCATCAAAGATGCAATGATACAGCCAATGGAAACTGAAATTGAATGGAGTTTGGATTTTGAACATCCAAATGCAGTGCACGAATCGGAAATTATAGAAGACAACGATGGAACAGAAGACTGGAATCATCAAAGATTTCTGAATCCCAATATAGATGCACCGGACCAAGTTTGCACCATCGATGATGAAGATTTGGATTATGATTACAAAAAACAAGCGACAGAATTTTGGAGGTCCGGAAAAACGGGAAACAGAAAGGTATCGTCCGTTCAATCAAAATTCAGAAAAGTTCAGTCTGTGCGACAATTACGGCGCTGGGCACATCAAGTTAATCAAGGTGGGACATACAGAGAAAAGTTGAAAATGATCTGTGAGTATACTCTTAACAATGTAATGGATGCTTTAAATAGGAAATTGCCAATTCACGATATTGATATTAGACGTTGGGCCATACGAGCGCGACAACTGTTTGATATGGCACCAGCAAAATTTAAGGCATCCAAAACCTGGCTATTAGAATTTAAGAAACGTCACGGAATCGTGTCGCGGAAAATTACGAAACATATAACAAAAAATACATTAGCAACACAGGAATCTTTAAAAGAGCAGGCTGCCATCTTCATTCAGAAAGTAAAAACCCACATCGTCGATATCGGAGTCGAAAACGTTTACAATTCCGATCAGAGCGGTTTCAATTTGGAGCTACATGCGGGGCGAACCTTAGCGTTGCGAGGGCAAAAAACAGTGGAATCAATAATACAATCAAAGTCATCAACAACGCACAGCTACACCATACAGCCTTTGATTTCGGCCGATGGCAAATTATTGTCACCTCTATTAATTGTTTTAAAAGAATCTAGTGGAGGATTTGGTCCTCGAGTGCAAGAGACTATGTTTAAACCACAGAATGTATATCTTATGGCTTCGAAATCTGGGAAATTAACAACCGAACATTTTAAACATTGGTTTCAAGACGTATACCTTCCGCACACCAGTCCGAAATCGGTTATATTATTGGATTCATGGAGTGGTCAATGTCCGGGCGTATTTGAAACGATGAATTTCAATGGACAAAAAGTAGAACTTCTAACCATTCCCCCAGGGACAACTGGAATGATACAGCCACTGGACGTGTACGGATTTCGCATATGGAAGAATTATATCAAACATTTCTCTGATATCGTGATATTGTATGATTACGACGTGAATCTTCATTTGAGAGACAATATCGTCAAGCTGCAAAGTCTTACTCACAATCAATTTTCGTCTCCTAGATTTACAGATCTTTTTAAATATTCATGGTATAAAAGTGGATACATAGACGCAAGACCACCGAAATTCGAAAATCCGGTTCAATATTGTTTTACCGAGAGTTCTCCAACGTGTGACATATGCGGCGACGTTGCTATTATCAAGTGTGCGTGGTGTAAAAAGTCGCTATGTTTAAAACACTTTTTTCATGAATATCACTATTGTCAAAACTATCACCCGTGACGAAATACGCATGATGTAAGCTATATTGTAAGGTTCAATCTAAAGATTTATATTCGTATACATAAGACCTTTATTCGTATACTATATTCGTATATTATATTCGTATACTATAACACCATTATATTATAAAAGTGAATAAAACGATTGCCAAAGGTAGCTTAATCATGAATTAGCGAGGTATTTACCACACCGTATTTTTTTCTACAGTCATAAAACTGTTATTAGTTTGTGGGGTCTTTTATTTATAATTTTTGAAAATCTGATACCAGAATCGTAATCAGCGACCCCGAAAACCCCCGGGTACAGAATTTTGGGAAAATTGGTACCATTTTTCGTTTCGACGTTCGCCATATTGGATGCGCCATTTTGAATTTTGAAAATCTGATGCCAGATTCGTAATCAGCGGCCCCGAAAACCCCCGGTAGCAGTAGATATATAAGGCCGGTTCTGGGCCAACGCGTGTTAGTGCACACGTACACGTACGCACACACACGCACCCTTCCGTGTCCGTGTGAGGGTGGTGGAGGGGGACACCTGACGTCACACTTAAAATGGCGTCGTCCACCGTTAATATGACGTCACATGCCCTTAATATGACGTCACACACCCTTAATATGACGTCACACACCCTTATATATTAGCGGCACACACCCTTAATATGACGTCACACACCCTTATATTAGCGGCACGCACCCTTAATATGACGTCACACACCCTTAATATGACGTCACACACCCTTATATTAGCGGCACACACCCTTAATATGACGTCACACACCCTTATATTAGCGGCACACACCCTTAATATGACGTCACACACCCTTATATTAGCGGCACACATCCTTAATATGACGTCACACACCCTTATATTAGCGGCACACACCCTTGTATTAGCGGCACACACTCTTAATATGACATCACACATTTCCGAAATAAGATTCCAAGCCCTGGGTCAGGGAGTTCTAGAAGCTTCCTTCGGGCAGTTCCTGGAATTATTCGGCACCCTGTTCGGATCGAGTTACGCGATTATCGAGTTACCTAGGAATGCAAAAATATGATTAGCCTAATGATTCTCAGAAGAATAGTTCTCGGAATAACCTTCAAGTTGTGACACGTGCAAAAAAAATCTTTTGGAATGTTCTAGAAAATTAATGGAAGGGTGTAGGGTATATAAAAGAAAAGGAAATTTTAAGCTGACAATTAGTCTTCAACCGATCTTCGAGTAATGCAGAATAACCTGCAAGAGCAGCGAAGAGAACTGAAAAAACGATTACATCTACTGCTGAGAAATATCGAAGAAGTGAAAAGTCTAATCGAAGCCAAGTCCAATCTGAATCAAATCACAGGCAGACTGAGGAATATCAAAATTTGAATCCAAGAAAAGCATGGACCTTACGAAGATTAATAAAATCGGTCGGCTGGAGGAGTTTCTTCCAACGAAGAAATTGACGGATCTGGAAGTGTTCAGAGATCACCAAATCAGCAACATCCGCAAAGTTCAGACTAAATTTGGAGCCAGATTCATGGTTGATGTGGATAACAGCTGCTCGGTATTTCTACCAGCTCGGATGACAAAAATTCTGAACGACGACGCGGATCTTCTCCAAAAGATGATGGAAGCATGTGAAGAGGATAGACTGATGATGCGCTACCTCGGGGGACAATTCAATCAAATCGAATTCAACTATGAAAACAAATGATTTTTAACTCTGAACCTATTTCTATACACAAATATGTTAATATTTCGATGTGTCTGTGTAATAATCATATATTCGTAGTAGAGGTAATACATTCATGCAATGATATCAAATTATCAAACGTTGACCATCATCTATATGTGATTCTCACTTGTATGAACAATATGAATAATAAACGTATTATATGAATAATATCCTCACAAACCTATCTCTTATCTTATAGTATACGAAACTTCCATGCTGATCAAATTGCATTTGATTAGGACTTGCTTCGAGAACATTCTGTAAAAAGGGTTCTCGGATCAAATTTCACAGTTCTCAGAATTTGTCGATGGTGCTGACCTATAAAATGACTCCTCCTCGGTATTCAAGAACCATTCGCGCTTAAACTTTTGCAGTGTACAATTGTTGTTAGTAATCACGAAAATGGATGCGGCTAAATGTCTTAAACTTATCAGCATTATGCAAAATGCTTATGAAATTCTGAAAGAGAAATCATCGACTACGGAAACACAGAAGTGGATTAGATTTGGAGCTCAAAACATTAGGCTTTTAAACAAAATTTTACGGAAATCCGCTTCAACGATCGGAGAAAAAACAAGAATTTTGACAACAATAGGAATCTTGAAATCATTGAAAGCGCGGTTTGAGCAGTGTCGAAAAACAGGGGAAGGTGCGAGGAGACTGCGGAGAAGTGACAGAGTAAAGTGGGAAGAGCTGGAGTCAGCTTTCAAAGGAAGAATAAGAACTGGGATGATAGCGAATCTGCAACACAAAGATCTCGAACATTTTCTAGATGATTCGAAAAAACTAATCATCCCCAGATTGAAGAATATGCTTCGAAAAGAAGGAAACTTGAAAGTAAATGTAGTGTTGTCCTGCAAATTCGAAACTGTAAAAAGCGGTGAAATTATCGAAGAAATGAAGTTCTTCAATACCAAAAATGAAGCTATTCTTCCAGCGACAAATATAGATGAATGGTTTGACGAGAATGTGAAGGAGAAATTGTTAGTCAAGATTGAAGACTTCCAGGAAAAGGATTCGGGATGGTCGTTGACTGAAATTATGAACATAGCCGTGAATATCAACAAATATGTACCACTGCGAGGAGGTATATCTACTTACACGCAGTTACCGAAGTATATACAAGATAAAAAGGCAGTGGTAAATATTATGAACGACGATCCGTATTGTTTTCTCTGGTCAGTCACCGCAGCTCTACACCCAGCAGGTAATCATGTAAATAGAGCGACTTCTTATCCACATTTCAGCACAGTGCTAAGGTATGAAGGTTTGAATTTTCCCATGAGTCTCGATAAAATTTCGAAGTTTGAAAAATTAAATGATCTTACGATCAATGTTTACGGTATAGATGATCATCAAATAGTACCTCTTTATTTGAGTAAAGTAAAATCAGACAAGTCTACCATACATCTTCTTATGTTAGAAACTAATATCGAGTCAAACGAAATTGATGATGTTAACGATACAATATATCATTTTGCATGGATTAAAAATTTGTCTCGACTGTTAAGTTCACAAATTTCAAAGCATGACCATCGTAGCTGGTTGTGTGACAGGTGTTTGAGCCATTTTCAGACTGAAAATTGTTTAACCAAACACCGGATTGATTGCGCGAATCTGAATAAATGTAGAGTGATATTACCGGACGAAAAAGATAAGATCTTGAAATTCAAAAACTTCAAACATAAAGAAAATGTACCGTTTTGTATTTACGCTGATCTGGAATGTCTCTTGCAACCGGTTAACGATACGTCCGAGAATAGGAGGGTGTATGAAAAACATGTTCCATACAGTATTGCCTACTATTTACATTGCACCTTTGACGATTCAGTTTCCAAATTCAGAATCAATCGCGGAAAGGATTGTATAGAGTGGTTTGTGAACGAGTTGGAAGAATTGACTCAAGCCTTGGAACCTTATTTCAAGTGTATCATACCTATGGAATCGTTGAGTCATTCCCAGAAACAAGCATTTCATTCGGCTCAGACTTGTCACATTTGTGAAAAACCATTCAAACATCGAGAGGTGAAACATCGCGATCATTGCCATTTTACAGGCAAATATCGTGGTGCAGCGCACGAAGGATGCAATTTAAATTACAAAGATTCGCATATCATTCCGGTGGTCTTTCATAACTTATCGGGTTACGACTCACATTTCTTGATTAAAACGTTAGCAACATCTTTTGAAGGCTCGTTGACTCTCTTACCGATCAACAAGGATAGATATATTTCCTTTACAAAGAGTGTGAAAGGAACATCTATACATTTTAGGTTTATTGATTCGTTCAGATTCATGCCGGGTAGTCTAGAAAAATTAGCGTCTTATCTGAACGACGAGCAGAAACTAATCACGCGTAAACACTGCGGAAGCGTTGAAGAATTTCAGTTATTGACGAGGAAAGGTGTATTTCCCTACGAGTACGTAGACAGTTGGGAGAGTCTTGAAGAAGCACAGTTACCTCCCATAGAAAAATTTTATTCAAAATTAAATGATGTGGGTATTTCAGAGGATAATTATTTACACGCGTGTAATGTTTGGCAAACTTTTCAAGTCAAAACTTTAGGTCAATATTCGGACTTGTATCTGCAAACGGATGTGCTCCTTTTAGCGGATATTTTTCAAAATTTTAGAAGTAATTGTTGGTCCACTTATAAGTTAGATCCGTTACATTATTATACGGCGCCGGGCCTCTCGTTTGACGCGATGCTCAAGTGCACGGGTGTTGAACTCGAGCTCCTCGTCGACATTGATATGTTGATGTTTATAGAAAGAGGCATTCGCGGCGGTGTAGCTCAATGCTCTAATAGATACGCTAAAGCCAACGACAGATACATGGGGACAGCATTCGATCCGAATCGAGAAGAATCATACCTCATGTATTTCGATGTTAATAATCTATATGGTGCAGCTATGAGTCATTACCTACCGTATAGTTCCTTCGAATGGATGTCGAATTTCGAACACCTCGATGTTTTAGATGTCTCGGATGAATCCTCCATCGGTTACATACTTGAGGTAGATTTAGAATATCCGCGAGAACTTCAGGACTCTCACAAAGACTTACCGTTGTGTCCGGAGCATTACATCCCACCTCTTTCGACTTGCAAAAATTCTAAATTAACAACTACCCTCCTCTCAAAACAGCAATACATCATACACTACAAGGTTTTGAAGCAGTGTTTGAGTTTAGGTATGAAGTTAACGAAAATCCATCGAGTATTGAAATTCAAGCAAGCACCGTGGCTCAAAAAATATATCAATTTGAATACTGAATTGCGTAAAAAGTCCAACAACGACTTCGAAAAGAACTTTTACAAACTTATGAATAACGCTGTTTTCGGGAAAACCATGGAAAACGTTAGAAAACATAGAGACGTGAGGCTAGTTACAAAGTGGGATGGGAGATACGGTGCGCGAGCGCTTATCGCGAAACCTAATTTTCATAGCAGTACTATATTCGGTGAAGATATGACGATAATTGAGTTGAATCGGACGAAAATTAAATTCAATAAACCTATATACGGAGGATTTTCTATTATGGATCTCGCTAAAACCTACATTTATGATTTTCATTATAATTACATAAAAAGCAGATTTGGTGACCAAGCAAAGCTTATGTATACCGACACGGATAGTCTCATATATCACTTTACCGTACCCGATATATACGAGCTCATGAAACGCGATTTGGACCGATTCGATACCTCCGACTATCCTTCGGAAAATATTTACAAGATGCCGCTGGTTAACAAAAAAGTACTGGGATTAATGAAAGACGAAAATAATGGAAAGATAATGACTGAGTTTGTAGGCTTAAGAGCTAAATTATATTCCTTCAAGGTTTTAGGTGAAAATAGAGAGCAGAAACGTGCTAAGGGAGTCAAAGGGGCAACACTGAGAACCATAACGTTCGATGACTACCTACAATGTGCTCTGCAGCATCGAAATCTAACAAAAAGTCAAAATTTAATTCAAAGCAAGAATCATCAGGTTTATACGGTGTCGCAGAGGAAGATAGCGCTGAGCTGGAACGACGACAAGAGGATCATATTTCCTGACACGACGGACACGCTTCCGTGGGGTTACGATAAGACTGTGTAGAATAAATAAACGTATACTTGTCAAATATTGTTTCTTTATTAATAAACCTTACAAGTCAGACTTATTTATCCAACTATTGTGTGTATTATTGAATCCTAACCATTTTACAAATAGCTTGTTTCCACGTCTCTTGAGCACCTTCTCCACCAGGTAGATGTCGGAATTCCCAACTTTGAGAAGTTCCTGTTCGTAGAAGCCACCCGCTATGGGCTGATCCTGATAGTCATTAAGCTTGTACGTTACTGGATCAGTATTTACTACTTGGATAATCGTGAATATTTCAGTCGTCCAATTTGGCGTATATCCTTTCTCAAAAACATTCTTGTATTTGCTGATTCGGACTTTATCTCCAACTTTGAACTTTGCCGGCTTGTCAGATCTGACTCGAACTCTTTGGTATACAGTTTGCAGTAATGTCCGCTCGTTTCTAGGGGAAACGTCCTTTGGCTTCATGCGAATAGTCCGATGTTTAGAGTTGTTGTAAGCCGAAACCAAATCAGATAAAATGTCGATCCACTTGTAATTTCCGTGCAGACTGAACTGCATCCACATTTTGTTTTTCAGCGTACGATTAAAGCGCTCACAGATTGATGCCTTCAAGTTACTAAAGGTTGAGTATAATTTAATATTATATTGTCTCATGACGGAATCGAAATTTGAATTATAAAATTCTCCGCCTCTGTCAACGTGTAAATTCTTCGGGGTACGTCCCTGTACTAGTACAGATTCCATAGCACTCGCGGTATCTCTACCGGTCTTACTCTTCATTGGCACGGCCCAAGCGTACTTGGAGAATATATCGATGACGGTGAGCATGTATTTGTAACCTTTATTTGCTCCTGCGTAAGCTGCCATATCAACGAGATCCGCTTGCCAGGTTTCATCCAAACCGCGAACATCTACACGACGACGTTGATAGTTCTTTCGAGCTGGTCTATGCAGCTCCGTCACGAGTGCTAGCTTTTTCTCGTTCATTTTCCAACACTGTCAGTCTGGTGTCCAGCTCAAGAATGATCTTGGCGGTGCGAGTCGACAGGTCTTGACCTGCTTCAATATCAACACCTAGGGTGCGCAGAGCATCTGTTATGCGGGAGTCCGAAGCATGTACCATTGAGAGGATTTCGTTTCTCACGAGGTCGATCTCCTGTCGCATGAGATTCATAGTAACGGCGTCACTTTGCTGCACGGGATTGGCGACGTTGCACAGCCTCTTATTGTCTATATCGTAATGTCCGTCGGTGGTGAACTTAAACCCAACACCGGGAGGACCACGACCGCTTACAGCTGCACCCTTGTCCAACTGTCGTCCGAACACATCAACGCTCATCTTGGAAATGACGGTAAAAATGGATAGATGTTGGTTAATAAATGATACCAGCTTCGCGTAATTCTTCGATTATTGATACAATTTCATTGGAGTGACTCGAGTTTCCAGCTGCTTGGGAAGCTAGAAGCAAACGCAAACGTTCCACCAGCTCGTTGGGATCATCCCAGTGAACATAGTCCGTTCCTCTACCTTCTCGGGCAACCATAAACTCCGGTAGCACACCTTGACCCTTGCGTGCAAGTGGAACGGTGAAGGCTTGTGCTATAAACTTCTTGAACTTGGGGTTGTTCAAGTCCCGAACAGGTTGACCAGTTTTGTAGTATTTTCGATGTGCATTCGTTGCAGATACGATTTGTTTATAATTTCGGATATCATCTGAACTCACGTAGATCTCATCGGGAATCTTTTTGAATAATAGTTCGAACAAACCTCTTGTCTTTGTAAAGCTCATGTCACCTACATGAATGAAATCATTTTCAAAACTTATCGGTGAGTCACCCATCATTAACCTGTCGTGAGCGAGTTTGCGTACACCGAAAACGTTATCTAGATCACTTCGCCCGTCTTGTAATATTCCAAGATACTCGTCGGTAATCTCATCCGTCGGCTGTAAAGTCACATTCGCTTCCTCATCCGCTATTTGAGACTCATCTTGCAGAAAGGAATCATCGCCACGAGACTCGTGTTTGAACGGCTCATGTTTGATCGGCTCTTCTTTGACGGGCTTAACAGTCGTTTGAGAAATGTCCACCAATTGTTGCAGCGGTGTAATTACCGGTTTGAAAACATCGGTCATAGTTTTTTCAGCGGTCTCCCTACCCGACTTTAACATTCTGTGTTTACGTCGAATCGCTGCACTGGCTTTAGCGATGTGACGCAAGGCTTCTTTTTGCTCACGAATACCTTGCATGTTGACGCAGCTGTGACTGAAACGCTACTGATCCCACTTCTCATTTTTTTCACTACTTTATGCTCACGAAACAGTCAAACCCTTTCCTATATCTACCCTCGTTTATATCACTGTCCTTGTCTATTACAACGAATCCATATTTGCCGTTGTTCCAACACGCGGAGCACAAGTCTTTGAACTGCGCGTAAGTCATGTCGGTATTCACATGATCGTCGTATACATGTCTCAAGTTCATTTCATCTTGCTTGAATAGTACCAAAAGGTTGGTATTATCACGCACGAGATGCTTGGGAATGCGGGCATAGGTTTGACAGAGATAGAAGCAATCCACGTGCTTATGTCTTCCCATACAGAAAAAAGCTCTGATGTTGTCCTGTTTCTCACACGCCACATCATCGAAGACGATTATCGAATTGGGTAGGGCTTCGTCTAGCACCACTACTTGTTCATGCTCGTCAAATGGAAAGTACTCAACGCCATTTACATCCTCGAGTAACTGTTGCAGGAACTTGTACTTGGGTTGATTCAATGATTTTGAGTAGATATAAACGTTCTCGAACCTCAACCCGTTGGGGTGCGTTATTAGGGAGAGCAGCGCATTGGTCTTGCCGCAATTGGACGGACCGCAAAATACCGCGCGCACGCTGTTTGGTAGCAAATCACCGTGCCGTTTTTTGGTTGCAACATTCTCTTGCACAAATTTATCGAAATTCATGACAGGTAGCTTGACGGGTTGCGTCTCGAACCTCATCTCGACTCTGACTAACGGTAAACGGTATAAATAGCGTGTTTATAAAGATGATTTCTCAGTCAGAGCATAACCATGATCGTGCACAGCTCTCTGTCACCGCCGTTCAGTCGCCTCCAACACCGCCGGACCGTACGAAGCTCCTCCTAAGCCGAAATCCAACCACGACCTTGCCCAGAGTTTGAACGAACTTAGCATACACAGTGTTAGGGGAGATGCGTCTCGAACCTCATCTCGACTCTGACTGACGGTAAACGGTATAAATAGCGTGTTTATAAAGATGATTCCTCAGTCAGAGCATAACCATGATCGTGCACAAAGCTAAGACGGTCAGTCGTAAGCGAACTAAACGCTGCGGGAAAGGTCTGGTCAACAGGATCATTAACAGTCTTCCCGTAGAGTTACATCTGCCTGGTTATCAATACTGCGGACCTGGCACCAAACTAGCGAAAAGACTCGCGCGCGGTGATCCAGGTATCAACCCTCTTGACGCAGCCTGCAAAGAACACGATATCGCCTATTCGCAGAATCGAGAAAATCTTGAAGCTAGAAGTGCGGCAGATAAGATCTTGGCCGAGAGAGCTTGGAGACGGGTTTTAGCTTCAGACGCTGGTATTGGTGAAAAGACAGCCGCTTGGGCTGTAACAAACGCAATGAAAGCGAAAACCAAGCTTGGCATGGGAATCGGGAAACCGTTGGTATTGAGAAAGGTTATCGATGCAGCTAAACAGTCCATGATTCCCGGCAAAACTGCAAAAATTGCCATCAAGTCTGCCTTGAAGGGTGCGCGAGGAGCTGTTAAGAAAGCAGGTGGTAGACGTAATGTACGTTCTCCACGAATTCTACCACTACCCTCCAAAGTTGGAGGTTTCTTACCCTTCCTTATACCCCTTTTCGCTGGGCTGAGTGCTACCGGCGCGTTAGCTGGTGGTGCAGCAGGTATTGCGAAAGCGGTAAATGACGCAAGCTCCGCCAAGAGGCAACTGGAAGAGAGTCAACGGCATAACAAGACTATGGAAGCTATCGCTTTGGGAAAAGGACTTCACTTGAAACCGTACAAGAAGGGTTTAGGTCTGCACCTGAAACCGCACTCAAAAAACTAAAAGTGACGCTACCGCGACGAGCGCTAACTGACGCGGACCTGTTGAAGTACGCGACAATCCTCAACATTCCACATTTCCGCGGCGTCTTTATGCGGAACGATTTGCCCAAGGACGGACCGCGTAGACTCGAATCGGCGATCGTCAATCTAGATGATAAGGATGGTCCTGGCACACATTGGGTCGCCTACCGAAAGATCGGTGACGAAGTAGTCTACTTTGACAGTTTCGGTAACCTTCGCCCACCGTCGGACCTCGTCAGATACCTTGGCGTTGGTAGCGTCAAATATAACCATGAAAGATATCAAGACTACGATACGTTCAACTGCGGTCACTTGTGTCTCGAGTTTCTATATAAACATGCAGCGTAATTCCTCGAACTCAGTTTGATTTTCGCAGTAGTCATGGACGATTCGTTCACGCTAACCGTATCGGGGAACTCCTCGGTTCTTGAGACTCAATACTTTCCTCCCATTGAACTTTCCCATCTCAAGAATTATTCCCTCGGTCTCGTTGAATTACTGACTTTTAATTCGATTCCTAATGTAGATGTTGGTCACAACAAGATTTACGTGGGTAAAGAAGTAGTTACTATACCCACTGGTAGCTATGAAATAGAGGATATAGAGAGTTACGTACAGGGTGTCTTGTCGAATAAGGGTATCACCATCAACATCAAACCGAATAATAATACATTGTGTAGCGAAATCAAATGTAGTCACCCTGTAAATTTTCTGCCGAGAGATTCTATAGGCAGCCTATTGGGTTTCACTCCACGTGTTTTGCAAGCTGATCAAGTTCACGAGTCTGACCTTCCTGTAGCTATTCTTAAAGTCAACGCACTACGAGTCGAGTGTAACATTACAACGGGTGCCTACGTCAATGAGCGTAAAGTACACACCATTCATGAGTTTTTTCCCGTCGTTCCACCTGGATATAAGATCATTGAAGTACCATCTCACGTCATTTACCTTCCAGTCACCGTAAGGATCATAGATCATATCCAACTTCGTATAGTCGATCAAGACGGGGATTTGGTTAATTTCCGCGGAGAGGTTATAACCGTAAGGTTGCATATCAAGGCTCAATAATGGGAATAGTTTATAACAAAAGTGGTTATAATAATAAGGTAAGATGCCCCGAACACGTCAGTCGTCAACCGGTTCTCAAAGAGCTGACACCTCAGAACGTGCTGCTTCTGAAAAGCTTGGGTCTCAAGATCACACCTTTTGGAAGAAAAATTTCCGCAAAATAAGGCGACGATTTGTTTGCATCTGTATCATCTGTTGTATACCATGGAGGAAGAAATCTTAGACATTCAAACACCCGTAGTTTTTGACGAGTCTATCGCACACTACGAGGTTCATACACACAAGCCTTATGCCTCATCAAGTTTCAATAACAGTGATGAAATTCGTATCGCTGTTCAACACCAAGACCTGTGCGTGTTACCCAGCAAGAGTTCATTGCATGTGTACGGAAAAATAGTCAAAGCTGATGGAACTCCGTCGACTACTGTAGCACTGGTCAACAACGGTGTTTGTCACCTGTTCGAAGAAATGCGTTACGAGATAAATGCTATTGAGATCGACAGGAGCAAGAACGTCGGTCTCACTAGTCTTATGAAAGGTTACCCTTCTCTGAGACCTGGGCAGAATTGGATGATGGAGAATGCTGGTTGGCTTAATGTGAATGCAACCCATGTGGATGCCAGTGGTAACTTCGAAGTATGCGTACCGCTGAAAATGATGCTAGGATTCGCCGAAGACTATCGCAAGATAATCGTAAACGCCAAACACGAGTTGATCTTGACCCGTTCAAAGACCGATACGAACGCGGTTCTACAAACTCAAGACGAGGAATTCAAAATCCTGATTGATAAGGTCGAATGGTTGTTGCCATATGTGAAGCTAGCGGATCAACGGAAAATACAGCTGTTGAATTTCATCGAGAAAGATCCGGCGATCTCCATGAGTTTTCGCAATTGGGAATTATACGAGTATCCTGTACTTCCCACTACCTCGAAGCACGTTTGGACGGTGAAGACATCGACTCAGCTGGAGAAACCTCGCTACGTTATATTGGGTTTCCAAACAAGTCGGAAGAATAAGCTGAATCGAAACGCTAGCCATTTCGATCACTGCAACATCACCGACGTTAAACTCTTCTTGAATTCTCAATGCTATCCCTATGGTAACCTGAATCTCAATATGAGTCATAATCAGTATGCTCTGTTGTATGAAATGTACGCCAATTTCCAAACCTCCTATTACGACAAGGAACCCGAACCGTTGCTGAAAAAGAGTGAATTTCTACAGTACGCTCCCCTATTCGTCATCGACTGCTCGAAACAAAACGAATCGCTCAAGTTTGGACCTGTAGATGTTCGTCTCGAGTTTGAAGCTAAAGACAACTTCCCTGCCGATACGTCGGCATACTGTTTGATCTTACACGATAGAGTAGTTGAATACAATCCCATAAGCGGTGGGGTGAAGAAATTGGTATAATTATGTATTTCTACAAATAAAGATTTTTCAATAAATATGTGTCGTCTCAATTATTACTCTAGAGTAAGCTTAGAAAGGAGGGTTAATAATACTGTTATAAATTATTTCATCATTTATTCAACCATTTACTGTTATACAAATTTATTTGTCATTGGTAATAGGTCCATCGACTTCGTCCTCTTTCCGCTGATCTTCACTTTTTCGATATTTCAGGCTCATGATGTCTTCATCCTTTTTCATAGCCTCTGATAGCTTCTCCCACACCTCGTCAATGATATCCGATGCGTAAATGAGGATGAATTGTTTCGTTAAAAATGCGATATCCTCCTTCCTCATTCTTTTCAAACTTCCCACTTGAAGGTATATGTGCAAAGATTTTTGAAGAGATTCGGTACAGTTCTCCAGGAACCAAGATTTCAATCGCTGAACGTTTTCCCAGGCACACCGGTATGTGACAATGTTCCCGTGATAGTCCTCATGCCAACCACCCACTTTGATGTATTGCAAGAATCCAAGACTCGGACACCCCAATTCTTCCAGATCGATCACTGGCTTTGTATCGTCGTTGATAATTTTCTCGATCCACTGTTTCTTCTCATTTCCCTTCACATAGATATAACTGGCAGGTTCAACAATTTTCTTTAATACTTTTTGCACTTCATCGTATGACAGGTCACCATCATTCCACTCCAATCCATGATAATTTCGCGTCAACCAGGAATTGGTAGCTCTGCATTTGGGTGATAAGGTTTGCCAAGAACAGGGTGGTTTGAACAGGATGCGAGTCATACCGAACTTGCCTACGTCATCCGCTTGGACAGTGATTGCAGCTAGCTCCTTCACTACAAATTCGTCGAAAATTTTTTCAAAACCTTGTACATCCAATATTATCTCCATTGTGAGAATATTCTTTACCACTCGAAGATCGGTTAGAGACTAATTTTCATCCCTAAATTTTTGGCTCTTTATATAGCTGACAATCCCTCCACCAATTTTTCCAGAACGTTCCAAAACAGAGTCGATTCCGAGAACTATTCTTCCGAGAATCGTTAGGCTAATTCCCGAGTAACTCGATCCGATAATCATATTTTTGCATTCCTAGGTAACCCGATAATCGCGTAACTCGATCCGAACAGGGTGCCGAATAATTCCAGGAACTGTTTGTCTGCCCGAAGGAAGCTTCTAGAACTCCCTGACCCAGGGCTTGGAATCTTATTTCGGAAATGTGTGACGTCATATTAAGGGTGTGTGCCGCTAATATAAGGGTGTGTGACGTCATATTAAGGGTGTGTGCCGCTAATATAAGGGTGTGTGACGTCATATTAAGGGTGTATGACGTCATATTAAGGGTGCGTGCCGCTAATATAAGGGTGTGTGACGTCATATTAAGGGTGTGTGACGTCATATGAGGGGATGTGACGTCATATTAACGGTGGACGACGCCATTTTAAGTGTGACGTCAGGTGTCCCCCTCCACCACCCTCACACGGACACGGAAGGGTGCGTGTGTGTGCGTACGTGTACGTGTGCACTAACACGCGTTGGTCCAGAACCGGCCTTATATATCTACTGGTAGCACCTTGTCAGCCAAAAATCCTCGGCCGTTCGTTCTTCACGAGCTATCGAATAGCGAAATCCGCAATTTTCAGGGGTTGATTACACCCCCTTGGGGTGGAATTCCGCAGATATAAAAAAATACGTGTCGAATATTTTCACCCCCTCTACAATCTCCCAAAGTTTCGTTGAAATCGGAGGGGGACACTTGGCGGGGTTCCCTTGTGAGTATGCCGAAGCGATGATTGTTCCTTAGAAGATTGAAGAGCCACAGCCTGGTCCATCCGGATTACAAGCAACATCGCCAATGCCTGTAGATGTGCCGGAAAGATCATCATCAGCCACTGATGAAAAGTTCAGTGCTTTTCAGGTACCGATGTCCCCAGGTAAAGCAAACCAACATCCTGATTATATTTTAGTACATTGCACAACGATGCAAGAATTAATGAAAAATTTGTCTTGTAACAACTGCGGTGAAAAGGCCATTCGAGTTTAGATGAGAGATACGAAAGGGTTTGCCGTCAAATTAGTTTTAAAATGTGGGAGCTGCGACATCCGATGTGGTGAAACTTACAACAGTCCACATGTAGATCAGAAAAATAATAAGTCCCCATTTCAGGTCAACCGAAGGATGGTCGACTCATTTATTGGTATCGGAACAGGACATGCTGCGATGGAAAATTTCTGCATGACCATGGGGATGAATTTAATAACTCCCAAGACGCACAACGCGCACTTGAAGATGCTGGCGAACAACAGCCAAAGCTACAGATAAGAAATTCTGTCCGAAGCCCGTGCTGTTGTACGGAAAGCTCATGCAGCCATTGATGGGAGGCCTATATCAGAAGAGGTGATCGACATCGCTGTGTCTTATGACGGTACATGGCATAAGCGTGGATATGAGCAATCGACACGTCACTTCACTCAAAAATAAACCGTCAAGTCACGGATTTTTGCGCCATTCAAAATATCTTTAGTACTATGGAAAAAAAATACAACTTCAAGGATTTTGGAATATTTTCAAAAATGGCAGGTTAGAGTTATGTGAATTTTCGTTAACCGGTGTTGCATCGCTATGTTTAAAAATTTATATCCCCAATAGTATTCAACGTAGCGGATTGATATTTGTATCATTTTGTTCATAAAAAAATACGCTTTCATGCAAAAAATGTGAATTCCGAAGAAAAAAATTCCTTCACTTTTTTTTCGTCGTTTACTTTTTTAATTTTGCTGCCATTTCCGCGGGACTCGCAGAAATTCATGGAAATAATTTTTTTTGGATACCTGGATCCTTCCCCTTCAATCCTAAAAAAAAATCTATGGAGAAAATACCTGGGCCGAAGAAAAAAAATAAAACGTTTCGTCGCGCGTCGCCGCGCGCGCCGTCCACGTCCACACTACTCCCGCAAGCTCGTTGTGTTGCATAGTGGAGTTATGACTGATGGACCTTTTGCAATAATTTGGTGGTTCTGAAAAGGGCCGATGTTTTTGGCGATGATTCGCTGGATGACACTTAGTAGGACACCTCTATAGATAACTTCTGTAATCAATCGTCAAAATTGGTTGCACACTGCTCCATCGGAGAAAAAAATCATTTTTTCTATAGGAATTGAATTTTGAAACTTCTGTGTCATAAAGTTGATGGCCTTTTTTTTTGAAATAAATGAACTGCAACTGGATTATGTTTCAGATGCTCTGAAATTATCACAAAACTAAAATGTCTCGACTGGTCGTTACCGTAACTTCTATAGCAAACCAGGATTGGATGAATAGTCGCCTGATTATTGCTCCAGTGCAACCCTTGCGTGGAGTCATGTACAAAAAATGCATAATTCTTAACGAAATCGCATACCTACTAAAAATTCGCCAACATTCAAGCTCTCTTTCATCTTCTGCGAATAAATACTTCGCTGCTTCGCAATGAAATCATGTGCAACCAATTTTGACAATTGATCACAGAAGTTATCTATAAAATCCTCGGACTTTTTTGTGAGTGTCTCCAAAGCCGTTCGATCCACTGATATCTACTATTTATAGGTAACATCATTGATGACATTATTTGCGAAGGCTTCCTGCAACGATGATTGGGCATGTTCTTATTTTCGCAACATATCTTTCGCGTACTGTACGTCTGCAGAACATCAAGCGAAAGAATCTATTTTACAACATCGATTCGATAAAGCATTGAGAGTTCGTGGTACACTGAAATTACATGCGGTCATTCCAACATCCCATAAACTCGTCAAAACAAAATTATTTTCTGATTCAGAAAAATTTGATTCGATGATAATTATGAATTGATATCAAACAGAGGTGTCCTACTGAGTGTCATCCAGCGAATCATCGCTAAGAACATCGGCCCTTTTCAGAGCCACCAAAATATTGCAAAAGATCCATCAGTCATAACTCCACTATGGAACACAACGAGCTTGCGGGAGTAGTGCGGGCGCGGATCGGCGCGCGTGGCGACGCGCGACGAGACGTTTTATTCTTTTTCTTTGGCCCAGGTATTTTCTCCATAGATTTTTTTTTCAGGATTGGAGGGGAAGGATCCAGGTATCCAAAAAAATTATCTCCATGAATTTCTGTGAGTCCCGCGGAAATGGCAGTAAAATTAAAAAAACAAACGACGAAAAAAAAGTGAAGGAATTTTTTTTTTTGAAATTGACATTCGTTGCATGAAAGCGTATTCTTTCATGAACAAAATGATTCAAAGATCAATCCGCTCCGTTGAATACTTTTGGCGATATGAATTTTTAAACATAGCGGTGCAATACTGGTTAACGAAAATTCACATAGCTCTAACTCCGCCATTTTTGAAAATTTTCCAAAATCCTTGAAGGTGTATTTTTTTTTTCCATAGTACTGAAGATATTTTGAATGGCGCAAAAATCCGTGACTTGACGGTTTATTTTTGAGTGAAGTGACGTGGATCCGCTCATATACATCCGTACATGGAATTGGCGCAGTGATTGACATACTCACTGGCCTTGTCATTGACTTTGAATTGCTGTCAAAGTTCTGCCATATGTGTACACTAACTGCATCCAAGCTTAGCGAAGACTCACCCGAGTATACAGTGTGGAAAATTGGACATTAGAAAAGTCGAGAATGCAACATAAACTACGAGGGATCCCCAGTTGCAATGGAAACAGCCGCCTCAGACCGTATGTGGAAACGTTCAATTGCAGAATGTAAAATACGGTACACTACAGTCCTTTCCGATGGCGATGCTAAAACCTACTCCCACCTGAAGAGAGAAGCTGTTTATGGTCCAGATGTGATCATTGAAAAAGAAGAGTGTATAAACCACGTGGCAAATCGAATGGACACTGTAATATTTTTAACTACCTATCTTTTATGATTGAATTTATTAAAAATAATTTTCTAACGAAGGGAGAGGATCTCACTAGTAAATACACATAGAAAAAATTGCGTAGGTTGTACGTTGATGCGAAGCAAAAAAAAAAAAATTTATTTCTTGAGTACCATTGATATTGACAATAGTTGATAAAGTGTAGACACATTTCTCGTTGAGTATTAAAAATATCAATGGTAGATTTAAATTGAACACAATGTCTTTTCTTTTCATAACGTGCATATAGGACAAAACAAGACGGCACAGTACTCTATATTGAAACTGTATCAGTGGATAGCCGGGAGAGCAAGAGCGACAGACAACACAACACAAACAGACCAGCCGTTTACCAGCTGATATTCAAAGTTGCTCGCCGAATATTCGAGTCGTGTGACGTCAGTGGTAGGTAGGAGTAGAGTATAAAAGCCGCTGAGCACTTCGCTCAGCAGCGATACTTGGCAAAGCACTAGATCGACTCACTTGATATATTAGATTCAAGGTCTACTTGGACTAATGACTTAGCTTCATTTTCCATATAACTATCCAATTCAAGAATCAATTTTAAAGTCTATTGCTTAATATAAAGAATAGCGAATATAATTTTGTTGAAGAGGCGATTTCTAAAGCAGGGCTCATTAAATTCATTACTTGATCAAACATATTTACCTCGAATAACGAGTTTCAAAGATAGAAATAGTAGTTAGGATAAGAATAGCCGTAAGTTCTTTTGTTAAAATTTCATTTTGATTTATTATTTTTGACAAATCCTTTATTTCATGATTTATATTAAGATTCTCAATTTTTAAGTTAGATTTAGTACAACAGAGTATCCTCACACATCTTAACATATTGTTAGTTTACTTGGCTGCAGGGACAATTGTAACGTTTCTGAATTAATATTGATTAGATATAGGCGCGCCAGCGCTATCTCTGATGCTCACGGCGAACCCCCCTTTGCTTGCGCTGAACCTCCGAGCGCTCAAAAGACTCTTCTCGCGAGTAAAATGAGATTCTACGTCAATAGTATCCGTGAATATCGAGGTATAATTCAGAGAAAGAGAAATTAATAAGTCTCTAGATATTGGGCGAGCTAGTGTTTTTTCGTCTTCACAGCCTGTCCTGATATTTAATGATCTTTTTTATCACCAAATTAATTCACTCTTCACTTCGCTTCTTTACCAAGGAGAAGCAAGCACAGGTCGTTTCGTCTTCCTGGCTTCCCCTATCCGAGGTATCGCTCAAATAAATTCACATCTCAGTAAATTCTTATATTAAAATCGAGTAAAATTGATTTGATTGAAATTAATTCGAGTGCCCATCGGTGTTGATTTTCATTTCAAATATTGACAAAAATTCATACACGTAAAATTGAATTGAAAAAAAATGTCATAATGCATTTGAGCCAATGAAAAGATGTTGGCTGATTTAGATTGAAAAATATCCGTTAAATTCAGTCGGTACAAAAGTTTTGATACAATGGTAACGTGATTATTCATGGCATTTCGAATTGCTTGGATGCACACGGATTTCATTCAATACTATTTCCCAATGGCGCGCATCCTGCAACCCATTCACAAAAATACCCGGTATAGTTGCTATATAAACATTTTGAAAAAAGAAAATCACGATAATCTGATAAAATCACAAATGCATGGCCCACAGAACTAGACTATGTTCCCCTTTTCCTTTTTTAGCGCTACTAACAAACGCGTTACGATATAAGCTCATGACGTCACCAAATTCATTTGATACTGATTGCCGTAAAACGTTTTGCAATAACAAAAAAAAAAACAGTTTGCGGATAAGCATTGCTGTGAACTGCTATCCGTTCCGTTTTAAGCACGCTGAAAATATGAACATAGCCCTAGGAATCGATTGGCTGTAAAAAAATTGAAATTCTTGAAATCAAATAAAATTATGTGCTGGAAAAAAACTTCGAGGCTGTCAACGCTGTCAAGTCATTTGAAATTTTGTGCACACAAATTAGGGATTAAACACTATGCTGTCGGGACCGTCTCGGTCGTATCAGTCGGTGGTGCCCGACGTCTTAATTCTTTCTCGCGCGCAATAGGAAAAGACTTATTTTTGAGATTCATCACCTGCGGTGGGCTTGTTATCAAGTAGGTAGATACGCCGTTCAGGTTTACTTAGATGTCAGCTGTGATGTTTGTTTCGACGAGTCCATAGTTTATGGCGTACAGGTGAACTGATCTGTACAGTTTCATCTTCTAGATCAACGGGTCCGTATGTCTTCATTGTCTAGGTCGAACAGTTCGTACTGAACATCCTCCAGGTTGATCTGTCCATAGTTTCATCGTCCAGTTTGATGCAGAAGATACGGACACATCGACCTAGACCGGAAAAACTTCGACTTAGACGATGGAAACTACGAACCGAACAACCTTGAGTAAATAAATACGAACTCGACCTGGGGAACTACTCGAACTACTCGATAATCGGGTCATAGAGGATGATAAATCTCAAAAATAAATTGTTCGATCGTGCTCAGAAGAAAGATCAGAACCTCGGGCACCACCGGATAATATGATCAGAACGGCCCTGACAACGGAGCTCTAGCTAGATAACTCTAACACGGCGATGACCTCGAAGTTTTTGAAAGGAAACTTGAGTTTCATCTTTAGATAATTTTACATGTAATAAGATGGGCGATTGATCACAATCATGAAAGTAATTGATACCACGTTGATTGCGTCATTAACTTCATATTTATACTATATGAAATTAAATATTGATGCTATATTATGTAGTTGTGGATGAAAAATCGATGTCATCATCAGATAGCGAGGAGGAGATTCCTCTTACGTCGACTGAAGACCTAGGCTTAATTAAGCAATACGATTCGACTGTGTGAGTATACAAATCGTATTTTCGAGTTCGTATGATCAATATAATCACGTAAGTCTACGTATAATTTGAACAGAATTTCAATCAATATTTGGAACAAAAAATCACAGTTTATTTGAATAAGAAGTTTCGTTTATTTTAATTAAAAAAAAAAAAAAATTATACTCGAGTTCGAAAATGGATTGACAAAATTCGAATTAAAATTGAATGGTTCTCTGTGGAACCCAGTGATGAGGAGTATCACTGAATTTTGGATAAGTATTTACATTTTATTTATCAATTTATTATTTTGTATCATATTAACTTGGAGGGAGGTTGTCGGATATGTCAACGGCATTGAGAGTAGCAGGATTGTGGGTCAGCACAATCACAAGATTTTCAAATTTTTTATTAATAATGGTATGTCCGATCGAATACAAATAATCGCGTGGAACAAAGAAATCTTACGAGTAGAGGATAGAATCAGAACCAACGAGGTGAGAATTATACTATTTTAACATTAAATCAATAAGTATGAAATCGAAATATCCGAATCCGTTCAGTTATTATAGGATAAAAGTAGTTGTAGCATGAAGATTAAAGTGTAAAAATTATGATAGAAAAAAGTATATCCGATTCCTCAATGGGGGTCATCGTAATATGTTTCATTGGTTCGAATACGAATATTAGAATCGGGACGTGCCCGTGGAAGCAAGATTTCATTGAGACACCCATGGACCGTAATTGGTGCACGTACTAAATGAATTGGTACAAAAATACAAAACATATAATTATATTGACAGTGCATATTGCAAGCTATGCACCAACATGAATTTCAATAAAGGGACGGTGTCTTTTGAACTGATAATTCAGTCAAATACCGTAATAAACGTTTTAGGCAAATATAATATTAATAACTCCATTCCAAATTACGAACCAGAATTGGTGGAACTCGCGGAAATCGGAGATACTACCAAATGCATAGTAAGATAAAGATAAAACAAATTTGACAAACAGTAAACAAATCAAGATTTTTCAGAATTGTAAGTTCAATAAATAATGTGCAACATTACAGAAATACAAGGATACATAAAATCAAATTTTGGAATAATCAAAAGGCAGAAGAGGAGTGGAGTGAAGATGTGTTGCGGTTCGATAATGAACGGCGTTTATAAGTAAGAAGTCAGAACGACGGCTGACTTATACGACTTAGAGTCATTAAAAAGCGAAAAAATAGAAGTCACCGGATTTCTGTGTAGAAATGGTTTGTAACGAAACAGAACCAACTATTCATACTATACCGTCCATAAAATGTGATAAGAATTCATATTTAATTACAGCTGTACCAGTTCACTTATTGGTAAAATCTGCTACAGATTTTAAAAGAATGAATTTAAAAAAAATGAAAATTGGCCAACTTCTAAGAGGAAATAAAACTGTGGAACTAAAGAGAATACATGCAATTGGATTACCCGGACCATCAGCCAAAATAACAGAATTATAATTATCATTGATTCAAATTTAGAGATTTGCTTCGACGGGCACGTCCCGATTCTAATATTTGTATTCAAACATATGACGGTGACCCCATTAACGAATCGGATATACTTTTTCAATGTGATTTCGAATTGCAATCTTCATTTCACTATAAACAGATGATCAATTAATTAATTAATTATTATTATTATTATTACTGTCGTCGTCGTCGTCGTCGTCGTCGTCGTTGTTGTTGTTGACCAATTTGATCGAAGTGAAAAATTCGAGGTTTTACATTGTTTAGTTTCCACAAATTAATTGATTAAGCTCAGAAAATCAGTCGATGACGCGCGCGAAACGCGCGAGTAAGCTATTATGATAAATTCGTGAAACATATCATTACCAAAATTATACTTTTATGGTTTATAACATTGTCACAATATAAAAGTGATGCCAGGATTGACCATAGTCAAGGAGCGTGCAAACTGAGATTTTGAAATTCCAGACTATCAATGCTCGTCTTCTGAGATTCGTAATTAGGTATGGACTTACATCAACAACCAGGAACAATAAATCTTGATTTTCTTTCATATAATGGATGATTAAAGAGAATACCAATCCCAATTGCGGAACTGTGCTTTGTGATACACGAAATTATTCATCTGCCCCTTGGATCAGAGTCAATGTTATCCGGGTCCAAAAACATCTGAAATGTGAAAAAATCCATCAAGTACCCAAATTGTCTTACAATGAAAATTCACGACAAACCTATCGCTAGTCTCTGGCATGATATTAGGAAAGCCTGCAAATCACTACAATTTCCCCGCAAGTATACGTCGTGAAGTCGGACCTCGCTCTTTCGTGTAGTGTAACTTCTCGCGGTAGCGGTAGGTCGCCGCACTGAAGGTGTCGCGAGCCGGGAGTTACTGTGAGTTGTTTTATCGAGGATTAATTACCAGGACTCCTTGTGGAATTAAATGTTAGTGCCTAATACAGACTAGGGTGGACCGAATCATACCGTAGCTGCCTCCCTCAGACCTGAATGCGGTTATCCGCACCAAGGCTGTGTCAGACTTGGGTCGGCGTTAACTCACAGTATCCTGACTTGGATGCATCTAGTGCACCGAAGCAGGTATCTGATCCGGGCAGCGTCTGCCTGACCGAAGCTGTATATTAGCTAGGATAGATGTTAGTGAGACAGTTTAGAAAGGTGTTCAGAAATTGACTTTAGCAAGATTTAAATGATAGTTTTAATTTAGCAAAGTAAATGAAGTGTTTATTGCAAAAACAAAATAAACAAAAGATTTCCAATCAGAAATAATAATTATGAATAACTTAAATTTAATTAATCTGAATGATTTCGGCTAAGCCACGACAATATCGTTAAATTTATGTGAATCTGGTATTTTCGTTTTATATAAAGAAAATATAATGAAAAATTTATGTTTAATTTGAATGACTCTAAAACGTAAGCTCCTGTTATAGGAAAACTCCGTGTTCGCAAGTGAATCTATAAAGTATCCGGGCTCTATGCCGGTCAGATACTAGCTATCTAATAGTGAGTCGCCCCAGTGCTATACCTGGAATGCGCTGCTCTAACGAGCAACACGGCTCCTTATATAGCACCTTGTGACGTCAGATGTTATGCGTAATAAGCGCTGCGCGGTCGTTTCGTATGCATGTATCAGGCCTATCGCCTGATACGTTACAGTAGTGATATCGAAACATCATTCCAAGAGGTACGTACTTGGCGGGCACATTTTTTTTCTGCATTCTACCGTGATTGTACACAAGTTTATATTTACATTCTATTAGCTGCAGGATCAACAAAGATTCGACTGCACGTTCTGGCATAAGGCGATGGTTTTTTACATTCCAAAACTTGTTCGGTACCAGTTCATAAAAATAATTCGTTCAAAAAATTCCACGCTGTTTCGGGGTTGAGAAACTTTTACTTGTAATAATATTTGTAATGCAGAGGTATGCATGATGTATCCGGATATATGTAGATAATGAAATTAGATAAAGAATAATTATAAATTAATTTGAACCGAGTTCGGTTGATTCGTTGTCAGCTACTTGATATGTGCTTTGAATTAGCTCCTCATAGCTAGTTGCCATTGGTAATATACCGTCAGAATATCGTCGTGCGCGAGTGTACGGACGCGCCTTCCGGGCGCCCGTACTCCATCGCATCCGTACACTCGCGCGCGACGATATGTTGCTAATACATATTATTGTATAACCAAGAGGAAGGAGCAGCACACATACTATTGGTGACTTCAGATATCGTCAACAAGAATTGGTCCATCGTTGCGTACAATTCAGGACCACACGGCAAACAGTTACTTGAGAATATTTGTTGTCCTATCCTTGCCGTCAAATTTATCGCCGTAATATCATATTTGATTACTTATAAATTATATGAAATGAAAACGTTGACACAATAAGCGAGTCATTAAGAATCTGTATTTGAGCGACGAATGTAGATATAAAGAGAGAATTACGCAAGCCGAGAATAAGGCTGATGATTAGATATTATAAGCTGTTTATGCAAATACCGTCATGTCTATAACAAGAAAAGTATCGCATTATTTGTATACGGATTATGATTAGTAAAATTATCAGTCCAATTATTACGAACGTTACTATTGCTTAACAAGTATTTCTTGAAGAAAAGTGGAATGGTGAAATAGTATAAGTGGAGGAAAAAAAATGTGTCCGCCAAGTACGTAGCTTCCGGAGTGATGTTTCGATATCACTACACGAAAGAGCGAGGTCCGACTTCACGACGTATACTTGCGGGGAAATTGTAGTGATTTGCAGGTTTTCCTAATATCATGCTAGAGACTGGCGATAGGTTTGTCGTTAATTTTCATTGTAAGACAATTTGGGTACTTGGCGAATTTTTTTACATTTCAGATGTTTTTGGACCCGGATTTCACTTTTTTTTGTAAGATCGTGATAACAAACAATATTACCATGTATCGTATACATATATGCATTATGCATGACTCCCCAGACCCCCGTGCATATATAATGCATAATGCAAAATGCACGGGGTTTGGGGGGTCGTGCATAATGCATAATGCACGGGGTCTCGGGGGCCGTGCATAATGCATAATGCATTAATGCACAATGCACAATGCACAATGCATAATGCATAATGCACAATGCACAATTCATAATGCACGGGGTCTGGGGGATCGTGCATATATGTATACGTCTAACGAAGTCAGATAGTGGATTTAAAAATGACAGGTACGATCTGTTGACTGCACGACGAAGAAGGTGATTGTTTGATTGATCCTTGGTTGATCGTTATAGACTGCGACGAAGAGGTTGACTCAGGTTTATAACTTTTTCTTCTTCTTGTTTTGTGATTGGTACATACTTTTTGGCCCTTAGGTTTTTCTTTTTTTCGAGGCGTATCAGGAGTACCTTTCCTCTTCAAAACGGAGTGGGTTTCATTCGATTTGCACATAATTTGGCGTGGTCACACCAATTTTCGTGGCAAAAGTCAATCTTTCGACTTTTTCGAATTTCCCAGACTTCGATTCCCGAAATGAATGGACTTTTTGGACAACCGAGTAAAAACTAATCTACCTGTCTTGAAACCATATACTTTCACTCCACAATGCCGATGGTTCTACTCAATTTCGTTGAAAATTAACGGAGATATTACAGATTTAATTTAAAAAAAGTAATTTTCACAAATTTTTCCCGTTATTTAAGTCTCTTACGTAATTTTTGACCAATTTTTCAGACTTCACGCAAAATTTTCGTGGGCCTACATGATTCTGCATAAGGGAACAAAATGAATAAGTCCCTTTACGTGAAATTATACCCGAGATATGAATTTTTCAAAATTGGGGTATTTTATTTTTTCACGCCACGTTACCGGAATAGGTTACAAAAAATAAGGTCACCGCTCTAGGGTTAGATACTCCACAATGGAATGTAGCCAAGAACACTTTAGGATAGTAGATAATAATAACTGTCATCGATGAAACATCGATTACATTTTATATAGATCGAAATTATTACGGTTGAGGGTGGGCGCTTTTTTTCTGACGTCACGGGATTCTGACGTCACGAGTATTATGACGTCACGAGTACTCGCCGCGTGCGCCTACATGCGGCCATTTTTTTATACTTAGCCGTACTCACCACTTCGTTACTTTGTTTATAGCTAGTAACCGAATGTGAGTTCACATTCAGCTCAAAATCAATAGAGGGCTGGGAAATGACGGTGGATACCTACGTTTAAAGTTTCAATTATATGCGTGCAGCTGTTCGACAGATATCGTGATCCATGTCTGCGAAAAATCGGGCGGAGAAGAAGAAGAAGATTAATTTTTTTGTAATCTTTTTCAGCTTTGACAATTAATATTTCGAGATCCGTTGGACCAATTTGGTTAAGATTTAAACTACAAAGTCCTTTTAGGTGAATCTATTGGCCCTGTAAATAACATCCATAAATATTATTCCCTTCCGGAGATATGATGTACTCTTACATGCAAAAGCGTGATTTCAGCGATCCCCCGGGTAAATGATTCTTGCCAGCGCTCGCCTGAAGTGCAAAAAAAAGAGAAAAAAAGATAGCAGGGGGGTACTTGATAAATGATGTTAACATTTGATAAAAGATAGCGGTTTCTGATCACAACCGCATTATTGTACAAAACAGTCTTGTTTTAGCTTTGGGCTTAAACAGACGTGTATTTTCCTAAATACAACCCAATATTTATTTCCCATTATTTCGTTTCCTGTTCAACTTATTTCTCTCGGGAACCCACAATTAATTATCTTAATAATCACGAAACCTAAATTCGCAACACTGGTGTCAGAATCGGGATCTTGCTCGAGATCGATAAGTTGAACTTTTGAAATAATTCGAATTATTCCGAGAACATAATGTACTCTCGCCGACGGGCTACAAAATCTACTAACGACGAACCCGCTGCTTCGATTTCGGGACCAGCTGGTACCCAGCTACCTTCTCCACAGCCAGCCCAATTACAGTTCGATATGGTCGAACGTCTCCTCCAATCTCTAGCAGCCCAACAACAGGCCAATTTAGCTGCTCAACGCGAAGAACGAGAGGCCAATATCCTTGCTCAACGTGAGCGCGAAGAACGCGAAGCCCAACGGCAGCGTGAACGCGACCGCGAAGAACGAGAAGCCCGACGTGAAAAAAAAAAAACGGATCTTGCAGCTCAGCGAGAACGCGAAGAGCGCGAAGCTAAGCGACAACGCGAACGTGATCAGGCCACCCTTTCCCTTCTTCGCGAAGGACTCCGCCGGCGTTCTGAGGGCCCGGAATCCCATTTACGGACCCCTACTCCGAGTGAATCCCCTGTAAAACGGACTCCTGAACCTTCAGTTTTAAGGTCTGTTCCAGTTTATGGGGAAGTAGAACCTTCCCCTATCATTCGTAGACCTCGTACTGGTGGAGCGGCCGTTTTTACGCCGCACACCCGTACCAATACTCGAAACGACCGCATTGGAAATACAATGCGGGACGGTAGAGCAGAAGGTCTAGACTTGACGTGTGGAGATACTCATTCGAGAGATGCGATTCCGAAATCGCCACACGTACAAGCTTTAATTAACGATAACAATATTGATAACGTAGAAATTCGTCGCGAAATTCGAGAAGTCCCGGTTAGAAATCCGGAAAATTTAATTGACAAGGTTCAACATAACCCCCATCCAAAACTATATAATAACCTCAAAGTTCCTTTTTATGATGGCTCATCCCCTTGGGCCGAATACGAATGTCAGTTTAATCTGTGCTCGGAATTGAACGATTGGACTCCGATCGCGAAGGCTTCGAATTTGGCCCTGAGTCTGAGAGGTCCGGCTCTCTCGGTATTAACGACTCTTTCGGGAGAAGAAATTCGCAATTTCGATAAACGAAGCGAAAGTTTGAGACTCAGGTACGGTGGTCACCACCTTAAAAAATTACATCTGACTGAACTAGAAAATAGAAAACAACTTCAAGTAGAGAGTCTCGTAACGCTCGGGCATGAGGTCGAACGAATGACCAGGTTGGCTTTACCGACCTGCGATGACGGGACGAGAGACCAAATAGCTCAAAGTCGTTTCATTAACGCCATTTTCAACGCTGAATTAAAACATGCCCTAAGTCTAGCGGGACCCCCGACTTTAAGAGAAGCCATTAGGAGGGCTCTAGAAATCGAGGCCCTCAATAAACAATATTCAGCTTCCGGAAAAGTTAGACGAGTTCAGACTAACGAATCTTCCCCTGAAAAGAAGAAAAATAATGATTCAAAAAAGACCACTCCTTGGCAGCGTCGCGACCAAAATAAGACTCCTCCAAAGACCAAAGACGACACTGAATCACCAAGGTTCTGTCGTTATTGTAAGAAGAACGGTCACACGATAGATTATTGCTTTATACTTAAAAAAAGAAATTCTGAAAATAATAATTCAGACAAATCCAAAAATAATGATAGTAAAAGTTCAAATCAAAAATCTTGGAGAGAAAGAGATTCCTCTTCCAATCCTGAATCTTCGACCTCAAAAAACTAAATTCTGGTGATTCAGAGGGACTTAAATCATCGGAAGAGTCTTATATTGGTAGTCCTAATGATATCCAATTCTTAGTTGGGAGCCTCCGTCAAACCGGGCTATACACCTGGGGCACCGTAAATGGTGTTGATTGTCTCTGGGTTATAGATACCGGGGCTGAGGTTACCGTGGTCCGTTCGGATCTCTTAGAACCCATTTTAAATGTTTTGCCTGTTCCTTCATTGCGAACTGCTACTGGAGAAACTACTCCAGTTTTAGGCAAAACTTCTGTCCAGGTTGCTATATCCGGATTTATTTCTTCTCCTCATAAAGTTTATGTAGCTGATATTGAGGATGATGGGATTTTATGGTTGAATTTTTCGATCTTCATGGATGTATTATTTCAACGGCTACCAATTCTTTAATTTTTGGTCGACGTGAGATTTCTCTTTTGACGACCAGACGTCTACCTTTTGATTCCTCGTGTAACGTTCCTAGGGTTCGTAGTTTGGCTCATTCTTCAGAAGACCCGGAGATTTTACTGGAAACTTCGTTTGAAGATGAGGACGATCACGAAGAAGGATCAAGAGTAGACTCTTCCATCGAAACCCTCTCACTTTTTGAAGATCTCATAGATAGATCTATGATGAATTTAGACGAACCTAATACAAAAGATTTCGTGTCTCTATTAGGAGAATTTAAAGACTCCTTCGCTAAACCCGGAGGAGATATTGGACGTTGCACTTTGGTGAAACACAAGATCAACACCGGAGACAACGCTCCTTTCAAACAAGCTGCTCGCAGACTTCCCTTGAACGGGAGGGAAGAGGTTAACAAACTGATAGAATACATGCTAAACAGTGGAGTAATAGACGCCTCTTCCAGCCCGTGGGCATCCCCTATTGTTTTAGTGAACAAAAAGGATGGTTCCAAACGATTCTGTATTGACTACAGAAAATTGAACGACATAACCAAAAAAGATTCCTACCCCCTTCCAAAGATCGAAGAGACTTTAGATATGCTGAATGGAGCCCGATGGTTCAGTACCATAGATCTTCAAAGTGGATACTGGCAGATCGAAATGGATCCGATGGACAAGGAAAAAACTGCTTTTGTCTCAGGTCTTGGAGGGTTATGGCAATTTAGGGTCATGCCGTTTGGATTGTGCAATGCTCCCGCAACTTTCGAAAGAGCCATGGAGACGATTCTTCGAGGACTATCGGGAAAACTTTGTCTCGTCTACTTAGATGACATCATCGTTTTCGGGAAAACCTTCAAAGAAGAGGTGGACAATCTTCGAGAAGTTTTCCTTCGTCTTCGAAAAGCGGGACTCAAAATGAGTCCGAAGAAATGTCATCTATTCCAAGAAGATGTAAACTTCTTGGGACATATAGTCTCCGCTTCCGGAGTAAAGACTGACCCAACAAAAATCGAGAAGGTTTCCAATTGGCCTCGCCCTGAAAATAAGGAACAAATACAAAGCTTCATCGGGCTATGCACACATTACAGAAGATTTGTAAAAGGATTTGCAACCATCGCTAGAACTCTTCATCATCTAACTGGAGTCAAGACGCCTTTCGATTGGGATCAAGATTGTGAAGAGGCCTTTTCTCGATTAAAACTTTGCTTAACTTCGTCTCCTATCTTAGCTTACCCAAATGCGGAACTTTCATTTATATTAGACACAGACGCTTCACTTAGAGGAATAGGTGGGGTTTTATCTCAAATTCAAGAAGGGCAAGAAAGAGTAATTAGTTATTTTAGTCGAGTTCTTAGTAAAACCGAAAGGAATTATTGCGTTACCCGTAGGGAACTTCTAGCTGTTGTAAAAACGGTGTCTCATTTTCATCACTATTTATACGGAAGAAAGTTTCTTGTTCGAACCGATCACGCTTCGTTAAAGTGGTTGCTTTCTTTCAAGGCTCCTGAAGGTCAGGTAGCTAGATGGTTAGAGACTTTAGGTCAATATGATTTCGATATTCAACATCGCCCAGGAACCCTACACGGAAACGCAGACGCCCTCTCCAGGAGACCTTGCGAAGACTTGGTAAATTGTAAACAATGCACGCGTCTTGAAGATCAACGAGTACCTTCTGTCAAGGTACGTTTGTTTTCCCTTGGAGGAGATGCTCAAGAATGGCAGACCCTTCAGAGAGAGGATATTGTTCTCTCTCAAATCAGGACGTAGAAAGATTCGGGATCACGACCAGATTGGCAAGAAGTGTCTTCGGCTAGCCAACAACTAAAAATATATTGGGCACAATGGGATTCCATCTATATACTTCAGGATCTACTTTACCGGAAATGGGAATCCCCAGATGCAAGACAACTTCGATGTCAACTTCTGGTCCCTTCAAAGAAGATTCCGGACGTCCTCCTGGAACATCACAATGCCCCTTCCGGAGGACATTTCGCAGCCAATAAAACTCTTGGTAGGATTAGGGAGAGATACTTTTGGGCGCGTTGCCGTTCAGACGTAGAAAATTTGTGTCGCACTTGCGACGTTTGTATAGCTAAGAAAGGACCAAGAGAGAAAGGGACTAGTAATTTACAGATTTATAATGTTGGCGCTCCATTTGAAAGAGTAGCTATGGACATCCTCGGTCCTTTACCTCTTTCCCATTCTGGAAACCGTGACGCTTTAGTTATTTCGGATTACTTCACCAAGTGGCCTGAAGTAATACCAATTCCAAATCAGGAAGCTGAAACAGTAGCTCAGGTTTTTGTCAAAGGATTTGTTCGTCGATACGGTTTCCCATTGGAACTCCATACAGACCAAGGTCGAAATTTTGAATCACTTCTCGTAGCCGAAGTTTTAAAGGTTTTAGGTGTTGTAATCGGGATCCTGAGATCCTTCAGACAACTACAATTTATTTATTTAGGAGGTTCGTGTTGAGTTAAGAGTTGGAACTCAATCGTACAATCAAGTGAATAGTTTATTAAATAACAATTAATATCTTTACAAAGGTTTCTGATTATTCTAACTGATATCTGATTTACTGTGACTGACTACTGGTCTTGATGTTCTGACACGAAGTATTACAATGATCGCTTATTTATTAAGTTAGGGAGGTCGCGCTGCGTCTGCAGTTGTTGTTAGTTGCGTTAACGCTTCGTACTTGCACATTCCATAGTATTACCAAAGTGTGGCTCAAACATCTGGATTGCAACACCTTGATACTCGGGTTGCAACATGGGGATAAAGAAAACTAGAACGACTCCCTTACATCCCCAATCGGATGGAATGGTAGAACGATTCAACAGAACTCTCCTTCAGTATCTTTCTCCCTACGTGGACAAAGATCATAGGAATTGGGATGACTGGATCCCTTTATTTCTTCTATCCTATAGATCAGCTGTTCATGAATCCACGGGTCAAACTCCTGCTTCCATGCTCATGGGGAGAGACCTTGGACTTCCTTCGGATTTAGAAAAGGGACCTTTCCCTTCAGAAGAACTATTAGACTCAAGTTTCGGTTTATCTCTTCAAGAAAAACTGGAAGAAATTCATAAATTTGCTAGAGATAAGATTCGAGTAGTTTCAGATCGGACGAAAGCTAGGTACGACATTAGGACTCGTAACCTTCAATTTAAAACTAGGGATTTAGTTTGGTTCTTTCAACCCAGAAGAGAGAAGGGACGCTGTCCTAAGTTACAGTCCAATTGGGAAGGACCGTATGAAATTAAAGATCGAATTAACGATGTAGTTTATAGAATACAACGATCAACTCGTACTAAACCAAAGGTGGTTCACTTGGACCGACTAGCCCCTTATGAACGAAGACAACCTTTCCAAAACGACTGACTTGGGAGATGTTGAACTTGCTCTTCTCTTTCGAATCCTTCACGTTCTTGTCTCTTCTGTTTTCAGGTGGTCTGGATTACAATCATTTGGGATCAAGCAAAGTCCTAACAGACCCCTGACGTTCATAGTAGAAGGTAATTTAGGGTGTGGAAAGAGCACTTTCATAAAAAAATTCCTTGAAGACGAGGATATTTTAACTCTTTTGGAACCGGTAGAAGAATTTAGAAACGTATTAGGAGTGAATTTGTTAGAAAAGATGTATAGGGATCCTAAAAAATATGCTTACTATTTTCAACATCAGGCTTCGATGGTGATGAGAAATAAGCATTTAATTCAAACTTCGAAACCCGTTAAGATCATGGAAAGGTCGATTTTCAGTGCCAATTGTTTTATAGAGGCTCGCCGTAGATCTGGAGAGTTCGAAGATTTCGAAGCTCACCTTTTATCTGAAAACGTCAGGATATTAGTCGAGAGTTCTTCCAATTTCAAAGTAGACCTCGTAATTTATTTGAGGTTAAGTCCAGAAACCTCCTATTCACGAGTATCATCTCGTTCGCGACTTGAAGAAGATTCAATTCCCTCGAATTATTTAAAAATCTTACATGAAGTTCATGAAGACTGGTTGATAAATGGGTTGTTTTCTTTCCAACCAGCTCGATTTTTGATTCTCGATGCCGAAGAATCAGCCAGCAATGTTTAGAAGAGGTTTTGTAAGGTTATGCTAACCTAGTAGAAAAAGAAAGGAGACGTTTCGACAAAACTTTAATCGATTTTTAATCGATTAGTAAGGTTATGGAAGTCCACAAGATAAAATAGAGGTAGTTATTCTCGACAGACGAGTCGATTTTCGAGTTTCAATTCGATCTTCGATTCTCGATTAGGTTCACATCGTCATGGTTTGCGAAGACTAACTCGGGAATTAATAATCTAGGCGGTTGGTTTAAATTTTTTTTTTATTTGAACAAGAGAAAAGACAGAAAACAGAGTACTCTTTTAAAAGTTTTTGGCGTCACAAAGAATCTTTGCTTTTGCGGGACACGTAGTGCTATTTGTTCGAACAAATGATGAATTACCCTGCACCGTTCACACTCGACGACCGGTCGGAGGAGGAAGGAGGGAGCACACTTGCAAACAGCACAAGACCCCTCCGTATTTCCAACCCCGTCTGGCCGGACCGTCGAGTGCAAGTCCCTCCTCCAGAAATTTGTTTTTTCTTCCACCAACTTCCTGAGAAAGGAGGAAGAATTTTATCAGGAATAACAAGAAATATTGAGTCGGTAATGAAAGGGAGAAAGGATAATAATAATAAACTAGGAGGTCACTAACCCATATATAAAACAATTTAAACACAGAAAACGGTCTGGGTGATCCCTACTTTTTAAGATCGTCGCCCTTCCACAAAATAATTTTTTTTTGGAAGAGTCAGAAACCAGGAACCCCAAGTTTAAGGCTTCCTCTTCAGAAAAACGCTTTTTAAGGAATTGGATATCCTTTCTTGCCGTTATTTTGAGAACGAGTGTTAAATTTTTATTTGTTTATTTAAAAATTTGTTTCCACATCCATTGTTCATTAACCATCTTTTTCTGTACTAGATGGAGTAGTTTCGAGTACATAATCTCTCTTTTGTCTATTAATGATTTTTATTTGTTCTCTTTTGAAGAGGTATCTTACAGGCGTTGTTTGAAAACGTTTTATTGCTAGCTGGTTTGAGAGATCCGAATAGGATTTCGAATTTAATTGTTAGTTTAAGCAACTAATTTAATACAAGATTTTCAGAGTTGGATCTATCTAGTATTCTGAGGTTGGAAAATCAAAACGGAAAGCATCCCATCCTGGACCTATTTATCCTGTTTTCCTGCTTCCCCTCAGATAAGATCGTTCCATTTTTATTATCCTGATTATTTGTGATTATACCTCACATTTTAACCTTTGAAAGGATTTTTCTTGTTTCACGTTTTCTACGTGTTCAATGTGTTTTACGTGTAAAACTCATATTCGTCCTCCTATATAGGTCGTTTACTAAAAAATCTGTTGAAGAGGCTTGGATTGAGCGATTTTGGGACCGAAGCACTGATCGCATCCTATCGCCTCCTTTTGCAGATTGCAGGATCTAACCACAATACCACTCACATCCTGATCCCGTTC
The DNA here is from genome assembly GCA_963966615.1 of Tenthredo amoena. NCBI lineage: Eukaryota > Metazoa > Arthropoda > Insecta > Hymenoptera > Tenthredinidae > Tenthredo > Tenthredo amoena. The sequence goes on along the minus strand of OZ016486.1, from coordinate 2,290,198 downwards.
GTTTTGGATTCTTCTTTCAAGATAGAAAAACTTTGACGAACATTTTTATATTCAATTTCACACTTTAATTGATTAAGGCTCAACTATCTTCTCAAGTTCTTTTGTGTCGTTTTTCCTTGAGAGTTAAGGCAAATGCCGGATAGTTTTTGGGAAAGAATTCTTCAAATTTCCAATCCACCACATTAACTTTCCCTATTAGAGCAAGCACACACAATTTGACTACTAGACTTTTCGTTTTTCTTTCAATTTTCACATTTCGAGAGTCGGGTCGACTCTTTTACTAAGGGGGGGGGGGGGGGGGGGTAGTGTTACAAAGGTCGAAAAACACCCTTCATATTTAATTCGCAAAGTCTAGTAGTCATCTAAATAAATTATGTTAACATTTGATAAAAGATAGCGGTTTCTAATCACAACCGCATTATTGTACAAAACAGTCTTGTTTTAGCTTTGGGCTTAAACAGACGTGTATTTTCCTAAATACAACCCAATATTTATTTCCCATTATTTCGTTTCCTGTTCAACTTATTTCTCTCGGGAACCCACAATTAATTATTTCAATAATCACGAAACCTAAAGTCGCAACAGTATTATCAATATCAATTTCACAACTAATGTTCACTCAGAAGTATTCGGAATATTCGTTTCAGAAAATCGTGATTGAATATTTTTTTATGGAACTCGTGATTTTAATAATCGTTTGAAAACATTGCGGAACAAAATCAGTGATATAAACGTTAAATTCATGAGCCAGAGTACCTCGGATACCTGTACAAAAATTGTGCATCAGTACTCGAATTCGTTTAGTTCCACTGAAAACTTTATAAAACAAACTATAAACTCAAAAATTTCTAAACTGAAGACAATGGACGATTAGTTAATTCCAGGAAGTACACCAAACCATTTGGATAATCAGAATAATGTTAGTTACCTGATACTCGTCTCGCCCAAGTTCCAACTGTACAATAGCTCTCTCTTTCATTTTTTCTAACGTGGACCCTTTGACAACAACTTTTTTGGACCGATCAAGTGGGACAGCTTCGAACAGAGCCATCATGCGGACAAGTCTGCTGTGTGAACAAGACATGCAAAAAAACGTTACCCATATTTCCATAACCCCAGGTTAAGAGTAGATTTGTTTGGAGTCAACATGGCATGTCTGAATAATTTTGAATAACATTCCAAAATAGGATTTATGTTCAATGATTAGGTTGATTGAAAGCAAACAATATGTAATCGCTAAGTGAAGAGGAACCAGCTTCCGGTGAGTTAGAGCTTATGTTTCACCAGTCTATAATTGGGTTTTACGCACATAAAAGTACCCATATTATAGACATGAAGACACTCAGTGCTTGGCAATGATTTGAAATCTGAACATTCGTATCGCAAAAATTTGCCTAACTCATATGTACGATGATGGAATCCGAACATTGTTTGCAATACTTCCACCACCACGACTACATTCGTTTCATCGCGCAATGTAATAATAATTCTACCGACTTCAATATTATATTGTGTAACGAGGCAAATATTTGCCTCGTAATGGAACAATCGACTCCTCCTCAGACGAAAGTGACCCCGCGAAAAATACATATGAAGCGAAACAAGAAGTCCAAAGCTCAAGTTCCGAAGGTCCCCTAATTTGATTTCTATCATTTATGATCTATTGTCTTTCCTGTCCCTCTCTAATATCGTACGTGTCGTCTCGACTGGATCAACGAGGGAGATCATCCCTCAATCCCACTACACCTGGCAGGTCACCTGGAGGCTTATTCACTAACTTCGGCGCTATCCATAACGGCAAAAATAACGTCGTTATAACGTCAAAATAGCGATGGTCCAAATAACGCTGGAAAACAAGTGAATGTTTGCGATTTCATAACAGCATTATATCGATATATACAGAGTGAATTCCTAACGGGTAAACAGGTGAATTCCGAGTGCGCATGCCCAGGTGCCCGATCGCCGATTGTTTCTCAGTGCGGCCAACCGTCGGAAATATGAAATTTATACATGACAGATCGCCGCGATGTATCTAACCCAAAATATGTTGACAGTTTTCTCAAATCGGTCATTTATTATTCGTGGTTATTGATTAAATATAAATAAAGGCTCCGACACAGCGTAGTATATCTTTAACAATTGCAAAGGACACGAAATGTTTTGTGTATTCTGTGAATACGCTTTCGTCATTTCTTACTACCCCTCTGTCCAAGTGATGGTTGCGGTTAGTTATAGGTTATTTTTGTGGTTATAAATGAAATTCATTTAGCATGGACAATATTAACAGAACGATGAAACCTTTTGCTACAGCACAGCTTTTGCTATACCAAATACCTGAATTCTCCTTGATTCATAACTATGAAAAGTGAGCATATGATAACCGCTACTAATCGTTATCACTCTGGTCACTTCCAGGGTCGTCAGTGACCCCAGGCCACGCATTAACCGATAAGACTTTTAAATATATTAATAAAAATAATAGCCACAATAATTGATTGACTCGCATTTTATGATTAATGATTATATTTCACTTTATTCATGTATATTATTCTGAACAATTATAGTATATTTGAGGCCGACAAGTACCACAAACAGCAACATTTAACAGCCGAAGACCCATACCAAAGGATGGTGTTCTGTGAGGATATGAGTGCACTTTCATTTTATTTGCATGTACCGGTGTTGTGGGATCTTTCATGTGCGGTAGGGAAGAGGATGAGATGATTTGAACGTTTATGGATGACTGGGAACTTTCATGGAGGACTGTGAACTTTCCTGGAGGACTGGGAACTTTCATGGAGGACTGGGAACTTTCCTGGAGGACTGGGAACTTTCATGGGTGACTGGGAACTGTTTCTGGATTCTGTAAATTTCAACAAGGTTAGTCATTTTGTATTGTTAATTATTCCAACATAAATAGACAATAACTTCCTGCAAAGACATGCAAATATAACACGGCAATACTCAATGATATTCTTGATGTTATCATTTAACTAAACAAGATTTTATGTCTGCCGTAATAAAAAACCAACATCAGCTGATGTAAATTTGTATCACACGTCGTGACACGGTCACAAGTGTTTTAGTTTATCTATTACAAGTGAATACTTACGTAATTAGTGGAGGAATTTCTCAAATGGCTCGCCCTCGGCTAGAGTGCAATACCCTAGCCGGTCGTAAAAGGCATCCGTTGCGTTTTGGAGTTCTTGTGGCGTGATGCCCGCCAGAACCTCTCTTATGCCATTTTTCAACTCTTCGACATTTCTCAACTGTCTTTTAAAAAGTTGATTTTTGAGATGTCCCCATAGAAAATAGTCTGGGGACGTGAGGTCCGGCGAGCGTGCAGGCCAGGCAACTGGCCCAAATCTCCCCAGCCATCTCCCAGGAAACTGCTCGTCCAAATATCGCCGAATTGGCATCGCCGAATGGGCGGGTGCCCCGTCGTTCTGGTACCAGATCGGCTCGTCCTGTTTGTTGTAACAAAAATAAGCTTATGAATTAACATGATAATGCTTGGAAATTTGTAGAGCAGAAGAAATGAAAGTATTAGATTTAGTAAAGTTAATGTTTGCAATCAACAAAAAATATTCAATTTAAAAATCAATTACGTTGTCCTCCAGTGCTCTAATTTGAGGCACAACCTGCTGCTGGAGCATCTCCAGGTACTGCCCCCAGCGCAGGTTGCCCTCGATAAAAATAGGCCCGAGCAGTGTCCCTCCGTAGATTCCGCACCACACATTAACTTTGTGCGGCCACTGCGTATTAACATCGACTGCCCTAAATGGATTATAGGATTTTCTGATGCGAATATTCTGCCTATTCGGAGCACTGTACAGCTGCACAGTGCTCTCGTCAGTAAATAGAATTCGGCGTGGTAGCCCTGGGTCTGCGTTGATCCGTTCACTCATATCCTCACAGAACACCATCCTGTGGTATGGGTCTGCTGCTGTTAAATGTTGCTGTTTGTGGTACTTGTAGGATCTGCATTTCATCTTATGCAACAGAAAATTTTGGACAGTCGATTGAGCCAAGCCGAGTTCTTGTGCAGCAACTCTAGTGCTAGTCTCATCGTCTTCCTCGCACATTAGTAGGATTTCCAGCTGATCTTCGAAACTTAGCTGGCGTGTCGGTCGGGGGTGGACAACATTCTGTACATTTACCGCGCCGTTATCTTCCAACTGTTTGATAGCTCCGAAGATCGTTTTAAGGGATGGCACTGGCCGGTTCGGAAACTCGGCAGCAAAATGGTCACGAATACCGCGGTAGGTCACACCGGACCAACGTTGGTGCGACCACACTAGCTTCTCCTGCGCTGTGTACTTATTGTACATTATTTTAACGATATTTAACAATTTCAAAAAAAGCACCCCCAAATCAAAATTTAAAATAAAATAAACAATTAGATAAAATGTAAAAGATGTGCGAAAAGCGCAAATAATGGTCAATAATAATTAAATAACAAATGTAACGCAACTCAAAGAATTATTATTGAATATAAATTAACAACAACAAATATTAAAGAACGAATGTAATAACAACAACAAATATTAAAGAACGAATGTAATAACAACAACAAATATTAAAGAACGAATGTAAGCACTAGAAAAACCGTATGTTAAATGAATTGAAACTTTGAACTAGTTAAACATAAAAAAATTGATGAAGTATTTAATATAATAAATGTAAAAATACCAACGATGAACGGAAATAATGAAGAAACTAATAAATTCTCCCAAAACTCTCAAATATTGAAAAATAATTACGATTGGACACAAAGGCACAAGACTGCTAGGAAGCTCCCTCAATAATGAGATAAATGCCTGTTTGCGAATTTGTTGGTAATTTCGTAAAATAAAAGTGCGTTGCTACGTGAATGAACATTGAAAATCTGAATCAGGTAGCTTGACCTTTCTATCATCAAATACATCAATGAATACATCATATTTGAAATTGAATTAAAAAAATGAATATCAATTTCTAAAATAATGTACGATAAGTACACAGCACATGGAAAGTTAGTGTGGTCGCACTAGCGTTGGTCCGGTGTGACGTACCGCGGTATGAGCGATCATCAGCTGGAAATATTACTGATGTGCGAGGAAGACGACGAAGTGAGCACCAGGATTGCTGCACATGAACTGGGCTTAGCTCAATCGACTGTGCAAAACTTCCTGCTGCACGAAATGAAGTGCAGATCGTACAAGTTACATAAGCAGCAGCACTTGACAGCCGCAGACCCTTATCAAAGGATGGCGTTCTGCGAAGATATGACTGCATGCATAAACGCAGACCCAGGGCTGACACCGCGTATTCTTTTCACCGACGAGAGCACTGTGCAACTCTAGAGTGCTCCTAACCAGCAGAACATTAGTATCACAAAAGCGTACAACCCCAACGATGTTAATACGCAGTGGCCGCACAAAGTTAATGTGTGGTGCGGAATCTACGGAGGGACACTGCTCGGGCCTATTTTTATCGAGGGCAACCTGCGCTGGGGGCAGTACCTGGAGATGCTCCAGCAGCAGGTTGTGCCTCAAATTAGAGCACTGGAGGACAACGTAATTGATTTTTAAATTGAATATTTTTTGTTGATTGCAAACATTAACTTTACTAAATCTAATACTTTCATTTCTTCTGCTCTACAAATTTCCAAGCATTATCATGTTAATTCATAAGCTTATTTTTGTTACAACAAACAGGACGAGCCGATCTGGTACCAGAACGACGGGGCACCCGCCCATTCGGCGATGCCAATTCGGCGATATTTGGACGAGCAGTTTCCTGGGAGATGGCTGGGGAGATTTGGGCCAGTTGCCTGGCCTGCACGCTCGCCGGACCTCACGTCCCCAGACTATTTTCTATGGGGACATCTCAAAAATCAACTTTTTAAAAGACAGTTGAGAAATGTCGAAGAGTTGAAAAATGGCATAAGAGAGGTTCTGGCGGGCATCACGCCACAAGAACTCCAAAACGCAACGGATGCCTTTTACGACCGGCTAGGGTATTGCACTCTAGCCGAGGGCGAGCCATTTGAGAAATTCCTCCACTAATTACGTAAGTATTCACTTGTAATAGATAAACTAAAACACTTGTGACCGTGTCACGACGTGTGATACAAATTTACATCAGCTGATGTTGGTTTTTTATTACGGCAGACATAAAATCTTGTTTAGTTAAATGATAACATCAAGAATATCATTGAGTATTGCCGTGTTATATTTGCATGTCTTTGCAGGAAGTTATTGTCTATTTATGTTGAAATAATTAACAATACAAAATGACTAACCTTGTTGAAATTTACAGAATCCAGAAACAGTTCCCAGTCACCCATGAAAGTTCCCAGTCCTCCAGGAAAGTTCCCAGTCCTCCATGAAAGTTCCCAGTCCTCCAGGAAAGTTCACAGTCCTCCATGAAAGTTCCCAGTCATCCATAAACGTTCAAATCATCTCATCCTCTTCCCTACCGCACATGAAAGATCCCACAACACCGGTACATGCAAATAAAATGAAAGTGCACTCATATCCTCACAGAACACCATCCTTTGGTATGGGTCTTCGGCTGTTAAATGTTGCTGTTTGTGGTACTTGTCGGCCTCAAATATACTATAATTGTTCAGAATAATATACATGAATAAAGTGAAATATAATCATTAATCATAAAATGCGAGTCAATCAATTATTGTGGCTATTATTTTTATTAATATATTTAAAAGTCTTATCGGTTAATGCGTGGCCTGGGGTCACTGACGACCCTGAAAGTGACCAGAGTGATAACGATTAGTAGCGGTTATCATATGCTCACTTTTCATAGTTATGAATCAAGGAGAATTCAGGTATTTGGTATAGCAAAAGCTGTGCTGTAGCAAAAGGTTTCATCGTTCTGTTAATATTGTCCATGCTAAATGAATTTCATTTATAACCACAAAAATAACCTATAACTAACCGCAACCATCACTTGGACAGAGGGGTAGTAAGAAATGACGAAAGCGTATTCACAGAATACACAAAACATTTCGTGTCCTTTGCAATTGTTAAAGATATACTACGCTGTGTCGGAGCCTTTATTTATATTTAATCAATAACCACGAATAATAAATGACCGATTTGAGAAAACTGTCAACATATTTTGGGTTAGATACATCGCGGCGATCTGTCATGTATAAATTTCATATTTCCGACGGTTGGCCGCACTGAGAAACAATCGGCGATCGGGCACCTGGGCATGCGCACTCGGAATTCACCTGTTTACCCGTTAGGAATTCACTCTGTATATGTCAGCGGTTACGCGTGTTAGTCGAATGCAATTGATAATTCATCGTAGCAACGCGTCGTTTACGGCTTGTGTACGCGTCGTTAAAGAGGCAGTGCAAGCGTTGTATCAGTTTGGCTTACCGTGTGTGAACAAATCTTCGTAATTGAAATGAATGCTAAGAATCAAAAGTAAGTACCAATTGAAGCTATCTTATTTGTTATTAATTCGATCTTTCAAATAAATCATCTTACACGAGATCTCAAAAAAACAGTCCATTTCGTCATGAGTCAAATCATTATGTCTTCTTCGTTCATGATAAATGCTCGTTCTACGAAACCATTATGAATGATCTTGTAGTTGATTAATTTCCGAAACAATTAACTTTGCACATATTCCACGCGAAATCTATCCAGCGAAATCATTGTCCTCACATCGATAGGACATCGATTATTTTTTTTCAGTAAAATCAATATGTGTATGGGGCATTCCATGCCAAATCGACCACTTTTGACCATGACCCCTTTTGATTTGGCTGAAACTTCTTCATCTTTTTCTACCCCCCTAAAAACGTTTCTCACAATTTTTTCAAATTTTTTCACCCAACTGAAAAAAATGGCTCTTTTTTTCTAAATAGCCATAACTTTTACAAAAATTGACTCATCTGCAATTTTTTTTTTTTTCTTCATTTTTGGTCTTAAATGTACTTTTCCAGAAAAATGGAACAAAATTATTCAGACCTATCTTCAACGTTTTTTCTCTTTAGATTTTTGTAAAAAAGCGAAAATTCCTCGATGATTACCATTTTAAATTTTTTCTTCAATTTTTCTTATAAGAAACTTGGACGTTTTCTGCAAATAGTCTGAAATTTGTAGAATGGTGTTTTTTCGTTTTCTATTTTTTTTAATCAATTTAAAAAAAAAATTGATTTTTATTCTTTAATTTAAAAAAAATTATAATACTATAATGTAAATAATTTAATTATAATACCATTCTGGGGATCTTTGAGGATGTATACAAAGAACCTCAAACTTTGAAGAAAAAATGATAATAATAATAATTCAAAGTAGTAATCATCGAAAAAATTTCAATTTTTTTTTGCAATTGATTAAAAAAAATATAAAACGAAAAAACAGCACTCTGCAATTTTCCGAGAATTTGCAGAAAATGTCAAAGTTTCTTCTAAGAAAGAAAAAAAAAAATTAAAAAATGGTAATCATCTAGAAATTTTCGTTTTTTTGCAAAAATCTAAAAGAAAAATTGAAGATAGGTCTGAATAATTTTGTTCTATTTTTTTTTTTTTTTTCAAATTATATTATCATAAATTACGGCTTTTGGAAGAAAAGGAGGCATTTTTATTCGTTTTGGTAAAAAAAATTTGCAAAAATTCATAAAAACGTTTTTAGTGGGGTATAAAAAGATAAAATAGTTTCAGCCAAATTGTCAGGGGTCGGGGTCAAAAGTGGTCGATTTGGCGTGGAATACTCCGTATATACTAAATCATAAATGACTTCAATAAAAATAGCATCCCCCTTCAATGATCGGAGATAGCTACTCATTCTATATAGTTTTTGAAGAATTTCATATGCGTAGAATAGTAAAATAAAATTGTATGTGTATGATACTCAATTCTTTAATGAAATAATTTTCAATCATTAGAAGAAAAGTACAACGGAGCTCGATGACAGAGCTGCCACAAAAATTGAAACGTGCACCAAAAACCAGTTCAAATCAGCAAGAGCACTTGGTCAACTACATGACATCGCATAATCAGTTGGCGACCCGTGGGAAGCTGGGTGTCCGTGGTAATGACACGTACAAAGCAATGCGGAAGAGGTGATCATTCTACAAAATTCTTTGTACAATATTACTTACTCAGGTTGATAATTGTTTTTCTAATGTATTATGTCGATGGTAAATGATGAAGTAATTATTCTGCAGTTTTTTTAATAGAGCGAAACTTTCGATAAACGCTATTGCGGTTGGTCAAGTAGTACTGAAACCCGGCCTTAATGAGATACTACTGATATTAAAAAAAAAAAAAAAGGAATTTCTTAAATATACTGAAACAAGTAAATTATTATTCATTAGTTCATATTTTTTTTGTATAGCTTGGCTGCAACGTTGAATAACATGGGGCCGACTAGAACTTGGCAGCAGTGGGTAGCGGTTAGTAATCATTTGTACATACGGGATATTCTTGCTAAACTCAACCCACTTATTGCAACATTTTTCCGGATTCATTCATAATTTTATTTATTTGTTTGTACTTGTACAAAAATTTTCTTTGAAATTCATTTCAAATTTTAATTCAAAACACTCTACTACTATCGGGCCATTAAATCGAGACTCCTGGGTTTATAATCCGATAGCTCTGCGTTAAAAAATCTTAGAGAATCGTGCAATAGGGTTTCTGAAACTGTGGAGATTGCCACGTCGAAGTACCATTGTATAATTTCTGTGAAAAATTCTAAACCGGAGATATGGCTACATATATGTTAGAAAACGCGTTTTTTGCATACTTGTATCCGTAGCTCAACTTCAACTCGACGCCATTTCGTTCATGATAATATTGAAAATTTGAAATAATTCCCACGTCTTCCTTAAAATCTCATGCGTAGTATGCTGTTTTCAAAATTTCAAAATGTTGGAAACCATGACGGGTACAGGCAATAATCGACGGAGTGGTCATCTTGGCCTCTGGATAGGTCAGTCGAAAGTGGTGAGTTCTAAAATTTTCTATCAAAAGAAATCAATTCAAATCCGTAACCGGTAAATCGATCACAAGTACGGTTACTTAATGAATTAAGTCATTCAGTAATCATTTTCACATGCGGTTCGACATGGTTCCCCTACTGGAGTGGGGCGCTTCCTGAGCTCCTCCCATACGTTGTAGCGGAACATCAGTTGGCCTTGTTTTGAAGCCGTTTATTATTTGAAATAAAAAATTGATGAACATTCAATAAAAATGCTTGTCAAATTCGTTGTTAAATTACATTATGCTTCATGTGGCTTGCCATGGTGCCCCTACTGGAGTGGGGCGCTTCGCGACCACTATAACAATTATGAGCATCTCTATCAACGCAGTATATGCGTTACATTAGCCATTTCCATTTCTGCTGTTTGCGATTTTGGTCAATTTTCACGTATCTTATTCATTAATCTACGATTATTATACAAGATCTAGCGGAGTTTTTGCTTCTGTTGCTTGGTACAAATTTACTCGGCAGCGATAAGTGATTAAGTGGCATTAATTGTGTTATTAAATCCTTTTAAACAATAGCGTATATCTTAAATATTGAATTTAATTGCTGTACCATACAATTGCGATAATGACTTCTCTCGTTGTTATTGATAATACAACATTTAAAATTCAGGATGCCGGTGGAGCTGGAGATTGTTTGTTTAAGGCGATAGCTATCGCAATCAATCAAAGAAGTCATCATTTAGTACGTCGGGAAATTGTGCAGTATATATGCAGAAATTGGTCAGAATACTCTTTTTGGATGAATCATAGTTTAAACATTAAAAATAAAAATCAATATAGTTTGTACATGGGTCGATCTGGAGTGTATGGATCCGAAATGGAATGTCGTGCTGCATCAGAGTTATACAAAATAAATCTGATTATCATTCGCGTTCTGCATAATGGTAGCAATTACAAGCAACGGAATATTGCGAGTGAAGACGATCCAACCGTACATTTATTGTTCACTGGGATGCGACATGAAAACGATAGAGACGGTCACTTCCAACTTCTGGTGCCAGTACCTGATCAACATTCTGAATCTTGCGAAATTCCTGAACCAAATCAAACAACCAATGATGTAGATGTTAGGGATCATACTGGTGGAGTGACAGAAGTTCAAAATTCACAAGATAACTTACAATTAGTGAATGATTTTATCGATACGCAACATCTGACTGATGAGGAATCAATCACGGATTTATCGCACAACGTTGTTGAAAATAGTGCTCGTAACGGTAAAAAAAGGAAATTCAACAAAGACAAGACTATAAATAACGTTCCTCGGTCGTCTGCAATATCTGTTGCGATGAAAAATATTATCTGCAAGGTAAGAAACTTTTTCCAGGCAGAGAAAGATGGAACTAGCGAATATAATATCAACGAAGTCGTACAAAAAACGGCAGCATGCCTACAAATTTCAAAAAGCAGTGTCGTTCGAGTAACATGTGAATCGAAATGCGGAGAATTTAGAAATCCGCACCAAAAGCAAGGCAGACCCGCTATAGAGTTCGACGACTTTTTACAAGGAATCGTCAGGCGGAAAATGCTGGATTTTTATATGCAAAAAACCTACCCAACCGTCAAGGAGTTACACGAAAAATTGAAGCAAGACGTACCTGACCTGCCTCAGTTTGGCGATAGCACTTTGAAAAAACTTTTACATAGTCTAAACTTCAAATTCAAAAAATTCCAAAAACGGCCGGTGCTAATGGAAAGCCAAGTTATTGCTGGTAAAAGATCGGAGTTTCTTAGATTAATCAAGCATTTTCGCGAAGAAGGATGGAAAATTTTTTATACCGATGAAACCTGGTGCGGTGCTAACCACTCTCGACAACACGGGTGGGTTGAGTGTGCGGTACCTCATCAAGGTGACAACTTTGATCAGTATAGGAACTCTATACAAAATATCGCAGGCGTTCGTGGTGGTTTTATGACCCCATCTGGCAGTGGCAAACGGATACCAATTTTACACATTGGAAGTAATGACGGATTCTTAGACGGCTGCATGACATGTTTTATTGGAAAGACAGGAAGTGCCGATTACCATGATGAGATGAATGCCCAGCACTACGAAGAATGGTTTCGGCATGTATTGGACGTTATACCAGAAAAATCAGTGATAATAATTGACCAGGCACCATATCACACAATGCTTGATCCCGAATTTCGGAATCCAACGACAGCTTGGAGAAAGCAACAAATAATCGATTGGATGATACGAAGGGGGGTGCCCATACCAGAACACGCTTCATCGTATGATTCGCTCACGAAGGTGAATCTTTTGAATCACTGCGTCGCGTATCGGTATCCGAAAACGTACCTTCTTGAGAAAATCACGAAAGAAGTCAGGGGTGACGGTGTCAAATTACTGTGGCTGCCAGTAGCTCACTGTGAATTCAACGCAATCGAACTGATATGGGCGTACATAAAAAACACGGTTGCGAAGAACAATAATACTTTCAAAATTAAAGATGTTCTACATTTATGCATAGAGACAATCAAGACCGTCCCCGCATCCTTGTAGCATAATTGTATTAAGCACGTCGAAACTGTTGAGGAAAAGTACAGAGGGACGGAGAGTGCAATAGAAAGGGCTGTAGAACCTATGATATTCGATCTTGACGAAGACTCCGACACAAGTAGCGACTACCAATCGAACGTTGATAGTGACATTTAGAATCTAAACTGACCAATTGATGCAATATTTACATACACGTGGAACAGCTTAAATCGCCGAATTTGAAAATTCGCACAATGGCTCAGCAATACAAAATCGGCACTTTTCAGAGCCATTAAAATTTCGGCAAATGACGAATCAATTACGAGAAAACGTATTTCAGAGATGTTTATTTAGAATTTTAGTGAAGCTTTGAATTTTCAATGTAACTTTTGATGAACTCTAATATCACTTCTTAGTTCAATAATTAAAAATTTATCATCAATTATGATATAATAATTTTTATTTGTGATGTAAGAGAAAATCAAGCTATATCCATTTTACGCCGGAAATATATTATCTATACCAAATTTCAAAATAATGTGGTGCTTAAGAGGCATCCCAGAATCTGTAAAATATAAATTGCGGAAAAATGCGAATACATTTTCAGAGAATCTTCTATACATGAAGCAAATGATGTACAAATCGAATTTCATGACGCGGAAAATTCTGTGTAATTTAACAACGAATTTGACAAGCATTTTTATTGAATGTTCATCAATTTTTTATTTCATATAATAAACGGCTTCAAAACAAGGCCAACTGATGTTCCGCTACAACGTATGGAGGAGCTCAGGAAGCGCCCCACTCCAGTACGGGAACCATGTCGAACCGCATGTGAAAATGATTACTGAATGACTTAATTCATTAAGTAACCGTACTTGTAATCGTTTTACCGGTTACAGATTTGAATTGATTTCTTTTGATAGAAAATTTTAGAACTCACCACTTTCGACTGACCTATCCAGAGGCCAAGATGACCACTCCGTCGATTATTGCCTGTACCCGTCATGGTTTCCAACATTTTGAAATTTTGAAAGCAGCATACTACGCATGAGATTTTAAGGAAGACGTGGGAATTATTTCAAATTTTCAATATTATCATGAACGAAATGGCGTCGAGTTGAAGTTGAGCTACGGATACAAGTATGCAAAAAACGCGTTTTCTAACATATATGTAGCCATATCTCCGGTTTAGAATTTTTCACAAAAATTATACAATGGTACTTCGACGTGGCAATCTCCACAGTTTTAGAAACTGTATTGCACGATTCTCTAAGATTTTTTAACGCAGAGCTATCGGATTATAAACCTAGGAGTCTCGATTTAATGGCCCGATAGTAGTTAATAATTTTGAATGAATTAACTTTGTAAAATTCTACTTTAAAACAATCGTGTCGCAAAAACGACCGCACATATTGAAAAAAGGTTATGTGATATCATGGTTCGTTTGAATCGAATTGTGAGAAATAAATCATTTGAAAAATGTATGACCTCTTTAAAAGTCGTTTTTTATATAAAATGAAACGGAAAACAGTAAATTTTTGTCAAGTACGTGATTTGACGGTTGTTTCCTCCGTACGAAGCATCATTTGTTATAGCGTCATGCTAGGACTTTTGTTCATAAAATATATGAAAAAGGCTTCAAAAAATATTAAATATCAGTTAATCGAAAAAACAAGTACTTTTAAATACGCTTTTTTATATGTATCACAATATTGCACTATTGTGCAGGCGTGGCAAGCGATCGTCCGCAGGTCACGTGATAGAGATGGGAACCTAAAGCTGACTATGCGTACGACAGGAAACCCGGAACCGGTGGAGCTATTAACTGCCGAGGAGGAGAAAGTACTGAGTACATTGGGTAAAGCAACATCCAGTGGTATGGAGGACACCATACCATCATTAGGCTTCGACGAAATAAATTATAATTTTCAGGCCAAAAAAAAGGTAATGGATTTTTTCATTAGTCCTTAAGTTTGTATTTGCATTGTCGTTCGCTTTTTTTGATCGTTTGATTTCGTTTCTTTTTCCGGTTGTATGTACTACGCTATGTGCTGTCTATTGCAAAGGTTTTGGAGAGTTTAAGGATCGGCGACATTCATTTCTATATGGCTAAGCACGGGCAACAAGTGGAATTGTGTCATGTTGTCGAGTTTGTCAATCGCATGTCGTTTGATTTGGGTCACAAGGATGTGGTGTTGGTGCAATTGCACCTTGCGATAAACATAACGCCGTTCTACGACCAATGCCTCGTCGTCGCGTACGACGCATTGTGGCGGTATGTCAGGCGTAACGAGGTCAGACCGCAGAATCTCGTGAGGTATACGCCCTATCACCTCAGTCCCCAATACGGACATTTCCGGTTTTTCGAGCGTGTCCGTACGGGTTATCCGGGTGAATTTTATAGCTTCGCCCACGGATACTGTACATATGCCCATATTTTTAAGACTCGTAGTCATTGCGGGTCTTTTTTCATACACGGGCTGTGCGGTGGTTTCCGTTACGCCAAGGACAGTGGTGACGTGGTTAGTAAATTGAAGATGAAAACCTGTCGTAAGATTAGGGAATGGCGGGAGGCGTGTGCGGCGGTTTCCGATCGAGTCCCACTGCGGTTAGAAACAGTCCTTAATATAGAGGAAGACTTCACGGATGCGATCGCACGGCACGCCGACGTGAGTGTTTCGGCTGATCACGATCTGTACCGAGAGTTGTGTGCTAGCGGTGGAATTGTTCTGCTCAGCAGTTGGTCCGAGTACGTACAGCGTTGCGTGGCAAGGGACGTCGAGGATCTTCTAGTTTCCGACCGCGTTGTTGATTTGTTTGTACCTCATCCGTGGCAGACGTTGACCGTTACAGAGCTGGAGGCGCGTTACGACGCTGAGGTAAGTATAATAATAAAATTACCTCGTTGGGGCGATGGTTGGTCGAACGACGTGTATTTTGTTTATTTTCTTATCTTTACCGCAGAATCGTCTTGATTATTTTTTGAACCCGACGACAACAACAACAACAACAACAACAAGAACAACAACGACAACGATGACGCGCACGATGATAGAGGTGCGACAACGCGTATCGCTGGACCTTCGGTGATTGTTGATGTTATTTCTTGTTATAGTTATTCGCTAACTGTTTTGCTGTTACTGTTGTTATCATTGTTATTTGTTATTACTATGATTATATATTGTTAAACGTGTTCTTGTATTTTCTTCTTCTCTCTCCACACAGCACGGTCAGGTGATTATCAACATTCGGGAGAAGTTTCTTGTACACGCACTCAGGGATGGAGTGACTGTTTTGTATGATGAGTACAGTCGTGCGACGAATGAAGATGTGGTGAGGAGATCCACGGAGGCCGGAATGACTCGCGTGGAACAGATATCACAGTTCTGGGGTAATATTTACGCCGTGTGGGCTCGCAGGTATCACGGATTTCCTGTCTCCGGGTCGGTGAATGTGGAGAACGGTTTCAAGGCATCCGTGTTGCGCGGCTTTATCGCTCGTCATAGTCGGAGGAAGGCGACGATCGACGGACGACCGGTTCATGGAGTGTTGCGGCCGGAGCGTGTGGTCGCGTTCAAGGAGGTCGCGCAGCTTATCATCAGACCTTCCTCTGTTTTCGGCTGTATGGTCAGGTCGATCGTGGGTGACACTGTGAACGAGAACTCGCTTTATCTCGCGGTTCTCGGTACGGTGGAGCAGTATGTGGACTATTTTCCGATGGCGCTCGTTATCGCTCGAAGCATCGCATCGCGTCGGTGGTATGACCACTATGATTGGTTACGTGTCGTGCCGACCCGAGAAGTGGCTGCGTTGAAAGAGTGTTTGGCACAATCCAGCGGTTATATTCGTCAAATACGGAATTTAAAATGGAACGTGAAGGCACGCCCCGCGAGCGAAGGTAAACTCAGAAGCTTGGCCAATCTCCGTCGGGGCAGGTACCATCCCGAAGTGAGGACCGACGCGGCGTCGGGTGCGGAACATCTCTCCGGTGGTGGGAAAGTGCTCACCGCTTCGCCGCTTAAATCGCCGAAAGTGATACGTCTGCGAGGTCGCGTCATTGTACGATCGCCGATACGATCTCCCGTAACAGGGTATGTAACGTTTCAGTTTTCGTTATGCTGTATAATTTGATACGTCTGATTGATATGTATACCGTTTCGTAGGGTAATTGCAACGAAGAGTATCATCTCATTTCTAAGATTGCATATAAATATATTTGTAAAGATTATGCGTTTATGCTGAAGAAATTGTTACAGGCTTAAAACAAAACGCAGCTGCCTCAAGCGAAAGCGACCCCAGTCGATCAAGAGCAGTCCGAAGCGTGCGCGCGTAGCGCTTCCAGAGAGTAGTGGTTCACTGCTATCGTCACCATCGCCGCCGCCGCTGCCGCTGCAGCCGGCGTCGTCGTTGCAACGACCGGGATGCTCCAAAGGCGGTGAGAGCGCTGTCGGTAGCGGGTTGGTCGTGCGTCTCCCGTATTTGGATCGGGATAGCGACAGCGATTGAGCGACGGGACGTGTATATAGTTATAGTCTTTTTAGTGTTGTATATTGTCTTGTCGTTTTGACGTGTATATAGTTGTAGTCTTTTTTAGTGTTTTATGTTTTGTCCTTTTGTACTGTAACGCAATTTTCTTTCAAGGAAGAGGAAAACGTCACAATTCGACGCTTTCCCGTGTTAATTACTGAAAACTTAGCATAGGTTGGGCGCCAGACGCTTGCGCGTCGTTTTCTTAACAAAATTCTTTACGATACGATAAACTAAAACATACGAGATGCGACGAGCGACAACTCAACTAGCTCAGTATTCCAAAAGCCTTAGATAGAGGGGCAGGGTACACCATACAAAAATATTAATACGACATCAGGCGAGGTAATATCAATCAATCATTTTTATTTAACGAAAGTGAGTAACTTAAACTTTATCGATAACAGAATCGGACATAGATTTCCTTCAGTTTGTCACGATAGGCTTCCCTAATTATCGGAACAGAATTTACGTGTTTTACGATATAATATCAATCATAGGCGCGTTAGAGTTGATGCGATATAAAACAATTTAGTTAGACTTCAGACTTGATATCACAGAGCGATACTTCGTACCTGAATGCAAAATTATTCTTTCTAAACGCCGCCTAAGGCCGATAATTTATTTGCTGCTTTAGCCGACAAAGCTCGATAACAAACGATACAGTTTTTTTAACCTGATGGGCTCGCTGGACTTTATAATCACGACATTTCGAAATCCATCCTAAGATAGGGACCGTAGTCAATCCAAATACGAGTTACTTAGAACAGCGATAATAAATTAACTGTAAACGAGAGGGTGGTTCACAACCAGATTTTATACGATACGGTAATGATTTTAACGATACCGAATTATCCAAACGATACTCAACTTTACGATATACCAAACGAAATTGATACCAAAATATAACAATATTATAACCAAATTATAACCAAATTAACTGTAACGCGAGGCCGAAGGCTACTCGCGGCTATCTTCGCTCAGGGTTCTCCAGGAAAAGTATTTTACTACAATTGTCATGCACAATGAATCCTTAACATATTAAATATGAAAGCCATACGATAGACACAAGCAAAAAGCCAGATATGCGATAGATAATAGCCAAAAAGCAATATAAAGTCTACGAATTCAGCCAGACTCGAGGTTGTTCGATAAATTAACCATAAACGAGCTTCTTAGCTCAAAGCCATACGGGTGGTTCTCAGGGCCGGCTTAAGGCATGGGCTAGCGGGGCTGTAGCCCAGGGCGCTCGGCCCCAAGGGGCGCTGAACCCTACGCCACAAGCCCTGGTGCGATACAACTGTGGCTGATGTGAAAGTACCAAAATCCACAATCCACCGCGTCGTGGCTTCTGTGGCGCTTGGCTCGAGCGCCTGGCTGGACGGAGTTACGGCATGTATCGAAGTACCTAAGTCCACCACGACGCGGCTGCGCGTTCGTCAATGCACGGATTTACCTGCAAGTAAAGCGTGGCGGGGATTCGTACGATAGCGTACGAATTTCTCGAAACTACCGATAGCCCATATCATCCATTTTGCTGTATATCTACTTGTTATTTCTGCTATATTCAAATTTTTCGTTTCTTCGATAGAAGTATACGGTCGCACGGTATTCCGAAATTCCTAATAAAGAAATGACCATTCTGCTCTGAGTTTCGAAACAATTTGAATACAAATATTGAAAAACACCTTGTTTTCTAGCACCGAATACTTGAGTGCTAGTGAATCACGACAAATTTACTCTACTCCCTAGTATAACAGTCCGTTTTTCGCCATAGATTTTTTAATCGCGTATCCACTTCTCTTAGCTTACATATTGGAGTATGAATGCTAATAAATTATGTGGCGCACAGCGCCGAAAATTGAATAAAGACAAAGACGAGAAGCTCTCTGCAGTATTACAAAAAATTCCCAAGCTAGACAGCTTTTTCAAGTCGCGATCAAATGACGAACCAGCCTCTTCAAGTGCGATGGCCAACTCTGGTGCGCCTGAGAAAGACAAAGAAGTTCTTGGAGACAACATTATATCAGCTACTAGCACTGAGGCGTCTGGAACAATCGATGCTGGTACAGCTGCAACAAATATCTGCAACCTTGATTTAGAATTCTCTAAGTCTGAAATAGACGACTTACCAGTAATCGAATTTTCAGATCCAGCTAAATGGCCACCCTTGTCCGAAGAGACAAAAGATCTAATAATACGAAATATTCCTCCTCTGGGTAACTTGAAAGACATTACTTTTGAAAATTCTAAGCGCTTTTATCCAACCCAAACGAGATCGGCTTCAATATCTATGTTTTTCAGTAGAATGAAGAATGGTCAAACGAGTAAAAGAGAGTGGCTTCGACACTCACAGCATCAAGGAAAATTTTTCTGCATTTCTTGTAAACTTTTTTCCAAAAACCCAAATGCGAATTCTTTTTCAACGGGTTTCAATGATTGGAAACACGAATGTCGCTTTTCTGAACACGAACGAAGTCATGAACATCGATGCAATCTCAAAGCTATGGTAACACGAGGCGAAGTACTTGGAAAAATCGATACGAAACTACACGCACAATACTCAAAAGAAGTTGAGTACTGGCATGAAGTTTTACGTCGAATAGTTAGTGTTATTAAATTTCTCGGTAAACGTGGATTGGCTTTCAGAGGTTCCAATGAACTTATTGGATCAAGTCAGAACGGTAACTTTCTTGGACTTATAGAACTAATTGCGGAATATGATCCGTTTCTCAAGACTCACCTCGAAACCCATGCTAATAAAGGAAAGGGTCATGTGTCTTATTTGTCCAAAAACGTGTGCAATGAGTTCATCCAATTGATGTCTGAAAATTTAACCAAGCAAATAATAGATGAACTGAAAGCCAGTAAATATTACTCAATTTCTGTGGACTCATCACCTGATATTACTCATTGCGATCAACTTACATTCATTTTACGAATGATTGCCGATAACGGTGAACCTGTGGAGAGATTCATTAAATTCATTCCTCAGCCTGGACATTCCGCAATTGACTTAGAGGTCGCTGTTTTAAAAACACTTTCAGAATTCGACATAGATATTAAAGATTGCAGGGGGCAATCCTATGATGATGCCTCGAATATGTCAGGGCCTTACGGTGGATTGCAAGCAAAGATCAAATCACACAATCCACTTGCGTTCTGTGTGCCGTGTGCAGCCCACTCCCTTAATTTGGTAGGCGTATGGCCCCGCACAATGTTGTTTAAAAGTTACAACATTTTTCATGTTTGTACAACGGATTTATGTTTTCTTAAGCGCTTCGACTTCCAGATGGGAAATACTCAAACAAGAAGTTAAGAACGGTAATGGTGACATCAAGTTGTTACCTAAAGCATTATCCTATACGCGTTGGTCGGCGAGACATGACGCATGTCACGCGCTCACAATGTCATATAATGCTTTTCATTCAGCCGTCAAAATGATTGCAAACAATTGCCATGAGAAGCCGGAGACTCGCGCTGAGGCTGAGGGTTTGAGCCGCCAATTCCAGCTCCTAGAGACTCCACAAAGTTCTGGACAGATATCCTAGAAAATTTCGATCGAGCAAACAAATCTTTGCAAAATGTGGCCACTAATTTGAACGACGTAGTTAATCTGTACAAATCTCTGAAAAATTACGTTAACGGATTACGGGACCGATTTCGCCACTATGAAACTGAAGGAAAAAAGATTTCTGGTTGCAACGGGTATCAGAGTCAGAGTTACAGATCAAGGAAGAGAAAACTTCGATGTGACGAGTCCAATAACGCTGGTGACACTGCTTTCGATGCTCATAACGATATGAGGGTCAATACTTTTTTGTTGGTTATCGACAAACTTGTAACAGAATTGTCACACCGGAGTGCCGTATATTCCGAGTTCGACACGAAATTCGGATTCCTTAGTGGACTGTCATCGCTTCCAGTACGTGACATCAGGAATGAAGCAGCTAAGATGATTGAAATATACCCGGATGATCTGGAAGATGAGTTCGTTGAAGAGTGCGTTGATTTTCGGGAGTTTTTGACGGCACTGTCACCTGAGATCAATTCACCAGGAGAACTTCTCAAAATTATTCGAAGTGAGAGGCTCGCTGCAAGCTCCCCAAACGTAGATACTCTGCTCAGGATATTTCTGTGCATTTTACCGACAAATGCTAGTGGGGAGCGTTCCTTCTCAGTACTAAGGAGAGTGAAAAATTATTTGCGAAACTCGACTGGTGAAGAAAGGCTTTCTCACCTAAGTTCGTTTGCAGCAAATTCAGACCTACTAGAGAAAATCTCATTCGAAAAATTAATCAAAAACTTTGCTGCAATAAAGGCCAGAGAAGTCAGCTGTTAACTGTTTGTGGTGCTCCATCATCCATGTATCTTAATTTTATTCCTCAACCATCTGACCCATCGACTTTGCGTTGTTTTCAAATAAGGAGCCATCGCGGGGGGGAGGGGGCGTTTCGGTAAGGTTAGCCCATGGGCGCATTCAACCTTAAGACGGCCCTGGTGGTTCTACGAAAATTGGGTAACTTGATGTCGACAAGTCATAACAAATTGAAAAACGTATATCATCATATCCTATTTATCATAAAATGAAAGATAATTATCCGTTATTTCTCATCATCCAACTTGAATCATATTTTTATGAAATGATATTGCTGAAAAACCCCACTTTCGGCTCGAAATATCAGTCCCCTGGCATGATGCCACTGCAAAAATCACTAAAGCAACGTTTAAATTTCAGCAATCACCCAACATAAAATACTTTTTATTGTTTTAAATAAATTATAGATCTTTGAATCTTTAAATTGAATGTTTCGTGAAAATTGCTCAATTACGTTCCCTCATCTTTAATTGAAGTAGCGTAGCCAGTTTTTCCCGTCAGGCCCTTGTCATTATTAAAATTCGAGAAGTGGGCTAAAATAACTGCACGCGAACGTTGTTAATGATGTATTTTATAACGTTAGCTGTGAAGTTAGCTATAGAGACGGTTTGGTAGCAGGCGGCCAATAGAAATCAGTGGCAGTGGAGTGTTTCTGACGAGAGCACGTGTCGGGGACAGTGACATTTTCAGTCCCCTGGTACGTAATTCTTTGATTATTTATTACTAATTTTTTTTCAACAATTTATGCCGAAGAAAATATTGTGACATGTATTTATGTGGCGAAAAATAAAGCTGACATTCATGATAGTCTCAAAGATATCTTCATTCTCCGCTAAGTTCATCAGTCCCCTGTCGTCAGTCCCTTGCCCAAGAACGTGACAGGGGACTGTCGACTACGCCAGTGGACTAATGTTTTTCTATCTATTTGACAAAGGGCTGTTGCCATTGAAGGCAAATTATATGATGCACGCTGAATTAGTTATTGAGGCGGTTTTTGTTTTTTTCGCAGATATTTATTATCATTATGGCGCCTAAACGAAAAACAAAATTGAGTAGGGAAGAACTTTTGGCAAAGAAAAGAGAAGCTGAAAAAGCCCGTTTACTTAGAATAAAAATTAATCCAATAAAAATTAAAATTAGCAAAACAAAAAAAGAAAGAAAGATTGAAATACTTAAACTATGCAATAGCGATGGTACTCTATTTAAATTAGACGAGAATGATATCGCAGACGTGTCTGATGACCAAGTCATTAAAAAATTACCAGTTCCTGACCTGCAACTGAAGGGAAATAGTGTATTATATAAGTTCAAAGAGAGTAACGACGTTTTTGAGAAGTAATTCTAACTTTAAAAAAAAAGGGTGATTTGCTATTTAATTTCACTATATTTTACTATACATCTACTATATTTTACTATATCGTTTGAGAGAATGTCCGAAAGACGAAGTACCTGAAACGGTCTGTGTTATTAGAATTTCATATTCACGTAGTATTAAGGTCGTACTCAAATACTTTGAAGCCATGTTCATGTTACAGAAGTAACTGATTATTTTGGAGACTGTTAAATGTTATTACATAATTATAAGCATAAAAACATCATAAATGAGGCATATTTTTTCTTACAGCGGTTAAGAAAGGCTGATTTTTTATTCGCATAGGAGCGCCTATTTTTTTTCTTTAATGTTCATGTTTGTGAATTTTAGAATTAAGAATCTCAACTAAAGTATCGTTATGTTTTCAATTGACTGTTATAATATGGTTTGCTCATTAAGGTTAACAGTGAAATTCGAAATGAAACCATTGGTATTTTGCAGTGAAATGTATTTTTCCATCAGTCTCCTGGTCTACCTGTCAGTCCCCTGGCGGCAATTTTTAGAAAAACTTGAATAACTTCGAAAATACTGAATAAAGTGACTGTCCCTTTCTGGAAGACCATGATTATCATATTTGCTACCAAATCCATACTGAAACATATGTTTTAAAGAAAATAAAGTATGGGTACGATTTCCTCCAAAAAGTTACCCAATTTTCGTGAAACCACCCATACCATAAAAGATACTTTTATACGAACTACCTCGTGCCTTCACAAAAGGAATCAAGACCTTACCTTAATTTGCTTCAAGATGTAACACAATACACTATTTTGAATATACTCGATACAATAGCGATACTCGATGAGCGATACGATACGATAGTACGATACTCGATGACTAGAACGATAGATGAGCAGCGCAGACGGAGCGAAGAGTAGACCGATTGATCTGCGTATCCTCCTTATATAGTCCTTATTTCTGCTCGTACCGACTTCTGATGGGTCACGTGGCTCATCATCGTCTTAATTGGCTCTCGTCATTTTCGGTAGTTTCGACGAACGTATGAGGTGTCGATGCGTTTCTCAGGGGGAACCCATCCTACCCCAGCCGTCACGATACTCCTCATCCTGCTGCCTTCCGATAGAACTCCCTGACGCTGGATTCATAAGAAATCTCGCTCGCCAGAGCTATACGATACTTTCCGCTAGAGCCTTACAAGATACGTCAATCTCTAGGAAATACACAATAGCTTCGCGCTGGACCACAAAGGTCTCGCCACGACAAAGTTCGATAGGTTGGAACGCCGATCCGGGGGTTTTCTGGACCAACCCGGCCGCGATAACAGTTTCCGAGAAAGTAGTTGAACGATACCTGCGCTCCAGCTGATGAATCATCGGGTGGGAGGCTGTGAATATTCCTTCACCTGACCCTATACGCCACCCTCATCTCAGCTGTGCAATCTTGTTAGACGGTAGACTTGTCGGATGACGAGAGGACTTCTTTGTGCTTCTCGCACATCCCTGTACGCCATCCATCCAGTTTGTGAGGGGCGGTAGAATTTGCCTGGTCGAGAGGAGGCGCTGACCTTGCCGCTTTCTTGGCGAATCGGAGGTTTGCACGCCGATCGAGACGTCGATGACGATTTTCGATGTTGTTTCCGTAGTCATTCCCACGATGGTAGGAATCTCGTTGCGTATTGTGCTCGAATTACATAGTTTACAAAAATAAAACAGTGCATTAGTTTAGCCTAATAATTTTCCCTAAATTGTCTTTTCCTGGAGGCCCTTGTCTGCGTAACGGGGCTTTACAAAATACCACGTTACAGTACATAATGTAAATACTTGGTGTGTGTGTGTGTGTGTGCGCGCGTGTGTGTCTTAGCTGTTAAGTACAGTGGTTTTCATAGGGCGCAGTAGCGATCGTTTTCCACTTTAAGGCTGTTGCAGGCGGTCCGGCCATTTTTGTCGACCGTTCGCAGCGCCATACGCGTTGAGTTTTCGGACTAAACTCGTCAGGACCGTGCTGATAAAAAATATGGGTGCAAATTAGAGGGCCCCAAATTTCACACAATTTGTTGTAAAATGAGAATATTTCTTGAATCTAAATTCTTGCGTATCTATAAACAATCTTGCAGCCAATATTTCACAATCCATGAATTATCTATAAACTGGGTACATCAAAATTGATGGTAGACGTGACACGTTAAACTTTAATCCAGTAATTCTACTTGCAGTTATCGTCCGGAGGATTCTATATTCCCAATTAAACGTCGGATTGTTTCAATAATTACAATTAAGGACATTAAAGTAATTGCGAGTATTTGAAAAAATAGTGTCATATCATTTTTAGTTTATTCATCTTGACTGTGACGGCAGCTACTCTGTAGCGTCACAACTAATATGAGGTTTTGAATGATCCGCATGGTCGAAATGAGTAAAAGGATACACTACAATACACGTTAGATGATTATAGCTTCAATTCCCATGCATTTTAACATATACGTGCTTTAATTACATAATTTCAATTGAGGAGTGCAATATGTTATGTGAAGACAGTGCATACACAGTGTTGCGCATGATAACACATTTGATAATTTATCTGGGCACGAACTCATTTATATGAGATTATACCTTAACTTATATGACATTTTATGTATCGAATTCTACAGTTTGTCTACATGTATCATGAAAACAATGAATAAGCGAACGTTCAAGGCATGCAAGAATTCTGTCTCAGAAATGAGAAAAAGTTGTGCGAAAATACTTCATTATTTATTCTATCACTTATGTCAGTTGAACTCGCGAGTTTCTTATCTTCTTGGGGGAATTCGAATATTAGAATCGATTGAGGTGAGCATAATTATATGCAAACAAGGAACTAAATCAACTTATCCACGTAAGGGGGTCTGCGACTGAAACTCTCACAAGAACCATTTAATTTTTTGCAAACTAATAAAAAAGGTCCACTAGAGAAATGCTTTCTACAATTTTTAGAATATGGAAGCATATGTATTGGAACATGAATCTCAATGTTCTGCAATACTATTGTATGCGCAGGGAACCTTACGCAGAAGGTCTCCTATGTATCGCTGCAAAGGTTCCCTGCGCTGAAATTTCATCGTAGAAGGTTGAATTATTTTTTCCATACAATACACCATGAAGTAAGAATTGCAATAAGTTTTTCTCGATTGGACCTTTTATAGTCATTTGCAAATATAAAAAATGACTTTTATTGAAGTTTCAGTGACGTTTCCCCTCACTTGATAAGAAATGGAGATGCACAGCAGTTTCATCCGAATGGAGAAATATAATCTGACTATATTACATGAGATTATGTACAAAATGTGCAACACAGTTTATGCATGTTCACATTATTGAGCACGGACAGTTTGTCTACGAGTATGATTCTAACCTACAAATTAATTAATAAGTAGTATAATCGTCAGCTAATTATGCCTACGATTCGAGTATACTACTATATTGGCGCCTATCCCGAATTTTTGTCTCATTTTCTGTGCTTATCATCAACAATAATCTGCAGAATTAATTTTCATAACCTCTGAACAAGTTATCGATGCTTACAACCGTGGACGAAACGAATTCCAAATTCTGTGGCATATTCACGTAGCGCACTGTTTTGAGCCGCCATAGTGTGCGTTATGTATAAGATGGAAACGTGTGTGATTGTGTGAGTGAAACAGACGGGGCCCTCGGAAATTTGTATTCGGCTATGAGTCCCGACAGTTTCAGTCAACGAGCCAATAGTGCCGCCATCTATTGGTTACGAATTTTCGCACGGTAAATTCTCCGATCGTAGACAGCTTTACAATAATTCTTTACTCTCGAGAATTTACCGTGCGAAATTCACTCGTAGGTGTGTACATGTGTGCGTGCCGTTACCCCCACCATGGGACCCCCTTCAACAGCCTTAACTAACGTAACGTGAATTAACCTAACCTGGCCCTATCTAATAATCACGCAACACTATTACCGACTTATCAAAGCTTGTGAATTGGATGTGAGTGAAACCAGTTTTTAGGTTACTTACATTCACTCAACGAAGTTGATTTTCATACTGAACAAACGCAATTGCATCAATGTGACAGATGAATATTAATTAAATAACCAATATTCATTATTTTCTCTCATACGTCATTGCTAAATTTTACAATAACAATATTTTATTTACATCTCATCAATGGTCGCTTTTATATCAAACATTATTATTTTCAAAAGTTTTGGGATACTCCTAATAATAATTCTCAGCTGTCATCTCATGCTACTGTCATGCCATAGTACGTGTGCAAGTTTCAGACCGTCTGCTCCATAGACCATAGAATATGTACATGGCATAATTAACCTTTAGATCGACATGCTCCTCCTGAATTGAGACCTATGTAATTTTCGTCTCATCGAAGTACTCTATATGTAATTTTATGCCCATGCAACTTTTGATGACGTCATGTCGACGATGGAGACGGACGCGACCAAAATTTCGTCGTCAAACTGGCCTACTCAATTTTGTGAATCATCATTAATCGGCTATTCGTGCAACGATTGTATTGATTTTGGTCTTAAATTAAAGCTGAATCGGCCCTGATTCCGAAAATCAGTCGTTTATCCTGAAAGCGACTTCAATAACGCATGAAAAATAAGAAACATGTTCCCCCACTCCGCCGAAGAGCTGCCGTTCGGGTAAAGAGACTCGGTTGAGTCTCGTCTCGCGCTGCACGTTAAAAATTCTTTTTAATGTACTTGGCGCGAGACTCTACCGAGTCTCTTGATACGACTGATTTTGAGAGCTTCTGATTTGTGATTGTTTTAAATATCGAGCACAGTGATGGATCTCTGTAATCACTGGGATAAAAACACGATTATACCAGATTCTGATTCTGAATCGTCCCCACACAATTCAGGATCTTTTCGTTTCGACAAATGCCGTGCCATCGGCAGTTCCTACGGTGCTGGCGAACCGTCATTCAAATCACGTACTTCACCGCTGCCGTGCTGTTCAAAAATTGTGGAAAACACAGATTTAATTGGAAATTCTGTTTCGGCCGCTTCGATAGGAGAATTATCTCATAGCCTATCGTTTATGAGCCTTGAACGGAATGGAAATTCTAAATCGGATGACGTTACTCAACAAAGCGGTGATTATGAGGCGTCAACTTCGCAAACAATCACCAATCGACGCAAGCGTCGGAGGATTGCCGAACCTGCGGAGTAGAAAAAAAAATAAAAGAAAAATAGCTCGCAATCGTGGTATGCCATATACTGTGGGAGAAGACACAGTAAAGCCGGCAAAGAGACTAAAATCTCCGTGTTCGTGCGTGATGGGCTGTCGTTTGCAAATTACGGAACGTCGGCGGCTACGTATATTCGATGAATACTGGGAGTTAGGCGACGTAAACCGCCAGCGCGAACTTATTGGCAAATTAATAATTTTGAAGAGTGTTCAAAGACGTCGCACACATGGTCGATCGCGGCGACAGTAAGTTTACTTGCTATTACTTGTTTACTTGAAAGTGTTATTTTTTCACAAACTCAGCATGTTCCATCTTCCTGTAATTTGTACAGGTTTTTTCTTGATATATCGCGTGTCTAATGGTATAAGGTCATATCCGCCATTTTTTTTTTTCCGGAAACGCTCCAAAAACTTCTGAAACGCAAAGATACATCGATATTTCAGAAAAAGTCGAAAATTTTTTTATTCCAAAAAAAAAAAAAAAAAATTCGAACCTAATAGTATAAGGGCGTATCCGCCATTTTTTTTTTTTGAAAATGAAGAAATTGCCGACATTTCTGAAATATCGATGAATCTTTGCGTTTTAGAAGTTTTCGGATCGTTTCCAATTAATATTTTCGAATATATTACTTCTTTTCCATGAGGAACTCGCTTCGAAGAATAATTTTTTTTTTGTATGCGTACGTTTTGAGATATTTAGTCATAATTTGCGGCAGACTGGATCATAATATCAAACCCCGAATTATTATTCGTATAGCAGGACGCTGGACTATCGGTTCAAGCGAGGTGACAAGTTCATCAAGGTGTGCAAAAAATTTTTCTTAAACACACTGAGCATCTCGGAAAAAAAACTCCGAGTCGTTGTTGCAAAAGTCACTCGAAGCAATACCGGAGCCCTGTCGCCTGACAGACGTGGACGACACGCACCGGCGAATAAATTGACGGAATAAGAGAAGGCTGATATCAAAAGGCATATTTCTCAACTTCCAAAGGTACCAGCTCATTGGTGTCGCCGAAATTCATCCAAAACATATCTGGAAGGAACTTTGAATCAGGAAGCGGTGTACCAGCTATACAAAGATTGGGCTACCGAAAATGCATTGCGAGTGGTATGCAAACCAGTCTACGTCAAAGACCAATGTTGGTGCACAAATTTTGATAAATTTTCCCCGGAAGATAAAATAGAGAAACAAGAAGAGTATGACTTGCATATTCGAAGAAAGGAGGAAGCGCGAAAAGAAAAGATAAAAGATACGGAAGATGCGAATAAACGCGACATCGTGACCGCGACGTTTGATTTGGAGGCAATATTATATTCCCCGTCAGTTGCAAACAAGCAATTGTTTCACAAAAGAAGACTGGCTACTTTTAATTTCACCGTTTATGACGTCCGTAAAAAGCAAGGTATTTTTTATTCTCTTTGAATAAAATTGAACAACTCTCCAATGAAATTCCAGATTGTTCTGTCAGAGGATTGTAGTTTCTGCAATCGATAATATATACTAGATACGGACATGCAAAATATGTGATATATAAAGCATTCCAAGCCACTTCAGCCACTCCAAAAGTATATATCAACAGATGTCCGAAAATCAAGTTTCACGAGTAGGTATCCTGCTCTAAACCACGATATTATTATGTTCTTTCATTTTCCCTCTGAAACATAGCCAATATCTTCGGAACGGTGCATCGTATTTACACCTTTGATTCCCGAGAATTCGCATTTTTAATGCCCGATAATGATGAAATATTTATCAATGTGATTAAGAGGTATTCCATGCCATCTCGACCAATAATTTTCCCTTACCATTTTTAATTTGACTCATAATTTTTCATACAGTAACCCCAACTCTAACACGCCCTCATGATTTTTTTCAGATTTTCTTTCCGAACCGTAAAATAAATATACGGAAAATAGTTTCCACTTTCGAATAGGGGTCAAAATGATCGTCTACGAACACAGAATTTTTTAGATTTTTTTTCAAAAAAATCGAAGGTGTCTCTCTGTTTGAAGTTCTGAAAATTCATGAATAAATAACGGTTCGGAAAGAAAATCTGAAAAAATTCATGAGTGCGTGTTAGAGCTGGGGTTACCGTGTGAAAATTTATGAATCAAATTGAAAATTGTAAGGGAAAATCATTGGTCGAGATGGCATGGAATACCTCTTAAATAGTTTTTTTGACAAAACAAAAGGCAAAATATTTGGAGCCATGTAGTACATCATTTTCAGTTTGCATGTTTTTGTATAATTATGTAAACCTGCTGTGTGTGGTATACACGAGTAAGAGCGCGGCTTGCAGCGTAAAAAAATTTAGCTTGATGGCGCAAACATTTTACCGTCATAGAGGTTTTATTTCATTTTATTTTTCACAAATTCAAAATTCCATAAAATTTCAACCCCGTTGTTGACTCTTACCAAATTCAATACCAAGTGTTTCCTAACGCATTTGTGGTTTTGGTTCATTACTTACAAATTTCCGGAAGTCAGAGCAGTCGCGAATATTTTGAATGTAGTGGCTTAGAATGCCCCATATATTGAATATTCATCAAACATTATTGTAAATATAAAACAATCGATAGAGATAAAACTTGGGTATTGCAATTTTATACTTTATTGCATGAAATATTGTCTTCGCCGTTATATATTATGATATAAAGAGAAAATTTTCTTCGAAGGATAGTGTTACATGTGGCCAGAGACTTCTGGACACAAAGGTTCCTAAGAAGTTTCCACATGCCTGGAAAAATTTATAATTCACGAGGTATCCACAGACGTGAAAAAATTGAATTTCTTTGCCGATAATTGCGCCGGTAAATAGGACCATCATAATTTATTTCCATCCTCCTTATGAACGATACCTCAATTTCTTCACCTCGTTCACAACTAAATGATCTACATTGGCGGGATATTGGATGCGTATTCATTTTGTTCATAGTTAGGTATTCATTTCGTAGGTCAAAATAAAAATTCATTGGTCGTCACAATGTTGGGCAACGTGTTGCAAGCCCACCGATCACTGCAGGAGATCAATCTCAAGTTTTTGGAATCCGTCCACACCTACATGGAGTGCGACACAATACATTCAGTTATAGAACGCGCTGCCCGTGATCAAAACATCTTTGTTCCAGATGACTGGATGGATATTGCGCATCACGCAAAAAAGACGGGAAAGCAATATTCTGTGCATTCGATGAAGTTTGCGGACTTTTTGAATTTCAAACAATTGAAAGAAAAGGTAAAATACATAAATAAGTTTTTATCTATACTATTCGAAGGACATACTCGACCGCCCTCACACACGATTTCAAACAAAACCGTTGTACAGATCTTTTCGAAAACTCCACGATTCACTGACGGCAGCAAGCTCAAATGGCGATCGGCAAAATGGATTCAACTGCGCAAAGACCACAGAAAGTAAGTATATATTGTAACGTGGCAAACGTTTGACCTCCTCCTCCCCCAGGCTTACCAACGTACGCGAGCTCCGTCACCCGATTTAAATCGGTGCCGCCTCGCCCTGCGGAGCCATCTTGGCCAAATACCGTCGCACGCAGCGAACCGGTAACCGCCAGCGCTCCTGGGCTGCACGGAGCCGGCTGGTACAAGAGATAGCGGAAATCACCCTCATTGCTTTTTGACCCTTGTAAGAGTGAACCTCGTGTGCTTGGAGTTTTGGAAAGTTTACAGTGAGAGAGAGTGAAATCATACCGTGTATCGTATGAATTGTGTGTGACCCGTGCTAACCCCTTGGACTTGATATTGGATTCGGATCATTGGCCTGCCTTCCTTAACTATATGACCCTCGCCTTCCCCCGGACACGTGTGGCCTTACGGACTACTACCATCGCACCGGAGAGCGCTAGAGCGCCATATTACCAGGTAGGATCTATCCGATCTGAAGTCTATCCACCTCCTTTGCAACCCCATCTTTAAAAAGTAACCCCTTGAGCCTCGCGGCGTTCCAGCGTAAAGAGTTCAACCGTTCCCCGCGAACCGTTGGACTTGACCGTTTGAACGAGTCACGTGGTGTGTGTCGGGCGCGTAGCCGTGCCAGTTTTGGTCACCGTTGCGCCGATCTTTGAGAACACCGCGCCGACGCAACCGAGCCACGGCCTCCTGACGTCACGCGGCGCACTCAGCTGCTGCGATTCAGAGCGCCGCCGCCTTCCCCCAGCCATCTCCACCCCTTCCCCACCGCCGCTAGAGAACGAGCCGTGACACTCCGTCGTGAGACGTCGAGACAGACACGCGATCTCGCTACCGTGACAGCTGACTGTCACACAGCCGGAGAGCGAGCCTACGAGCCTCGTCTAGGCCTAGGAGTCCCCGTTAACTTTATTATAGTAGAGTCACTTTTGTATTTATTTATTTATGGATGTCAGTAGAGTAGAGTCCCTTCAAGTTAGTCAATTTAGTTTTATTAATTTATAATCCCATACGTCAGGTAGCGGGCGTGGCATAAATTCGCGACCTTTTTCTTTTTTTCTTTTTTGGTAATAAACATTCTATTTTCGTTACGCCACTGGTGTCTTTAGTCTACGCCCCCACGAAATCTCTCTACCCTAGCGAGCTGTTCGGAAGGCCCCAAGAGCGAGAGAGAGGACTTCTTTCCCGAAGTCTGGCGCCCAACAACTACCCCTAGCCTTCTGTGGTCCCAGGTTTGTATCCGGCCTCCTTTCCGGGATCACCCGAGTCCCGGAAATACCCGTTACAATATACTTACTCTATATACCGAGAGGAAATCTTGAAAGTATACAGTCGACTGCGCATGCGCGATTTTTGTTGTCTGCTGAAGCAGGCTGGCCATCCCGAGTTTCAGCTGTCAAATTTTGTTTTTGGCGCCGATGTAATTGATACGAACTTTTGAGGTTAGGATCTCAATGAATTGCGGTAGTGATTCGGAAAGGCTTGGAAAGCTTTTATTGTTGAGATTGAAACCTGGGGGCTCATTCTCTAACTCTGCAGCTACGCATAGCTGCAGAAATAACTCCGGTTTCATGGGAAGCAGCCAATAGGTAGCTTTATCCGTTTGGATTTTTATAGCTGCACAATAGCTGGGGTACGTTCCGAATAAAGTTTTTTTCATCCGTACGAAATACGTCAAGGCTTGACGTCACACTCCGGTTTTTGTCCTCGAATCCGATATGAATCCGAACGCCCTGCCGATAACTCTGGCCGAAAAGATAAGGTATAATAAAAACTGCGCCTTAATTTTTCTGTCAAACATATTTTTGATCAATTTTTCCATTTAAAAATAGAACAAGATAATGACTTTACTTGTAAATTATATACTTTACTTGTATATTCTTTGTGGTATACAAAGAACATGAAAGGAACGAGAAACAAGAAGATCAGTACAATAGAAAACATAGAGCTATGAGTTCAAGTAAATTAAAGTTAAGAGATAAAGTATGGGTAATAGACATGAAAAGACATGGAGAAGTGATACAAATATTAAAAGAACCAAACTCATATATGATAAGAACAGAAAAAGGAATTATTAGGCGAAACAGATGTCATTTAATACCGGAATATTATAACACAGGTGAGATAGATGATATAGAAATAGATTACACTAATATTCCAGTGTTAGAAAATGTAAGAAATGCACTTGAAGTAGATCCCAGAATTCAAGAGCAAGAGATATGGAACCGATAGAACCGATAGAAGAACAGGAGTGTAGCGTAGGGGTCGACCCAATAGAGCAAGAAGAAATCCAGTATGGATGAGAGACTATGTGTGATATTCTTATGTGTAATACTCATTAGCATAAGAAACATATGTAAAACTCATGTATCTGAACACTGAATTTGAATGTAAAAACAAAAAAAAAAAAAATAAATACGAAGAAGGAAGGGTGTTGTGTGAACGTACCTTAGCGACAAGGAGCTATAGCAACGTGATTCACAAAAGTAGTTGTTTAAAATAACAGTCATAGTGAGATTGTCCATCTGAGAGGAAGCATTCACACAACAATTAGGTATATTAAAGTACATAATAATTGTTATTATTTCTCAACCTCATAGCCCACAATACACTAACCATACATACTAATTCAAACGCGCGTGTTTCGTTTTTCGTTTTTTTATCCATTGTGTATACAAATATGAATAGCCAAACATATTCTCTCGTCGTGGACGCGCACGGTAATCCGGCATTTGACGACGATGGAAATGTACTGACCCTCAGAGAATCAGGTAAGTAATTTGGCATCAGACTTAACAAAATACGTAAAATACGAGGTAAAATATATAATGGTCTGCAACTAATATGTTTATTCGGTTCAAATCTATTTATAAATTATTAATGTATGTACAATTTATTCTTTAGACGGTGATGTAGGGTTCATGGAGTATGCAACAGCAGTTGTACTTTTTCCAAGTTTGAATGGCGCAAATGCAGACTGTTTGGACTCGCAAACGTTACCTCCTTCGGACCTCCAGATCAATTCACCCCTTCACAGTGGATTGGATAAACCATCACAAAGCACCGAAGGCCGGTGTTCATGGGACGAATCAGAGATAACAGAGTTAATTCGGCTGTACAAGTCCCACCTCCCACAGTTTAAAAGTACGACCTTAAAAAATGAAAAAGTATGGCAAATGATTGGCGATCATCTCCCAAACCATACAGTGGAATAGATTAAAAATAAATTCAAGTATTTGAAGCAAAAATATACAGAAAAAAAAGATAACATGAAAAGTAAAAGCAGTGGAGCAGCAGCCATCAAATTTGCCTACTTCGATGAAATGGATGAAATCTTTGGGGAAGATGCAAATATTCCACCTCCGTTAAGTTGGCCCCCCCACCTCAGATGTTTCACCTTTTTTTCATTGGAATCGTTTGGTGGTCGTTTGGTGGTGTTTGGTAGTCCACTTTCAAGATTTGGTAGCGAATAGCTTTTTCGAAATGTGAAAAACAAAATTTGAGCGTGAAGTTCGCCCCCCCGTATTGAATTTGTTAATTTTTTTTTATGGGAATCGTTTGGTGGTCGTTTGGTGGTGTTTGGTAGTCTACTTTCGAGGTTTGGTATTAACTGGTCTTTTTTGTAAACGCAAAAAACGAAAATCCAGCGCGAAGTTAGCCCCCCCACGTTGCATTTTTTAATTTTTTTCTTCGGGAATCGTTTGGTGGTCGATTGATGGTGTTTGGTAGTCCATTCTCCAGCTTTGGTATGGGATATTTTTTTTCTTTCAACCTGCAAGACGAAAGTCGACCGTGAAGCTTCGCCCCCCCCCCCCCCCCCCCCCCTCCTCCCCCTCTTCGCCACCACATCCAATTTGGCCAATAATGATACTTTTGAGAGAATGCGAAAAAGGTCGAAGTGACTCTAAAAATGGCACTACATTCAAGTTACTTCAACCCTTTTATCCAGTTCGCTACGATTACCATAATTTTTTTTCATCATTATTCATACAACTATGGACATGAATAGAGGAACCGATTTAATTTTCTTTTCGGATTCGTTTGGTGGGCGTTAGGCGGTGTTCGGTAATCCACTCTCAAGGCATGGCATAGTGAAGTTATTTTTCTAATGAGAAAACCGAAAGTCTATGCTTGCCCGACCCCATCGGTATGTTGTTTATTAATGTAGTACAATATTAACAAAGATGGAATCAGATAAACCACTAATACGAAACACGTATAAGCATACATATGGGCAAGTCCGGAAATTTCAAGGATAAAGTTGTACCCTTCTAGTGACCGATTTTCTCGTAACATTGGGGTATGGTACTATACCTGGAGAAGGATCCCCTGTAATTCAACAAAAAAAATTGATCGACCCGCTCAGCTGTGGCAGTCTTCAACATTTTTGCACATTTGGAAAATGTGTTCGTAAACTTTTTTTTACGAGGCTGCAAAGTGTTGCAAACAAAAATCGAGAAAATACATTTCATAGGTGAAAGACTCTCAGCTTTGAGAACCAAAATATAAAAATACATCTGGATGCTTAGAAAGCTACGAAAATCGATGAGCATACCCTTACTTCTCGACAGCGACACTATTTTTTTCGGAAAGCTCGGATTTTTTACATCACAACCGATATTTTCGGCTTGGGATCTCCAGCGGATCAGTTACAAATAAATGAAGTACAATGAATTTTCGGTTAAATGATCGATCAATGAAAATTAAATTCAATCACCAGCAAGGATAATTTTGGATGTGTCTAAATAAAATTGATTTCGCCATCCTCCAACTCAAAAAAAAGTGAAAATATGTAGACATCCATGATTGCCTGAATTACTAAAATATATGCTATATTCAAATAACTGACAATTCATCGTACTTCATATATTTGTAATTGAACCGTTGGAGATCCCAAACTGAAAATCTCGGTTCTCAAGTAAAAAGATCCGAGTTTTCCGAAAAAAAAGTGTCGTCGAGAAATAAAGCTACGTTGTTGTAAATCGATTTTCTCACTTCAAACTCGATTTTCGTAGCTTTCTAAGCATCCACATTTATGTTTATATTTTAGTTCTGAAAGCTAAGAGTTTTTCACCTATAAAATGAATTTTCTCAGATTTTATTTTTAACCCTTACCTTGTGAAAAAAAAGTTTCCGAACGCATTATCCAAACGTGCGAAAATTTCAAAGAGTGCCACAGCTGAGCGGGTCGATAAATTTTTTTTTCAAATCACACGAAACCCCTTTCCAGGTATAGTATCATATTCCAAAGTTATGAGAAAATCGGCCACCAGGGGTGACAATTTTCTCCTTGAAATTGACGGACTTACGCGGGTATACATAGGCATGCGCTTATGCTTATCAACAATAAACCTATGATACTTTAGTGTATACAGCGGCATGAGGTTCTATCTCTGTGTTGGAAGTAACTGGTTTCACAGAGGGGGCAGTATCATTGTAAAGTTCCCAATGACCATCTAGTCGTTTGCAATAAGCTATGTAATGCCCTGGATTATACCCTACGACGCCTCGAAGCCTGGAAAATAAAAATTCATATTATGTTGAAAAAATCCTAGTAAGATTTTTGTGACGAAATTTATTGCTTTTGTTCTTATAGCAGTATTGTCAAGAAAAGTTTTTCCTAAATGTAGTGAATGACCTAAATAACTTTAAAGTAAGTCTTGTTTCTATCTGATTTGATAGTTTTGGAAGTTGTGACCCTGTTTTATATTTTTAAATCTTCGGACCCCGTCACGACTCCTAACTAATAGCAATACATGAGCAGACAATTTGTGAAGGAAATAGCACGAAGATTGTCTCTGTGGAGAAGCCATGCTGAAGTATTTGGGTAACACTGTTCAAAAAGATATAGGCCCCTCTATTCAGCAGCATAAATATGTCATCTGACTAAAATCAAAAGGGTGTATCGGCCTCTAATTTTCACACGACTTTCTGTGAAAACGTCGACATACGCCGTTTTGTTATAAAACTGACTTCTCTGGTGCATGCGCCTTTTTGATTTTGGTCACGCGATATTATACAATATATCTATGTCAGCAGTTACTATTAGCGATGGTCAACCCTTGAACCCTTTGTTGAGTTTTATGGGCTAATGGCGATACGAGCGCCTATAGGAGCGACTGCTCAATACAGACAATAGTTTCCGTTTTGAGATTCGTCATACGAAATTTCACACATCAATTATTATAGCTACCATTATTGAATACTCGAACCTCAATTCTATAGTTACTGATTACGAAGATTAATCGATTTTCGAGCAAGGAATAATAT
The DNA here is from genome assembly GCA_963966615.1 of Tenthredo amoena. Lineage (NCBI taxonomy): Eukaryota > Metazoa > Arthropoda > Insecta > Hymenoptera > Tenthredinidae > Tenthredo > Tenthredo amoena. The sequence goes on along the minus strand of OZ016486.1, from coordinate 2,252,539 downwards.
ATATCAAGTTGACTAACCTGAAGTTTTGCTGTGATAGTTGTATCATGTTGGGAAACTCTTTTAGTTTGCATCTTATTCCATTCTTTGACGCGACGTTAATACGGACGTCAAGTTCAATAAACAAGTGGTAATTTTCTCGTTGCGAAATTGTACTTCGTCCAAGACAATCTCCATTTTTGCACTTACTACTTTTGACGTAGGAGTTAAACTGCACTGCCTTTTGTAAGGAATTGAATCCATTCTGTGCTATAATGGTATGATTTATGGCAAGAAAGGATATACCGGTTCTCTTTGTAGGACAAGATTCATTAGAACATTCTTGTGTTGTATAAGCACTGGGTTCAGAGTGCAGTAGTTTGTCCCATAGATTTGTTATATTATCCAAAGCGTCTAATGCTTCTATGACAGTGATCCCACCAACTTCAAGAACAGGTGTTATCGTAGCAGAATACAAAGGCTTCAATAACATTGCCCTACTTTTCAACACATCTAAATTTGGTCCATTTTCCATGAATTTTAGTACGAATTGGAGGGTTTCGTTGTTTGATTTTTCAATAATACTTTTATAATCGCTGCAATCAAGGGCACTAGTGAGCAGCACTTGTACAATAGAATCAAATACGCAAGTGTTTTTTATCATGAGTTTGCGTTGCACCATTTTTCCACCTGCCATTTTGACTTTTTCCGTTGGTATAGGATTAGAGATGTTACCATTCTTGAGCAAATAGGCTTTCTTGATTAAACTCAATTTATTTTTAAGTGTAATTTCCGGAAATGGCCTAAAATATTTACTTCTTCTTTTAATGGCTTCTGGAGATTCGTCCTGTGCGCTGACAAAATTCTGAACTGTAATTACAACATACGTAACATTATTAACCTCTTGCACGGAATTGATTCTTGAAACGTCGTTATCGCCATACTTACAAGTCTCATGTGATAGTTCTCACTAAATCAAATGAAATTAGATACAGGATGGGCTCATGCAGATTGAAAAATAAACAATATCCTTATCAGTAGCTAAGGACATTGCTATCACAGCATTCAATTTTTCCGTCGTGCACAATTAGATTATGTATTCATAATTTTAATTCAGACTTACCTGGAGAAGTAGACTCGATTGTATTCGGGTTTACCAATTCTGAGCAGAAATTACCGAGACATGTGTTTTCATGATTGTCTTCTGATAATTCAACTTCATTGGTCTTTGATGGTGATCCTGTCGAACAGACTTGGCTGGTGCCGAACTCCTCATCTTTTAATAAATTCAACTCTAAAATGTCTTCTTGCATTTGACCAATGGGTTGTACTTTCGAACCTTTATTCCTCCAATTTTCCACTGACATTAAATCAAGATCGTCAAAACCTTCGTTTTCACAGGATATTGTACCTGCATTTATCTTATGTTCCTCAGACAATTTCGATCTATTACTTGATACCTGATTCGTCATCCGGTAGCAAATTAATTTTGAAGAAAAAATGTTTGCACCACCGTTTAAGTCTTGTAAATGCATTTTCAGGAATTTATCAGCACGTAAAGGCTTACCAAATTTTGTCATTACTCTGGTTTTCAAATCATTGAAGTTACCCTCGCAATAACTCGATGATGCATGTTCATGCTTTGAATTAAAATGGGGTATCATGACACCTGTCCATAGTGGAAATTCCTTAATTAACTGTTGCAGGTGTTTAAAGAAGTCGGGGAGATAAAATGCATTCAACTCTCCTGCTTCGTGTTCAATTCCATTTTCAGCAATGGATTGCATTTTTTTAATCCACTCTTCAATTTTGCCTATAGGCTCGTCTTCATGATATACATCATTTTCAGCATCATGTTTCTCGTTTAGATCAATTTTTTGTAATATTTCATTGGCATCCAAGCAACCTACTGCGATGTAATTTTCTAATTTTTTCCTTGCTGATTTTGCCGATTCGTCTGAAGTTGCGGCACTATTAACGCCGTTGTGCGGATGAAGGGCGACAATACTTGTTAGTAAATAGATTTCTTCCAACCGACTAAAAGTTTGACAATCCACCATCAGGGCTACACATCGAACATAGAAATCTTTTATTGCAAGTTGTCTTATTGCAGTAAAACATTTCCACCGTGTTACTAAGTGTATTAGGTGCGCTACATCTACTCTTATGAATGTAGCCACTGGCCTTTTCAAGTTTGAAGTACTTTCACTTTTTTCCATCAGAAATGAAAAGCATAAGTTGATATATGATTTGATTGTTTGATTATCAAATGCAAGAGCAAATGCATATAAAAGTGCTCTTGAATAATCAGATACTACCTCTGGAGGTTTGGGTACTTGTCGTATCCACTGTTTCAACCAAAATTCTATAAACTCGGTTTCGTTCTTTTCGGATAGCATCTGGTTTACCGATACGGAACACCCATCAAAATTTATAACTATCGCATAAAGGAATATGTGTCCTGATTTGTTCAAACCCCTGGGCAATGCTTGCACAATACTACCAGTTGTATCAATGCTTATACATGCAGAATCTTTTCTTAATCTCAGGTACTCTTTATACACATGTACTTGAACTTGAGATCTGTAGAAAGTGTAAAAGGGATTAGACCCAACTGCTTGGACAGATCCCGTGTAGGGCGAAGTGACCATCATTTCTTCTATTGCTCTAACTATATCTCTCCCATCTATTTTTCCGACTCCTAGATCCTTTTCTATTCTTTCTTTTTTTGCTTGGCGCAAAACGTCTGCTTTGTACAGAATTGGCGGCTCAACGTCGCCAAAATCCATCTCTTCTCTAGCAATCTTTTTTCTCCAATTCGAACAGCCTTCAGCTACTATTTCTTTTGACACTTGACATCTCTGTATACCGGCCAACGGGCGCTTAACAATTTCATGAGCATCGGTCGAGGTGTCACGGGTATGTATTTCAATGATGACGTCCACATTTTCGTCTGGTTCCTTTTCTACGTAGCCAATGAATTTATTGGAACACTGTTTACTTGTGCATTTACCATGAATTATTATATAATGTTCACTCTCTGGAGATGGATGCACTTTGGCACGCTTAAAATCATAGGCACAAGGGAGTCGGTACTGTTTCCAAAATTGATGAAAAATCGTGTGAGTCCATACTTTAGGTTCCAAAATCAAATATTTTCTATCTTTGTATTCAACTGGAATTTTAGGTTTAATAGTTCTCCATATATCAGTTTTTATTACAAGGAGGAAATCAGGTTTTTTCTTGAAATCTGGATCATTATCAATGATATCCTTCGTAATATCTAAGGCAGACTTTTCGGCGGAAGTGTCAGTCAAGCTGTAGTTGGCACTGTTATTATTTTTGTCTGGTAAGTAAATGCCTAGCTCTTTTCTCATCAATGTTAAGATTTTTCTTCGATCTTCACGAACATTGATGTAAATTGAATGCGGGTTCCATTTCCCCTTCAATTCCTTACTGATATTAGTCCATACTTCAGAAGTATACTTCGGTAATTCAGGTTCAGTGAAGTAATCAGCATATTTTTTCAAAGCAGCAATTGCTTCGTTCACTGTTACTATTGAAGTACGTGGCATCTGAAGTATAAGTTGATGTATATGTATATTAGGGTGGGTCAAAAAAAAATTTTTTTTTCTTCCACACGAGTTCAAAAGTTTCATTTGGGTATGAAAATATGCCTGTTAACATTCGAGCTCTTAATATTAATATTAAGAGATGGCGCATCGCAAGTTTCTATTTCCCATTTAAATAACATAGCAAATGGTTTTTTTTTTGTTTGGAATCTTATACCTGGGTAATGGCATACTGTACAGACAAGCCCATGACATATTTTTATAGAGAATTGAATGCTCTACAAAAAAGCTCTCTTATAATTTTTTGATAACTCAACTTTGTTTAATACTCACCTAGAGTACCAAGAATGTAATAATAAATTAGGCAAGTATTCAAAAGAGTTAAGTTATCAAAAACTTATAAGAGACCTTTTTTGTAGAGCATTCAATTCTCTATAAAAATATGTCATGGGCTTGTCTGTACACTATGCCATTACTGAGGTATAAAATTCCAAAAAAAAAAAAAAGATTTGCTATGTTATTTAAATGGGAAATAGAAATTTGCGATGCGCCACCTCTTAATATTAATATTAGGAGCTCAAATTTTAACAGGCATATTTTTATACCCGAATGAAACTTTTAAACCTGTTTTCAAAAAAAAAAGAAATTTGTTTTTTTTTTTAACCAAACAACAAATAACATCCACCATACAGTGTAAACTGCATTCTTAGAAGGAATTGGGCGAGCGCACCACGTGATAATTTATTAGACCGGCAGTTAAATATCTTACTTTAATTTGTGTCCCATGAGGTTTCTTTCTAATGTGAGTAAAAATAATAACTGCAGCTTCACAAGACTACCTCATTTGTAGATTGTTCATCATTGTCGAGATTTGAAAGCTCAGCAAACTAGCTTGTCCTATAGTATGACAATCACAGTTAAAAGTCAAATTTTTGCCTCAACATAAGATCATAATTTGTTATAATAATCGAGTTAGAAAAATCTTGGAAGCTTGAAAATTTATGTTACATACAATTTGAAGTTTATATTACATACTGACATGAGGGAAAAAATTTCAGAGAGATACTTTGTACGACTGGATCTTATATTTATAGTTGGAAACAGCCTGAAACGATGTCGTCTCGATTAGAGAAAAATAAAATAAACCATATGGCAGGCACGACAAACCATACAATATCTCTATCCAACCATAAGGATGATCACGAATGAAATATTTTGGAAGCTGATTCCAGAAATACCGCATACACCACGTAAATAATGAGAAATTTGCGATCAAAAATGTATTTTCAATGATTCTTCGAACATCTTCTTTTCGAGTAAACCTTATATTGATGAAATGTACATTTGTTAGTCATTTTTTCAGGATACGAGGAGAAAAAGGCAAATTTTGTATAAGATACACGGTGAAAAAGTTACTTTCAATCGTTTTGCCGTTGGCGCAGAGAACAAACATTTTTGTGGTTTACTCGCCGATATTTTCGCTTACAAATTTCCTACTCTTCTAATTAAAAACAATCAAATATGTGATAGATATCTAACATATTATGGGAAAAAGTTGTAAAAAAATCAGTCGATTCGGTGACACAGGCGTGGTAGGACGCACTGTTTAACATGGAATGACCCAATTGTCAATGACATAACTACCTTTTTCACAAACAAAGCATATACCTGAATTTTCCTGAATCGTAGAGCCGGAGGAATAAACGGAAATTTTTGCACAAATGTTCAAGAACCAATGCAAATTGAGCTTTTCAAAAATTCGGTTTCAAGTTTCCTGAGAATTGGCGGTAAAACAGGATTGAGGTTGGATTCCTTACCACGTTGCGCTCAGCACTGAAATATAATGGGACGCTTATTGTCCTGGTGGGGGTAGCAATTCTGCGCGCAGAGAAACATAGCTCAGCAGAGGATACCCGTCCTTTTCTGTACCGTCCGAATCAAAATGTTATTTGTAGTAAATGAAACGAGGTTTTATATCGTACATACGATCTTAGATATACTGTACACGGTATGAGAAAGACAGGTATCCCCCGTTGAACGAGCTTTTTCGATACCCAGATTTTGCACTCTCCCTTGTCAACCAAACCTCGAGAGTGGGCTACCAATAACCACCAAACGATTCCCAAAAAATTAAAAAATTGGATATAGGGGGGGAATTGAACTTCACTCTCAAATTTCGTTTCCCATATTTTGGAAAAACTATTCGCCAGTATTGTACTACATTAATAAACAACATACCGATGGGGTCGGACAAGCATAGACTTTCGGTTTTCTCATTAGAAAAATAACTTCACTATGCCATGCCTTGAGAGTGGATTACCGAACACCGCCTAACGCCCACCAAACGAATCCGAACAGAAAATTGAATCGGTTCCTCTATTCATGTCCATAGTTGTATGAATAATGATGAAAAAAAATTATGGTAATCGTAGCGAACTGGATAAAAGGGTTGAAGTAACTTGAATGTAGTGCCATTTTTAGAGTCACTTCGACCTTTTTCGCATTCTCTCAAAAGTATCATTATTGGCCAAATTGGATGTGGTGGCGAAGAGGGGGAGGAGGGGGGGGGGGGGCGAAGCTTCACGGTCGACTTTCGTCTTGCAGGTTGAAAGAAAAAAAATATCCCATACCAAAGCTGGAGAATGGACTACCAAACACCATCAATCGACCACCAAACGATTCCCGAAGAAAAAAATTAAAAAATGCAACGTGGGGGGGCTAACTTCGCGCTGGATTTTCGTTTTTTGCGTTTACAAAAAAGACCAGTTAATACCAAACCTCGAAAGTAGACTACCAAACACCACCAAACGACCACCAAACGATTCCCATAAAAAAAAATTAACAAATTCAATACGGGGGGGCGAACTTCACGCTCAAATTTTGTTTTTCACATTTCGAAAAAGCTATTCGCTACCAAATCTTGAAAGTGGACTACCAAACACCACCAAACGACCACCAAACGATTCCAATGAAAAAAAGGTGAAACATCTGAGGTGGGGGGGCGAACTTAACGGAGGTAAATATTCGTCCTCCGAGCACAGCTTCATCCTCCAGGGGATCACAAAACTTGACCAACATTGAGGTTGACGACAGTGACAATTCGTCGACAATGAATGATGATGATAATATTCAGCAGAATCTAGCGAGGCCAAAAAAACGAGGGACAAGTCAGTTGGGTGTGCAATTGTCTGCTTATCAAGAAAATGTTAAATTGAAAGAGATAGCTCAGCAGACACGACACAAAGAAATTAATCAAAGACAAGACGCAGCACTTGATCTTTTAAAAGTAATTGCAGATTCGTTTTCGAAATTGACATCTAAAAAACCGTAAGAAGACTGTTTCCATGTAGAACGACACTTGAAGTTTGCATCGTTGGAACGTAACGAAATTCGACGAAAATTAAAAAAAAAATCTTAATCTACAAAGAAATGATCCTGCTAGGTCCAAGAAGTGAAATCGACTACAAATAACTTAAAAACTTGCATTTAGTTGCGTTCTAACGATGCAAACTTCAATGTCATTACTGGCTACAATACTTTATCTATGTATAGAAGAATATCTGAACTTACCTGCCTTTGCTACGTACCTCAAGTTTAACGTTACTAGTGAGAATCAGGTGAAACCGAATGGTCCATCCGCCCAGACGGCGAATATTTGGTATTTTTATATGGATAGCCACTCGTACTGAAAATCGCTAGAGTGATTCCATCGACCCTAGGGATTTTTCAGCGCAACGAGTGGTTATCCCCCTAAAAATACCAAATATTCACCGTCGGGGCGGATGGACCATTCGGTTTCACCTGATTCTCACGGTATATAATAATATAGTGTACCAAAGTAGTATATGTTAATTTTTTATTTTCGATTAGGAATATTGATATAACTTTTTAAATAATACCTAAATACTGGCCATATACTATTCTAAGAACGTATACTGCCACAGTTTTCCATAGTGTTGAGTTGTTACCTTTGACAAAAATTATATTCCTGTTATAGATACTTATTATAACATAGGTATATTGTTTTGTGATGTTTTTTATAATCTAGATTAAGTTGACTGCAAATAAAATATGAATTGAACATGTATTTTCAAATTAGCCACTATTGTATTCTTTGATTTGATGAAAGTGTAATAAAAAAATATTGTACATACGAATATGGGTTACACACTTTTGGAATGCCACTATTCTTTAAATGATTCAGTTATTCAATGTAGCAATCCTGCGATTCTGTCTCTTTATGCTACACCTTCGTCAATACCATTTCGAAGATCACCTGGGTTTCGTACATCATTATTATATTCATCATCAACTTGCATGAATTGAGCAACCTCTCCCACATAAACTTCGATAAAGTCATCTTGATGGTTCAAACAAACATTATGAAGAACACATGCAGCAATTATGGTTGCAGGAATCAAATCAACTCGATTCATATCAAGGTAGCGTAGACGACGAAATCTTCCAAATAATAAAGAAAAACATCTTTCGATAACTTGACGTGTTTTCGCATGGACCGTGTTGAAATTTTTTTGAAAACGGGTTACATTTCTTCTTTCTATGTAAGGAGGTATGCACCACTTCATAATGGGATAGGCTTTATCACCAATGATGAATTGTTCTGGTCCAAAATAGTTGTTTGGTAGATTCATGAAAGAATCGTAAATGTCAGAATTTCTAAAAATACGGATATCAGAGACTGAACTGGGATATCCTGCAAAGCAATCTATGAAGTTCAATGAATTGCCACAAATTCCTTGAAGGGTTATACCATGGAAACGTTTCCGGTTAATATATGCTTCTGGACTTTCCTTTGGTGCTTTGATAGGAACATAGGTTCCATCAATAGCACCAATTACACCGTGAATACCAGCCATTCTGGAAAATGCTTCTTTGATGATCATCCTTCGTTCTTCAGAAGGCCATGATATCACCTGAGGTGCAATATTGTTAAGTGCTCCAATCACTCTAACAAATGCCGCAGACAAGGTTGACTTGCCAAGTTGAACCGACAACCCACAGATCTCAAAAAACGAAATTCGACATTGAAAAAAATTTTTAATTTGGTAAAGTAGCATCTCTTTTTAGTATACCTATAACTGTCTGGTGTTGCTAACAGCCAAAGTACGGCAAGTAACTGTTTTTTTGTGTCCAGTGTTTGTCGACCAGCACAGCGGCCACTTTGCAATAATGGAGAAATATTATCTAAGAGCCACTCGAAAGCTTGCCTTGAGATACGAAAATGACTTTGGAATTCCTTGTCAGTACTCAACTCTATTGTACGTTCAACAAATAGTTCAATCCGATGTGGTATGTTTCTTTCTCCATTGACTCTATTGGCAAGTCTATGAACAAACAATTCAATATGTTCATCATCATCGGAGTCTTCCTCTTCTGGCTCTGCCTGATCAAAAAATATCATTCGGCATAGTGTGACTACATTCTGGATACCATATAATATCACATCCATAATTGGACGTTTCAGTTATGGGAAACTAGTTTTCTGAAACATATAAACATGTTAATTATAATTACCAACTATAATCATTTTGACATAGTTATAAGCATCCTACTTACCAAATAACAACTACATTAATTAATCGCAATTCAACCTGTATCGCGCACTATCACTGTCACACGTTTTCTAAATTCAATAAGAAATGTCGAATATTTCGGTAATATCATGTATCTGTTTGAAATGGTTGAACTTAAAAATTGTGTTGTACGCATGCGCGACGTAAAACGCCGCAGTCAAGAGTACGACGAAAAGTTGTCGCCCCAGACGTACGTCCAAATTGAATCAGAACGCCGTGATGATGATTGTCGGACAAAACATTTAGGGAATCGGAACCACTTTAGACAAAAAGTTGTTGCCCGGACGTTTGATCGGAACGTACCCCTGTATTCGTATTGTGTAACTTTGACGTTTATTTGTTGCCATGCCGATAGCTACACCGCGAAAAGTTATCCGGCGCGTTTATACAACGCCGTAACTATATGTGTCACAGTTTGAAATCTTTTTGGTTAATGAAGTGATTTTGAATAGAAGATATTTTACGATCGAACATATTGAAGATATTTTACTAAGAAAAATACTAAGCGGTAAGTGCATTTGTTCATCCTGTTCTAATTTCGAGTGTGGAGTAGCGTTGAAAATTGACGGTCTTCAAATCTACTATTTGTCAATTGAATGAAATGGGCAATTCCACCTCAAATCGGGTACGGAATTATCTCCTTTTTTTTTTTTTTTAATCGGAGTAAATTTTATTAAATATATGTGAAAAACGGTGACCCGTATATTTTTTTATAGTTATTAAAATTGTTTTTAAAATAAGTGAGTGATCGACTTTAGGAATTATTATCTCCGGTTCTACTAATCGTAGAATACAAATCACATTTTTAATATACATCTAATATCTAATTGATATCATATCATACAGGGAAGAATATGGATCCTAATATTGTATTGGGTATTGTTGTACTCGATGAAGAAATAGATGCTGATGAAGATAGGGAATTGGCCCAGATAATACGACTGCGTCATGCTGGTTTACATGATGCTTCAAATCCGCTTGAAGAAATGCCGCGCGAATACTTTCGACAGCATTACAGGTTTTGTAAAATATTATATCTTTATGAAATTGAGACATTTAATAAGTGATAGTGAGCATTGTTTTCAGGGGTGGACAGTTTTGTCTCATTTTACCCTAGTCGTGATACAGACGCCATTTCAAATCTCCGGAACCACCTTTGTTGAAAAGGTCTTTCAATGAAATAGCAATTAAATTTCACTTATGCATTTTCGTATTGCAACAGCATTAATTTTTAAAAACGATAAATTTATTGCATAACGTCAATTTATATTAACTAAATTCAAATTCAATGTCGCTCAGTTTATGCATCGACCAAGAGGCATACGTTACTTTAATTCCCGCAGGTTACAAAAAGAAACCGTAGCATGGCTGTGCGAATTATTGACGCCACGAATCCAGCAGATTAGAAATACGTCTATCCCTATTCTGTTACAAGTACGTTATTTTATTTTGACTGCTATAAATTTTCAGACGGTCAATATGAAATGAGCATGTAGCTAAATTTTTCAGCAAGAGTTAGCAGCCAAACGAGCTAAACGTCTTATACCAGTCTTATATAATTATAAAAAAAATAATAATTCACAGGTCTTGTGTACCCTGAGATTTTTAGCTCAAGGGAGCTATCAACGTTCAATCGGGGAGTCCGAGCATCATTGTATTTCACAGACATCTGTGAGTCGGGTTGTGCGTCGAGTTTCAACTGCCATGTCTAATTTGGCAAACCAGTGGGTTAAATTCCCACAGACCGTAGCTGAAAGAGCGCGAATATCTGCTGGGTAATAATATGATTCGTTATGATCCAATCTTATTTCAACCTTATTCTTTGTTTCGTTAGCTTTGATAAGATTTATACCAGAGACGCTTTAGATTTCAAGCGATCGCTGGATTCCCAGGAATAATTGGATGCATCGACGATACGCAGATTCCGATTTTTCCACCATCTGAAATGCCATGGATGTATCTCAACCATAACAGTACTCATTCACTGAACGTTCAAGCCACATGTGACCACAAAATGTGTATAACTTCCCTAACTTTTTTTCCGGGTTCCACCCATGACGCGAGGGTGTGGAAAGAATCTGCTGTAAAGCAAGAGATGAATCGACTGGATCGACACCGCGTTGGCTTATTCTTTTTGTTAGGTAATTAATTCACACCAAATTGGTATATCGAATTCCAAATTTTATCATGTATGTTCTTTGATTTCGACATAACAATGGAATCTTCCACATTTTGGTCTTTTATAAGTATGTTTAGTATTCCAACCTTTTTTTGTAAAAACTTTAAATAGCTAACTGCCTACTTGTATATTATAGCCTGCAGCATTGCCTTATTGCTAGATTTTTATTCAAAAGCACTACGGCCGCATGTTGAATACGTAAATAATACAACATAAGTCTTGTTAACGTGTTTATTGCAACATATCACATCCATATTACGAAAATCATATCGCATCTCTAGCGCCATAGGGGCATACGCTGTAAGATGTATCTTAAGAGCCATAAAAGCATAATATTTTTTTTTTATTAGCACAATAGCATCCGAACAACTTTGAATGGATATTCTTATATACACAAAATCTAAGACCAAATATAATTATACATTATGGTGGTGCAAAAAAAAAAAAAAAAATTTTTTTATTCTTCAAAACAGGTTAAACAGTTTCATTTAAGTATAAAAATATGCCTGTCAAAATTTGAGCTATTAATGTTAATATTAAGAAGTTACTCATCGCGAATTTCTATTTGCCATTTAAATAACATAGGAAATTTGTTATTTTTTTTTTTTTTAATTTTATACCTCCGTAATGTCATATTGTACAGACAAGCCCCTGACATATTTTTATAGAGAATTGAATGGTCTACAAAAGAGGTCTCTGGTAATTTTTTGATAACTGAACTTTTTTTAATACTCACCTAGAGTACCAAGAATGTATTAATAAATTAGGTAAGTAGTAAAAAGAGTTGAGTTAGTAAAAAATTATAGGAGACCTTTTTTGTAGACCATTCATTTCTCTATAAAAATATGTCATTATATTGTCTGTACAATATACCATTATCGAGGTATAAAATTAAAAAAAAAAAAAAATTCCTATGTGCTTTAAATGTGAGATAGGAATTCGAGCTGTGCCATCTCCTAATACTAATATTAAAAGCTCAAATTTTAGAACAAATATTTCATACCTGAATGAAACTTTGGAACCTGTTTTGAAGAGAGAAAAAAAAAAGGTTTATTTTGAACCAGCCTATTATACTGTAACTTTTTGGGTGCTGTACGCGACACTGAAGGTGTCGCGTGTGGCTAGTTACTTGTGAGTGTCTTTACTCTAGATTATTTTCTAGGGCTCCTTGGTAGAGATAAGCAATTTGTTAGTCCCTGATACAGACTAGGGCGGAGCGAATCACACCGTAGCTGCCTCCCTCAGACCTGGATGCTGCAAGCAGCACCGAGGCTGTATCAGACTTGGGATTCGACGCACTTGCCGAGACAGTATCTCGACTTGGATGCGCAAAGCGCACCAAAGCGAGTATCTGATCTGTGCAGTGCAGTCGTCACCGAAGCTGTATATTAGCTAATGGATAAAGGTGTTGGTAAGAACCGTTCAATCTACTTGAGAAAAAGATCTGAATGAAAAGGGAATCGTCTCGGTTGACAAAAGTTTTAATCAAACATTTAGGATATAAGTTTAAATTTGCTAAATGGTTGCAACCGAGATTTTGATACAAAAATAATTTAAATAAAGTCTATTACAATGTGTAGATTTAGCATCGCTACGGCTCTACTACCGTTATAACGTAATGAAAATTAGTGAAATAAATTAAGAACAAAAGTAATCAAAATAAAGAAGAGAAAATTAAATATAATCGAATTGACTCTACCACGTAAAACGCCGCTATGGCCGTTTCCGTATAATTTATATGACGCTAAAGAGAACCGCGGCGCTATGCCTGTGCGGCCTCGGAAAGAGTAGAATTGTGAGTCAGCGTGGCGCTTTACCTAACACTGCTGATTAGCCATGTTAGCGCTGCGCTTATACCGTGCGATTATGTGGAAACTACACGCTCCAAGCGCGCGAACTTTGATTTGCTCGAATATCATCGGCCGGTGAAATCGCGCCAGCAACTCCACCAACTTTTCAGTAATATCCCTAGCTCTGTCGTCTGCTGGATTCACAAGAAACATAACCTATTCCTGCCACGGTCTGCCGCCATTTGTATTTGACAACAATCGGAAACAAACAGCAGACGGACTCTAGGGATATTCGTGCAGAGTCTGAAATTGGTGTCCCTCGTAATAGTCGAATAAATCAGCGCCTGCGCGCTTGGAACCTGTAGTTTCCACATAATCGCACGGTATAAGCCCTTAATATTAACATTAAGTACTCTCCCAGAACGTGAAATGATTTCTCATTTAAATTACATGGAAATTAAAATTTTTTTTTTTTTTAAATTCCATAGCTCGGTACCATTTTATGCTATTATATCGCGAAAAGTGGCAAATTACTCAGCATTAAGCGCTCTACAAAAGTAGCCATTGCGACTTAACTGTAACTCACACCGGTGAGGCAGTACAGGTCACTAAAAATACAAGAAATTTCTACAAAATTTGACTTTAGTGTGAGTTACAGTTAAGTCGCAATGGGCACTTTTGTAGAGCGCTTAATGCTGAGTAATTTGCAACTCTCCGCGATATAACCGATGGTATAGTCACCGATTGACGTCACTTGTTGTGCGCGGTTGATGGTGCGCGTTGTGACGTATTGTCTCGGGATTAGATCACTCGATCCGTTACAATACATATGCCTTCTTGTTTTTATGCTTAATAATAATGAATCCAAAAAATGCATATAAACAAAAATAAATTATAATGAAATAAATCGCGCAAATTCAAATTTCAACACATACCGCATCTATAATGCCATAAGTCATATCGTCGTTATATGCCTTTATGGCATACTAATACCAAAAAGGCATGTAGTCTTTTCAAACTTGGCCTATCGATTTGAAAACATGAAAATCGAATATAAAGTTATTACAAAAAGATCTGTTATACCAAAACCAAAAGAGTCAAATCTATGCTCCGAAAAATATGCCTTATGGCATTATTTTTTTTTTTTTTTTAATTTTCGAGCTAATTCAAAGAAGACATGTAATTAAAAAATGTACATGCCTTTTTAGCAGTATCTCAAAAAAAGGTGAAACAATTGATGCCAAAAGTGAAAATCATTTAGACTATACTCCGTTCACGGAGAGAATACCCAAATGTCGCGCAGCTTTGAACGGCCTGAGAGTCGGGTGGGGGTAAGGGGGGTCACAACTCAACGCCGTATCTAAATTATCATACGTTTGGGCCCCGGCCGATAATGTACGCTCTGTGAAGAAATTGACTGCTTCGGACAAAGACTCGGGGCCCCCGCGTCGGTTATACCGGGTCTGCTTAGCCATGCGACCCGTTTAGCGAAATGGAGAGGGTAAAATAGGCGCAGCGTTGGGCGGGATGTGACCGAACCGGACGAGTTCTGGACCCCTATTCAGTAACTTTTCGGTTGCGATCCGTTCGGTTCGGTTCGTTTTCGAGCCGAACGGAAATCTGTCCGAACGGAACCAGTCGAATTCCTATTTGCTATTCAGAAACACAGCGCCGTGGCTAGGGGTGGTGCAATGGAGCAACCGCACCAGGGCGCCTGCGAGCGAGGGGCGCCCAAAACTGATCTGATTCTGAAAAATTTCACCACTGCGTCAAAGCGCCCAGGCGAGCGCGGCATGAGCGCTATACACATGCGTCCTCCACCCTAGTTCAGTGATCGGCGCGCTGAAACTGAAGCGCTTTTCTCATTAGATGTCGCTCGTCGTGTCGGCCGTACCAGACTCTCCAGACGTACGAGCTCCTGTCACAAGTCTTCCACGCGGGACTGCACTATACTATTGTTCTCTCACGATAGTTGCGCTTGCGCCGAATCAATTAGTCCAGAAGCATCTGGAGTGAACGCTTGCCTGGTCCTTGATCGTACGTGAATGTTAGACTGGGAATCTACTACAAGCGCTACTCATACTAGCTGGAAGATACTGTTACGTAGAAGCGCAGAAAAAATTAAAGTCCGAACGGTTATACTCGGATAATTCCGAAATCGAATTGTTTAGGGAGACATTAATATAATTTGTCAGTTTCCGTCAGTTCAGACTTTTTTTTCCAATTATCATAAGATGGATCGTAAAAAAAAATCTGGCTGGGAATTTAAAAAAAAGCGACTAGCTCGGGAGAAAGAGGTGCAGAAATATAGTCCTATAAGCTCGTTTTTGACTAAACCTGAAGCAATATCCAAAAATATCCCCAAAACTGTTCTCGAACCTACTTCGAGTTCCGACCGAATCAAAAATATTATGACATCGGAACCGCCATCTGTTAATTCCGAGTGCTGTGATTCATTAGCAGTTATAGAGAACATCATTTCCGATGCTGAATCTGATACGAATGTAGAGCCATCCTCGAAACATTGTAAGATTTCTGATAATTCACATGCCCGAGACGACCATGATGTATCTGTTTTTGAAAAAATTTATGCTGATCCGTCAACTTGGTCATCTCTTACTGATCAAAAAACGCGAGAGCTTATTGTCCGTAAGGGCCCGACGCAAATAAGAAATATAGATTTTCCAGTCCATAATGGAAGACGTTTTTCACCCGACTATTATACGAGGAGTCTCAATAACGGTGAACTAGTAACAAGACCCTGGTTAATCTATTCGAAACCGCATAATGCCGTCTTCTGTTTCTGTTGCGTTTTATTTCCTAACCGAAAATCAGCGGAACATGGTTGGCCAAAGACCGGATCTTCGGATTGGGTTCATTTGTCACGAAATCTTTCGAATCATGAAAAGTCTGCCTCGCACGCAGCTGCATTTAAGGGGGGCAACCGGTTTAGACGGGTCAAAAAATCAACTTTTTTTTTATTTCATAAATTGTTAGTAAAACTATTCAAGAATATCGTGCTAAAATTTCAAAGCAAAATTCCGACTAGTTCCGATGCTATGAGCATAAGTGTCCGTCCGTCGGTTCGGCGCCGAAGCGCGCGGTAGTTAGAACGCAGCGGTCGCTCAGGTCGTCCCTTATTCAGTTACCTGGCTCAATACCCCTGTAGTACAGGATAATAGAGCGAGGGGGATTTCGGCAGAGCGGTTGAAGAAGAAGAGGGGTTGCTATATGGTGCTGGAATAGCTGATTAACCGGTGAGCAGTTTATATAATTATTACTGCCTTGAATTTCTCGTTTTCGCTACATTATTTTTCAAATGCGTTTTTCTCGAAACTACTTTTTTTCAACTGGTGGGCATTCTAGCTCAAAAAGTTATTGACCAATCGTTCTGAAAATTTGTGTGAATATTCTTTATTCAATTATAATCTATATGAACCTAACTCTGGGATGATATTATTATTAAAAATTATTTTTTTTAATGCAAAAAAGGTGAAGAAACATGGTATAAAAACATGACATTGCGTTCAAACACCTCAAAAACATGCAATTTTCAACTTTTTTTTATCACAATGAGGTTCATATTCCTAGGGAATATGTTGTTAACGGAAAAAAAAAAGTTGTAATGATTACAGATGAAAATTGTGACGTCAGGAATGCCCACCAGAAAAAAACTCGGATGGCGATCGGCCATGGACAGCAGCTTCTAACTCCACTATTTCCGGCGGAAATGACTTGAAAAAATTACAAAGTGTACTTTAAAACATGAATAAAATATCCTCCAAGTTTAAACAAATTCTGATTTTTCCTTCCCTGTTAAAAAAATCCACGAAAAACACCAAAATTTTGGCCTCCTGAACCGGTTGCCCCCCCTCAAAGAATGGAAAGAATTCGATCATCGCGTGCGCTCCGATCGCACGATTGATGCTGAGAATCAGCGTGCTATAGATCGTGAAATTACACATTGGCGTAGTGTTTTAGAGAGGATCGTAAGCATAATACAGTTCTTATCTAGTCAGTCACTTGCCTTCCGCGGTACCTCTGAGAAGCTATACGAACACAACAATGGTAACTTCCTTAAACTGATAGAGTTATTCGCAAAATTTGATCCAGTTGTGGCGAAACATATTTCAGGCATAATTAATAAAGATACACGGCCCCATTATTTGAGTAACGTAATTCAGAACGAAATTATCTCATTGAGGTCCAACAAAATAAGAAATGTTTTGTTGAATCTAATAAAGTCCGCGAAATACTATTCAATTATTCTAGATTGTACCCCTGATATAAGTCACGTCGAACAGATGTCGATCATTATTAGATTTGTGGCAAAACAAGAAAATTCAAATGAATTCGGAGTCCGCGAGCATTTCCTGGGTTTTCTTCCAGTGTACGATACTTCGGGAGAGGGCCTCACTACTACAATTTTTGAAGAACTTGCAAAATTAGATATTCCAATCGAAAATATGCGTGGTCAGGGGTATGATAACGGCGCTAACATGAAAGGAAAACGAGCAGGTGTACAAAACAGAATTTTAACAGTAAATCCACGAGCCTTCTTTGTACCATGTTCGGCCCATACCTTGAATCTGGTAGTGAATGATGCCGCTTCTGCTTCCGGAAAAGTTGGGGATTTTTTCAGGCTGTCCAAAAGATCTATACATTTTTTTCCAGCTCAACGTACAGGTGGGATGTTTTGAAAAAACACATTACATCTCTTACAGTAAAGTCTGTCAGTGATACTCGTTGGGAGAGTCGAATCGAGGCAATTGAACCATTGAGGTATCAGTTAGGGGAAATTTATGACGCCCTACTGGAAATCTATAATGATGAAAAAAAAGATCATGTGACGCAGCATGAAACAAGATCCTTAGCCAATTCGATTGCTGATTTTCGCTTTATATGTAGTGTTGTTATTTGGTACGACATCTTGAGTAAGGTAAATGTCGTTTCAAAAATGCTGCAAAATCCAAAATTAAATCTTCTAGATTGTAAGAGTATGTTGCGTGAAACTGTTGCATTCTTGAATCAATACCGAAGCGAAGAAGGATTCGCTACTGTATTGCAAGAAGCAACTGAAATTGCATCTGAGGTTAAAGTTGAGCCAATTTTCCGTGCTACCGCGATAGCTCGTATACGACGTAAGAAACGTACGTTCGATTACGAATGTGAAGATGAACCCATTTCTGACCCGAAGGATCGCTTCAAGGTTGAATTCTTTTATTTCATCATCGATACGGCAATAAATTCAACTACAGAACGATTCCAGCTTTTGGAATCGCACTGCTCCATGTTTGAATTTCTGTATGACATCTACAGTTTAAAAGGAAGAGCTAAAGAGGACATTATGAAAAGTTGTAAAGACTTGCATATAGCCTTGACTTACCGCGAAAGTATGGACACTGATGCAATTGAGCTTTGCGATGAGCTGATAAACTTATCTACGCTATTGTCGTCGAGTCAAACTCCAATTCAATGTTTCAATTATATCGTCAAAAGCGACTTAGAATCTCTTTTTCCAAACGTATTAGTTGTCTTACGTATTTTAATGGCATTGCCTGTATCTGTTGCATCAGGAGAACGCAGTTTTTCGAAGCTGAAAATTATCAAAAACTACCTGAGATCAACGATGAGTCAAGAGCGTTTGGTTGGCTTGGCCACTATTTCTATTGAATCCGAGTTGAGCGCATCTATTAAATATAATGAATTAATCGATGAATTCGCGAGAGTGAAAGCTCGAAAGGTGCCTTTCTTGTAAATCATTGATGTAATATATTCCGCGCAAAAAAAGTGGTTTGGAGTCGATAAATACCGAAGAACTGACGCACTACGGGGTCCACTTTCTTTGTTCTGATTTTTATTTCAATTTTCGTTCTAAATAACTAGTTTCAACATGAAATGGTTTGGAGTCTCTAATTACTGTGGAATTGACGCACCACGGGGTCCATTTCCATAGTAACAACTAAAAATATCACATCAATTAATAACCAATCCAATCTTTAATACTTGTGAGTTCTTTGTATATAATGGTTAAGTATATTATCGAAACCAGGTTTCATTGTATTCTGGAATGTTTTTAGTAAATAGTCCAGTGAATAGGCGCTCCCATGGAAGGTTGCACCAGGCGCCACGAGCCTTAGCCACGGCACTGCAGAAACACATTCGACAAGAGATTCCGTTCGGCCCGATGATTCCCGAAGATAACCACATTGATGCCTCGTATGACGTCAGATATGCATCTAAACCATCGTCCATCTTTGATTTTCGACCAATCAGAATGAAAACAATATACCCGCGATTCCGGCGTTCATTTCAAATTGACTCGACTAGCGCCAAATACGTGAAAATACAAACATGGAGCCAGAAACGGTAAGTGCGATTATTGTTATATTTAATTTGTGTGATTTATTAATCATGATGATGAAATTGTGAGTAATGTGGTCTTTTAAACAGTTATGCAAGTGGTATCCTCATGTGGAAATGTATACAATTTGTTTTCATTAATAAATATAACCTACATAATTATACATAAACTATACATATATCCACAGAAGACCGTTCTAATTACACAGAGTCTGCGATGAAAAAGTTGTTTATACGTCTGCTTCATATAGATTTACGTGTGCTGAATCCGAAAATAAATTAATTTTTCCCGTATCACATCACATTTCATTAAGTTATTAGAGATATGTAAACCACAAACCACTTTCTTTTTTTTTTTTGCAGGACTTTGTTGTTTACATATGTTTATTACGGGGCGTTATAGTACTACACGATATTGTCACCCGAGGTTGTTATTTGACCCGACAAAATACAGGACATCGCTTTAAATACTGTTGCTCGAAAATCAAATCAGATTCAATCATCTTGCCGGGCATCCCATGATCAACGGAGGATTATGTTGGCATTCATGACGGCCCACCCGTCATTGGTCAAGGGAGAGTTTCTGGGTGCGCAGGGGGCAATACAGAAGGCGGCTTTGTGGGCTCAATTAGCTGCACAAATGAACTCCCAAGCAGATGGAACAACCAAAACCGTTGACAAGTGGACGAAGGTAATGCACAATTTCCATGAATTCAAATGCCTCTTGATATTTTTTATAAAAGGTTTGGGGTTACCATTTTTTGTTTTGTTTTTTTAAATTAAAATATCCATGATTTTTTCACTTTTTGTGATCGGTGTTCAAATTTGATCAATGTATATATTCAATGATTTCTTGTATTATTCATTCATCAATAAACCAATCGATCAATTTTGTTACTAAACATGGATTAAATTTGATTCCAGTCGTGGCAGGACTGGCGCAGCTTTGCAAAAAAAAACAGGGGATTATAAATCGTTGGGCTGGGGGGACAGGTGGTGGACCGCCGACAAAACATAAACTCGCCGCAATGGAGAAGGAACTTCTCGCGTTAATCGGTAAAGTGGCTGTGGAGGGCCATGTGGAAGTCGTGGACCCCCTAGAAGCGGGAGTAAGTCCAAATCACAACTGTATATCACACATGGTGACTGACCATACTCTGAATTTTCGTAGTGCGTTATGGACAAGGCACAGGCCTCTGCTTGCAATGGGCAGGAGAAGACTAGCCAGTGCATGCCCTTGGAATCAAAAAGTTCAGATGAAGAAGTGTCTGAACAAATTGTGATTTCAGTGGTATCACTGGCTGGCCATGCCGGCTCTGCACCAGCAGTTGCTTGCTCCCGGCCGTCGTCTGCGCCAGTCCACACACCTCGCAGACGGCAATCTACAGGTTACGTGGAAGCACCTATAGATGAGCACGCATTGTCTCATGTCGCTGGGCCTTCAGGGCGGTCTAAGCGGAATCGTGCCAGGGCTCCTGCTGTTGGTGAGTCATTTATTTTGTCAATTCGAGTGGCCCAATTTGTGTTAGTGTTTGCTTGTGGAACAGTATGAACACCCAGGCCTTTATTTTACTAGTCGAGGACGAGTATGCTGAAGGGATGCTCGTCGCAGCAGAACGCCAGGCTTTGGCAACCGAGGCACATGCTGACGCTGTTCGAGAACAGACAGCAGCGATGCAGGAGCTAGCTGCAGCGACTGCAAAGCAGCCGAGATGATGGAGCTCCTGGCCGACTCCGTGCAGGCTGCAATTGAAATGTTAGCAAACATATTTTGTAAATATATTGTCAGCAGGTTTTCCCCACCACCCATGAGGTACCTTGCTTGGCGCATTTTTTTAAAGAGGTATCGCCCAGTAGCTATAATCCTCTGCAAGCCCTGAAAAAGTGGTTCTTTTCTTTTTTAAATTGTTAATACAGCAATACAAACTAGATATTCAAAGTGTCTTCACTTACCGAACAAGTTCTCGTTCAATGAGGCATCATTGCTGCGAAATGGGCCATAACACGATGCTGTGCTCAGTGTAGACGGTTGATGATGGTTTGGCGAACTGCTCGGGCCTCACGCAAGATGTTTTGCCCTTCCGGAAGTGCTCGCGGCCCAGCCTCCTCATAACGAGGATGTAGTACAGCCTCGTTTGCCAGTACTCCAACGGGCAGTTCTGGCGGTGGAGGCAGACGGGCTTTGACGCACATGTTGTGCAGCATGGCACACGCATTCGAGATCCGGCCTGCCTTCAGCGGGGTATACTCCATAACCCGTTGACGCAGCAGACAGCGGAAGCGTGCCTTCAGCACTCCGATGCAGCGTTCCACCGCACATCGAGCCCTCATGTGGCACTCGGTGTACCTCGCTTCGGGGGTCCCCTCCTCTGCGTGAAGGATAGGCGTCTGCAGCCAAGGTTCGTGCGGGTACCCCGAATCACCAAGCAGCCAGCAGTGCTCGTTGTTGGCCCACAGTTGTCGCATCTTCTCGTGCACTGCAGAGTTTCTCCAGATGAATGAGTCATGAGAACCGCCTGGAAATCTTGCCAAGATGTTGAGGATTTCCAGGTCCGAGTTGCAAACGATTTGCACGTTCAGTGAATGGAAATGTTTACGATTCACATATAGCTCCTCGTGTTCTAATGGAGCAACGATGGCCACATGAGTGCCATCAACAAACCCCAAAACACCTGGTATTGGTGTCGACTCGAAGTTCCTAGAGGGCAAATTTTATTCTGTGGTTATAATTAATTTTCTAACACATAATATTTGGTTTGCAGGATCTTACCATTGTTGCAGAGGAACGACTGATAGTTATTATATTTACATTTTATTATATTACCAATTTTATTTATTTGATGCTATTTAATTACAGTAGAACCTCGATTATCCGAACCCTCAATTATCCGAACGATGACTTAGTTTATCCGAACGCTCAATTATCCGAACGTTGGCGCGAAAGATACATTGTTGCTCGCTGCCACCGCCGTGAGCAACAATGTATCTTTGCGAGAATCGCGGGCATGCAAGGAAACGTAATGTTCTTTCTCTTAATTCGAGACTTAGCCGCTCAAAAACGCGTTACAGCCGTTCGTCAATTGAAAATTTACGATTTTATCAAAAAAATATAAAAAAAAGCATTCGACTTTCTTCAGGTGTTTAAAATACATATATATGTATGTATATATATTTCAACGTTAATATGTATGTCAAATTTCGATATATATGTATGTACTGTTTTTATGTAAAAAGGTGTTGTTTATGTTCTCGTCCCAAAAAACCCACGTCTCGATTATCCGAACTAGTCCCGGTCCCAATTGGTTCGGATAATCGAGGTTCTACTTATTATTATATGTATTTTGTTATATATTTGTTATATTTCTTTAGTTTGATTTTATTTATTGTTTATATGATTACTATTGTTTGAAATAATTTTTTACATACAACAAATATGAACAAAACACATCAAATGCATTATTCAATCACCTCTGGATCACGGCATTTCTGGCCTCCTGAGTTTGCGGAAAGTCGATCCACCTCGTCAATGGCTCGTTCCGGTTCATCGCCTCGGTGACCTCCTCGATGGCTCTGCTAACGCTCGATTGACTTAACCCCAAGTTGCTGTCACTACCAGTTGACTTCTGGTAGCTGCTCTGGCCATAAAAATGAAGGGCGCTCAGCACCTGAACAAAAATTAGACATTGTCATGCATTACAGTTCAATTAAAATGAAGTTGAATTGTGAATCTGTACACGAACTTTGATTTCTAAGGCGACTGCTGTTGCGCGTTGTGCAGCAGGCATCAGAGGCCGCAGCTCCTCGATCAGATTTAGCGCCAAATCCTGGGTCAACCTGTACAAACCCCGAAAAACCTCATTAGTAACTTGAAAAGGGTCGGATGCGTCTCGAATTAGTCGTAGACGAATTCGATTCGCAGCGATCGCCCTCTCCCTGTCCCTGGCCTACTCTATCTCTTGTTGGCGTAGTAGTCGTCGTCGTCGCAAAACCAAAAGTATCTCGAAGTTCATCTGGAAATTGACAATTAACTTTTGATTCAAGCAGTATTTACTTGAGATAATATCGACGCCCGATACGAATAAGAGCACGTTTCAAATTCCGAATGGAAAAGAGCACGTTTAAAATCCCGGGTGAAAAAGAGGACATTTCAAATTCCGGGCGAAAAAGAGCACGTTTCAAATTCCAGGCTCTTTTTCCCGCGGCATCCGAAACGTACTCTTTTTCGCCCGGAATTTGAAATGTGCGCCTTTTCACCCGGGATTTTAGACGTGCTCTTTTCCTTCCGGAATTTGAAACGTGCTCTTATTCGTATCGGGCGTGGATATGGGCTGTTTCAAATTCAATCAGCCAGAATGTAACCGTATTATAATGCAATATCTTAAATTTAAATTATAAAACGTTCATAACCTCGACCGTTGACCTCGACTCTCATATTTATAGGTTCGAATATTTTTTTATCATTAATTTGACTTCTAAATACAATAGAATATCAAATGTATGAAGCTAGTTCAAAAAAACTTGCTTTGCAAGCGATAAATTCTAATCAAGAGGCATAATAATTGAATTTTTAAATCCGCAATTTTGAAATAACGTTCACTTACCTTGAGAATCGTTCGGATACAACCGAAACCGAGACGTTTTCCCGCTCGGTAGGATCGGCCATGTTTCGGTTCGATTCCGCACGGAACGAACCGAGCGGAACCTTACTGAATCGCACGGGTGGTAAACCGAGTCGATGTGACGTCACATACGTTCGGATAGTAGTCGAACCGAACGGATAAAAAGTTAGTGAATAGGGGTCCTGTTTCGATCCTTGGGTATTCTCTCCGTGAACGGAGTACATAGTCCTTTCAGTATTAGGGAAACTGATTTTTTTTTTTACTTTCAATGTGATTATAATGTTTTCACAGCGATAGGCAAAGTTTGAAGAACTAGATGCCTTTTTAGAATTAGTATATATGCCATAAAAGCATTTAACAACGATATCCCTTTATGGCATTAAAGTCGCGATATTAATTACTATCCATATAAAGAACAGTGGGTTGGTAGTCTTCGTTCTTTCAATTTCATTAAAAATGAAAATTCATTTATTGCGGCCAGTGGATGTCTTTGACGAATAATCGAGGGCTTCGTCAATTGAACTGCATTGTCTGAAATCAATGAATTGCGTTACTTTAAGTGACCAAGGATACCCATTGCAGCCAGGCATGTTGACTCCATATAGAAACCCCGCGCCAGAGTCTCCGGAAGCCCGGTATACTCATAGTCATACTCGAACTAGGAGTATGATAGAAAGAGTATTCGCATGTTCGAAAGGAAGGTGGCGATGTCTAAAGCGGGATCGCACCCTTCATTACAAGCCTGCGCAGGCTGGTTGTTTTATTAAAGCATGCGCTTTTCTGCATAATGTTGCGGTGTTTCTGCGGTGCGTTTCATCTGTTAACAACTCGAATGCTTTGCGTGTAGTTATTTTGTTCGTTATAATGTTTCAGTGACCTGCCAGAAGGTGATGAAATTGTGGAAGATGATGTCGTTGATTTTCAAGTCAATCCACCTAATGATAATATAGCTGAACGTGGAAGAATCATTCGTGAGCAAATTGTCAATCGGTACTTTCGAATTGACGAAAATTAAGCTTGAAATTCATATGGTGCACACGGTTGGTTGTAAAAGTATTATTAATGAGTATGAAAGCTGCTATCTTGCTATTGCTATGGTTTTTTTTTTTTGAAATCTTTTTTTTTTTTTTTAAGAAAAACTGACCGAGAGATAGGCTAAATTCTATACTTCTTTTTCAAAGCACCGCCATTTTGTCAATTTTGATAAAACAAAAAATAAAACATTTCAATAGCAAGATAGCGGCTTTCATATTGATTAATAATCTCTTTACAAATTTTGTTTGATAGTATTATCAGACAACTGTGTGCACTGTTCGAACTGTTTCACTACCCATGTTGAATGTCGGTTTTGTATTCTTTCTAATTCAATCTAAAAATTAATTGAACAATATCAATTGTTACATAGGATTTTAAAGTTACGAAAATGTAATAATTTGTCGAAATCATAAAATTCAATTGGCGACCAAAACCAATACTTTTATTACATCAATAAAGGTGATTAAAAGTATGAATTACTGATTATTGAAAATACCTCGTAACCGCATCTACTACCGTGGATACGCTGTTAGTAACGCTCGCAATTTGTGATTTGTCCTTCTACATTTCTAATATTCCCGTCACCCGCTATTTTTTCTAATGTCTCTAGAAGCCGTGGCACCCACAACTCCAAGTTATTATTCAGCCTCTGTATACAAATATTACGAATAATGAAAAATATATAACATTTCATACTTTAAGTGCGATACACCTCACTGCACACATTTTTCTGCTTTTGTAGATATTAAAATATTATTACTTTGATTTCAGCGAGGCTCGCCTTGGATGTGTTGCTCAATGATGTCATGACCTCCCTACGATCATGTGTGTTTTTCAAAAAATCGGCAGAACGTTGTCGTTTTCTTTTCAGCGGAGCGGTTTTATCTTTTTTATTCTGCCCCGCGGGTGGCACATCCAACGCAATCAGCCCTTCGTAATTTTCGTCAAAATCTGAATTAATCTGACTTGTACCAAGCCCGACTGACGAAATGATTTCTTCCATGCCAGACGACGTCTCTTTTCCGACAGTGGATAGTATAATTTGTTCTTGTTCGGTTAACGGCTCAACCGGACTCGGGTTCCCTGTTTGCCGCATTGTTCGCTGGATGTCCCCGTTGTTATCGCGAGATTTTCGAACGATTCCTTGCCATGACTTAAATTGTATAAAAATAGTTAAAAATTATTCTGTAATCGAATCTAATACATACTGCGAAGCTTGACACAGAAAGTGTCAACTAACACGAAAATTGAAAAGACTTGATAAGAGTATCGAATAACTTTTTACGAGAAACTACGATTTAGTAAAAGAAACACGCTCGTAAAACTGAACTTTTTGAATAAATGAAAATATATATAAAGTTCTTCGATAAATCAAAATATTGAAGTATACACTATATAATCACTCACCGCTAACCACTGCTGCCACGTTTTTGTTGGCCCCTTTTCATTCAACTCATTCGACAAGCTATAAAGAACGTCCCTTACTGATGAATCAAACAGGCCTGCTAATTAAATTATTGTGTCCAAATATAATTAAAAAGATCATATTAACCAAGTACCTTTTCCATATCTGTCTATATGTGTCGTTTCCACGAATGCCCAGCTTCCCACGGTTGGCAAATTCACTATGTGTTGCCATGAAATTTATTAAATGATCGTGCTGAACCGCGTTGCATTTATGCTGTCGCGGATGAGTCGATTTGCTTTTTTTCTTGTTATTTTGATGCGAATTTTCACCCTGTTTATTGTAAATTACTGTTAGCACTTGGATCTTCCAGTATTCTATATTTTGTGATACGTAAAGATTAAACGTGAATCGATCAAACGTGTATCTTGTGGTGTAACGGTATAAGAGCCATCGCACAAAACAATATTTGATTTTGTTATTGTTTTTGACATCGTTTATTACGGTCAATTAGTAATTTTATAACAGTAAATACTGTGCGATTGAATATGAAAACTATTTTGTACCATTGTGATGAATGTGAAATAATGTTGCTAGTTATTGAAAGTCGTCAGCATTTGTATGTATCTTTTCTAATGAATAAAAATTCGAATAATATTCAATGCATAATTTGCATATAATGAAAATTTGAGTGAATTCAATTTTTAGTTTTAATATTGAACCCAGTTGACGATTTTTTATAAATTAAACTACATTGATTTAATTCATTCGCCGAAATAACAGCAAAATTTATTGAATGAGACGTAAGGAAGGATCAAATTTGATCACTATTTTTATTCATGTAAACATTTTTGTTATTTTATAGTATACATTAGGGTGCTTTTTTTTGGGACTATTTTTTTTTCGCTCCCGGCCTGAAATTTTGTTGGCAATGCTAAAAAAGAAATTCCCTCAAAATAATAAGCCCTTAATATTAACATTAAGTACTCTCCCAGAACGTGAAATGATTTCTCATTTAAATTACATGGAAATTAAAATTTTTTTTTTTTTTTAATTCCATAACTCGGTACCATTTTATGCTATTATATCGCGAAAAGTTGCAAATTACTCAGCATTAAGCGCTCTACAACAGTGGCCATTGCGACTTAACTGTAACTCACACCGGCGAGGCAGTACAGGTCACTAAAAATACAAGAAATTTCTACAAAATTTGACTTTAGTGTGAGTTACAGTTAAGTCGCAATGGGCACTTTTGTAGAGCGCTTAATGCTGAGTAATTTGCAACTCTTCGCGATATAATAGCATGAAATGCCACCGAGTTATAGAATTTTGAAAAAAAAAAATCCTAATTCCCACGTAATTTCAATTAAAAATCTTTTCACGTTCTGGGAGAGTACTTAATATTAATATTAAGGGCTTATATTTTGAGGAAACTTCTTTTTTAGCATTTCCAACAAAATTTCAGGCCGGGAGCGAAAAAAAAATAGTCCCCAAAAAAAAGCACCCTAGTATACATCCAAAAAAGCAATCACGATTGGTTTTCCGATTTTTTATGTTGATGATTTTTCAACTTTACAATTTTGTCGAAACATTTATGTGACATCAATGGGTACGAAAATTTGCAACACAAAAAAAAAATAAGTCTTAGGCTTAGTACAAGCATGGTCATCCCAATTCTTTTATTTTCATCCTAATCCAACAGCATCGATTGTTTAAAATTAATTCAAATTTGAACATAAAGAACCCAAGAGCTATAAATAATATGACCTAATTATTTTAACGCACTGTACCTTAATTTCCATAAAAATTGACAAAATAATTTACTGTTATTTTACTAGCTGGGATGCGGGCTACTTGAAATATGTGCAACATATAAACTATATAAGCATGCCTGAATATTTCAAACTCGATTTTCTCGCAATCGTCTGCAAAGTGTTAATTGATATTTACACCTGTTGAAGTACTAGTTATGTTCTACAGAGGCGATGAAAATGAATCGATTCTGTGAGTGAAAGTATGGACCGTACTTTTGTGAAATAACCATCCCGAAAATAAGAAATATACATAAAGGCTTCTTCGGATGGATACTGTACATTAAATGAATGGTACAAATACCAATACTGAGGGTCAAAGGTAATTCGCGTTGAAAATACCCATATGCGCAAAATTAAAAATTAATATTGAGCGTATCGTAACTGAGTCTACTTCATTGTGCACAGGAAAAATAAACGGGTTATCAAGCGCGTACAGAGATAGCGTCTATCACCTATATTCAAAATCAAGAGCTTACAGAGATAGCGTCTATTACCTATTTTCAAAATCGGAGCACGTAATATTGAACACTCGATATATTAATGATTATTATACTTTGAATTGTTACGTACCTTTCCATAGCGGCGAATAATTATCGAGCCTTGTATAAATTCCTCTCGTACTGGGACACTAATTATGACTGGAAATGAGTGGCGGTAACTATGTTGAATACGACAAATTGAATCACGCGGCTGAGGGATGCTGGCCGCGCTTGTGGCAGCGGCGCAAGGCGGCGATGTTACATATACCGTGCGTTTTCGTGGATGAGCGACATGCCTAGATCCGAAGATAGCCGAACGTACGCCCTATTATATGCAATTTAGAGTACATGTCATATATATATCAGTATTTTTGACATTTGACGGCTAGCTGTCAGCTACTGTAAAGCCTACGTGCATCGGCGGCGATGTTTATAGGTTATTCTTTAATCATAAAACTAGCTGAATGACGCGGATCAGTGATCAATCGATTTCGAATAATTATGTGTGATTAAAGAATAACCTATAAACATTGCGGCCAATAGATATAGAGGCTCTACAGCAACTGACAGCTTGCCGTCAAGGGTCGAATGTCAGAAATACTGATATATATATGACATGTACCCTTAATTGCATATAATAGGGCGTACGTTCGGCTATCTTCGGATCCAGGCATGTCGCTCATCCACGAAAACGCACGGTATGTTCTCCAAACTGCGTGCGCAAAGTTCGATTTTGCGCACGGATTTGAGTGCCCCATTGCGAAAAAGCGGGCGCAATCAGTGATTCTGCGTATAATATCGTCGAAATTATTTACGAGCGAGCGAAGCGAAGCTTCATTTTGTCATTGTTTATTCCGTTGTCATGTAACTAATACACAACACGTCCGCATACGTAATCTTGCAGTCGTGTTGTTATGAATCAATAATATTTAATTAAATAATTCTTTAGCCTGATATATTTAATAGAATCTATAAAACATGTATTCAGAAATTGAAGAAAGTGATGGTGACTGTGGCGATACAGTGCCATCGGACATTCTTGAAGCTGCGAAAATAATAACTTTAAATTTACTACCGGACGCATCCCGGAGAAAATATACCAAAGTCTATAACGAATTCAAAAAGTGGCGCGTTTCAAAATTAACAAAATCATTTTCGGAAGATGTCTTTTTGGCTTATTTTGGGGAAGTCTCCAAAAATTTATCACCACCAACTCTGTGGTCACGATATTCAATGTTGAAGGCTACCATTAAAGCCTACGATAATATTAACATCAGCGAGTACAACAAATTCGTCACGTATTTAAAGAAAAAAAGTGTTGGATGAAAATCCAAAAAATCTAAAGTTTTCACGTCAACCGATATCTCCAAATTGTGCAATGATGCTCCAGATGATCACTCTCTAACAACGAAGGTAAATATAAGAAATTCATAGGTACATACAAGAGTGGACCTGGAGAAAACTCACCCTGTATATACACACACGTACACTGCGGGACTTACGTTCTTAAATTTTTCTAGGTAGCCCTTATCATTGGAATTTCTGGTGCATGTAGACGTGAGGAGTTGACCGCCATGACAGTAAAGGATGTTGAAGATCACAACACATTCCTTCTCATTTGTGTACCAAAGACAAAAACAAAAATCGAACGATCTTTTACCGTCGTAGGGAAGTTCTATAATACGTGCAGAACGTACATGCGAAAAAGACCTGCTGATACCAAGACTGATCGATTCTTTCTATGCTTCCGAAACGGAAAATGTAATCGACAACCAATCGGCATTAATACATTCGAAAGTATGCCTAAACAAGTGGCAATATTTTTGAATTTGTCCAATCCAGAACTTTACACTGGTCACGGTTTTTGTCGGACATCTGCGACTTTGCTTGTTGATGCTGGAGCCGATATTACGACACTTGAACGGCACGGCGGCTTGAAATCTAATACCGTAGCGGAGGGTTACATTGAAAATTGTTTGACAAACAAAAAAAAAATCGGCCAACAGATAATAAGTTCTATTACTCCGAACTCAGCACCTGTGCTGAAGCGATTGCATAACTCTGATCACGAACATTTTTGTCCATCCGCGTCAACTTCTTCCGCCGAAACTGATACGGTAGAACCAGTACCTAAGCGCTCAAAGACTGATCAAGACGATTTTGATCGATTTCCTCCAATTTCTACGTACCAAATTGAAACAGCAGAACCAGTGCCAATTTCAAGAGAATTTTCAAATAAGTGTTCCTAAATCTGGTATCAATTCTACTGCAGATAACATATCAAACGCGATAAATTTGTCAAATACTCTGAATTTAGACAAAAATGTTCCGATCCAATTCAATAATTGTACCGTAACGATCAATATGTTTCAAAAAAATGATTCAAATTGAAAATAACAATTTAGACATAAACATTGAATTTAAATTACTATTTGTCAATTCTATTGATCAAAACATAGATTATATTATATGAATATAAAAAGCGTTTATTTGTTTTTTGTTATTATTATATAGTATATATAATTACTTGTTTATTGTTTTCTTGTATGTTAAGAATTTTTTGACGAAAAAAAAGGATGAAGGCTCTATTATAAGTATTGGAACTTTAGGTTGTATGATGAGTGCCATATTTTCCAGATTTCTAATGATTCTTAACATCTTTAGTTTTCGTATGATTCTGAGTTTTTTTATTTTTCTTATTTTGATGATTTTTTTGTGCATACCCCCCGGCGGGGGCTTCGCCCCCTGCACCCCCACCAGGGGCTGCGCCCCTGGCCCCCTCCGCCCGCCCCGTCCTTTGCCAGCCCTCAATCCATTTCTTGGTTTATCTTACATGATTTTTCATGAAGTCGAACTTTGCACATCTTGTCCGCCTCGGCTTCGTGCCGCCTTCAGACTCGTAGTGCGCAAAACGCTCGTTTGGCCTCTTGTATCGAACAATATTTTTCTTTATGAATGCAATGCAAAATCTGAGATCTGTGGAATCGGATCTAGCCAACGACTCATCTACACAACTCCATGTTGTCATGGAAACCGCTTGCGCCGCTAGATGGCACCAGTAATAACAACAGTGCGCAAAGTATTTTTCCCACCGGTAGTATCATTTTGCTTACTGGTGAATTTACTTTGCACACTGGTGAATGGATATTGCGCATCGCCTTCGCGAACAGTGCGGCATTCAGCGATTTTGAACGTCTGTAAACGGTGGGCAAACGAGGATTTTGCATGCATGAATAAAGAAAAATAGTATACGCAACACGTGCGCGTAGGTGATCTCGCACTCGTGCTTTTGTCACCCTCGCTTCGCTCGGGCAACAAACTCCACTCGTGCAAGAATCACCTACTTTGCGCACTTGTTGCGTAATGTACTATTTTGATGCTGGGCGATCATGCATGGTGACTGATATAGCTGTAAAGCGCTTTTGTTTGCACAGCTATTTTAGCTGCAATTATTTTGCAGTTATGAATTCTGCAGCTACGTAGCCGAAAAGTTAGAGAATAAGCCCCCTGATGTTCTGAAAGAGCCGTCGAGATTTATTCCGAACAGCTGATTGCTTGTTTCGATTCGATGGTATTGGTTTATTTATAGAGGATTTGTTTTCTTCTAATTACAATTAAAAACTAAAGGTCTAACTGTAAATGATGGGTGCTTGGAAGAAACGAAGCAGCTAGGTGGAAACAGTTTATTCAATCGTGTTAATTTTATACAGTAGAAATTAAATTAAAATAGAAAACAACATAACCTCGATTGACTACTTTACGCGCGAGAGTTCGACAGCTCTCGCTTCATTTCTTGCAGGTTGGCACCCATGCCTCGTAGGTTAAAATATCAGCGCGGGACGATCTCACCGACCAATAAAATTCAATTATTTGGCGCATGCGCTGTCGACTGTATACTTTAAAGATTTCCTCTCGATATAGAACATCGTTTTACTGGGTCAATATAACAAGGAACGAAACTTCTTCGATGAGAGATTACCCCTCATGGGAGAAAGTTTCTTTTCATGACAAAAAATTCTGGAATTCATGCCGATGTATTTAGAGCATTCCAAGACTTTATGAAATTCTGTTTCGAACAATTCCTATGTACCGAGGGAACGCAATGCTACTGGCACCTTATCCCCCTCCCGAACGAGCCTCACGCACGCGGTGCGCGCCTGTGTTGGTTTTGCCGTAGAAAGGGGATCGTGTAGTCTCACCGAATATTCTCGGTATGAGACCGCACAGCTCCAAAGCAGTGACTTCCTGTCTTGTGCCATGATTTTCATGAAGTCGATGTATAAATCGAGATTCTGAATTTTTGTAGAAATGCTTGTTACTACGATAGGTAATAAGGACTAATGTCGAGTTCGAGTTTCCTATACACATAGACTAATAGATCAACTTGTATTAGTGGTGAATTTGTCGAGAATTGCTTAATAAAGTTCAGAATTTATAATATTTTAAATATTTTAAAAGTGGCTATTTGTTTCGTAACTCACACCAAATGTCAACCTATTATATTATCATTTAAAATGTCTGGAAAATGTAAATACCGATCAAACTAGGGCAATTTGGAATTATTCAATCACGAAAGTGCAGGATAAAAGATGCAAGTTGAAACTTGTGCATTGTTTTCGCATCATTTCGTACGTTAATCGAGTTTCTTGATCTATACGAGAACGAAAATTAACAAAGTCTGTTATTCGTCCAAGAAGCTTCGCGAATGTTTGGGACCTGTGAGGAAGCAAGGTGTGGAGATTTTTGTTACGATATCAAGTTGATCAAATTACGAATAATTTTTTTTTTCACCTTCATCTAGATCCATTTTTGTGAAAAACGAATATTGGGAGCCGTTTGAGGAAGTTGTTCTTCTGAAGCCATTTAAAGCACGCCGTCCGAGCCCATTGTACGGCAGTGCACTCCCAATTTATAGGGCGAAGTACCGCGACTTAACGTCTCTGTGCCAGGCTAAAATCATTCCGAGGACATTTCGATCTTTCTACTATAACTTACCAGTCGAAGACGGTGATTTTCTTATAAACTCTTCATAACAGAGACGCAAAATTTATTATTATTCTCATCCATATTGTTTTTAATTTGTAGATGTCGATGACACAAGCGTACGGGATGGGCGGTTCACTCATCAATAAAAATCGATAAAATAGAATATTTCCGATAAATATATGAGGTAATTCCGGTGAAGATGGCCGTACGGGAGCGATGGCCAGCATTCATATTTCTTACATAAAACAGTTCTTCACGTAAAACAATTTTGTTGCTTCAATAAATAATGCTTTGCTATAGTGTAATCAAACGTTTTTATTTTTTTTAAGCGGTAGAATATGTTGACGTTCACACAAGACACAAACCTTGAGTTTTGGCGGATACGCCCCTCTGACATTAGCTGACATGACTTTTTCGGTAAAGTTAATACCAAAAGGGCGTATCAACCAAAAATATTCAATTCTTCGTTAAACTTTAATTTTGGTGATACGCCCTTTTGGTATGAGTCCGAACATTGGTTAATGGCAGAAGAGCGTATCGGCGGCGCTTGTGCCCTTCTGCCTTTAGGTTTTTGGCTTGGAAAAAAACAGCGGCTTTTTTCGTTTTGACAGTTTTCTGATCGAATGGCAAAAAAAAAAAAATACGCCCTTTTGCCACTTAAATCGCCCTTTTTGTCGCTTACGACCTTTTGCCATTAGACACGCGATATATTTAATAAATATTTTATTTTTAAAAAAACGAAAGAATGATAATATATTCGCTGTACAAATATGATACATAATATGATAATAAAGCATGCGTAAATGAGAATTGTACAAAATGATCAAATACATTATATTGGAAATATTCGATTGTAGAAGCATAGTTGAGGTGGCCCCGAAATATGGGAGTAGATACACCACGAACCAGCTGCCGCGGTGATTGCGCTAACTTAGCAAATATCCCTTCCTTAAAAAAGTCATTGTAACGGATGTGACGCAACTTCCGTCATCGCTTTTCCGCGACGCTTATTGGTCGTTGCAGGCGCGGTTCATCGTTCAAAAACAGTTGGCGCAAGAAACAGTTGCTGGTAAAATGATTGTATAACCTATCATTCCGTCACCGCATCAAGGTGTACAAAAATTGCTTGAAATCTACAGATTTTTACGTATAAAAAAGTAGGATTAAGATTAGGTACGTGATAACATCTTTCGATTGCCAACTTGTGAAATTTACAAGCAAGAAATACTATGTTTTTCTTGCAGACGAACATTTAAACTGATGCGGACAGTCCGTAGAGTGCCGTATACGCAAGAATCGCATCTTTCAATTTCCACACTGGTGAATTAACATTTTACATTGAAATTTCCACGCAATAGAACAAGTACTCGATACCCATCCATAGCACCATTATTTCACGAATGAAAATAGGTGATGCTTGATGAAAATTGTAACCAATATCTTTACGAGCACGTTGATAAATCCTATAATTACCTTCATAAAACTTTGGAGTACCTTGATATAACCACTATCTGACCTTAACCCTACGAGTACCTCTATATGAAACCTTTGAGTATTTTAATAGACCTATGAGTACCGAGATAATTATGATATGAATATCTAATCATCTGTAATAGTAAGCGCAGTGCTGCCAAATAAATTTTATCACCAATTCAAGATAGTATATGTCTTTATGTGATCAAATTAATTTCATCTTAAAAAATTATTTATTCTCTGCTGAATGGATGAATAATTTCTATTATAATCATAGTTCGAATTCCGTTTATGTTGGTTGAAAATTGTTCTTATTATGCCACGTCATAAAATTAATCGTACTGTTGAAGAAGAGGAGGAGTTTCTACGTATACGTAGACAGAGAAATAATGAAAATCAACGTCAGCGGCGTCTCCGAGAAACCTCTGTTTATGCTGCGGGTTGTAGCCGTATAGTTGATAACAACGTAGGAACTATTTGTTTTGATATTGCGAATGAATCCAATACTTCAAATCCCGACCTTAAAGAGAATGTTAATATTCACGGTCTTAATAATTGCGAACGTCAACGCAGGTTTCGAGCAATACGCAAGCAGTTATCGGATATTACGAATTTTAATCTTGAATGCTCAGATGAGATTCCTGAACACTATATTGGTAGAATGGATGCATTGTGTACTCATTGTGGTGCAAAAGACTTTTCCAGAGAGAAGGTGGCCGATAAAGGAAATTCTTTCAATGACTGTTGTAGCCACGGTAGTGTAGTTCTAGACGCAATGCCCGATTTTCCGATTGTACTTCGTGATCTGTTTGAGGCAAATCATCCTAAATCGAATGATTTTTACAAACGGATCAGATGCTACAATAGCTCATTTTCGTTTGCTTCATTCAATGCCTATCTCTCAAATTTTGGTACGACACGTCCCGGACCATACTGTTTCAAGATTCAAGGTCAGATTTATTACCAAATTAATACATCATTGCATTATGCTCTAAATAAACCTTTCATAGTTGATTCGAATGAAGCGACTGAATATCGCTTAAATCAACATTCTGAACTTGACGATGAAATTGTGCTTATACTTGATCAGCTGATGCGGAAGTACAATATTTTTGCATAATCAAACCAGATGATGGGTGAG
Source organism: Tenthredo amoena (assembly GCA_963966615.1). NCBI lineage: Eukaryota > Metazoa > Arthropoda > Insecta > Hymenoptera > Tenthredinidae > Tenthredo > Tenthredo amoena. The sequence goes on along the minus strand of OZ016486.1, from coordinate 2,216,113 downwards.
GAGTTGAAAGATCAACAGCAATTAGCATTAGAAAATAACGTGCCCATCCCGGAGCTTGGTTTGCTATTTACCTTGAAGCCAGGTGTCGATCGGCGTCGGTATAATTTGCAAAGAACTAACGAAGTGGCTGCCGTATTTTCTACAACTGCTGATGGGGAGATACCTGAATCCTATCTGTGTATACGAAATAGTGGTGACAAAGTCTTGAAACAAGTCAGTAGTATGGATCCAAATGTCGAACCTTGGATTTATCCATTATTTCACCCATGTGGTTCTCGGGGTTGGCATCGCAATTTAATGCGTTTGAATAGTAATCGACGTGTTTCCAGGTGAGCCTATGTGAAATACCGAATGGCCTTACGCAACGAGTTCAATCCTTTTATTATGGGTCGCCGGTTGTTTCAGCAATGGTTAGTGGATAATTATGTAAAAATTGAAAAGGATAGAATAGAGTACTGCAAAGGACACCAGAAAGAATTGCGAGCCGAATTCTATAATGGACTTGTAGATTATTTGCAAAATACTGCAAATGATGTAAACGGTCGCGTCGGTAAAATGGTTATACTACCTTCTACATCTATTGGTTCACCGCGGAATATGATGCAAAATTATCAAGATGCAATGGCTATTGTTCGTAAATATGGTAAGCCAGATCTGTTTATAACTATGGCATGTAATCCGAATTGGAGAGAAATCCGAGAGAATCTCCTCCCGGGCCAGCAGGCAGCTGGCCGACCGGATATTTGCGCACGAGTCTTTAGTATCAAGAAAAACTGCTTGGTCGATTTAATTGTTAAGCAAAACTGTTTTGGGGAAGTAGCAGCATATGTTTATGTTATAGAGTTTCAAAAGAGGGCCTACCACACATGCATATGCTGGTAACGTTACGGCAGAATTACAAAATAACAACTCCCAGAATTGTTGATCATTATATTTCTGCTGAAATTCCTGACCCTTCTGGAGATCGTTTTTTGCATAATATAGTCATGAAACATATGATACATGGACCATGCGGCGATTGGTGTTTGGTCGATGGTAAGTGTTCTAAATATTATCCTAGAGTATTGTGTGATGAAACAACCATGCATGTGGACGGGTACCCATATTATCGACGCAGAGATACTGGTGAGGTATTCTTTAAACATCCTGGCGAATATAGCGTTAACAATCGTTACGTAGCACCTTATTCTCCAATGCTGTTGCGTCTATTCAATTGTCATATTAATGTTGAAGTAATTTCAAGCATTAAATCCGTCAAATATATACAGAGCGAATTCCTAACGGGTAGACAGGTGCATTCCGAGTGCGCATGCCCAGGTGCCCGATCGCCGATTGTTTCTCAGTGCGGCCAACCGTTGGAAATATGAAATTTATACATGACAGATCGCCGCGATGTATCTAACCCAAAATATTTTGACAGTTTTCTCGAATCGGTAATTTACTATTCGTGGTTATTGATTAAATATAAATAAAGGCTCCGACCCAGCGTAGTATATCTTTAACAATTGTAAATGACACGAAATGTTTGATGTATTACAGGAGCTGTTAATTTTTCGTCACATTTACAAAATTTTGGAAATTATCTTCAAACTGTGATGACTTTTCGCCGCATTTACAATATAATTGAAATTATCTTCCGACTGTGATGATTTTTCATCGCATTTGCAATATATTAGAAATTATCTGTGGCCTGTGAATACGCTTCCATCATGTCTTACAACCCCTCTGTCAAGTGATTAGTTATAGGTTATATTTGTGGTTATAATGAAATTCACGTAGCATCGACAATACTGACATAACGATGAAACCTTTTGCTACAAAACCTCTGATTTTATTTGCCGTATCAACAACTTACAAACCATACCCGGCGTAGCGTACGATTTCTTTATACAAAATTAATCAATTGATCGACTCGCATTTTATTATTAATGATTATATGTAACTTTATTCAGGTAAATTATTTACAACAATTATGGTTATTCAAAGCACCTTGTCTCAAGCCGGAGGCTTATTAGCATGTTCTGGTGTTGCGTGATCTTTCATGTGTGGTAGAGAAGAGGATGATATGATTTGAAGTTTGAACTGGGAACTGGGAACTGGGAACTGGGAACTGGAAAATGGAAACTGGGAATTGGGAACTGGGAACTGGGAACTGGGAACTGGGAACGGGAAACTTGGAACTGGATTCTGCAAATTTTTAACAAGGTTAGTCAGTTTGTATCGTTAATTATCTCAACGTAAACAGTCAAGAACTTCCTGCAAGCACATGCAAATACAAAACGACAATACTCAATAAGATTTTTTATATTATCATTTGACTAATCAAGACTATATGTCTTCCGCAATAGAAGACCAATATCAGCTGATATAAATTTGAATCACTCGCCATGACACGGTCACAAGTGTTTCAGTTTATCTGTTACAAGTGAATACTTACAAAGTTAATGGAGGAATTTTTCAAATTGTTCCCCCTCCGCTAGGTTGCAATAGCCCAGCCTGTCATAAAATGCAGCACTGGCATTCCTTAATTGCTGCGGAGTGACGCTCGCCAGGACCTCTCGAATTCCGTTCTTCAGGTCTTCCACGTTATTCATGTGCCTTTTGAAGAGTTGGTTCTTCACGTGTCCCCATAAAAAGTAATCCGGAGAAGTGAGGTCCGGCGAGCGTGCAGGCCAGGCTATTGGACAGAATCTACCCAGCCACCTCCCGGGGAACTCCTCATCCAGATATCTCCGCACTGGTAGTGCCGAATGATCGGGTGCTCCGTCCTGTTGGAAATACATCGGCTGGTCCTGTGTTTCGTAAAAAAACAGCTAATTATTCAACAGTATAATGCTCAGCAAGTTGTAGAGTAATGGCGGCTGCGACGACAGGTCTACAAAGAATCGACATTATATTATATAATCGGTATTATATTCCGTTAAGTTAATGTTCGTAATCACTAAAAACTATTGAATTTAAAAATCAATTACATTATCCTCCAGTGCCCGTATCTGCGGCACAACCTGTTGCTGCAGTATTTCTATATACTGCCCCCAACGAAGGTTTCCTTCTATGAAGATCGGGCCAATGAGCGTCCCTCCGTAGATCCCACACCACACATTGACTTTATGCGGCCACTGCGTGTTCACATCTATTGCCCTAAATGGATTATAGGACTTCCGGATACGGACATTTTGCCGATTCGGAGCACTGTACAGCTGTACAGTGCTCTCGTCCGTGAAGAGAATGCGTCCTGGTAATCCCGGGTCTGCGTTGATTCGCTCCGTCATCTCTTCACAAAATACCATTCTCTGGAAGGGGTCCGCGGCAGTCAGATGCTGCTGTTTATGGTATCTATAAGACCGACATTTCATTTTGTGTAGCAAAAAGTTTTGGACGGTCGATTGTGCCAATTCCAGTACCTGCACAGCAATTCGAGTACTTATTTCAACGTCCTCTTCGCACATTAATAATATCTCCAGCTGATGTTGTAAGCTCAGCTGACGTGTCGGCCGAGGGTGTACAACATTCTGGAGATTCACCGCACCATCTTCTTCCAGCTGTTTTACGGCCTTCAGGATGGTGTTCAATGACGGAATCGGTCGGTGCGGGAATTGAGCGGCAAAATGATCACGTATGCCACAATATGTCACACCAGACCAGTGCTGGTGGGACCACAGCAACTTTTCTTGCGCCGTGTATTTATTATACATAATTATATTGATATTTGACAATTTAAAAAAAAACGAGCACCCCCAAATAGAAATATAATATAAAGAAAACAATTAGACGGAATGGACAACAATAATTAAATAACAAATGTAACGTAACACAAAGAATAATTATGTAATATGAATTAACAACGACAAATATTAAAGAACGATAAATGAATTGGAACTTTGAACTAGTTAAACACAAAGAATTATTATGGAATATAAGTAAACAACAACAAATATTAAAGAACGTTAAATGAATTAATACTTTGAACTAGTTAAACATACATAAATTGCTGAATTAAGGAATATAATTAATGTAAAAATACCAACGATAAACGAAAATAACGAATAAACTAATAGATCTCCCTAAACTCTCAAATATTGCAAGATAATTACGAAAATACACAAAGGCACGATGCTGTAAGGACGCTTACTCGACAATGATATAAATGACCGTTTGCGAATTTGTTGATAATTTCGTAAAATAAACGTTGGTTGCCAAGTAAATTAAAATTGAAAGTCCGAATCAGGTAGCTTGATCTTTCTATCATCGAATACATTATTAAATTTTTCGTATCTGAAATTGAATTAAACAATTGAATATCCATTTCGAAACTTATAAATACCACAAGCAGCAGCATTGGTCCGGTGTGATGTATCGTGGTATACGGGACCATTTTGCGAAGAGGACGATGAAATAAGTACTCGAATTGCTGCGCAGGAACTGGGATTGGCACAATCGACCGTCCAAAACTTTTTGCTACACAAAATGAAATGTCGGTCTTATAGATACCATAAACAGCAGCATCTGACTGCTGCGGACCCCTATCAGAAAATGGTATTTTGTGAAGAGATGACGGAGCGAATAAACGCAGACCCGGGATTACCAGGACGCATTCTCTTCACGGACGAGAGAATCGGCAGAATGTCCGTATCCGGAAGTCCTATAATCCATTTAGGGCAATAGATGTGAACACGCAGTGGCCGCATAAAGTCAATGTGTGGTGTGGGATCTACGGAGGGACGCTCATTGGCCCGATCTTCATAAAAGGAAACCTTTGTTGGGGGCAGTATCTAGAAATACTGCAGCAACAGGTTGTGCCGCAGATACGGGCACTGGAGGATAATGTAATTGATTTTTAAATTAAATAGTTTTTAGTGATTACGAACATTAACTTGACGAAATATAATACTTTCGATTCTTTGTAGACCTGTCGTCGCAGCCGCCATTACTCTACAACTTGCTGAGCATTATACTGTTGAATAATTAGCTGTTTTTTACGAAACACAGGACCAGCCGATGTGTTTCCAGCAGGACGGAGCACCCGCCCATTCGGCGCTACCAGTGCGGAGATATCTGGATGAGGAGTTCCCCGGGAGATGGCTGGGTAGATTCGGTCCGATAGCCTGGCCTGCACGCTCGCCAGACCTCACTTCTCCGCATTACTTTTTATGGGGACACGTCAAGAACCAGCTATTCAAAAGGCAAATGAATAACGTTGAAGACCTGAAGAACGGAATTCGAGAGGTCCTGGCGAGCGTCACTCTGCAGCAATTAAGGAATGCCAGCGATGCATTTTATGACAGGCTGGGCTATTGCAACCTAGCGGAGGGGAAACGATTTGAAAAATTCCTCCATTAACTTTGTAAGTATTCACTTGTAACAGATAAATAAACAAGTGATACAAATTTATATCAGCTGATGTTGGTCTTCTATTGCAGAAGACATATAGTCTTGATTAGTCAAATGATAACATAAAAGATCTTATTGAGTATTCGTTTTGTATTTGCATGTGCTTGCAGGAAGTTCTTGACTGTTTACGTTGAGATAATTAACGATACATACTGACTAACCTTGTTAAAAATTTGCAGAATCCAGTTCCAAGTTTCCCGTTCGCAGTTCCCAGTTCCCAGTTCCCAGTTCCCAGTTCCCAGCTCCCAGTTTCCATTCCCCAGTTCTCAGTTCCCAGTTCCAAGTTCCCAGTTCCCAGTTCAAACTTCAAATCATATCATCCTCTTCTCTACCACACATGAAAGATCACGCAACACCAGAACATGCGAATAAGCCTCCGGCTTGAGACAAGGTGCTTTGAATAACCATAATTGTTGTAAATAATCTACCTGAATAAAGTTACATATAATCATTAATAATAAAATGCGAGTCGATCAATTGATTAATTTTGTATAAAGAAATCGTACGCTACGCCGGGTATGGTTTGTAAGTTGTTGATACGGCAAATAAAATCAGAGGTTTTGTAGCAAAAGGTTTCATCGTTATGTCAGTATTGTCGATGCTACGTGAATTTCATTATAACCACAAATATAACCTATAACTAATCACTTGAGAGAGGGGTTGTAAGACATGATGAAAGCGTATTCACAGGCTACAGATAATTTCTAATATATTGCAAATGCGATGAAAACTCATCACAGTCGGAAGATAATTTCAATTATATTGTAAATCCGGCGAGAAGTCATCACAGTTTGAAGATAATTTCCAAAATTTTGTAAATACGACGAAAAATTAACAGCTACTGTAATACATCAAACATTTCGTGTCATTTACAATTGTTAAAGATATACTACGCTGGGTCGGAGCCTTTATTTATATTTAATCAATAACCACGAATATTAAATTACCGATTCGAGAAAACTGTCAAAATATTTTGGGTTAGATACATCGCGGCGATCTGTCATGTATAAATTTCATATTTCCAACGGTTGGCCGCACTGAGAAACAATCGGCGATCGGGCACCTGGGCATGCGCACTCGGAATGCACCTGTCTACCCGTTAGGAATTCACTCTGTATACAAATCTGTATACAAAGGTCATGATGCTGCTACAATTATTATTGAAGAATATTCTAACGATAATGTTATAAATCACGATGAAATACGCGATTTTATTGAATCACGTTATGTTGGACCTGTGGAGGCAATTTGGCGCATTCTCAGTAAAACTCCATATGACAAGAGTCACGCTATCATGCGTTTGCCCTTGCGTTTACCGAATGAACCAAGCTTGACGATAACCGCTGATGCGAGTGAAAATGAGATAATGAATGCATTAGATCAGGCAACCATGCTTATAGATGATTTCGCTTTGAACTCACGAGACGAGTAAGCCAGACAATATTTGTACGTAGATATACCATCTCACTATACATTTAAGAAGCAAAAAGCAATCAATGGCAGAAATTTTCCTCACTGGATCATACGCAAGTCTCATCACAACTGCATTGGACGTATGTATGCTATAAGTCCCACACAGGTAGAACTGTTTCATTTGCGGTTGTTATCATTAACCGTCAAAGGGGCTACAAGTTTCGAAGATCTGAGAATGGTAAACGGAGAATTGCAACAAACATTTTCAAGTACATGTTTGAAATTGGGCTTCATTGAAGACGATGAAGAATGGAGCCGAGCAATGCATGAAGCGGAAGTTTGGATGATGCCTCAGCAATTGCGTAGGTTGATTGTTCGCATTTTAATACACTGTCAACCAATTCATCCTGAACATCTTTGGGAAGAATTCAAAATTGCAATGTCTGAAGACTATGCGCAGCACATAGGTTTACTGGAAGCTCAAAATAAATCGTACAGCCAAATAAATGCAATGCTTTGTGCCGAAGGTCGAAGTCTCGCTGATTGTCCAGAAATGCTACAATTGGCAGATACTGATGAAATCGAAGATGGTATATCACTTCAACAAGCCCTGAAAAATGGAAAGCAGCAGTATAACAGATTAAATAAGCAACAGAAGAAAATCGTCGATGTTCTTTTGGACGTAATTAACAACAAAAATAAAAATATGAACACGTGCTATTACATCGATGGACCAGGTGGATCCGAAAAAACTTTCCTTTATATTACTCTCTGGAATCTACTGAAGGGTAGAAATGATCGCGTGATCACGATGGCGTTCACTGGAATTGCGGTAGTACTACTTCCTAATGGTAAAACAGTACATAAGAATTTCGGATTGCCTGTTCCTCTCTTTCCAGATTCTTCATTTAATATTAAATTGCACTCTAAAGAAGCGAAGAATCTTGAAGAAACTGATATTTTTATCTTGGACGAAGCTCCAATGGCTCCACGATATGCTTTGGAAGTGATGGATAGGACCATGCGTGATATTATGAATAATGATTTACCTTTTGGTGGGAAAATTATTGTACTCACTGGTGATTTCAGGTAACTGCTACCAATCAAGATGCATAGTACTCGTAGCGAAACTGTTAATTTATCGATTAAATTTAGTTCGGTGTGGAAACACTTTGTGAAATATTCTTTGACGCAAAACATGCGTACGCTACCTCATGAAATTGAGTTCATGAAATTTTTGATAGACCTAGGTGACGGTGTTTTGAATGACATCAACGATAATATTATCATTCCAGACTGTTGTATAGCAAGCATTGACGCTGATATAGTAGAAGACACATTTGGTGCACTTATCCGCAATAAACAATATAGAGAAGCATCGAAATGTGCAATATTATCTGCAAGAAATGTCGATGTGGATGAAATGAATGAAAGAGTTGTTAGCCTTTTGGAGATTGAGAGTGAAAGGCTTTATACAAGTGTAGACAGTACTGAAAATTGCGAAGACAATGGCAATGTAGGCGAAATTCTTCTACCGGAATATTTGAACTCTTTGAATCCATCATCTCTTCCTTCACACAAACTGCGGTTGAGGATAAATAGCGTGGTTATGATAATTAGAAACCTGAATATACATGAAGGTCTTTGCAACGGTACCAGGTTATTAATTTTGGATCTTCGAAATAATCTGCTTATTGTTGGATGTGAAATTCTTACTGGCGACAGGGTAGGAGAAATTATATTTTTGAATCGTATTACGTTGTATTGTGAGAACAATTATCCGTTTCCTTTCAAAAGAAGACAATCCTACCATAAAAAGTTGATGTCCAGTCAAAACTCGCACAATCGCTTGGCGAGTTTCAAATCGAAGTGCGAGTGCCAAGTCGAAATGCGAGTTATATTTGGGAATCGAAAACCGTAAGAAAATGGGAACCTGTCACGGTGACGATTTGTCGATCTGCCGTGCAAGGTTATGCCGTTTATTGCGACACATATTGTGTAAAAGAACTGAAAAGAAAACACCGTAACCTGAAAGGACAATGTGTCGACATATTTAATTATACATCTTCGATACAGAGGACGGTGTGTAGATATACGCAATTATACATCGAAAGAAGACGCCGTAACCTAAAAGGACGATGTGTCTTCAATGAATTTATAAGAACGACGTAGCCCCAGAGGACGATGTGTCGACATACGCAATTATACATCCGTGAAATCAACATACAAGCCCATATCCCCGCCGAAAAGCACTGGATATTCCAGCAAGACCTAGGAGACCAAAAAGAAAAAAGAAAACAGGAACGAATATACGATAGAAAATCGAATTGTTCATAGAATTTATAATACAAATTATTAATTATTAATAATTAATACATGCAATAATTATTATTATTGTATTACAATAATAATTCGTATTATTAATAATAAATTACACGTCGCCTATATTATATGGGGTCAAAAAATATGTTCCATCCTCTGCTTCAACTTTAAGGATTTGGAAGACTACCTAGCGGTGCACGGAATCCTTTCCCAAGATCTGGTTCAAGCATTTTGAGTTCATCCGATAATATTTGGATTGCGTTCATCGTTTCTAATTGCAGATACGTTGATCCATCTGTAATCAAAAATATCCAATAGTTTATTTAGGTTTTATATTTTGAATGTATACTTTTGTAAATTTTTTGTATTCATAGTATTAATTATTTTTATTTTTATGATTTTCATTAGTAGTTAGTTAGTAGTCAATCAGTACTTACATTTATCTTTTTTCAAGTGACCCTGCACCGCTATTTTAGTCACCAAAGTCAAAGCAGAAGACGGAACATAGTTTGCCATTTGTATCCTCAATTTATATGAGCCATCTGTTATTGCTGCTGTGGCGTAACTGCAGGTACCACCGCCTGTGGTCACCTGTGAAAACTCCACACTGATCCATCCCTGTAGAGCTATAAAATGAATTAAGTTAGGCACGCATTATGTTATATTGTATTAGCTGAATTACATTTCAATCCCAGGTATGCCCCGGCATATTTAATGTGGATCAAATCGATGACTACATCGTCAATTTTCCCGGCATTGGCGGATCCGTAGAATCTGATCGTCGAATTCCGTTGTACAGAAATTTCGAAGTCCACAAACCCATCTTCATGTCGGTTGTACAACGGATCAATTGGTAGGGATTTAACGTTGATCATTTGTATAATCTGTGGATTTTAGTTCAGAAAATAATGAAATGCAATATGAGCTGTATCGAATCATTGAGAATTATTTATTATTATTATTATTATCATGACCATTATTATTATTGTTATTATTATTATTATTATTATTATTATTATTATTTTAAATTATTATTTATTATTTATTTATTCATTAATACGTATTGGTTCTCAACTGTAATTATTTTAACGAAACGTTACCTCCTTGAATTTGATGTCTGATTCGTATTTTGAGATCTGATCTTCCCACAGCAAAGTGGTAATTCTCTTGTTGTCATTATTGTTAATAACAAATTCGAATAAATTCAAGTTGCGTTTACGGCCCACGGTTTTAGTACCTAATATAGCATCTATGTACCCGACTATGCATCTGTATAAATTTCGTAAAAGAATGAGTTTCGTTAAATTTCTATATTATTTATATTTTTAACAAGTTCGAAGCTTACAAAGTATTATCTCCTGGCCTGATTTCGTTCAACTCTTCACTTGTCGTGAACTCAGGAATGTCCCTTGAATAAGAATCAATAAATTGATGATCAATAATGAATGGTTATTTAAATTTTCTTGATTTTAACGCCACTTACATGATCCTTCCCTCCCGTTGATCCTTAATTGATCTTTCCTCAATTGATATGTTACTTAATTGAAAATGTGAAAATGAGAACGATAGAATTAGATAATGGTGCTTTTCAATAATTAATCATAAATAGTATACTTACTCATTGACCGTGGGAGGTGATTGATCCACTTGCTTCTTCACAAATTTACTCATCCTTGCTGATTTGTTGCTCATCGTGTTCTTACTCGTTCGACGGTAAACTGGTAACTAATGTGTAAAAAATAATATGCGGTCACAAAAATGCTGCACGCTATTTTATTTTTTCAAAAACAACCGGTTTTTAATCCGTGATACGTTGCCTAATTTCATGTAATTCACCTCTGGAAGATAGATGAATTGTGAATTGAGTATAAATGTGTTTGCAGAATCAATGCACTCCTCACTTCATTTTGGAAACATGAATACTCAAGAACATTGTATTTTTAACTCTGCGCGGATCATATGGGTCATTTTTGACCCAAACAACCCATATGATCCCGTGCTAGCTAAAAATCATATAATCCGCGCAGGGTTAATATTTTATTCTCAATTACAATATTATAATCACGATGTAGATACGGTATGTTTTGAAATTGTCAGTAAATGATTATCGAACTGATGGAATTCGTACTCGAATTTCCGTTGCAATCGAAAAATTGAAAATTTAATTATTAGCGTATAATCAATGCAGGCCATGATTTGAATTTGACAGCACACACTGAGGCTAGATTGAACACTCGGGAAGAATAATATATATTGAAAAATACAGATATATAACTGTATAAAACTTAACTGAAGTAGCAGCTACTCGTCGGTAAGATTATTTTACACAACTACAAAGAATTGATACATCTTAAGTTAGATTTTAATGAATGTGTTATGTATAATCATAGTTATCAGTTTCTTCGATTATCAAACCGAACTCAATACATACTCCGATAGAAAAGAGATACGTTGTTCAAGATTCAAGAAATAAGCTACATCATTCGGCGCATAATACCATTTCACGTTTTTACGTCCTTCACCTCGTACTTAATTATGAAATGGCAATGACACAGGTATTTGAATACAAAAGTGTGTCCATAAGACAATTCATATTCGAGCTCAATGTGTCACGACTAAATTGAAATTGACTAAGTTCATTTTATTTTACATTGGACTCGTTATACTCGTTACTGAACTAATAAGTATATTTTCATGTTTTTCAGTAACTCTGGGGCCACCAATTTTGATTCAATACAGGATCAATTTGGTGTGTAACCATATCAAATTTACTTCAAAAACTGATGCCACAAGATAACTTATATAAAATAAAAACCGGAGTAGTTTGGTGTGTGGCCATGCGTCCAGTACAGAATTCAGTTTGGTGTGTAACCACACTAAATTCACTTTGAAAAAATTATTCAACAAGATTCACTTGTAAAGTGAAAATCAGAACAATTTGATGTGTGACCACGTCAAATTTAATTAAAAAATAATTAGCAAAGACTGATAGATTAAACAGAAGAACAATTTGGTGTGTGACCGCACCGAATTTACCATAAAAGAAAACAATAATGACTGAAAATAATATTATAAGACGAGTTGACAGACCACGCAGCAGTACAATTATTTTACACGGCTCATTCAATCAAGGTGATATGCGATTTTGTGAATTCAGCAGAGGTAAGCAATGCACTGCTAATGCTGCAGTATCAATAGCTATGTCTGTTGTATAACCGTTAATGGCATGGACATTTGACATTATTGATGAAATATTGATTCAAGGAGACAAACTATACATGGACAGTATTGCGAAACGTAGAAATGTGCATAGAGATGAGGATTATATCAATTATCTAACTGTTGCAGAACTTATTAGGAATATTACAGTATTAGCTAAAAATTGTACTCTTACATTCGATGTTGTAATTTCAGGACATATGTTTGATGACTATAGCAATATCGGTTTGCCAAACTTAAAAAACGGATTATGTCACCTGTATAGTGAAGAGAATTCTGGAATATTGACCTGCAATAGAATTTCAGTAGCGGTGGGTAAGTTTAACGCGGGATTTTGGTTATTTGATTCTCATGCGAGAGGACTAGATGGAAGGGTATGCTCTTCAGGAAGAGCTTGCTTGACAACCTTCACATCAATTGAATCTTTATGGTTACTTATAATTCAGAATATTCCCAATGTAGTAGACAGAGCTGGAAATCAATATGACTTGACATATACATATATGTGACAATAACTGACAATGATGATGTAATAAATGATCAGACGTCAGCGATAGACGACACCGAAATGCCAAGCACAAATAAAAACAATACAGTAAGTGGGAAAGCGTCCAATAAGCTACAAATTCGTAAGCAGAAGAATCGAGTGGTAGAATTAAATTCTATTGAGCGACTGATGATCGATGTGAACAATGATGAAATTAAGTTATATGTCAATCATGCTGAGAATTTAGAAGAAGTAATTGAAAAGATTGATATAAATCCAAATAAATATAACACTGCAGCAATTGACAAAACATGCAATTTGCAAACAATATATAAAGGTAGAAATCGGGTTGTAGGATTGAACACTGTAGAAGAAATGAGAGTAGATAAGAATATTGAAATTCAACCAATTATCAATGGAGGCCAAAGTCGAGCGAAACGAATGAAAAGTATTAATGCAAGCATAAAGGAAAGTAAGAATACATTAATTGTAAATCCATACGATGAGCTACAAATATGTAGACATCAAAGTCAAGTTGTGAGATTGAATTCTGTGGAAGAAATGGTGATTGATGTGAATATTAACAAGAAGATAAATTCAATTATTGTTGCTGATAAAGCAATAGAAAAGCGAATTGACAGCGTTAATACTGATTGTATGGAATATAGACGACAATCTCGAGCTAGGAAAAGGCTTTACATTGATATGCGGCCTGTAGATGAAAGTAGCTTCGACAAAATCGAAGAGCACTATATAGGTCAGATGAACGTATTATGTTGTGAATGTAGCGCTAAACATTTTGCTACAGAAAGGGTGTCTAATAATAATTCGTTCAATGATTGTTGCGGCTATGATAATCGAGCAAATGCCAACTCCACCAAACGAGTTACTCAATTTATTCGAAAATCGCAATGTTAAATCCAAACAATTTTTCGATAGAATCAGAAATTACAACAGTTGTTTCTTTCGCCTCATTTAATGCTAACTTAGTCAATTTCAGAGAAACGCGTAATGGACCATACTGTTTTAAAATTCAGGGGCAAATATATTATCAGGTAAGTACAGCGCTGTATCCAGCTATGAATGATGCTCCGACTTATGGTCAGTTATTCATTATGGACGCTAATGAAGCAACAGAGCAGCGGCTGCATAGAAATAACCAGCTAGATCGTGAAATTTTGTGAACCATTGATAATGTAATACGCGTTAGAAATATTTTTGCAAAATCATATCAAATGAGGTTTTACCGGAATTAGAATTATCATTGACTTTAAAGCCGGGAATGGATCGTCGTAGATTCAATTTACAGAGATGTAACGAGGTTGCTGCAGTTTTTTCTACCACAGCTGATGGAGAAATCCCAGAAGCTTTCGTTACCATTCGAAATAAGAGTACAAAAACTCTGCAGAATGTAAGCTCGATGGATCCGAATGTTGAACCATGGATATATCCGCTATTCTATCCGTATGGTACTCGAGGTTGGAATAGAGATATGATGCGTGCTGGTAGAACAGGATCTACGTCTAAACGCATAAGTAGAGCAACGTATGTCAAATATAGAATTGCTATTAGGGATAACGAATTTAATGTATTCTTACTTGGTAGGCGATTATTTCAGCTGTGGATGGTGGATTCATACGTGAAAATTGAAAAGGATAGAATCAATTATTGCAAAAATCATCAAAAGGAATTGAGAGCGGAATCTTATCAAGGCTTGGTAGACTATTTGGTACAAAGGGCAAATCAATTAAACGGACGAGTTGGCAAAATGATTGTCTTACCATCCACATTTGTCGGTTCACCACGTAGTATGATGCAAATGTATCAAGATGCAATGGCAATTATGCGTAGATTTGGAAAACCAGATTTATTTATTACAATGACATGTAATCCCAAATGGCGTGAAATCAGCGAAAATATTTTGGATCAGCAGCAGGCAGCAGATAGACCAGACATCTGTGCTCGCGTTTTTGATGCTAAAAAGAGGTATTTAGTCGATTTGATTGTCCGGCAAAAGTTTTTCGGGGAGGTAGCAGCATATATTTATGTTATTGAATTTCAGAAACGTGGTCTACCGCATATTCACATGTTAGTAACGTTGACTCAAGCTGACAAGATAATAAATAAAGAAATAGTGGATCGGTACATTTCTGCAGAAATTCCAGATAAGAATAAGAACATAAACCTGCACGATATTGTGATGAAACACATGATACATGGGCCGTGTGGCGACTGGTGCATGCAAGAAGGGAAATGTACTAAACATTTCCCAAAAGAGTTCAGAGAAGAGACAACTATGGATGAAAACGGTTATCCCTATTACCGCAGACGAGATACGGGAATGTCTTTTGAACGACCTGGCAGGTATATGGTGGATAATAGATACGTCGTGCCATACTGTCCTCAATTGTCACTGATATTCATTAGTCACATCAACGTTGAAATAGTATCAAGTATAAAATCTGTAAAATACTTATACAAATATATTTATAAAGGTCATGACGCTGCTGCCGTATCAGTTGGGGAAAACTCGGAAGAAAATACCGTGATCGATCACGATGAAATACAAAATTTCATAGAAACTCGTTATGTAGGGCCTGTAGAAGCGAGTTGGCGAATCATGGGTAAAAGTCTGCAAGACAAAAGTCATGCAATAACTCGTTTACCTGTTCATTTGCACAACCAACAAAGCGTTATATTCACTGATGGCGATGAAGGGGAAAATATAAGATCGAATTTAGAGAAAACGGGGGTGTTGATAGATTACTTTGCATTGAATGCACGAGACGAGCAGGCTAGGCAATTTTATTATTCCGAAATTCCGTGTCATTACACTCACAAAAAATCCAAAATTAATGGAAGAATTATTCATAAATGGGAACAACGGAAAGCTAAATACAATTGCATAGGTCGAATGTATTCTGTCAGCCCAACTCAAGTTGAATTATTTCATTTGAGATTACTATTGCTGACGGTCAAAGGCGCAACAAGTCATAATGATTTGAAAATGGTGAATGGTATCTCTTATCAAACGTTCACAGAATCGTGTTTAGCTCTGGGCTTGATCGAAGATGACGAAGAATGGAAACGAACAATGGACGAGGCTACAACGTGGATGATGCCAATAAGACTGAGGAGGTTATTCGTGAGAATACTGATCCACTGTCAACCAACACATCCGAAATAACTCTGGGAAGAATTCAAAGAAGCAATGGCTGAAGATTATACACGCAGGGAGGGATCATTGCGCGGGCAAGCGCTAGCATATGCACAGATCAGTGATATGTTAACTGCCGAAGGTTGGAACCTGTCTGATTTTACAGAAATGGAACATACGGTAACTTCTTTTCAAACCGATAGCCAATCACTGGAGGACTCATCAATAATCGGAAGGCAACTGTACGAAAAATTGAACAAAGAACAGAAAGAAATTGTTAATATGGTACTCGAATCGATGAAGGATGATGGCTATAACGATACAACGTGCTTTTACATCAACGGTCCAGGAGGGTCAGGAAAAACTTTTATCTACAAAATCATATGGAATTTATTGAAAGCAGAAAACAAAAATGTAATAACAATGGCTTTTACGGGTATCGCGGCGACATTATTACCACAAGGCAGGACAGTTCATAAGACTTTCGGATTACCAGTTCCTCTTTACTCAGATTCATCATCTAGCATAAAAATACAATCCAAATCCGGAGTATATCTAAGAAAAACAGACATCATCATTTGGGACGAAGCTGCAATGGCACCCAGATATGCTTTAGAAGTGATGGACAGAACGTTGCGTGATATAATGGACAATGATAAGCCATTCGGAGGTAAAATTATCGTAATGGGTGGGGATTTCAGACAATTACTACCAATAAAAGTAAGAGGTACACGCAGTGAAACTGTGAACCTATCAATCAAATTCAGTGCATTATGGAAATACTTCAAACGATTCGATCTAACAAAAAATATGAGAACTTTATCACACGAATTGGAATTTGCGAAATTTCTACTTGACCTTGGAGACGAAAAATTGAATGATAGTAACGATTACGTACAATTTCCAGAACATTGCGTAGCAAGTCCTAATGCCAGCATGGTGGAATGCGTTTATGGAAACTACCTCAGAGAGAAGCGTTTTAAAAAAGCAGCAAATTGTGCAATACTATCAGCTAGAAATGCAGATGTAGAAAAGATTAATAGAGAAGTAGTAGAATTACTCGATGCAACCAAAGAGAAAATTTACACAAGCATCAATAGCGTAGACAAAGCCGATGAAAATGCTGACATAAGTGAAACTATATTACCAGAGTACTTAGACAGTTTGTCACCACTATCCTTACCGCCGCATGAATTACGTTTGAGAGAAAATTGTGTAGTAATGCTAATACGAAACTTAAGTATTTATGAAGGACTTTGTAATGGGACTAGATTATTGGTAATCGAACTCGGAAATCATTTGTTGCGATGTGAGATTCTAACAAGTGACAATGCTGGAGAAATAGTATTTCAAATTTAAAAGAAGGCAATTTCCGATAAAACTTGCATTCGCAATGACAATTAACAAATCGCAAGGCCAGACTTTGGAAAAAATCGGAATAGATCTCAGAAAAGATGTTTTCAATCATGGTCAACTGTATGTAGCTTGTTCAAGAGTACGTTCATGGGATGCGTTAAAAATATTTTTGTCGAATCACCAAAAAAATAACAAGGTGAAAAATTATGTTTACAAAGAATTATACATACATTAAAGAGTGAAATCTAATGAAACAAAAAATGAAAAATAGTGAACGTTGGCAAGTCAACAATTCCTAATGAAATGAGGCGCGCGCGAAGCGCGCGCGTGCAATGCTAGTTTCCAATAAAATTAGCTTTTGCAATGACTATCAATAAGTCGCAGGGTCAGACTTTTTATAAAATTGGACTCGATCTTCGCAAAGATGTATTTAATCATGGACAATTATACGTTGCATGCTCGCGTGTTCGTTCATGGGATTCGTTGAGAATTCATCTGGGTAACCAACGTGACGATGCATGCGTTAAGAATTACGTTTACAAAGAATTGTACTAATTTTGTACATTCAGATCTTTAATCAGAAATTTGGAAAAAAAAACGTTTTTAATTTTTTCAAATGATTAAATAAGGCAAATTAAAAAACGCTTGCTACGATGCTCAGATTATGGTAACATCTATTAAAAAGAAAATTCAATCTTCTACGATGAAAGTGTATGTGCAGGAGATCTCCAACAGTGGTATGCATGAAATTCTATGCGCAAAGATTAATTTTTTGAATTTTTTGATCCGAATTTTTTTAGTTATTATTATACATATTTTTATACAAAATAGATACAATGATCTATTATTCAAATTATAATTTCAGAATAAGCATTGTCAAATATCAAACTGGAATTTAATCAATTACAGTCGACCATGAACAAAAGCGGATGTTTAACTGGACTTCAGGTATCTCATTTATGGACAATTTTTGAACCAACTTGAACTGTGGATGAACAAGTTGTGTTAAAATTGAATATAATACTTGGAATGATATTTATATACATATATCTAACGTAAAAATGACTTCATAGATTATAGGTATTTCACTCTTTGTGTAATTACGTCATTATATTTTAAATTTAGAAAATTTTTAGAGACAATTCTGAATGAAAACTTATATATCATCTACTATTGACTTCGAAACGTAAATAAATTAAAACTATTTCAACTAAGAAGGATTAAATGAAAATGTACAATTTAATAACCACTAGAGATAACAAAAATTGAATCAAAGTCAAAATATATAACATTCAATTTATTGAATAAAATAATAGTATGAATTATACAATTGGCGAATGCAGATATAAAAGAAAATCAGAAAATTATAGCCGTCTTAGTTCTTTTGCAGGCAATTCATCGTCCACATTTAGGCGACAAAGTTTTTCAGGAGCTCTATTTCCTCTGATCAATTTGATTACAGACATTTTCTTATTGTCAACTAATTTGATGCTGCTCAGCTTACTTATTAGAAGATACACCGGATTTGCTAAGCAGAAGTACAAATAACAATTAATTAAACATAGATATTCTCATCTGAGAAATAGATTATTAATTACTTATAATATTTATTAATCTATTACATTTGACTTTCAATAAAATATAAAAATTCAAATTAATGAATACCAACTGAATTTGATGCATATAACCTATTTGTTGTTGAATTTGAATTTAAAACTTTGGTGTAAAATAAATCTAAAAAAGAATATGTAAATAATTTTATAAATAATAAACAATGCTGGGAATTATTGAATAACAAAGATGATGAATAAAACAAGCAGAAATAATTGGCCATATTAATAACATAAAAGCGATAAAAATACTATGATTCATGAAAGTGGCAGGGCTGGGTAACATTTGAAATGGTTCCATTTAAAATAGGCATTTGAAATGTAAAATGGCATTTTGCATTTTCATTTTAAATAGTATTCCCAAAAGCATTTTCATTTTATATTTAAAATGGTAATTTCGACCCATTTAGCCATTTATAAAATGCTAAAAAAAATGGTTTTTCCGGATGCGTTTAAAAAACTTTCTGCCGACGGTTTGCATTGAATGGCAAATTCAAGATTGTCAAATTGGAAAATGAAAACGTGCAAGCATCATATCCGCAATGCAATCGCACAATCAAGGGCCGAATCGATGGAACGACGAATTTTTAAAATCATCTTCAAGTAGGGATCCTAACTTCTAACCTGTGGATGAATATTATACCTGTCTTTAAGAAGGGTAAAATCGAATTTTATTGTCTACACGCCTCAAATTGGTTCGAAATATTTCAAAAGAAATGTCCATTTTTTTTTTCAATCTTTTTCGTCCATATTTACCCACCTCTAGAAAGCCTTACTTTTTCCCATAAGAAAAGCATTGATTTTCCGTGGTGTTTAATCTTTTTCTTTGCCGTTAGCGTAATTATCAGCTAAAAAATCTAAGCTTCTCAGGAAATGTTGGCGAAAATGACAACTTTTCCCGGATATTTTGGAATTCGACAGAAACACTTATGGACCAGATGATTCACATTTTCTTTCTCCGTATATTGCGAAAAACGCTGATGGATGATGCTACGTTTGAGACGCGGTTACTGCTCAAGGCAAACGCATTATTAAAACATTGAAACTTGAGAATCGATGTAAATAACTAAGATTTCGTCGTTGGAAAATATCATGATTTTCAGGAAACTATTTTGCATTTAATTATCCATTTCAAATACCTATTTTCCATTTTGTATTTCAAATGTATTTCGTAAAACCATTTCCATTTTGCATTTCAAATACATTTTTTGAACCATTTTCCATTTTCCATTTCAAATAGATTCGAGATACCATTTGACCCAGCCCTGGATTTTCTTTGTTTCTTTTCTTTCGTGTACATTCAGTTTGTTATACGACCATGATAACTTTTTTATCATACGTGCTTGGAAAATGCCATATTGCGTGGGGGTTTTGCGTACGCTAAATGATCAATTGCACACTGCGAGCGTTATTTCCTATAACAAACTCGACAGCGTGCGTAATCACAATAATGCACGCTAAAGCGTTACGTGATGAAAAATAACGCACGCTGCGCCTTCACGTTGCATTTTCCGCGCACTTATGATAGAAAATAGTGTGTGTAACGAGTGCGGTATAGTTACCAATAGCGCCTTACTATTCTATTGGGCTCTTCCGAAGTATTGTTGTGTAATTTGGTCGCGTATATTTCTTCTTTTAACTAAGATGTTATCATCTTGATTGACCTCTATTTCGTTAAGATTGCCATCAACAATTTCAGCATCTTCTAGTGGATCACTGGAACGATTATTCAATCACATTTTTTATAACATATTGACTCAGTAATTACTGTAGGCTTACCACAATCAGTTGCATCCTATGAAATTCCTTACTTTAATTGAATTGCAACATTATGCATAAATGCGCAGGCTTTTATAAATCGTCCGGCTCGATTTGGCTTCTAATGTAGCGTTTTATCTCTTTTTAAACAGCGCCACCTGCCTTTTAATCTCCCAAACACTCGTTCAATCATACTTCTAGTATGAATGTGTCTTTCATTATATCGTGCGTCCGGAGAAACAGGTGGGGGATCGCGATATGGGGTTAACATGCCCGGCTGTAAGGGGTAGCCTTGATCACCTATAATTAACCATATAATTATTTTTTAGCAATGCATTTATTCAAGTCAAATATAGTATTACAAACATTAATTTACACCGCAAATTTTCTACAGTGCATATATTTATATTGTAGGGTGTTTGAAATATTATTTTTATTTTTTATTTTTACTGTTTTTTTATTTCAAAGTTGAGTTGTAAGGAGAAGATATACACCCCGCAATATGCCCGTTATGCTAATTCTAATTATAAATTATCAAATAAATTTGGTAAACATATATATTATTGTGTATATTATTCACCCAACAAGTGAAACATTCCAACTCTCTCCCGGTGTAGTCGATCCATTTCTTGTTTTACTGCAGACTGTCGCCATATTCTCGCATCATGAGTCGATCCCGGAAAAAATATGAGCGATGTGATTCTCATGTCATAGCTACAAGTGGCTTGTACATTTAACGAATGCGTTCGATTATGGTTTAGGTACAGTAATGATCACGGTTTCTGTCGGCCCTTAAATCTGCAACCGAACATACATGCTCTTCTGAAGTTGGCAGTAGCTAGCAGTAGCTGACTTGAGTACCCTCGCGACGGTGAGCGGCAATTATTAATCATTGTTGCCGTTAGCGGGCGATAAAAGTTCATTATTGCCCGCTACTGATGATTTTGCCCGCCGGTACGAAAACGTTCACTTTACGCCCGATGTTTAGGTCAAAAAACGCAGAAATCGTGCATGTGTTACAAAAAGTATATTTTGCGTTTGAAGAGCTGACACTGATATTAATCACTCACACAAAATCGCAAGAGCAATATTATTGCAAAATACATTCACAGTACCTAAAATGCTGGCGGAAGTATCGCCTCGGCATAGATTCCAGTGGGTTCGAAGCGTCGCGTAATGCGGCTCGATGTACCCGGAATACAAACGCCAATTCTCTGTCCTCAAGTTCATCTTCATCATCATCTATTATCGCTATCCCAAAAGCAATATTCGGATCCATCCTATTGAAACATCGAGCATTATAGTTAAATAATATAATAAATGGTTGAAAAAAAAATTGTAGGTAAATCACACAATTGACGTACTTACGATGAATGTTGAAATAAAATAGAACTATTGAGAATAACTTGATTCACTTACCTCAATCGATCCTATTACTTAGATTTTTACCTATCTAATTATTGTACGACTATTTTGTATCACATTCACATGAATTTTTTCAGGACGTACGATACAAAAAACTGTCGATTACATTCACCGCTATGAGTCGCACTATAGTATATGTATAATAATTTGTTCTTCGCTGATGCGCAACTATCTAATTTGTTTGATTATTGGTTGCTTATAACAAGGGCGTTATAGAAAACGTTATACCGTGAGAATCAGGTGAAACCGAATGGTCTATCCGCCCAGGCGCCGAATATTTGGTATTTTCATGAGGATAGCCACTCGTTGCACTGAAAATCCCTAGAGTGATTTTGGCGCGCGGTCGATGAAACTCGGCAGATCGACCGCGCGCCAAGATCACCCTAGGGATTTTTCAGCGCAACGAGAGGTTATCCCCCTCAAAATACCAAATATTCACCGTCTGGGCGGATGGACCATTCGGTTTCACCTGATTCTCACGGTATACCCACGATATGCCTTCACGGCATTAGAGCCGCGATTTAGTCGTCAATAATAGAAACCCACATGGGCATACCTCGTTAGAATGAATGCATGTGTGAAGTCGAGCATTACAGCCATCAGATTTCTTACTGCACCGCAGAGAACAGTGGATCGAAAAATAATGCCAAGATGGCGTCGAGTTTTGATAAAGAATTCTGGCTCATGGTATGAGGTCATATGTGCCACAAACGCGATTTCAGTGTCAAGGTGTAATGCAACGTTTGTCAAAACCTCGAAAACGGGAATCGTGAATTCTTCGGAATTACGCAACCAATCGCAATGAAACTTTGGGGACTTACGTAGTTTTTTGGCAGAAAGTGGCTGATTATCTTACTGTTTCATAATTTAACAAAAATTTGTACAGATTGAGTTATCGACCACCTAAATCATGCGATTATTCACTGTTGCCGTAAATAATCGCATTTCCAAGACAATCAGCCACTCCGCAATGAAAAACCACACACTTTGAGCCTAATCCCGTGTCATTTCATAGCGAAATGGCTGAAAATTGACGATTCTCCGTCACTCGAAACCAAAAAACCGACATTTAGTCGAGGTGACACTTTGTACCGACATTGCACCCAGTATACTTGTAAGCTGCGCGGCGGCGCTAGTGAAGGTTTCCAAGGTCACTATACGTAAGTGTGAATGCTGCTCCCGCTTGACAGAAAATACAAATAATCGACACCGCATGCGGATTGCGCCCAATCAACAGCTAACCTAAAAGACGACCGTCGGATGACTAAAATCGTATTTGCGGTTGACGTTATAAAAAGACGATTGCTCTGTTAATTATTTCACTCCTATTGTTAATCCTCATTTGTAGAAAAATGAATATATGGATGAATATCAATAATCAATATTGAATCGCAGACGATATCACCTCACTCGTCTGACAGCTAACCTAAGATCCGAATCTGGGATGTATAAACTTTCATTCTGGAATTGCGGTTGCGAAGAGAAGTGTTCGTCGTTTGTTCATTTCAAATACGAAAATAAATTCCAACAATCGATAGAGGATCCCGGACGTGATAACCTCACATTTTTGACAGCTAACCAGAGATGTATATTATTTGAAATACATGTATTTAAAATACAAATACAAAATACAAAATACCTATTTTTATTTTGCATTTGATATACTTTTTTTTAAATGTATTTTCTATTTTGTTTGAAATACTTCATATAAATATTTAGTATTTGTAAAATGCAAAATGGTTTTGTTAAATTTTCATGTTTTATATTTATCATTCTTAAATTCAAAATTATTTTAATTATGAACGCATCAATCCTTAATGTTGCCAACAATAATGCCAACATTGCAAGTCACACTCAAACTGTTTCTGTGCATTTGTCAAACGAAACAACTACTGGCAAATGTGATCGCCACGCGGCGCTAGAAGAAACAAAAAAACATTCATACACATTGACGTTGTATGTATTTTCATTTCAAGCGAGAGAGCCCCAGCTAGATTGTGTTGATTATTTTTTTTGTTTTTTTTTTTTGTCATTTTACTCAGTATTCTTCACTTGCTGAATGTAAATAATTGAAATGTAAGTAAAATATTATATTTATAAATTGGTTTCAACTAAGCATCGATTAGATAAACATCGTAATATAGATATTTCTAGTAATCTAACCTAAAATATTATTTAACCGTTATCGATTAGAATAAGTTGAACAGAATATCGTACTGTTCGTCCACATTCAATGTTTTTGTTTAATTTACGATTTTTACGTTTTTTTATTTACAATAAAACAGTTACCGACCGTAAATTTGAACGGAAATCTAGTATTTTACTACGCATAACAAGTGATATAAAACCATTGATTTTTTTCCAGGGACAAGAACATTCCATTTATTTTAAAACACTGTTTCAAAGATATAAAAAATGACCCTGACAACGACACAAATGTATCTGCAACTTGCAGCAAGTGCTCGAAAACACTGAAAGGAAGTTTGAATGCTACAACAAACTTTTTGAATCATTTAAAAGTAAGTAAAACTAAAGTTTAATTGATATTTTATTTTGTAAAATAAAATTTATCTCTATTTTAAACCCAAGTACCTAATAAAATAAGGTTTTACTTACTATTAAATAATATAGGACGTGATTATTTGCACACCACACGGGAACACGGGTGACGTGCACGGGTGCACGGGAGTGCTCAGCCGTGAAATGTGAATAAATAGAGCTTTTCCCGTGAGACTTGTTCAAAAAATTAATTAGAATTATTATTAACAAAAAATAATAAACATTTTTTAATATTATTATGAAGTTGAAAAATTCAATATTTTTGTTTTTAATCGGTAATAAGTAAGGTCCGGAAGTTGATGCAAAATATTTTCAAATTTTATATTTGAAATACAAATATTTTACAAACTATTAGAGATATTAGAAAATGTCATAGAATCTTTTTTATGGGAAATTTTATTTTCAAAAAAAGATTCCAATAAGAAATTCACTAAAATTAATATTAAGAAAGTTATAAAATTTTAAAGTTAAATCATCAAAAAAATACATCAAATTTTTTTTTTTTAATCACTGTAACTTTAAATATTTAATTTTCTACCAAAATGATTCTATAATAATTCTTCGTATTTTTCAGTTTCCAAAATATTGTTAATTTAAATTTCCAAAAAAAAAAAAATTTTGCCCCAACTTCTGGACTTTAGTAATAAGCAATATAAAAAGAATTTTTCTTCAATTTTTCAGCAAAGAGTAGACAGTTTAGCAACAATTAATTTTAGCTTTTTAATAATTTGTAATAGCTATACTTCCGGTTCAGCTGACAATTTCAATTATTTAATACTTTATAATTCAGCTTGGAAAGCTTCAATTGTTTACAAGTTATTTAGTTAATAAACAATTGAATCATAAATTAAAAAATTGGAAAAAATACTAGCTAAAAACACAAAGCTGTGTTTATTCACGGATAAGTTTTCCCGTGGACCCGTGCACGTCACCCGTGTTCCCATGTGGTGTGCGAATAGCCAGGCCGAATAATATAACGGCAGATATTCTATGCTTCAAAATATAAAGTATTAATTATATTTTTGCAGAGAAAAGGACATGCTGATCTTTTATCAGAGTATGAAAAACTCAAATCTCAACATACCAATAAGAAAAGAAAGCGTGTTGATGATGCTGGTGAGGGATTGATTTCATCTAAAATAATGAAACAATTAACTCTTCCAGCTATCTTACCGAAGTCAGTTAATTTCGATAAGTTACTTGTGAATTTTTTAGTTGATACCATGTCGCCTCTATCAATTGTAGAAAATGAATCATTTAAGGCTCTCATTGCAGGTACATAGCAATTAAACGCACCGCCCAAAATTATGTGCAGAAAAACATGTAATAAAAAAGTAACCGAGCAATACAAAGAATATGTAGAAAATACCAAAGAAGCTTTGAAAAAAGTTGATTTTGTATGCACCACTGCTGATATATGGTCATCATCTAAGAGAAGCTATCTGGGTGTAACAGCTCATTGGATTGATTGTGATACGTTTGACCGAAAAAGCGTAACTCTGGCTTGCAGGAGGTTTATGGGAACGCATAGTTACGACAAAATAGCTGAGCTGATTGTGGAGATTCATTCTGAGTTTGATTTAAAACTGACAAAAATCGTCAAGACTATTACTGACAATGGATCAAATATGGTCAAAGCTTTTAAAATATACGGACAAGATTCAGATACAGGAACAAGTGAAAGAGACTCAGCTTCTATTCAAAATGTTGAAGTTGTGCATGATAATATTGACGAAGATGATGATGATGATGACGTGCTAAACCTAAAATAATTTCCGGAGTCATCTGAAGATTTTGAAGAATTGCAACTGCCTAACCATGAAAGATGTGCCACCCACACATTACACTTAACAGCTTCAAAAGATATGGGTAAGGCTAGATCTAAAAGTAATTCATACAAAAAACTGTATGATGGAGCATGGCAAACTGTCAAGCACTTCGGAATCTGTGTTCAAGGTCTCCTAAAGCCTGCGAAATCTATGTAGAATCAACTGGGAAATCTCCTACTTCTCAATGTCCAACACGATGGAATTCATACTACAATTTTATTCAAGATTTACTTGCTGTAGAAAACATCCTAAATGAAACTTTAAAAAAACTCAGATTGGCAGTTTTTAAAGAAATTGTAAGTCAATTTCTTATTGAATACATAAGCTGTTCAAAGCCTATTGCTGATGGCATAAGAAGTTTAGAAGGGGACAAAGACACTTACTACGGATGTCTTATGCCAGAACTAATGTGAATGCAACGAATTTTAAGCAGTTTACAAATGGATAACCTTACATACTGCGGTGTGTTGATAGAAGTTATCAAAGAAAGTCTTAATAGGCGCTTCGAGAGATTTTATAAATTAGAGGAACCAAAAGCGAAAGATGGCATAATAGCATCCATATCTTATCCCTTTTTCAAAATGAAATGGGTGCCAAAAACTCACAGGGACTACCTTAAAGAACTGTTTGTTTTAGAAGTGAGAAAAATAAAACAGGAACAGGATGAAAAGAGCTCTTAACATACTAACTCTAATAAAAAAAAGGAAAAGACTGGATCCTATCATATGTTTGTTGAGGACTCTGATTCTTCAGCCGCCAGTGATGATGCCAATACTACAATAAATAGACCTGGAAACACTACAATATTTGAAAGATGAAGATAATACATTAGAATCCTTGAACAAATATCCAACTATAAAAAAACTGTTTCTTAAATATAATACTTGCTTGCCAAGTTCTGCACCTGTTGAACGACTATTTTCGTTTGGGGGAATGATTATGAGGCCACACAGACGAAACATGAAAGATGAACTCTTTGAACAAATACTGGTGTTAAAATCAGTAAAATAAAGTATTTTATTTGAAAAAGCTATTTCGAAAATACGTATTTTGTATTTTGTATTTAATTACTTTTATTTAAAACCATTTTGTATTTGTATTTGAAATAGATAAATATCCAAGTATTTGTATTCTGTATTTAAATACATTTTGATACCTATTTTTTCACATCTCTGCAGCTAACCTAGCAGCCGAACGTAGGGTTTTAGTTTGGAATTGAGGTTAGGGAGAGACTATGGCTAGTTTATTCGTCCACTGATCTCTATACAGGGTGTCCCAGAACTAAGTACGCAAAATGATAGGGGTAATAGAGTGGGTCGAGTTGAGTAAATTAATATGAAGAACATGTGGTCTCCGAAATCGCGTTCGTGAGATACGACCGGTTGAAAAATCTCGTAAAGTACAGGGGGCAGCGGCTAGCAGTCTTGAATAAGTGCGCCCGACTGCTAATACGGAACATAACGTTTCGCAATTCAATTTCAAAATAGTATTTTCGTTCGAAATTTGTAATTTGTAAATTTGTAAATTTGTAAATTGCGAAGCGTTATGCTCCGCATCAGCAGTCAAGCGCACTCATTAACAAGACTGCTAGCCGCTGACCGCTGTGCTTCGCGAGATTTTTCAACCGGTCGTAACTCGCGAACGCGACTTCGGAGACCACATGTTCTTCATGTTAATTTTCTCAGCTCGACCCCGTCTATAACCCCTATAATTTTGTGTACTTAGTTCTGAGACACCCTGTATAAGACTGGATAGCGTATTGAATA
This sequence comes from Tenthredo amoena, assembly GCA_963966615.1. Lineage (NCBI taxonomy): Eukaryota > Metazoa > Arthropoda > Insecta > Hymenoptera > Tenthredinidae > Tenthredo > Tenthredo amoena. The sequence continues at coordinate 2,187,821 of OZ016486.1, read as the reverse complement.
GAACGACTTGTTACGATTTGAAAACTAGACAGCCATCTTCGATAGAGTAAAATATGCTATTATGGCGGCGTCTGCCGTTAGCGTCTAATGTTGTTTTCAAGGGTTATGCTTGAAGTGTGAATTTTCAGCATTGTTTTGTTGTCTAAAAACAATTGCAGTTTATCTCGGAATTGGAAATGGTATCAGCTTGTGCTTTTTGCGTTTCCAAAAAAGGCACCGAAGCTAGAACATATCATAAGTCAGTATTGGACTGGTCGTTAGAAATTAAATTTTGTCCGACGCCCCCTAAAAAGCTTCCGTTGGATGTAAAAACGCGAGAAATTTTTTTTTTTTTTTTCAATTTAAAAAAAACACGTGCTGCAAGACGATCTAAGTTCATTTTTTGGTAAAATCATGTTTTTTTTTTTTTAAAAACATTACAGAAGTGAAAGTATGAAAAATAGTGAAGAAAGTTTATTTGAGCCTTGAAATTAAGGGGTTAGACCACTGTAGAAATTTCCAAACGCACGGATCGCTTCAAAAGCGTGCAGAAAAGAAGAGCTCTAGCAGGACGTTAATTTGGAAGGCCGATTGTATGACGCAGGCATCGCTGACTAAAGGTATATAAAATTTATCAATGAGTTTTCCGCACCGAAAACTTCAAACGCGTTCTTCTCGAAATTACATTTTTCAAGTCGGCCGGACTCATAACTCGAACAAATCTTGACCGATTGACTTAAAATTTTAACTGTATATTGACAATGACATTCTGCATAAAAGTACGTAGGATGTTCTCAATATATTACATAGTTTTTTTTTTTCATGAACAATTTTCGGACAATTTTGTTTTTTTTTTGAGAATTTTGAACTTTTATTTGAAGAACGCGCCGTTTTTGCAAAAATCGATATATCATGAAAATCCTACCCACTTCTGTAGCTATTCACATGTATAATCGAAAGAAATTTTTTCATTCACCGTAAATTGAAAATTGCAGGTGCAGTTGGTCCGGCCGCGCGCATTTGAAAAAAATGGCTTCGCCAAAGAACAGCTGTGCAGCCGCCATTTTCTTTGATATTACTTTGAAAAAAATAATCTATTCAGTTTATGATATATACAATACAGGACCTTTTTCAGAATTTTGATTCATTTCATTGTTCCGCTGAAAAAAATTCCCAAAATATGCTTAATTTTTCCCCCGCTACGGTAGCCTCAATAAATCTGCTTATGAAAAATAAGTTTGTACTAATTAAGTTTTAAAATGAAATTATTAATTTAAATATCCTTCAATTTTCATTAACTAGACAACATCAAATGAAAAAAAATTCGAAATTTTATTCATTTGAGTTCCAAAATTGTTTATATTTCAGGGAAAATACCATTTGTGATCAGAAATTTCCAAAAAAACATGATTTTAACAAAAAATGAAACTAGATCGTCTTGCGGCACGTGTTGTTTTAAGAAAAAAAAAAAAATTTACCTCCCGTTTTTTCATCAAAAGGAAAAGTCTGATAAGTATACAAGTCAGAAATGTACTCATGTTTATGTCTCATAGGTTATGTCATTCCTTTTTTGTATTTTGTTAATTATTTTTCCTCAATAAATATCGAGGGGTTAATCACTTATCAAGTTGGGTGTACACCAGATTACAGGATTGCGAAGATTACAAAGATTACAAGAGATTACAGAAGATTACATGAGATTACAAAGATTGCAAAAGATTACAAAAGATTGCAAGAGATTGCAAGAGATTTTGGATCGCTGAGAAATAACCGAATTAATGAGGAATAATTGAAATAATGAGAGTCAACCGAAAATCATCTGAATTATTGAGAATCAACCCTAATTGAACTAATTGGAGCTCAGACAAATTATCGTGGATTCGATTGAATCATCAGGAAATATGAAAAACACATCGAAATTTTCAATTATGAACTTGAATTCAAGTGCATTTTATCGACTATTATTGAAGAGAAAAATCAAAAAAATTAATTCAAAGTGGACAAAACTAGGTTGGGTTGAATTGGACTAATTCGAATTAACAGGAAATACAAAAAATCGATTAAATTTTTTAGGTACGATCTTGAATTAGGGTCAATTATGAAGGATTGCTGGAAAAAAAGAAGTGAATTATTTGAATCAAGCGAGATTAGGTTGGATTGAAAAAAAATAATCTGAATTAACACAATTAATTTGAAAGGGGAAAAATTAAGTTAAATCTGAGGTTAAATCAAATTGATTAATTTGAATTACTTCAACCTTAAAAATTATTGTACCACTGAAATTTTCAAGTTATTTCCCCCTCGAAATAAATAATATAGTTCGTCTGGAATTGTATTTTGTGATGCGACGCTAGCGCTATGGGGGATCTAAACAGAATGTATAAGCTATAAATCCGTAAAAAAAACGTAATGTAACAGATCATAGGAAAAAACGCGCCCTCGAGATTTGAACGTGTATCACGACGTCCACTTTTTTCGTCACCTACATGCACCTTTTGGCGCGACCGACGTCGCTCGAGATTCCGTTGCAGCATGGGGTAGTTAGAAAACGGAACGGAACTAACGAAACGAACCGAGCCAACCGCAATACCAGCACCCAAGTCAGAGAAGAGAGCCAGTCGACACTCACACACGCAATTAAACGACAATCTATGTAAACAACCGGTCCGGTTACTGAAAAGCACACGCTGAGGCACACACACTATGGATGATCTAAAAGTAAACCTAAAACAGAATTTATTGTAAATTCGTCCTGAATAATTAATATTTGTTGAAAAGCGAGGTTAGAACCTGTGCCAAGTGACTTCGTTTATGTAATATAGGTTATTTTGTTTTGTACGTAAATGATACACATCAGAGTTTCGTGATCAAGTCGATCTTTCGCAGAACTGATTCTGCATTAGTATGTAGTACGTACATACATACATTATGCTGCAAGGACGGAACGACAGTTATTTTGGACTAGGGCGAAGTTGGCTGCACGAGGCGAAGGCGAGTGCAGCCAACTTCACCTGTGACCAGAGTAAAAAATCACTGTCGATCTGTCCGCGCTGCATACGATACTTTTTGTAACAAGTGCACAGAAAACGGAGAAGAATCAGTTGCGTTTGTTAAATCGAGAGGCTCGAGGTACGCCGCAATGAAAAATCTTGCGAAACGAGAGACGGGGGTCTAGGGGCGCAGCCTCTGGTCGCGGTCCAAGGGGCGAAGCCCCCCAGTTGTAAACACAACCAAATTTTATATGATTTTTTTCAATTTCTCTCAAAATGGGAATTAGAAGTACTCTAGAAAAAATGTTTGATAATGTATCAAGTTTTTGATAATAACTTGACCATATGAATTTTAAATTTGGTCTCGTGTCAGTTACAACTTTGGACCAGGTTATGTTATATTATACTGAAGATCGTACTGAAGTTTGTCGCGTTTGATCTCTCCGATCTTGGAATCGAAGACTCGAGTGTCACCGCGTGGCGACGTTCTGAACTAAAGGACAATTATTTTCATTTTTGACCAGCATTTTTTCCCTAGGACAAAAAAATTAACGAATAGAATACAGACTCAAAAAGACTTATTTTCCGCTCCTAAATGAGGACAAAAATGACCCACTTTCCGTGCACGTGTTACAAAATAGTGTTTTCTCTCATTTCTGGAAGAATATACAATATTAGTGATCCGGTAGAGGAATTCAGTTTTATCGCCAATCTGCTTTTTTCTACATACTCTCTAATGTTACGGGGTTACACCACCTTGAGATTTCCGAAAAATCGATTTTTTTTTGCTAGATAAATTGTTCATACCTTCAAGAATATTTTAAACTTTTAACCATTTCGAAATTCACACTCTTTCCGAAGTTATAGCAATTAGAAGTGAGCGCCTCAGAGAAAAGTCTAAGCGCCGTACTGTTTGTTCTTTTGCGTTTTCTCGAAACTACTTTTTTCAAACTGATGTACAAGATATCTCAAGATCTACTTAACGGATTCCGTTGAAATTTACAACACGAATTCTTTATAATATTATATAAAATGTGACGAAGGTTTTTTTTTGATTGGGTGCCATGTTCATAAGTTATAAATTTTTTTGACTCAAAATTTCAATAAAAATTGGAGTCTTTTTTCTCCAAACAGCTGTCATTTCTACAAATTTTTTTTTTTAATTTTTCCCTACGTGACATTTTATCTATTACCTTTCTAAATAAAAGAAATTCTATTTTTATTTTTCCGACAATGCCTGACAGAGAAAATAAGTACACCAGCAGCAAGAATTTTATATTTTAGTATAACTCGTGTTAATGACATAAGGTCGTAAGCGCTATTATACGATTTTTTGCTTTTTGTAATGGCAATTTCTCCTGCCATTTCAGCTTTAACACGAAAATTCGTTCAGAAACGTTGAAATTTATCATTAGGTTAGTTTAAAACAGAAGCTTGTATGTACTGGTGGATACGTGACACGACCTTTCAACCCCAATTACAAGAAATAAAAAAAATAGCTTCTATACTCATTGCACAAGGTCGTATCCGCCAAAACTTATTCATAATATTTCTGATTATTTTTTGTAAAAATTAATATTTTATGTGGTAAGTCTGGTATAATTTCGACTTACTTATGCATCATCCCCACTCATCTATGTATCATCCTCACCATTCTGCACGTGTTTCGGTAATCTTAAAAAACAAAAATTTCAAAAACGCTTGATTTAGATTTGAATAATTTTTTTTTCCTCTTTCGATCAAATAAATGTAATTGTTTTTATAAATATCATTTCATTGTGAAGTTATACGGAGTTACAGTTCCGAAGGGCTACAATATGTTCCTGTGGATCATCTTCTTGGAAGCCATTGTATTGAGTACGCTGTAGTATATAGATTTAGATCTCCTCGAGCAGAGGTCATTACATCGTATCGTTCATTACAGAATGGTGGCGAGCTGGACGAAGAATGGTGGAGTTCTGCCGAAATTGGCATGAACGCGAAGATTCCTCTTTATTTGAAGAATCTAATAACTCTGACTGGATTCGATAAAGTAACATCCTTACAACAACTATCTGAACAGCACATTAAGGATATGGAAGCTGTCGCCAAATCAGATATGGAACTCCTTCGAGACCCGACGAAGCCGAAGCGTGATTTCTACGGAATTTATGAAAAGTGTCCGGAAAATTTCAAAATATTACCAGACATGTATTATTGTTGAAATCTTCAGCCGAATACTGTCGAAAAGCGAGCATTCCGGTAGCACGCATTAAGAAGCAGACACAAAAGCAGACGGCTGCTAGTTCACACCAAACAGCGAATGATAATTACGCTCTTGAAGAGAAAACTCTATTGAAACTGCTCACGAGTGCTCTCAAAGACATGAACCGTGAATTCGAATGTAAATTCACTCAAAGTGTAAAAAGACACGTTGCTGAACTGAAGGCACCGATTAAAGTCGAGGGTCAAGGAAAAGAACAACTACACAAATCTGAAGTTTCCTGTGTATTCTGCCAAACTACGATAAAAGTGGTCAAATTAAAGGGCCGTTGGATTACATCCAATTATACGCGACACGTTAGGACCCTACATCTAAACCCTAAAAATCAACGTGACAACTCGAAAGCAACGTTGCGACATATACTACAAAAAAAGGACACCAATCGTCCACATAATGCTGAAGCTTGGACGGACGATGCGAACGAATTAATCGTTGAAGTTCAGCCTGCTGTAGTATTAGGGATTTCTAAGGGGACCGAAGAGGGCATTTTTTACAAAGAGACTACCGTACCCAACAATAAACAGAAGATTTCAAATAAGAAGAAGGAAGAAAACAATTCTACTGAATTTTCATCTGAGGATTCAGCTTCAAAAACCTCGGAAGCGGAGCCGATTTTTTGAACGTCGAAGAGTCGTCAGCTGCGCCGTCTCTTCGAGTTGATAGATCAAAGTCGCAGACAGATGATAATTTAGAGGCTGATTTCGAACTTATTTCGAAGTGGAAACTCGACAAATATTCTAGAGGGGAACGAAGACGTAGAAAATTAAACCGAAGTATTAACGTTGCAGGACAGACCTTGGGACAGACTCTGATTATCGACTACTACCCAGTTTTGAACGAAGTTCAATTATTAATCGCAAGAAACGAAGAACTAAAAAAAACATTTTCTACTTTTATCGAAGAGCAGAATTCTTCTGGCACTAAACACAAAGGATCGAGTTGTGGTCATTTTCTGCAAACTTTGGCCAAATCAGCTGAAATAAATACTGAAAAGCTTCCAGGTGGACGACAGTATGATGAAGGGTTGAAGCTGTTTGCTGCGTCCATTTTTATCTTGGGAGGGAGAAGCATGTACGAAGTCCTTCAAAAGAATCTTCCTGACTCACTACCTTCGTCTGTCACAGTCGAAAGAGTGATTAACAAGATGGATGAACCAATTCGCGAGGGACATTTTCGGTTCAATGCGTTAAAGGCATTACTATCGCCGGATTTTCTTCGGATGGGGATACACGTTTGTTGAAGGCGATGAAATTGAAAGCTTTTCCGCAATCACCTGTAATACCTCTCGAATGGCAGGGCTGGTTCATTCAATCCTTTTCTCAGTCGTCATTGTACGAGCAGGATACTGTTCACATTGGTACGAAACTTCGCGCGGTGTTTCTCAAACCATCCATCCTGCTAGTATTCGGAAATTCCGTGGCATCACCAACGTACTTACGCATATTGATTGACGAAAACGACAAGCTTCAGCATGGGTTAACTGCCTCGATTTTGGACAGCACTGACAAAATGAATTTCGAATCGGTACGAAGAATGTGTGATCCGCGAGTCCTACATAATCTACAGAATATCCCATCCACTAAGGGTACAATCGCGTACTTGCAAATGGTAACCGATGTGTTAGACGCTTACCTCGACAAAGACATCGCACCAATTCAATGAATGTACCTCATTTGGAAAAGTGTCTTCTTCTTGCGAATATGGCGACAGTGGCTTGAAAAAAATGGCTACAGTGTAACGAAAAATTTTATTACAACGAATGCATACACTTGCATCGAATTAAATGCCCACGCCTTAGTCGTTGCCGTCAACTTCTTTATGCAGAATAATTCCCCAGAATCATTTTTACCGTGGTTATTGAGTAGTCAACCCTGTGAATCATTTTTTCGCGCGACTAGGTCTTTAACATCAACTTCTTCGACGGTCATTAACTTTAGTATGCAAGAATTTACTGCTCGCGTGCAAAGGATTCAATTCCAAGCACAAGTAACGCAAGCCATTGGAAACGACTATCAATTTCCCCGATCAGAAAAGAAATGGAAACTTGGGGATCAAAGAGCGGATATACTTTATGAACAAGGACTGCCACGGAAAACAAAATGCTGGACTGCATTTTCCAAGCTTGGTGCGATGCTACTGCGATTACTCTTAATCTTGATCTAGGACCCTGCAGCGCAGACCCTATTTGCCCAGCGCTTGAAAGTATAGAGAACTTGGAGATAGTCGAAGACGCCATTGACGATAATATTGAAAACAGCATGGTTTATGATCAGGAAAGTAATGAACCCACTTCCAGTGCCGATTCAATACATGAAGACGCAAGAGAGGACCTAGCAATACTTACCTCATGCAATGCAGAGATAAATAGAATCGATCTTTCGGAGGACTCGAAATTCGTGCAATATACTGACAATAATGGGAGAACGTCGATCATACGGAAAACAACCATGTGTTGGATTCATTCTAGCGGTAATCTGAAACTTAGTAACGATCGACTGCAGAGAGTTAAGTGTGAAGAATAAAAAAATGTACAAACTGAAAAATTATCTATTTTGCAAGTTATGAAATGTGATGATAATTATACAGGGCAATGGTGCGCGTTTGAAGCCAGAAAAAGTGGTGATATAATGATAGGGAGAGTTCTCGGTTTCAAATATATTTCTGGCGAAGGACGAGAAACTGATTATTCTGCAGACAATGCGCCAACTAAGGCTCCTGAAAAGAACGCTAAAGGGATCTCTTGCATGTGTTACCCTTGGTTTTGTTTAGTGAAAGGCGACCACAATAACAATTTGAAAGAAATTGGAGAAGAACCATATCGTAATATAAAACATTACCTCCGTACTCTGCCGCAACCCTTTTATGAAAACAACAATATGTATTATTCTTCTACAATAATCAAAAATATTTGTGATTTATAGCTTTTGAGGGTATTCAATGATTTATGTATGCTGAAAAATGTTTTTGTTTCGCGGTAGACTTGATCTTTCCCTGCAAAACTCACGAAAAAGGAATAAACATGTATCTATAAATGATTTGCTTGAGTGAATTTTTTTTTACCGCACTTCTCTTCGAATTATGTCGGAAAGAAAATATAGTTTTACCCGGTTTCCATAAAAAAGTAGATGAAATTTTAGGCATCACAAGTTGCATCAACCCTACGCGAATCATATGGGTCATCCCGTGCTAGCAAAAGTCATATGATCCGTGCAGGGTTAATATCTCTCTCTCTCCTACTCCCTGCTCTCTACCGTGAGAATCAGGTGAAACCGAATGGTCCATCCGCCCAGACGGTGAATATTTGGTATTTTTAGCGGGCTAACCACTCGTTGCGCTGAAAAATCCCTAGGGTGATCCTGGCGCGCGGTCGATCTGCCGAGTTTCATCGACCGCGCGCCAAAATCACCCTAGGGATATTCAGTGCAACGAGTGGCTATCCCCATGAAAATACCAAATATTCGCCGCCTGGGCGGATGGACCATTCGGTTTCACCTGATTCTCACGGTATATGAATGATGAAATCTTGACTCAAATGAGGTGAGCGAAAATAAGATTCCAAAAGATTCCAAGAAATTACAAAAAATTAGAGATTACGAAAGATTGCAAGGAGATACAAAATATTGCAAAAGATTGCGAAGGATTGCAAGAATTACGAGAGATTACAGAGAGATTACAAGAGCACAAGTGATTAACCCCTCGATAAATATTATACACCGTGTGTCTTCGTGGATGAGCGACATGCATAGATCCAAAGATATAGCCGGACGTACGCACTATTATATGCAATTAAGGGTACATGTCATATACCGCGAGAATCAGGTGAAACCAAATGGTCCATCCGCCCAGGTGCCGAATATTTGGTATTTTCATGGGGATAGCCACTCGTTGCACTGAAAATCCCGAGGGTGATTCTGGCGCGCGGTCGATGAAACTCGGCAGATCGACCGCGCGCCAAGATCACCCTAGGGATTTTTCAGCGCAACGAGTGGTTATCCCCCTAAAAATACCAAATATTCGGCGCCTGTGCGGATGAACCATTCGGTTTCACCTAATTCTCACGGTATATATCAGTATTTCTGACACTCGAGCCTTGACGGTAAGTTATCAGTTGCTGTAGAGCCTCTATATCTATTGATCGCAATGTTTATAGGTTATTCTTTAATCGCGCGTAATTATTTGAAATCGATTGATCACTAATCCGCGTCATTCAGCTTTATATTGAAGAATAATTGGAGAATAATCTATAAACATCGCCGCCAATGTACACTAAACGTGTTTGATTATGACCGATTTAAGGCCACGCAAATTTTGAACAAATGCGAATCTGGTTGAGAATGGATGAGAACCGCTTGATTCGTCGGTAGCGCATCTAGCGGCCTCGGAGGGAATCTCGCCTCGATATAGATGTCGACTCGCTGTTGTATCGACATTGATTTTGAAGAGCTAGCTATCGATAAATCAATCTGTGATTTTCGTCAAGTGCCAAAAATTGTATTAAATAAATTTTGCGCAACGCTGTGGAATTAAGAAAAATACGGCAATATCACGGTAAGTCCGTTGATTTATAAATCCACCTCAATGAGTGTATTGTCGATAAAAAAAAGGTTCTCTGAGGATCGTTGGAAAGTTTCAGGTGAGCCATGCAGAATTGAGAACACCTAGGATAGCAGTACTTGGATACGGAGAGGCTGCTGATGCCTAGTATAGGAGGTAAATTATTGAATAGACATTATATACAAATTGACATTTTTTTTCCTTCTAATCGCCATAATAAATAACAATGAATATCCATGAATAGAAATGAAATGTTATTCGTTTCTAAAGATATCTAGTTTGTTATTGAATGAATTTGTTTCGGATATTATTGATAAGAATATTTATTCAAGAATAATATATTTTGTTTATAATATCAGTATTTTGAGGGATAAGCTTTGAAATATAATTTTTGAATTATAGAATCTGAATTTAAATTAATGTAGACTTAGAAATAGTTAATTTATAGTGATAACATATTGTATAGGCTTATAAGTTGATCCAGAACGTCCGATCCTCTCGACGACAGCGCATCGTCCCGGAACGTTGATCCACACCTGTAACATTGTGTTATAATATTTCATTATCATTCGTGAATATGCTCCGTTCGTGCGGCATTGCAACGTATCCTTTCTTCATACTTCTAAAAAGTGGCCCTCTCCGCCTGCATACTCCAGCGTGGTCATCGACCTGTTGCGATGATTGATGGACCTCCTCGACACTCTTCGATCACCTACGCACCAACCGTCGTCCAGCGTTGCGCTGGGGTTTCAAACAAGCCGTATACCGCAAGGTATGAGACTCGTTCCAACTGTGTATCATCGAAAAAACATTAAATTGTTAGTTATTTGATCCACGTGATAACTGATTATAGAATATACCGTGAGAATCAGGTGAAACCGAATGGTCCATCCGCCCAGGCGCCGAATATTTGGTATTTTTAGGGGGATAACCACTCGTTGCGCTGAAAAATTCCTAGGGTGATCTTGGCGCGCGGTCGATCTGCCGAGTTTCATCGACCGCGCACCAAAATCACCCTAGGGATTTTCAGTGCAACGAGTGGCTATCCCCATGAAAATACCAAACATTCGGCGCCTGCGCGGATGGACCATTCGGTTTCACCTGATTCTCACGGTATACATTTCCTTCACTGAATATTGACAGGCCATATTTTCATAATATCAGAATTTCTCAAAATGAACATTAACAGCCAATGAATTATATCGAATTTTTAGAAACAATAATAAATTCTATGAAAATGTATCAATGAATGAAATATAATATATTGAATATAATCAATTTCAAACATGAAATCACGCCGATAATCAGATGTAAGAGTCGACGTCCCTGCTAAAACAAAGAAACAAAAAACAGATTATTTAAATGAATATTAAATGAAGCAATTTATATAAAGTAGGTCACCAGTGAAAAAAAAAACTGCATGAATTTTAAACAAATCCGCAAGTATAAGTATTAATATTTGACATATGAGCATTTACTTGAGAAAAAAACGGTTAATGGGGAGTAAGAGCGGGCATTGTTATTCTTTTGAGAAACAAAAAATTGGCAAAAATCTGAATTGAAAACTAAACCAGAGTGATCGCCTTACTGCGACTAGTGTAATAAATGCCGAGAACGACGGTACTCCGGAATCGTTGATTGCCTTCAGTGAGTGCGGATTATCCTGACCGACCATTGATATCGCTGCGTCCAACAGAACAGTGCAAAAGGGAAGGGGCATCTGACCGACGGCCTGTGCATTCAGGGAACACCTCTACAAGCAAAGCCGCACCATATTGATGATGTATGTAACCGATGCACTGTTCTCTGCTCACAGTATCGGAAGGTCACAGCGTGACCGGCGTTCAGTAGCCGGTCACACCACCTTGTGCATCTAATACTGCTCGCATTCGGCGTGGCATCGATTTAGATAAACTGTCGGTATAATCTGGCCTTGCTCGGAGGTCTTCCCATCTTGCAGAGACCCTACGCCAGAGTCCTTCTTCCCTCTCCCTGGGTACTGGCCGCATCCGCCAGACCATTGTTGCCCAAAAATTTTCAATAACGTTGGGGTCTGGCGATGCGGGTGGCCAGTCGAATCGCTGGATCTCTGGATGGCGGGCGTACCATTGCCGAACGATTCTTGCCCGGTGAACCGTACTGTTGTCCTCAACAATCCGAATGATCGGCATTACCTCCGCAGGATAAACCGCCCTCACTGACGGTATCATCACTTCCTCGAGAATACGAATGTGTTCCTCGGTATTCATTCGGCGATTAATTCTACGGATCTCCCCTGGACCAGCTACGCTGATCCAGCCTCAGGCTGCCGTAGTAACACGACAGCTGCGACGATTTGGTACGATATTACGAGGATTGTAACGCTTTCCTGCTCTCCTCCAAACCAATAGCCGACCGTCCTCATCCGATGAGAATACCTTCTCTTCGGTGAAGATGACGCTGCTCCATTCCTGCTCGGTCATGTGCAGGCACTCCTGGGCGAAGGTGACTCGCTTGGCCTTGTGCTGTCCCGTCCTCTTCGTCTTCTTCGCAGCACGTCGGGAGCGGACACCAGCTCGCCTGAGCCGGCGTCTGACGATCCATGGCGATGCTGCAGTTATACCCAGGGCAGGCCCGACAGATGTTCCGGGATCAAAGTTAGCTCTCAACGCTTCGGCGACGATCAACTGGTCCTCTGCAGGAGTCGTCTTCGGGCGTGCGCCATTTCTCCCCGTCCATCCATCAGAGCTTCCATCCCTCCGGCGTGAAATTTCCGGATACACCGCTGCACCGATGACATGCTGCATCCCGATTGCTCTAAAAACACGAAAAAACTATATTAGTTGCTCCGAGACTGAAATGGTGAAGAAATCCTGCTGACGCAATTACACGTATGTATTATATACCTTGGATTTCTGCAAGTGCTGTACCGCGATCCCACAAGCCTATGATTAGGCCTCGGGTTTGCTCCGTAAGTCGAGGCATGGCTGAAACTGTGCGTACAGGACGGTATGATTAATTAGAGAAATAATCGGCCGGGTTGGTCAACAGCTCGAAACTTGACCCTATGAAATATTTGCATTACGTATTTTTTTTTTTTAATTTGTGTATTATTATTTCCTTATTCTAATTGTCACGAGCAGACTTTTTTTTTTTTTATTCTTAAAGATGCGAGATATTTGATTCCGCGAGAGTATAAAATTCAATTCAAACTTCCAATTGTTCGTTTAATTTCCCTTTTTTGGAGGATGATTTCTCGCGGGAAACAGGACCACCGAAAAATTAAACTAGCGTTGATTACAATTTTCATACGATGCCTTGGTACGGAATCCGAATTATACGTGGAAAAGTATTGATTTTTATAGTTGACGATTTTCGAAAAATCCGAACATTCAAACCATGGCATGGAACAAACCAAAAATCAATCAACAATCGTTCTCAGGTCTATGGCTACGAAAGGGTGGATTTATTTGAAATTCGAGAGGGGTGAAGGTTCGCGATCGTTAGAAAATTTAGTACTTTCCCATTTGTTATGAAATAACCTGTCACATTCGTAAAATTCGCATAATAATGATTCACCTGCCTGCCGAATTAAATATCATCCTAAAAATTGGAAAAAAAGCATTTTGCTGGCATACTTTGTAACATTGCATGTTACAATACGCTCACCTTCCCTTAGACGACCTTAGTTGAGGGTGTGACGAATGCCTGCGTAGCCGTGTGAATGAGTTAGGATAGCTACGACGCTAATGTTCACTCCGAGAGGCGACCGTGACCGATCTTAGATTGTTGAGCTACGACTTATTCTTTTGTCTTTTTTTTTGCACTTCTTCTCTGATATGTGGGAGGTACGGCCAAACGTTTGGTGGAGATTCCCAATACCTGACGATTGACGGACGAATGACTCTTCGAATTAACCGCGGGTTGGCATGAGAGCCCCGCGGACTACGCTTTTTGTTGACACCAGACTATGAAAGCTTCCTCACCTACGGTCAAGGACACGGGGGAGTGCCGAGGGCACTCAGCAACGAGGGAAATCGGTGGTGGAAGAGATTCCCGCCACCCCCAAGAGCCGGCGAACCGTGGGCCTACTACGAGGACTTCCACCGTCGATGCAAATTTTGAGTTTTCGCGCGGCACGACAATACGCCGCCAGGTGTTAGGCGATCTAAGAATCGATCGTCTAACGAGGGTGCTAACGACCGGCACCTTGCGATCGGAGAACACTCTGCCGCAGTCTCTGCCTTAGGCGAGACCGTAGATTAGAGTTTAGCGTGCGTTTCTTAGTAACGAATTTGTTTGGCGATTGAGTTTCGAGTCAAGTAGAGTATTGAGTTTGTGAGACCCCACGGGGGAAAGTTGTGGATTTTTGAGGACCCCCGAGGGATTAATTTGAGATTTCTCCTGCGAAGGAGAGTATTTCATCAGGTGGCTGGCCAACGGTAAGCGATAGCTCACTTAGCCCACGACTGATTTGAATCCGGCAACGGCCATCCGCCATACTGCCTTGTTCGCAGCCACGAGGCTCATTAGATTTTGGGATCAAGTTAAACCGATCTCTGAGTCGGTAGGCCGTCACCAGTGTCCCAGAGAAAAAGTGCTTTCGAGTCAAATTTTGTTGGACTAACTTTTCAAGCCCGATATAAGATTTTTTTAGATTCAAGTATCTCCGCACACGAGTGCGACAGAGACAGAGTCGGTCACCGTCGCTCTCTCTCTCTTACTCCCACGAGGAGAGTCAGCCGTTAGGCGAGACTGAGGCGGTTTTGAGTCACATGGAAGTTTGGTTCTTTTAATTTTACTGTACGAACTGTTGGCGAAATTCAGAGTCCCGTTTATTTTTTTGTTGCCCCCGAGGCAGAGTTAGAATAAGTTAGTTAAGTAAGAATTGAAAGAAAATAGGTGGTCGGTAACGATTCCTGCAGAGGACCAGTTGATCGTCGCCGAAGCGTTGAGAGCAAACTTTGATCCCGGAACATCTGTCGGGCCTGCCCTGGGTATACCTGCAGCATCGCCATGGATCGTCAGACGCCGGCTCAGGCGAGCTGGTGTCCGCTCCCGACGTGCTGCGAAGAAGACGAAAAGGACGGAACAGCACAAGGCCAAGCGAGTCACCTTCGCCCAGGAGTGCCTGCACATGACCGAGCAGGAATGGAGCAGCGTCATCTTCACCGAAGAGAAGGTATTCTCATCGGATGAGGACGGTCGGCTATTGGTTTGGAGGAGAGCGGGGGAGCGTTACAATCCTCGTAATATCGTACCAAATCGTCGCAGCTGTCGTGTTACTACGGCAGCCTGGGGCTGGATCAGCGCAGCTGGTCCAGGGGAGATTTGTAGAATTAATCGCCGAATGAATACCGAGGAACACATTCGTATTCTCGAGAAAGTGATGATACCGTCAGTGAGGGCGGTTTATCCTGCGGAGGTAATGCCGATCATCCGGAATGTTGAGGACAACAGTGCGGTTCACCAGGCAATAATCGTTTGGCAATGGTACGCCCGCCATCCAGAGATCCAGCGATTCGACTGGCCACCCGCATCGCCAGACCCCAACGTTATTGAAAATTTTTGGGCAACAATGGTCTGGCGGATGCGGCCAGTACCCAGGGAGAGGGAAGAAGGACTCTGGCGTAGGGTCTTTGCAAGATGGGAAGACCTCCGAGCAAAGCCAGATTATACCGACAGTTCATCTAAATCGATGTCACGCCGAATGCGAGCAGTATTAGATGCACAAGGTGGTGTGATCGGCTACTGATCGCCGGTCACGCTGTGACCTTCTGATACTGTGAGCAGAGGACAGTGCATCGGTTACATACTGTAACTTTATGTGGTTGTTCGCGGCGCGGAAGGTGCCGCAAATACCACCGTTATTGTGAGTTCTTTGTCCTACGGACAAGATTGAAGCCGCTCTTGTGGAAATAGTAAAAAATCACGAAAATGTCCCTAATACACGGACTCGGATGTATGCTAGATGCACCAGAGCCGCCTTCCTACAGAGCTGGGATATGCCACGCTAGCCGAGCCTGAGCGCAGACTTGGGTGTCGAGAAACTGGTAAAAAATACGGACACGGGTGTTTAGCCAGTGCTGCGAGCCAGTGAATCTAGCCGAAGCTGCTTTACAGAGCTGGGGTTCGCGTAGGCGCACCGAGCCTGCCTAACAGACTAAGAATTGATTCTCTGTACTTCTAGACTCGGATGGAGTGTGAACTCCACCGTTGCTAGTGACCAGAAGAACCGCACCGTAGCTGCCTCTAGCTAATCAACGAAGATAATTTTTGAAGCTAAAATTTGGAAAATAGTTAGAAGAGTAAGGAAATAGAAAGAAAAGATGCGGCTTCACAAAAGATAAATTAGGTTTAATTTAATGTGAAAACTATGAAGTTTGCATGACCGGACTTCCGGTCTCAATAACAAAATAATGAAACAATAAACAAAATGACATTCGTAAGAACAAGAAATAATAATAAACTAGTAATAGAAAATAACTTAAACCCATCGCGCTTTAGATCAGATTCAAGTAATAGAATTGCGCAGTCCGAATGGTTTTCTGTGACTTTGATATTTGAATTTGAGTGTGTTTTCGATTTGTCAAAAAACGAATTTGGGATTGAAGTTGGTTGGAATTTATTTGATTTAAAATGAATTTATCAATACCGCGTATCTGTCTACCGCAATTTTAGCCGGTGAAGTACTACGATATTAAAATGAATTTAATGGTCACGCACAATTCTAGCTACGTGCCAGGAAAAAAAAGAAGCTATGTGGCTCGCTGGGCGCTTTGCCTCAGATCGGCCGAAAGAGTAGTAATGTAAGTGATTCGACGGGCGCTTTGCCACACAATCGGTACGGAGCGGCTTAGCGGCCCCCTTTTTATACCCGTCGCTGGCGGGGCCAGCACAGCCGGAACGTTACATCTGCCCCCTTCTACCGACTGGTGTTCGGTCGGCAGCTCCGCTGCGTCGGACGTCCGGTTGGTAGATGTCCTTAAGTTCTTTGGGGTTGTTGGATTTTATGTCCGTCTCCTATACGCCCTCGGAATCCCTTTATAGCTCGTCTGGTTTGCCCAGGCCCAACGGATCTTGAGGGTCGAAATACTTGATGTATTCCGGAGTTGTTAGCCCCTGGTATTGTTCTGGGGTTTTGAGAGGTTGCAAACAGTCCGGAGTCTTTTCCGCTTCTGAATCTGGTTCTGGTAAATCCAGGCTTCCAAAAATCTTCAACAGTTCTATCTTCCGTCGCCTTTCCTTCCGCTCGGCTTCGCTGGGTGTCGGGATATCAATTGGTATGAGCCGCCAGAGCATATAAGTGATCGGCTTGCCCGGTGCAGGTTGTGCCCTCTCGGCTGCATCTTTGGTCGTGATACTTTCCTTCTCTTCCTTCTTCGTTTGGGTCGATTTCCCCGGTTTTGAACAGCCTCGTCCACGCTTGTAACTCCTGCATGGCGTGATCGTCTTTTCGATATTGTTATTCGGATCTCCCTTTTCCGTCTGCGTAGCCTGATCTCGTACTGACTTAAAACCTGCCCAAATATGTTCCATTGTGTCGCTTGGTTAGCGTTCAACTTTGAATATTCACGATGATTTCAAATTTCTGAATAATCGTGCCGGTAATTAGGCCTTCTACTTATAGTCCGCGGTTTTCGAAAGATCTGGGGATAATCCCTTATTCTCCTATTCTTCCTGACATCAGGCGATGTGTCACCCCACGTCAATCATCCACCTGTCATTGTCACGTTCAGCCTCACACCACTTTGTCTCCGCCTTCTTCCTCCTCTTCTTCACATTGTAGGTAGGCTTTAAACATATTTACGTGGAACTTCCCCCTTTCCTCGCCTGTGTTGAGGTGTTCCAACACAAACGTCGCCTCACCGACTTGCCGGCTGATTTTATATGGTCCTTCGTATAACTCGAAAGATTTTGCCATCTTCTTATTTTTTGAATCCGATACATTAAGCGCTTTTACTAAAACTAATTCTCCTAATTTAAACTTAGCCATTTTATGCGTCGCGTTGAATCTGTCGGCTCGACGCTTGCCGTGTCGTCTAATATTGTGTTTTACTAACGTTAATTTTCTTTCGTAGGTTTCTGATCTGTTCGGGGTTAGCCAAGCTTCCCAAAATCTGGATGGCTCCGGTTTCAAATGTATTTCGCAAGGGGTGAATCCAGTGGAATCATGGCAAACTTCGTTCATGCAGCTCTCTATTACTTTAAGCCAATTTATCCAAGATGTGTGTTTATCCGTCAAGAAAGTTCTGAAAAACCGTCCCAACTCGCGGTTCACCCGTTCAACAATGTTCCCTTGGGGATGACGGATAGACAAGTAGTTTAATGAAATTCCTCGGCTAATTTATTTTGCCATGCTGTTGAGGTGAACTGTGTGCCATGATCACACTGGATTCTTTTCGGCTTGCCTAATTCTGGAATATAATGTTCAAATATGCACCTTATCGTGGACTGTGCATTTCCTGCTCTTAATGGGTAGAGTTTAACATATTTGCTAAAAGCATCTATTGTGACTAGAAGCCACTTATAATTGCCTTTCCTAGCAGGTAGCGGGCCTAAGAAATCAATAGACAGTAGCTCTCCTACTCCGTCTGGCACGATGTTTTGCATGTTCGCGTAGCTATACCTATTTGGCACTTTATATCTTTGACATTTATCGCAGCTGGCTAGTGTTTGCCTAATCCGCTTAGCAAATTTAGGATAATAGAACCCTTCTCTGAGCAATTTGTAACATTTGTTTGCACCTATATGTCCATACATCTCATGGCAATCAATGATTAATTTTTT
This sequence comes from Tenthredo amoena, assembly GCA_963966615.1. Classification (NCBI taxonomy): domain Eukaryota; kingdom Metazoa; phylum Arthropoda; class Insecta; order Hymenoptera; family Tenthredinidae; genus Tenthredo; species Tenthredo amoena. The sequence goes on along the minus strand of OZ016486.1, from coordinate 2,169,266 downwards.
TATCAGTTTTTCTGGGACGTAGGCACGTAGTCTGCCCCCTTGCCCACGGTGATATAGTATCTTGCCGGAAACTTCGTTGATCTTCTGCCTGATGTATCGCATAATTTTCAAGATCTTTTCTCAATTGCTTATCAATTTCCTTCGCCAGTGGCGCTGCCATGCCTAATTTCCCTATAACATCGATGTTTTTCTTCCGTTCAGGTGGAAAACGGCTCAGAGCGTCTGCGACTATGTTTCCGGTACCCTTGATATATTCAATGTCAAAGTCATAAGTTTGTATAAACAATACCCATCTTGCTAAACGCGAACTAAGCAATTTACACGAAAATATGAACGTTAGGGCCTTGTGATCGGTTCGGGTCGTGAGCTTTGCACCGACGATGAAAGTTCTGAATTTTTCCAAGGCGAATACGATTGCTAATAGCTCTTTTTCAGAAGTAAAATAGTTGAGCTCAGCTCCTTTCATCGTTCTACTCGCGAACCCCACGATCCGTTCCTCGTTGTTATCGGATAATTGATACAATACGGCACCTACTGCATGATTGCTGGCGTCACACTGCAAGTAATACCTTTTTTTAGGGTCTGGATGATTTATGATCATCGTTTTGCAAAATAATTCTTTTACTGTGGTGAAATGCGTTTTCATTTCCTCCGTCCAGTCCCACTTATCACCCTTCCTTATTAACGATAGCAAGGGATATGTTGCATCTGAATATGCACTAGTGAACTTGCTGTAATAGTTCGTTAACCCCAAGAATCCCTTAAGTTGTTTTGCATTTCTAGGTTCCGGAAATCGTTTTATTGCCTCGATCTTTTCTGGCTGAGGGTGTATCCCGGTATTTGTAATCCGATGGCCTAGAAAATCGATCTCATCTCTAAAGAACTTTGATTTCTTGAAGTTAAGCGTCATGTTATGCTTCCTGAATACTTCGAATAATAATTTAAGGTGGGCCAAATGGGACGGAACGGAGTCAGAAATACACAAGATACCGTCAACAAAATTGACGGTAAACTGCTCAGTTTCCTTCAAAATTGAATCCAATGCTCTGATTAAACTAGCTAAACTTGTATTAAGCCCATAAGGGGTGACTGTAAATTGATACGTTTTTCCTTTATGCATAAACGCGGTATATTTCCTGAAATTGGGATGCAACGGTACTTGCGAAAAACTCGCCGTAAGATCTAGACTCGACATAAAGGATGCGTTTCCACACTTCTGGAATAAGACCTCAGTCGATTGAGCGCAGTCATGGTCAGGTACTATTAGTTTATTGATGTATCGTGCATCTAGAACTAGTCTGATATCTCCAGTTTCCTTTGCAACTACTACAATAGGGTTGATATACCCGCTATATGATCTTTCAATAACTCCCATGTTAAGCATTTTTTGTAACTCAAATCTAACTTTATCTCTGTGTACCATTGGAATTGGGTATGACCTTCTTATAAACGGTCTGTCGTCATAGATTTTAATTTGATGTTCATAGATCGATACTCTACCAGGTAATTTATAAAAAATATCTCGATATTCTATCAGTAGGTTAGCAAATGACTCTAATTCGATCTTATTAAGTACCTGACACTCAGACAATTTCTCGTTGATTTCATCACGGGTCAGTGCATACTCATTTATCTCGTCTTTGTTCTTATCGACGGTCACAGCTTCTAAATTGATTTTACTAATTTTAATCGACTCTGATCATCTTGGACGTGATTTGCTTTGAACAACTCGATACTGACGTTTCTGGAAGCTGTTTGGAACGAGAGTTTATCAGTTCTAAGGTCTACGTCAGCTTTCCATCTGTGCAACGTATCAATTCCAAGTATAACTTCGTGTTTGAGCTGTGGAACTATTAAAAAGCAAATTTGGTCGTTCGAATTTCCGATATTGATGTTAGCAAAAAAATGTTCTTTGACCTTAACCGGCTTGCCCCCTGTTACTCCCACTATTTGGAAATTGACTACTGGCAGCCTTTCGCAGTGTTTTAGTCTTTCGCCTTGGCGATCGAACCAATCCTTGGAGACACAAGTGATTTGACTTCCGGTATCGACAAATCCTTTCACCTCAATGCCCTCGATGTTAAAATATGCTCCCGGGCATTTCTTGCATTGCGACTCGCAATTCTCGCTCTCTTTAACTAAGTATTCTGCTGGATCTTCAAATAAGTCGTTATCTTCTACAGATTTTTGTATTTTTATTTTTGCCGCGTTGATGACGAGTTCGCGCTGTGTACACGAAATCTGCGGCTCACACGACACAGCGCGTTCTAGTTTTCTGCTTGTTGATGATCGGGCTCGTCATCAACGTCCTGTTCTACCGGTTCACTCTCGGAAATCGCGCTAATTCTTGAGTTTGTCCAATTTGCGGACTTATTAGTTGCGTATGCTGGTTGTCCAGCGTCGCGGCGATTTTCGTGAGTGTCAGCCCTATTGTTTATGTCTCGGACTGTATTAGGTCGTGGTGTGTTGTTATCGTTAGCGCCGGCACGCCATGACACCTGTTTCTCTTTCCCGTCAGTGAATTTATTTGGGTACTGGTGTTGTCGACTTGGATTTAACGTAGCACGGAAACTCTTAGGTGTATTCGATTTCCCTCCCGATTGCATCTCGTCTAAAAAGCTAAGCAAGGTATCTATTTCTCGTATATTACGGCACCGAGCCGCCTCTATGATGTACTCCTCGAAATGTCTTATCAAACTTCGGACTATTTCCTCCTCAGTTATTTTAGGACGGACATCAACTGCAGCTGCAAATTCCCGATTAGCATATTCCGACCAGGTCAATCGCGAATCTGGATTATAAAACCCGAACTCTATGTCTCGGCGGATATCCCGCTGGATTTCCTCACCCCAAAATCTGGAAAGGAATTTAGTTTTGAACAATTCCCAGGTGTCTATGACGTCCCGGCGAGCGATCCACCAATCTTTGGCGTCGTTACCTAAACTCTGCCCTACTAATCTTAAACAGAGGTCGTCATCTGCTCCTAGGAAGATAAGATATTCTTCCATTTCCCTAATATAGTTCACTGGTTCTTCCCAACTTTTTCCTACGAATGTTGGGAGTCTCATCTGATTGGTTATTAATCGGATGTGATCGTTATTCCCGAATTGACTAATTGGTCTATTCCGGATTCTCTTTAACTCAGCGTCGATGCCGATCTTAAGGCTTTCGTGCCTGTGTTCGAGGTCTCGAATCTTTTCGTGATTAACGCGGTCGCCCTCCTTGATTTTGCTTTTCAATACTTCATAATTCCCGGTTGCCTCATCTCTTAACAGTTTTTCGGACGCGGTGATTTTATTCTGGCACTCCGCGAGATCGGTGTCCCATTTCTCGACTATCGCCTGCACCGTGGATTCAATTCGTTCGACCCGTTTTTTATTTGAAGCTGCTTGTTCGTCAGCTTTTTTGTTGATTTTCACCTCGAACGCGACCTGTGCTTCTATATTGCTAAGCTGGAAGTTATTTAAGGTTCGTTCCATCGCCGCAAACCGTTCATCGACCTTTTTCTCAAATCGTTCATTATGTCTTTTCAATGCTTCTAAGGAAACTGCTATTTCGACAAGGGGATCTTGGCGATCAGCCTTCGGACTGTCAACCTCGCTCATCATGCTGGTGTTTGTTGACATTGAAATGTCCCTTTCATGGAACCCGGTGTCCCTACCAGACTGACCTACAGCCTTATCCTCGTCTTGACTACTAGCCGCATCTTTTCCGTCCATTGCCTTGATTTTATATGCAATGTGCGAAAAGAAAGAAAAGAATATGCCCTTGAAGCTACTGTAGTTATACGAGATTTTAATAAATGAATTTAAATTGACTTTATAAAATAAATGAATTTAATTTTATTTAAGAGGAGCCCCACGCTGGGCGCCAAATGTAACTTTATGTGGTTGTTTGCGGCACGGAAGGTGCCGCAAATACCACCGTTATTGTGAATTTTTTGTCCTACGGACAAGATTGGAGCCCCTCTTGTGGAAGAAGTGAAAAACCACGAAAATGTCCCTAATACACGGACTCGGATGTATGCTAGATGCACCAGAGCCGCCTTCCTACAGAGCTGGGATATGCCACGCTAGCCGAGCCTGAGCGCAGACTTGGGTGTCGAGACACTGGTAAGAAATACAGACACGGGTGTTTAGCCAGTGCTGCAAGCCAGTGAATCTAGCCGAAGCTGCTTTACAGAGCTGGGGTTCGCGTAGGCGCACCGAGCCTGCCTAACAGACTAGGGATTGATTCTCTGTAATTCTAGACTCGGATGGAGTGTGAACTCCACCGTTGCTAGTGACCAGAAGAACCGCACCGTAGCTGCCTCTAGCTAATCAACTGTTGTAATCGGGATCCTGAGATCCTTCAGACAACTACAATTTATTTATTTAGGAGGTTCGTGTTGAGTTAAGAGTTGGAACTCAATCGTACAATCAAGTGAATAGTTTATTATGTAACAATTAATATGTTTACAAAGGTTTCTGATTATTCTAACTGATATCTGATTTACTGTGACTGACTACTGATCTTGATGTTCTGACACTGAGTATTACAATGATTGCTTATTTATTAAGTTAAGGAGGTCGCGCTGCGTCTGCAGTTGTTGTTAGTTGCGTTTACGCTTCGTACTTGCACATTCCATAGTATTACCAAAGTGTGGCTCAAACATCTGGATTGCAACACCTTGATACTCGGGTTGCAACATCCCTCCCCCCTTGGAGAGAAAATCCTTGGAATTTTCTTCTGAAATCAATCAAATCTGCTGGCTTGCGTCGCCGTGCGTACGCTATTATGCTATATCTAGGTTAGTAGTTTACATAATGTGTCCCGTTAAGATATTTTTTATATAATCGTTTCTTAGGCTAGGTTAGTATAATTAATTTTTCCTGACTTATTATTTTATGAGAATATTACAAAATGATTAGTTCTTATTCGATAAAATGCTTTAAACGATTTACATGTACTCTAAGAGTTTTCCTTTTTACCTTTATGGTGCAGTTTACTTCTGAATTTACCTCTAAGATTGTGTAAGGACCGATCCATTGAGATAGTAGTTTTTTCGATCGTCCTCTGCGTACGGTTTCATCGTATAGTAGTACCTTGTCTCCAACCTTGAACCCTGGTTGCTTGGTTCGTCGGTCGTACTCAATTTTTGACTTCTCCTTGACCTGCTGCAAGTTTTCTTTAGCTATGAGATTGCTGGCTCGCAACCTCTCTCGTAACTCTTGAGCGTAGTCGTCGTAAGTGTACGTTAGTTGTGGATCTTTCTTCAGCGATGTCGGTAATTCGGCTGGGTGTCCATACACTAGCTCAAATGGTGTAAATCTCGTTGCAGTATGTGGCGTCGTGTTATACGCAAACATATGGTAACCATTCGTCCCAGTTGCTCTGTTCTTCGTTCACGTAGTGTCTCAGGTATCTGCTAACGTCCTGTGTGAACGTTCTAAGGCTTCATTCGACTCAGGATGATACGCCGTCGTCTGGATCTCGTCGATCTTCAACAATTTACAGGTATTTTTAAAAACGTTACTGAAAAAGTTGGTACCTTGATCGGTGAGTATTCTCTGCGGTATTCCGTGTTCACATACGATCTTGGTCGCGAATTTCTTGGCTACCGTGTTAGCTTCTTGGTTCGGAATGGGAATTGCCTTACTGTATTTAGTTAGACAATCTTGAAATGTTAGGATATATTCGTTTCCTTGTTCTGTTTATGTCAGTGGTCCTACGATGTCTAATGCACATTTCTCAAACGGTTGATTTGGAGTGTCGGTAATGATCATTGGTGCCTTTGTTTTCTTGCTAAGTTTGTTCTTCTGACGATTTTCGCATTTTGAGATGTGTTCTTCGACGTCCTTCCGTAATCCTGGCCAGTCGTATTTTAGTCGAATTCTTTCGATTGTTCGGTTTATTTCTTGGTGAGCTCCTACGGGTGTGTCGTGGTACTCGTAGATTATCCGAGTTCGTTCTTTTTCCGAATATTTCCGTTGTGATTCGTTCGGTACAGCCTCTTCTCCTTGCTGACTTCTGGTCACTGCGTACATGCGACTCAAGGCATCAGCGTTAGTATTTGCCTTGCCCGCCTTGTACTCGATCTCCTAGTCGTACTCTTCCAGCTTCAGTCGCCATCTCATGAGTCGTGATCCTGGATCTTTGACTCCGAATAACCATGTGAGTGGTTTGTGATCTGTAACAATCTTAAATCTGGTACCATACACATACGGCCTGAAATGATGAACTGCCCAAACTATTGCCAGTAGTTCTTTCTCTGTGGTGCTGTAATTGCCTTCTGCCGAATTTAGAGTTCTACTTGCGTATGCTATCGGCAAATCTGTTCCTACTGCGCCTTGTGATAGTATTGCTCCGATGGCTTTGTCGGATGCGTCTGTTGTCACGATGAACGGTTGCTCGAAATCCGGATATTGGAGTAGTGGTGCTGTTGTTAACGTCCGTTTCATATTTTCAAAAGCCTCTTGTTCCCTTGAAGTCCATTGGAATTTTATCTCTTTCTTCAGTAGATAAGTTAGCGGTTTCGCTAAGCTCGAGAAATCCTGTATGAATCGTCTGTAGTATCCGGCCAAGCCTAGAAATCCTTGAATATCTTTAACAGTCTTTGGAATTGGAAATTCTTCTACTGCTCGTATCTTCTCTGGATCTGCTTTGATTCCGTCTCTGGTAATGACATGTCCCAAGAAGTTGATCTCTTTTCTCAGAAATTCGCACTTGTCTGGTTGTAGCTTTAATGAGTTTTGTCGTAGGCGTTCCAGTACCTCTTCCAATCGTTTGTTGTGTTCCTGCAAACTAGGAGCATGTATGACAATATCGTCAAGATAGACATAACATCTAAGTCCTTGTATTCCTGGAAGTACAGTATTCATTAACCGTTGAAACGTAGCGGGTGCGTTCTTCAATCCAAAAGGCATGCGATTGTATTCGTAGTGACCGTCTGGGGTGGAAAATGCGGTCTTGCACTTATCCTCCTCTTCCATGGGAATCTGGTGAAATCCTGACGCTAAGTCTAATGTAGAGAAATACTTCGCCTTACCCAACTGGTCCAATATTTCGGTGATATTAGGCAGTGGAAAGGAGTCTCCTACAGTCACGTCATTCACCTTACGGAAGTCTACTACGACTCTCATCTTCGTTTTTCCTGTTGCGTCCGCTTTCTTTGGTACCACCAGCAGTGGCGCGTTCCATTGGCTTTTACTTGGCCTGACTACACCGTCAGCAAGCATTTTGTTCACCTGCTCGTTTATCTCCTGCTTGTGTTTCTCTGGAAGTCTATAAGGTCTTACATTTATCGGTGCGAAATCTGAATTCGTTGTAATCTTGTGAGTAGCTGTATTCGTATGACCGAAATGGTCTCCCTCTAAATGAAATACATCGTGAAATCTTTTGCAAACGTCTAACAAACTCTTCTTTTCTTCTCGATTTAGATGACTGGTACGTAAGTTGTCTCTCAGCTGTTGCATTCTGCTCGTGTTACTCGGTGTCATCGTCCGACATGCATAAACTTGCGTAGTCTCAGCGTCTTCCTGACCTAGTGCCACGATTCGCACACTCGGCCGCTCCAATTCTACTTCATAATCGTTACTGTTCAAAATGCTGACTTTGCACTCACCGTCGACTGCGTTGGTGATGCAACTCCCCATGTATACTCCTGGGTGTAACTCGATCCCTTTGACAATGCCTTCCGCATCATCGATCGTCTTTGCGTAAATTATCTTCTCACTTCTTGATTCGAGCGAAATGCGAGCTCCTGTAGCTCCTAAGCTCCAAGTTGTTCCGTACAACTTCGCGTATTTTCCGGATCTAAGTTCGACGTCATACTTCTCGAGGAAGTCGCCTCCTAAGAGACCGTCTGCTTCTAGTGGAAAATCGTCTTTAACGGCGTAACAAGGGTGATATGTGCCTATCACCAACCCTTATATTTAACCTGACCTTACACAAGGTCGTAACCGGTGTTCCGCATATTCCTCTGAGCGTGATCACACCATCTTCAGCCATCACCTCGCCGTCAATTCTTCCGACTTTTACTAAGCTTACCTTAGCTCCTGAATCTAATAACATAATCCCATGTCTCGTCTTGAATTCGTCTGCCTTGATCATTGCGTCATTTTTCTGTCCGGCTCCATTTACTAGGCAATTTACTGGTACGACGCGATACGGTTGCCTGTCCGCCGCGCCTGATCCTCGTTTCCCGAAGTCTCGTCGTCTCGCCTGTTAGCGTCTCTGGACGGACCTGTTTGAGCACATCCTGTTTCCCTAGGATGCCTCTGATCACCTTCGGAACATTGTCTGTTCTCGCTGGCTAAGCGTTTTCTGCAATCTCGAATTAAATGTCCTGGCTTCTTACAATAATGGCAAATTACTTGAATGTTTCTTACGTATTTACTCGGTGCCGGTAATCGTTGAGAATAACTGGATCCTGTCTTCGCTGAGCGACAGTCTCGTGCTATGTGTCCTGGCTTCCCACAGTTATAGCAATTATTTCCTCTGTTACCTTCTCTGCTGTTGCGCGGTTGACTGTGTTCCCGATCCGATCCACGAATGGGGCCTAAATCTCGTGCTTCTTCTATCGCGAGTGATATGGCTTCCCTAAGATTTTCACACCGTCGGCTCTTGACCAATATCCTCAGCTTGTCGTTCAAGCCTCTGACGAAGATGATAACAGCTTGTTTTCTGACCTGGCGTTCCAGCGTCGATTTCGAATCCTCTTCTGCGGCTTCCTTCATCGTCACTTCGATCACCTGTGCAGTTAGTTTCTTGACTCGTGCTCCATATGACTTCGCGTCCTCGTTCTGACGTTGTCTACAGCTACCGAATTCTACTTGTAACGAAGCTAATGTCCATCTATCGATGCTCATCAACTTGAGCTCTTCCTCTAGTGCATTTCAGGTGTCAATTGATTTGTATTCTAAAGCTCGTGCCGGAGCACCTTTAATCCGCGTGCTCAAAACAGCCTGTAGTAGGTTTTGCGTATCCGTAGGTCGTATTATCTCACGTGCATATTTACAAGAGCGTATAAAATCACAAACTTTTCCTCGGTCACTGCTATCGAAGATCTCGATGTCCTTCAGCACTTGTCTCACGGTGGGGGTGTCTTCTGCCATGTCCGTTGGAGGTTGATTCACTCCTGTGTTCTGATTTTTACGGAGTACTTGGGGCGTAGTGGGTGCTTGAGTCTTACTTTTCACAAATTCGCGCAGTTCTGCACGAAGTTCGTCAACCGTATTTTCTCCGTTTACGTTTATGCGAAGGTGCTCACAGGTTTGGAGAAGATGATCCCTTCGTAATTCTTGGATCCACGCGGTTTTACCTTCTGCGATACGTTGTTTCACCAAATCCCAGTTCAGTGGCATTTGCTGTTCTCTCGAAGCTTCCTGTGCTGTTGCAGCCAGTGATAAATGCAACGCGTGCCTCTGGCTGGGAGGAAGTACACCAAACAACGGTGAATTATCTCCAAAACTTATTTCTCCCTCTAATTTAGGTGTAGTTGGAGAGTCTACGGATGCTGATCGTTCGATTCTCTGCGACATATGATAGCTATGCGCTGTACAACGTGCGTTGTGTTCTCTTAAGATTTCTTCTTCCCAATGTGAATGCTTCCAGTCTTCTTTCTTCTCGCTGATTCTTCACTTGTTTTTACGACTCAACAAATCTCACTCGCTGCCACCAGCAGGGCCGTCTTAAGGTGAATGCGCCCATGGGCTACCCTTACCGATACGCCCGCTCCCCCCCCCCCCCCCCCCCCTCCCCCGCGATGGCTCCTTATTTGAAAACAACGCAAAGTCGATGGGTCAGATGGTTGAGGAATAAAATTAAGATACATGGATGATGGAGCACCACAAACAGTTAACAGCTGACTTCTCTGGCCTTTATTGCAGCAAAGTTTTTGATTAATTTTTCGAATGAGATTTTCTCTAGTAGGTCTGAATTTGCTGCAAACGAACTTAGGTGAGAAAGCCTTTCTTCACCAATCGAGTTTCGCAAATAATTTTTCACTCTCCTTAGTACTGAGAAGGAACTCTCCCCACTAGCATTTGTCGGTAAAATGCACAGAAATATCCTGAGCAGAGTATCTACGTTTGGGGAGCTTGCAACGAGCCTCTCACTTCGAATAATTTTGAGAAGTTCTCCTGGTGAATTGATCTCAGGTGACAGTGCCGTCAAAAACTCCCGAAAATCAACGCACTCTTCAACGAACTCATCTTCCAGATCATCCGGGTATATTTCAATCATCTTAGCTGCTTCATTCCTGATGTCACGTACTGGAAGCGATGACAGTCCACTAAGGAATCCGAATTTCGTGTCGAACTCGGAATATACGGCACTCCGGTGTGACAATTCTGTTACAAGTTTGTCGATAACCAACAAAAAAGTATTGACCCTCATATCGTTATGAGCATCGAAAGCAGTGTCACCAGCGTTATTGGACTCGTCACATCGAAGTTTTCTCTTCCTTGATCTGTAATTCTGACTCTGATACTCGTTGCAACCAGAAATCTTTTTTCCTTCAGTTTCATAGTGGTGAAATCGGTCCCGTAATCCGTTAACGTAATTTTTCAGAGATTTGTACAGATTAACTACGTCGTTCAAATTAGTGGCCACATTTTGCAAAGATTTGTTTGCTCGATCGAAATTTGCTAGGATATCTGTCCAGAACTTTGTGAGAATCCGAGTCTCTAGGAGCTGGAATTGGCGGCTCAAACCTTCAGCCTCAGCGCGAGTCTCCGGCTTCTCATGGCAATTGTTTGCAATCATTTTGACGGCTGAATGAAAAGCATTATATGACATTGTAAGCGCGTGACATGCGTCATATCTCGCCGACCAACGCGTATAGGATAATGCTTTAGGTAACAACTTGATGTCACCATTACCGTTCTTAACTTCTTGTTTGAGTATTTCCCATCTGAAAGTCGAAGCGCTTAAGAAAACATAAATCCGTTGTACAAACATGAAAAATGTTCTAACTTTTAAACAACATTGTGCGGGGCCATACGCCTACCAAATTAAGGGAGTGGGCTGCACACGGCACAAAGAACGCAAGTGGATTGTGTGATTTAATCTTTGCTTGCAATCCACCGTAAGGCCCTGACATATTCGAGGCATCATCATAGGATTGCCCCCTGCAATCTTTAATATCTATGTCGAATTCTGAAAGTGTTTTTAAAACAGCGACCTCTAAGTCATTTGCGGAATGTCCAGGCTGAGGAATGAATTTAATGAATCTCTCCACAGGTTCACCGTTATCGGCAATCATTCGTAAAATGAATGTAAGTTGATCGCAATGAGTAATATCAGGTGATGAGTCCACAGAAATTGAGTAATATTTACTGGCTTTCAGTTCATCTATTATTTGCTTGGTCAAATCTTCAGACATCAATTGGATGAACTCATTGCACACGTTTTTGGACAAATAAGACACACGACCCTTTCCTTTATTAGCATGGGTTTCGAGGTGAGTCTTGAGAAACGGATCATATTCCGCAATTAGTTCTATAAGTCCAAGAAAGTTACCGTTCTGACTTGATCCAATAAGTTCATTGGAACCTCTGAAAGCCAATCCACGTTTACCAAGAAATTTAATAACACTAACTATTCGACGTAAAACTTCATGCCAGTACTCAACTTCTTTTGGGTATTGTGCGTGTAGTTTCGTATCGATTTTTCCAAGTACTTCGCCTCGTGTTACCATAGCTTTGAGATTGCATCGATGTTCATGACTTCGTTCGTGTTCAGAAAAGCGACATTTGTGTTTCCAATCATTGAAACCCGTTGAAAAAGAATTCGCATTTGGGTTTTTGGAAAAAAGTTTACAAGAAATGCAGAAAAATTTTCCTTGATGCTGTGAGTATCAAAGCCACTCTCTTTTACTCGTTTAACCATTCTTCATTCTACTGAAAAACATAGATATCGAAGCCGATCTCGTTTGGGTTGCATAAACGCGCTTGGAATTTTCAAAAGTAATGTCTTTCAAGTTACCCGGAGGAGGAATATTTCGTATTATTAGATCTTTTGTCTCTTCGGACAAGGGTGGCCATTTAGCTGGATCTGAAAAGTCGATTACTGGTAAGTCGTCTATTTCAGACTTAGAGAATTCTAAATCAAGGTTGCAGATATTTGTTGCAGCTGTACCAGCATCGATTGTTCCAGACGCCTCAGTGCTAGTAGCTGATATAATGTTGTCTCCAAGAACTTCTTTGTCTTTCTCAGGCGCACCAGAGTTGGCCATCGCACTTGAAGAGGCTGGTTCGTCATTTGATCGCGACTTGAAAAAGCTGTCTAGCTTGGAAATTTTTTGTAAAACTGCAGAGAGCTTCTCGTCTTTGTCTTTATTCAATTTTCGGCGCTGTGCGCCACATAATTTATTAGCATTCATACTCCAATATGTAAGCTAAGAGAAGTGGATACGCGATTGAAAAACGGACTGTTATACTAGGGAGTAGAGTAAATTTGTCGTGATTCACTAGCACTCAAGTATTCGGTGCTAGAAAACAAGGTGTTTTCAATATTTGTATTCAAATCGTTTCGAAACTCAGAGCAGAATGGTCATTTCTTTATTAAGAATTTCGGAATACCGTGCGACCGTATATTTCTATCGAAGAAACGAAAAATTTGAATATAGCAGAAATAACAAGTAGATACACAGCAAAATGGATGATATGGGCTATCGGTAGTTTCGAGAAATTCGTACGCTATCGTGTGACGAATGTAGTTCGCAGCGCTGGTATTATATCAATCCCCGCCACGCTTTACTTGCAGGTAAATCCGTGCATTGACGAACGCGCAGCCGCGTCGTGGTGGTATTAGGTACTTCGATACATGCCGTAACTTCGTCCAGCCAGGCGCTCGAGCCAAGCGCCACAGAAGCCACGACGCGGTGGATTTTGGTACTTTTACATCAGCCACAGTTGTATCGCACCAGGGCCTGTGGCGTAGGGTTCAGCGCCCCTTGGGGTCGAGCGCCCTGGGCTACAGGCCCGCTAGCCCATGCCTTAAGCCGGCCCTGGCCACCAGTTGTTGTAATCGGGATCCTGAGATCCTTCAAACAACTACAATTTATTTATTTAGGAGGTTCGTGTTGAGTTAAGAGTTGGAACTCAATCGTACAATCAAGTGAATAGTTTAATATGTAACAATTAATATCTTCACAAAGGTTTCTGATTATTTTAACTGATATCTGATTTACTGTGACTGACTACTGGTCTTGATGTTCTGACACTGAGTATTACAATGATTGCTTATTTATTAAGTTAAGGAGGTCGCGCTGCGTCTGCAGTCGTTGTTAGTTGCGTTTACGCTTCGTACTTGCACATTCCATAGTATTACCAAAGTGTGGCTCAAACATCTGGATTGCAACACCTTGATACTCGGGTTGCAACACAACGAAGATAATTGTTGAAGCTAAAATTTGGAAAATAGTTAGAAGAGTAAGGAAATAGAAAGAAAAGATAAATTAGGTTTAATTTAACGTGAAAACTATGAAGTTTGCATGACCGGACTTGCGGTCTCAATAACAAAATAATGAAACAATGAACAATATGACATTCGTAAGAACAAGAAATAATAATAAACTAATAATAGAAAATAACTTAAACCTATCGCGCTTTAGATCTGATTCAAGTAATAGAATTGCGCAGTCCGAATAGTTTTCTGCGACTTTGATATTTGAATTTGAGTGTGTTTTTGATTTGTCAAAAAACGAATTTAGGATAGAAGTTGGTTGGAATTTATTTGATTTAAAATGAATTTATCAATACCGCGTATCTGTCTACCGCAATTTTAGCCGGTGAAGTACGATATTAAAATGAATTTAATGGTCACACACACGTGGCGTAACTTGGCTTGCAATGCAAAAAAAAAAAATGCTGGACCCCCCTGCCATCATTGCCTATGAAAACAAACGTCGAACTTCGACCTTTGGACGATGAATCGGCAGTTGACATTTGAAAGCTGGGTTTCATTATAAACGAATCAAAACTAAAATTGCAATTAATCTTAAATCTTGAATTACAGTTTATACATGAAGAAAAAAAAAGAAAAAAAAACATTAAGTTAATTTTGAATACAAACACACGTCAATACATAGCATAAGATTGCACGGCACTTTTTAGAAGGTCTTCTTTCGAGATTTAGCGCTCGCGAAGTCATCGACGAGTTTCGAGACATCCATCTTTTCTGCTTTTTCTGCCTCGATGCTCAATAGTGCTAATTGCGATAGGCGCTCTTGGCCAATAGAATTTCGAAGATAGTTTTTTATTATCTTGAGTTTTGAAAACGAACGATCCGCAGATGCAACGGTGACGGGAATCGTCAAGAAGAGAAGCACCAAGGAGTAGACTTCAGAGAAACTGGAACTCATATCGTAGAATTTAATGATTACAAGTTGGGCCAATTCTCTGATCGTGTGTATCTTCTCAATTTCCAGTCGTAATGTTTTAACACAAAGTAGAAGCTGAAGTGACAACGCATCCGATAAGTCGGTCGGATATTTTGCCTGCACCTTTAGAGCATTTATTTTGGTTTCTTCGTCGGTCGCGCATAGCAATCTCGTGGGTGTTTGGAACGAAAACAGTTCGGCTACTTTTCTCAATCCCTCGAATCTGTTTTTAAGCTGACTGATGACGATATCAAGTACTCCGTGAAAAACGGTTACCCTAAAACCCGCTTTGGCATCTGCCAACCGGTAATCCTCCGCGAGCTCGTAATGAAACTTTCGATGAATACGAGTTCTCGAATTTTTGAACTCTGTTACAGTGCCCCATTTCTAAGCGATTGATTCAGCTTCGGCTATTGTCCTTTCGAATTGGTTTCGGAGCTCTTTTGCTGCACGGTGAGAAGCCTCTATCTGTGCCGCTGCCTCACCAATGTCTAAATCTTTGCGTTGCAATTGCATGGATGCAGCATGTACTGCTGAGAGAATTTTTTCTAGAAGGACTGTAATCACGACGAACTCGAAGTTCTCCATATTATGTTTTATTCTTGCAGCTTCCGATTTCTCATCCTTCTCGTTGCTCTCCAAAATGATTCTGTTCAGCGCCTTCAAAACATCCGAGTAGCGGTGTTTCATAGCTATCAATGACTGTAAACGGCCAGACCATCGCGTTGGGTTAAGTGTCTTGAGAGTGACGACCGATTCACCTGTGAACGAAGACAGCAGATCCCAACGATTGATGCTGTGCCCAAAAAATACGTAGATACTTTGGAGCACTGCGAAGTGTTTCGCTATCTTTTCGATGCCGTTTACTGCATCATTCACTACCAAGTTGAGGTTGTGAGCGGCACAGTGGACGTATGACGCCTTTGGTTCGATTTTCTGTATACGAGCTTGTACCCCGGAATAGGCACCGCTCATCACGCTCGCACCGTCGTATCCTTGTCCTCGACACTTTGTGAGATCCAAGCCGTTTTTGTTCAATATGTTGCAGACAGTCGACGTGATGTCAGCAGCAGATTGACCACTCAGATGAATAAATCCTGAAAACATTTCTTTGATTTCGAGTTTTCTCGGCTTTTCATCGGTCACATCATCTTTCAATATACTCACGTAACGGAAAGTTATGCTGAGCTGATCTTTCTTCGAAATATCTTGAGTCGTATCCGCGATAATTGAGAAAAACGGAGCTGATTTTATTTCTGCGAGCAGTTCTCGTTTCAGATGATCACCTAAACATTGTATTACTTCGTTCTGAATTTGAGGACTGAGATATTTTGTCGATCCAGCTGGCAAACTAAGTACCTGACGCAAAGTATCATCGTATTCTGCCAATAATTTGACGTCAGATAGGAAGTTCCCATTATAGGTCTCCTTGAGGTTTTCGCGATGTCCCCTGAATGCCACTGCATTCTTGGCTAGTTTGAGCGTTATTTTTATGACACGCTCCAAAACTTTACGCCAGAAGCTGTGTTCTTTCCTGATCTGGTCTTGTAGATTTTGATCGAGACTTTTGTTCGACAGACAAATTTCTTTGGCGTAACACGCTTCTGTGTGTGACGAGTTTCCTTCGTGATCTTTGATTTTCTGCGATAAGGTTTGCCAATCATTGATTCCCTGCGTCCATCTCGATTTGTTAGGCGTTCGCGAAAATAACCAACAAGGTTCACAGTAAACCATATCTAACTTTGGAGAATAGCATAGCCACGATCGTTCCATTTGAAGACCTAATTTGTTCACCGTAGTGTAATACGAATTCGAAAAAGAACGGTTTTTCTCATTCTTTGGAAACGGACCTCTCGGTCTGCAAGATCCGTGATCGAGAACAAATCTCCTCATATCCACTGTGATTGTTGCCGGATAAGGCCCTATATCACTTGGATGTTCTTCGTGAACTAAACCTTCGAGACTTATGGTAGCCTCGTCACAAATAAGAGCGTCAGGGCTTGCCATCGTTTGCGATTCGCTATATTTCGGTAATGTCGAAGACGTTGTACTTGTACTTATTATCGTTCCATCTGCTGCCGATAGCGTAGGTGACACTCGTAACATATCATCAGACGGAACTGCACTCTTGCTCGTGAAAAACGTCGTCAATTTCGGTGTCTTCGATAAACTCATCTTTGAAGCTTCTTTTGATACTCTCTTTCTTTTTCTTTTTGACGCACCGCTCGAACTTTTTTTATCCATGGTCAAATTCTTATCTGCTTCACCATTGACTGTATAAAAGTTATGCGTTCAATTTTCCAGAAATTACCGAACGTTTACTTGTCAAGAATAATTTTGGTTGTCTACGAGTACCGCGAAGTTCAAAGACTAATCTAAAAGTTGCTTTGCCAAAAAAGTTTACAGTCTAAAGTTGCTTCGTCTGAAATTTGCCTGTCCATACAATGTAGAAAGGCTAGGACGCATACCGTATATGAATCGTGGTGTTTCATAGTTCGAGTCGCGTGGGCTCAATTGACAATACTTTGTTTTTTCTTGTGGAGTTACGGAGCTACTTTTCGTTGAGGGCCCACGTCGAAAAATAGTTTAAAAAAAAAATCATTTTTTTTTTGTGCCTAGCTGGGGCCCCCTCGAGTCAGGGGCCCCCTCGCGACCGCATTGGTTGCATTGGCATAACTACGCCACTGCACGCACAATTCTAGCTACGTGCCAGGAAAAAAAAAGCTATGTGGCTCGCTGGGCGCTTTGCCTCAGATCGGCCGAAAGAGTAGTAATGCAAGTGACTCGACGGGCGCTTTGCCACACAATCGGTATGGAGCGGCTTAGCGGATGCGCGCCGCGAGGTGCGTAATGGTCGCGGCTCGGCTGCGCTGGCGGGGCCAGCACAGCCGGAACGTTACAATACATCATCAATATGGTGCGGCTTTGCTTGTAGAGGTGTTCCCTGAATGCACAGGCCGTCGGTCAGATGCCCTTTCCCTTTTGCATTGTTCTGTTGGACGCAGCGATATCAATGGTCGGTCAGGATAATCCGCACTCACTGAAGGCAATCAACGATCCCGGAGTACCGTCGTTCTCAGCATTTATTACACTAGTCGCAGTAAGGCGATCATTCTGGTTTAGTTTTCAATTCAGATTTTTGCCAATTTTTTGTTGCTCAAAAGAATAACAATGCCCGCTCTTACTCCCCATTAACCGTTTTTTTTTTTAAATAAATGCTCATATTTGAAATATTAATACTTATACTTTCGGATTTGTTTAAAATTCATGCATTTTTTTTTTCACTGGTGACCTACTTTATATAAATTGCTTCATTTAATATTCATTTAAATAATCTGTTTTTTGTTTCTTTGTTTTAGCAGGGGCGTCGACTCTTACATCTGATTATCGGCGTGATTTCATGTTTGAAATTGATTATATTCAATATATTATATTTCATCCATTGATACATTTTCATAGAATTTATTATTGTTTCTAAAAATTCGATTTAATTCATCGGCTGTTAATGTTCATTTTGAGAAATTCTGATATTATGAAAATATGGCCTGTCAATATTCAGTGAAGAAAATGTATACCGTGAGAATCAGGTGAAACCGAATGGTCCATCCGCCCAGGCGCCGAATGTTTGGTATTTTCATGGGGATAGCCACTCGTTGCACTGAAAATCCCTAGGGTGATTTTGGTGCGCGGTCGATGAAACTCGGCAGATCGACCGCGCGCCAAGATCACCCTAGGAATTTTTCAGCGCAACGAGTGGTTATCCCCCTAAAAATACCAAATATTCGGCGCCTGGGCGGATGGACCATTCGGTTTCACCTGATTCTCACGGTATATTCTATAATCAGTTATCACGTGGATCAAATAACTAACAATTTAATGTTTTTTCGATGATACACAGTTGGAACGAGTCTCATACCTTGCGGTATACGGCTTGTTTGAAACCCCAGCGCAACGCTGGACGACGGTTGGTGCGTAGGTGATCGAAGAGTGTCGAGGAGGTCCATCAATCATCGCAACAGGTCGATGACCACGCTGGAGTATGCAGGCGGAGAGGGCCACTTTTTAGAAGTATGAAGAAAGGATACGTTGCAATGCCGCACGAACGGAGCATATTCACGAATGATAATGAAATATTATAACACAATGTTACAGGTGTGGATCAACGTTCCGGGACGATGCGCTGTCGTCGAGAGGATCGGACGTTCTGGATCAACTTATAAGCCTATACAATATGTTATCACTATAAATTAACTATTTCTAAGTCTACATTAATTTAAATTCAGATTCTATAATTCAAAAATTATATTTCAAAGCTTATCCCTCAAAATACTGATATTATAAACAAAATATATTATTTTTGAATAAATATTCTTATCAATAATATCCGAAACAAATTCAGTCAATAACAAACTAGATATCTTTAGAAACGAATAACATTTCATTTCTATTCATGGATATTCATTGTTATTTATTATGGCGATTAGAAGGAAAAAAAAATGTCAATTTGTATATAATGTCTATTCAATAATTTACCTCCTATACTAGGCATCAGCAGCCTCTCCGTATCCAAGTACTGCTATCCTAGGTGTTCTCAATTCTGCATGGCTCACCTGAAACTTTCTGTAATCTTCAGTATAACGTAATATATTTATATTGTTACAAGTACTTCTCGGCACGTTAAGCTATGACGAGGTACAAAATGAGACTTATGTTAGCTGAATATGACCTTTGGGTCTCTACGCCCATATATCCTGTAAACAGGTGTCGCTATAATAGCCAGCAGAGTGGCGCTAATATTATAACGGGTGACTACCCGTCAGTTAATTCTGGTAACGACTCGGGGTGTGTACAGTGAGATAAACTATTTATTGGCTAATCTTATGTTCTAAAAAAATACAGGGGCGGTGTCGAGTGTGGGTGTATGTGTGTGAGGGTGTCTACAATTTTAAGAATATTTCCAAGAAGGTACTGACCTTACGATGAAGCACGCGAGGTACACGAAGTTTATTTCTTATTCCTGTCACACGTCTATCGCAAAGGGTGTCTTTAATTAGAGTGCCGGTCGGCTCGCGTTGCCGATCGGCCTCGGCTGATTCCGTGTTTCTTCGGTTCTTTCCGCGTGGTTTGGGGGTTTGTGACTTGCAACGTCACAGTAAATGAATCGAACTTCTATATACAGGGTGATCCAGAATGAGGCATTTTCTTTCTACCAGTGGATTTTTCGTGAAAATCTGAGACGAAAATTATCAATGCTAAAATGTTGAGGGTGGAGCCGTTTTCAGATAAGAGCCGTTCCAAGTTAGCCAATACGAGAACAGATACGAAACTATCTCAGGGCCGCTAATCGTCGTTTTGTCGGTTGGCGAGATCGCGGTGGCCGATGACGCGTCGCGAGGACCGCCAGGCCGGCGGTGCGGCCCTGAGATAGTTTCATATCTGCTCTCATATTGGCTAACTTTGAACGGCTGTTATCCAAAAATGGCATCACCCTCGACATTATTAACTTATAAAACTATGGCGCGAATGACCCAGACGGCGAAAATTATCTCGTCGTAGACGTGAAAAGCTGAAAAATATCGAGCAGTGGACCTAGACGGCCGAAAACTATGAAGCGGGTGACCTGGCTGCCAAGAACTGAAAAACCGCAATGTCAAAGTGAAAGGGCTCACCCGTTATCCGTTACGCATTATTCAAATGAAACTTTCGCGCCAAATTATCAGACATACGATGGAGGGCACTGCCACAATTGTTGACACTAGAGCCGGCACTATCTCGGCCAGTGTAGAGCTCTCTATGTGGTCAACTAGAAAATTCTATAACTCGGACACCGTTGATTTCAGGAATTTTTCGCTGAGGAATTTTCGTCTTAGAATTTGACAAGGAATATGCCCACCAACGGTGGTACGAGGGTTCTGGGTCACCCTGTATATATATGTCGGCGCGTGATATTTCATCACCCCTTCATGGTCAAGAAAGACGGAGCGATCTCCGATGTTACAAGATCTGCTCGCACAGAGCCGTCAAAGCATCGATAGTCGTTCGTTATCAAAAAGGACTATCGGTTGCCGGGTTTCATTTAGAATATTTAAAAGGAGATGATTATTTTCAGAATTGATTGGAAGCCCGTGGAACTGTGACGTCTCTCTAAAAACTAATAATTCACAAATTGTGTTAATTTCCTTATAATCTTGTTGAATTGAGTTATTTCTTGTGTTATTGCAATTCTTGTTTGATATTCATACTTTTGGTAACAAAATGCCCCTTAAATCGTTAAAGCAAAGTACATCTTCTTCTACGATGGATATATCGTTAGAAGATCCGGCTTCAGAAGTGGGATCGCAACAAGAATCGCAACAAGGATCGCAGCACGAATTGCAGCCACGAAGGTTACAGATAATGGTTACAGATGGAAGGTTACAGATGAAGAAACTCAGCCACGTCAGTCCACTTTTTCTGAACGCAATATTTTTGTAAATACACCAGAAGAAAGATGGCAAAAATTGTTAGAAATACGAAATCGAAGTATGATGGAGTTGGTGCAGGCGATACGGAGACCAGTAGATTCAGCTCCAAGAGTATCTTTGCCAAATTTTGACCCTGACACTGGTAATGTTGACGTTCATGCATGGTGTTTGACGGCAGATCTCTGTATGGAGAGAGAGATGTTACAGGGAAGTTCCTTAATAAATACTCTAAGTCGGGCAATGAAAGGGCCAGCTGCCTCCTGCTTCCCGCGAGTAAGCTTTCCGGGGATGACTTGGGATCAATTAAAAAACGTTTGTTGGCCCGATACGATACAGTTGGAACCTCTGCTGCAACCCTGGTTCGTATAAATTCTGAGACACCCAAAGAAGGAGAATGTATAGCAGCATATACCTCAAGAGTTCTAAGTACCCTCATGACTCGATGGCAATCAATGACAGTCGAACAGATCGCAGTTTCTGTCGCTTTGGCCCATGCGGTTCAGGTTGAACCAAGTTTGCAAAGACTAGCTCTCACGACAGAAATAGATACTTGATCTAAATTGCAACAGGAACTGATGGCTCACGGATTCCGGAAAAGAACATTTCCCAATAAATTGAGCAGAGAAAAAAGTTCTGATTTCAAAAAGCCTAAGACTACTACAGCTGTGCTGAAATGTTTTGTGTGGAAAATGTGGAAAATTTGGACACAATATTGCTGAATGTCAACGACTTAAAGAGATAGACAGCGCAAATGAGGAGCAAGCGTCAAATTGAGGCATGAACTGGTAACCTGACCCATGAAAATTTGTTGTGATTTGGTGAGCAGTTTTCATTTTGTTCTAATTGAGAATCATTACAGAAACTTAACGATGTTGGACTCATGGTCTTTTTGAATTATTAAAGTCTTTAAAAATGACTGGGATTTATTGAAGGTTTTCAATTTAAATTGTTTTGAAATATTCACACGATAGACTTTGATGAATGCTTGACTGTTCTGTTCCTGTAGAATTTGACATTCAATGTTATGAATCAATAACGGTCAGTTGAAGCCAGTGTCAGCGAGTTGAATTAAGTATTGAGTATAGGATTTCGAATTGGCAGAACTGGGTATCGAAGAGTTGACTGTGATGTAGCTCTGAGATAAGTGTTGAGCTTACTGTGATGTGGCTCTGAGTTGTGTGACGAGTTTACTGTGATGTAACTCTCATTTAGAACACACATTCATTGTGCTTATTAGTTGCAAATCACAAAGAACCTAACCCACTGCGGTGGACGGAGATGGCGCAATGTGACGGAAAATGGTGTGGTGTTGTCGCATGGGCGACTAGTGACTGCTTTGGTAGCAGATGACATGTGATGTCATAAAGTTCTGTCAAGAAGAGTCATGTGTGCTCAGTCTTGAATCGATCTGTTCAAGTGAAACATGAAATGAGGCTATTCCTTGTGAAAATATGATAGCGATACGCTGGGAACAAGGCATTCTTCCGATAGTCTTTCAGTATGGTCAGGGAGGCCGAACTTATGGAAAAATTTGCAAAACTTGTTCGTCTTTCAGATGAAGATATTGAAGCACACGAGGACGTGTGAGAAGTCAGTATGGCCATGTCGGCGCGTGCTATCTCATCACCCCTTTATGGTCAAGAAAGACGGAGCGATCTCCGGTATTACGAGATCTGCTCGCACAGAGCCGTCAAAGCATCGATAGTCGTTCGTTATCAAAAAGGACTATCGGTTGCCGGGTTTCATTAAGAATATTTGAAAGGAGCTGATTATTATCAGAATTGATCGGAAGCCCGCGGGACTGTGACGTCTCTTTAAAGACTGATAATTTACAAATTGTGTTAATTTCCTTATAATCTTGTAAAATTGAGTTATTTCTTGTTTAATTGCAATTCTTGTTTGATATTCATACTTTTGGTAACAAAATGCCCCTAAAATCGATGAAGCAAAGTACATCTTCTTCTACGATGAATATATCGTTAGAAGATCCGTCTTATATATGGGGCATTCCACGCCAACTCGACCGGTGTTGAACCCCGACCATCTCGAAATCATTTCATGTTTTTTTTCAACATTCTACTTAGTGAAAAACGTGTCCAGATTTTTTTTCAGATTTTTTTATTGGGCCGTTTATTTTTTATACATTTTTGAAGTTGAATGAGAAAGCCCATTTTCAAAAATCTGAAAAAATTCTCAAAAATCCAGTGGATCACATGGAACAGGCCTCCGTTATCAAAAATGTAGAACGAATTTTTTTTTTCACTTGATTCGGAATTTGGAAATTTTGTAAACTGAAATTGACCGTGTCACAAAGATAAGTTTGGGTAATGTCGTATGGGAAAAATTCTTATCGTCAAATAAGGGTCAATTTATTTGTAAATTCTGTGTTTCACCAAATTCATCAAGTATTTCGTTTCAATTCCATAATGCGCCAGTCCTGTTAATAAGAGATAATATCCACTATCACCGAGAGAGTGCAACAGATTTTATTAATTATATTAATTACACTGATAGACTGTATTTTCAATCGAGGAATCATAGAAAGAGTATCTTTTGAAATCACTACTGGTTTGCTACAATTTTTCTTCCACCTTTACATACATCATAAATAGCCGCTATTAAATTCGGGAACAACACAATTTTTTCTTGTAAAAATGTTTATAAGAAATAAGAAGTACTGGAATAATTAGATTTTCTTCATTCTTTTGTCCTCAGAATTCGAGGATAAGTACTTTTCTCAGAGCGGCAGAAGCGTCTGACCCTTAAACAACCAATCACATCCGGTATTTGTCTCTGTGACACGGTCAATTTCAGATTACATAATTTCCATATTCCGAATTGAGTGAAAAGAAAAATAGAAAAAAAAATCTTTCCACATTTTTGATAACGGGCGCCTGTTCCATGTCATCCACTGGATTTTTGAGAATTCTTTCAGATTTTTAAAAATGGGCTTTCTCATTCAACTTCAAAAATCTACAAGAAATAAACGGCTAAATGAAAAAAATCTGAAAAAAAATCTGGGCGCGTTTTTCACTGAGTAGAATGTTGATAAAAAAACCTGAAATGATTTCGAGATGGTTGGGATTTAACACTGGTCGAGTTGGCGTGGAATGCCCCATATATATTCTAACACCCCCGCTGAAACTCGTATTCGTGTATGAAGAGAAAAAAAAAGTTAATTTATAGGAGTAAATTAATGTTTAAATTATTTTTTTTTTTTTTCGAGCCCATAGTTTTAATACAATATTCTAATTTTGCCCTAGGTAGTGGCTTCGTAAGGATATCAGCTGTCATTTCTTCTGTGGGTACTTTCTCGATTTTAAATTCATTTCTTTCGATTAGTTCGCGTAGGAAGTGGCAGCGGACATCGATATGTTTGGTGCAGCGTCTGTAGCCTCCGCTCTGCGCTAAGTCAATTGCACCCTTGTTATCGCAATTGATCGTAGTCGGTTTTGAAACTGCGTCTGGGCCAATTTCTGAGAGTAACGACCTCAGCCGCAGGCCTTCTTTGCAGGCACCTGCCAATGCCATGTATTCGGCCTCGACAGTTGATAGCGCCACGGTCTTTTGGCGTTCGCTCTGCCAGGAAACTGGACCGCCCTGTAATTTGAACAAAATACCTGAAACAGAGTGTCGATCATCGACATTATTAGCCCAATCCGCGTCGACAAAGCCTAACAGATGCGGATTGCCTTCTCTGGTGAATTCTATCGTCATGTTGACGGATCTCATCAAGTGTCTCATAACTCTCTTCAAGGCTGACCAGTGTGCTTTCGCAGGGTTCTGGTTAAAGCGGCTGAGTGAGCTGACTGCTTAGGCTACGTCTGGTCTTGTCCTTTGACAAGCGTAGAGTACGCTCCCAAGTGCTTCTTGGTATGAAATCCTCTTCATCTCTTCGTTTTCTATCTCGTCCGTTGGTGACATCTCCTTGGATAATTTTTGGTTTGGGTCCAACGGAGTTGACATGGGATTGCAATCTGTCATATTATATCTTTCTAAGATCTGTTTTATGTATGCTTTTTGATCTAGTTGGATGATACCCTTTTTTTTTGTCTTTGGTTATTTTTAGTCCTAAGAAGTGTCTAATTGGGCCTAAGTCTTTGACTTTAAACTTGTTTAAAAGCATACCTTTGGTTTCTGCTATTAGGTTTTCATTACTTGCTAGTATCATGATGTCGTCCACGTAGACTGCGAGTATTGTCATTTCTTTGTTGTTCCTTTTGATATATACACAGGTGTCTGCTTTGGACTGTGTAAATTTTGCTTCCTTCAGTGCTGCGTCTAGTTAATTATTCCACGCGCGTCCGCTTTGTTTCAAGCCATAGATGGCTCGGTTTAACTTGTAGATCTTTTCGTCGCCTTGAGCTGCTCCTGGTAGGTTAAGGGGGAATATACACTTTGATTTTCGAAAAAATCGATTTTTCGTTTCTTGCGTTTTTGGAACGCTGGGGGTCTAAACTATCTGTAAAAAAATCATCATGTGGAAATACGTCAAAATGAATAAGTTACAGCCATTTAAATCCCGAAGTACAAAAGCGCGCCGCACGGCACGCTATAAGCACAACTGCCAGACGGATCTGTGACGTTTTACGCATCCCGCCTGAATTCTGTCATTCTCTTGTTGTCTGCTAGCATTATTGCATCGTCCAGTAAGATCAGCAATGACGAGTACAGCGAGACCGATGCACAGGGGTATATGCTTTTTGATTTGGCTATTCTTTTTCAAAGTTTGCAGGACAACCTAAGCTGCAACAGATGTGGGAGTGCTATCCACATGAGAGAGGTTAGGATTCACGGCTTAGGTGGAATCTACGAAATCAAGTGCGGTAAGTGTCCCATCAGCTCTAAGTTCCACACCTCTAGAATGGTCGGAAAGAAAAACAACGTCAACGTCAGCGAGGTATGTTGAAAATTATGCAAAAACTTCCAGTCGAGCCAAAACGCCACGCCTTCGCTGCGGCAAAACTACAGGACTTGGCCCGGATCAAAGGTGTTGATAGGCGAGCGGAGCAGGGGACGAAGGAAGCTCGTGTTACTCTTAGACAACTACGGATGAAGCAGCAAGAGGAGGCCATTGAGATGGAAGGTTGTAGCTATGAGCGAGGAGCTTTCTAGAAATAGGACGGCTCGCGACGTAGGCCACGTCGCAAAACAAATTTTAACTTCGCCCGTGTCGGTCCAAAGCCCAGATTAAAAAAAAGGATCAAAAATTGTTTTGCATCATTGAATGACATCATAGATTAACATAGAGAAATGTCACAGTAGTTATCGTAATCCAAAACCCTCAACGTAGAAAAAAAGTTTGAAAATCAATTTCTGAACAATCACTATTTTGACCGGTTGTCGTAGAGAATCAGAAACATCGCTGGACCGATCTTCGAATTTCTGGTCCTCAATTATTCGTGAGAGATGCCTCTATGGAATGAACGTAGAACTTTTTGATAAACCCATTTTTCTCTGAGATATTGAAAAAATAAGCCAACAAAATTTGAAAATTCGAAAAAAAAATCGAAAAAATCGAATAACTCAAGTAATTTTTGCAATATCAAAAAGTTCTCTGTTCATTCCATAGAGGCAACTCTTATGAACAGTTGAGGACCAAACAATCCAAGATCTGTCCAACGCTGGTTCTGATTCTTTACGACAACCGAGTGATTCTGTATTTTCCTATCTTCAGCGCAACTACAATTAGACTGAAAGTAATACATGATGTAAAATATGGATAATGAGGGTCAAACCCTCCCCAAACATGATGATTTTTTTTAATTCGTTCGGAGTGTTCAAGTTGCAGAAAAAAATTTTTATATTTTTGAGAATTTCAACCAATTTAAAGGTGTATATACCCCCTTAAGTGGCTCAAATTTTGAGAGGTTATTTTTTAGGTCCCAAATAGGCATTTTATCGGGTCGTTACGAACGGCCCTTTCCGTATTTTTTCCAAATTCCAATTCTACTGCAAGTCATGTCATCAGCGCATTCCTACACGCGCGCGCTCAACCGGAGGTAGAGCAGGAAGTGAGTCTGAGAGCGATGACTACCAAAGTGTCGATTTCGCGACTGGCAGAAAATCCCACTCTAAGGCATCCGAGGTTTCCTTATCGAAACCGAGGTAATTGCCAGTCAGTCGTTTTTAAATTACCGAAGGCTACGCAAAGTGCGCACCCTCCAACGTCACCCCCGGCCACACCTAATCGACAACGGGAATCTGCAGAAGGACGAAAGGTGTAAACTAGACCAGGGCACGGAACAGCTGAAGGTCCATCAACAAGACAGCTGACGCTGACCGAAACGCCCGGCATAAGCTGCACGGAGTAACCAGAGCTAGAAGTCTCCTGCCGGTTGGTTCTTGGAGTTGGCCCGGGTGACGTTCAGGAGTAAATTCGGTAGACTCAATTCCTACTCTATCTTCCTTTTCATTATCAAACTTTATGTTATATATGTACCTTTCCTTGTGTTCAATTTACCTCTGTTATACATTTTATGGGGAATTAGTCTTTAGCACAGTTTATTATATCGTATTATCAATCTTGTAATATTTTCTAATTGTTATATTTGAATAAACCTAGATTCATATCACTACCTCCTAGTCAAATCACAGATTGTGCAGGTGTCCTTAGGACTTAGTTCAAGCAAACCCAGGAGAATAATCTTCAGCCGCTCGGAGATTATTCTCTTAAATTATATAAGAACTCGACATCCGAAGCCTTCAGCTCGGTTGCCCGTAACAGGGTAACGTTGAGAAAAATTCAATTTTTTTTGTTTTTTAACACCCTAATGGACACACGTACGAATAGTAACATTATTGTTATAAGATTATGCAAATTGTGCGACGAATTATATATATAAGGATTCTTCTACCAACAGTAACATTTTGGTCAAAATGCTCTGTTAATGTAAATTTTCTACAAATATAAAAGGAACATATCAATTATTTTATATTATGACGAATTGAATATACGATATGATAAGTATACTTCTAACAAAGTATGAGATTTTGTTTATTAATACGTTGTCAATGAAAATATTACGTCACATTTTATGTATAAGTGACTGTAAATATGGTTTATCATTTTTCTTTTATAAATACCGTAATGCAATAGTAGACCTCTGAATACTCACCTTTAATCGTTTTACGTATTACTTTAAATTATGTATGTTTACTTTTGGAAAATAGTTGTGCGGCTAAAGGAAAACACCTCCCGTATTTGTATAGTATTTATTCATTAACTTTGGCACACGTTATATGTTAGTATTAGGAATATAAAATATCGCTCCGTACTCTCTCGTTGCCCGCTGAACAGTGTCACTCTTCGTAGCCGGCGTCTCGAGCGTGAGAGGTGGGGAAACTAAAAACAGAGGGCCGTACTAAAAGGGCGCCTACTTCTAACATTTACACTTACCTCTCTGACAAAAAAAATAAGGGTCAATCGCTCAAGTTACGAATGTGGATATGAAGAAACCAATTCTGTTATTAATAAACAACGTTTAATATCATTTGTGTTTTAATGAGACCTACATTACGTATTTCCCAATGCAAATTTTACCAAGCAATTTGAATTTTCATTTTTATCGTAATTTAGCAAATGTTTCTATAAAAAAAAAAGGCACAAATTCATCCATTCACGTATTATGCTACATCTTGCTCTAAGAAGTACGTACATAATATACATGCATACAAGTTCGGAAATTCATTGGTGCGTATTCGAATCAACCGCCTCCACTCTTTTCTCAGGATTCAAACATTATAACAAGAATTCCCCACAGATTTTAGGTGATTCCAGCGATTGGTATTGTTACGAAGGTCAAAAAACACCCCTCATATTTAATTTGCAAGGTCTAGTAGTCATCCAAGATAAATGATGTTAACATTTGATAAAAGATAGCGGTTACTAATCACAACCGCATTATTGTTAAAACAGTCTTGTTTCAGCTGTGAGCTTAGACAGACGTGTATTTTCTTAAATACAACCCAATTATTATTTCACCTTATTTCGTTTCCTGTTCAACTTATTTCTCTCGGGAACCCACAATCAATTATCTTAATAATCGCGAACCCTAATTTCGCAACATTGGTATCAGAACTGAGGATCTTGCCCGAGATCGATAAGTTAAATTCTTGAAATAATTCGAAATAATTTGAGAACATAATGTCCTCTCGCCGACGGGCTACAAACTCGGCTAACGACGAACCCGCTGCTTCGACTTCGGGATTAGCTGGTACCCAACTACCTTCTCCACAACCAGCCCAATTGCCGTTCGACATGGTCTCTGGCAGCCCAACAACAGGCCAATCTCCTTGCACAACGTGAGCGCGAAGAGCGCGAAACTGAGGGTCAACGTGAGCGCGTAGAACGCGATGTCCAACGCCAGCTGGAACGCGAAGAACGCGAAGCTGAACGACAACGCGAACGCGATCAGGCAACCCTTCCCCTTTTTCGCGAAGGACTTCGCCGGCGTTCTGAGGGCCCGGAATCACATTTACGGACCGCTACACCTAGCAGATCCTCTGTAGAACAAGCCCCTGAATCTCCAGTTCTAAGGTCTGTTCCAGTTTATGGGGAAGAAGAACCTTCCCCTATCATTCGTAGGCCTCGGACGGGTGGAGCGGCCGTTTTTACGCCGCACACCCGTACCGTTACTCAAACCAACCGCATTGAGAACACAATGCGGGACGAAAGAGAAGAAGGTCTCCGCTTGATGTGTGGCGATAAACACTCGAGACTTAAGATTCCGAAATCGCCACATACGCAAGCTTTAAATAGCAACGAAATTAATCCTAACGTTCCAACCGTCTTATCTCGCGCCGAGAGTGGTCGCGAAATTTGTGAAGTCCCGGTTAGAAATCCGGAAAATTTAATTGACAAGGTTCAACATAACCCCCATCCAAAACAATACAATAACCTTGAAGTCCCTTTTTATGATGGCTCGACGCCTTGGTCCGAGTACGAATGCCAATTTAATCTGTATTCTGAATTAAACGATTGGAGTCCGATCGCGAAGGCTTCGAATTTGGCTCTGAGTCTGAGAGGTCCGGCTCTCTCGGTATTAACGACTCTTTCAGGAGAAGAAATTCGTAATTTTAA
Organism: Tenthredo amoena; assembly: GCA_963966615.1. Taxonomy (NCBI): domain Eukaryota; kingdom Metazoa; phylum Arthropoda; class Insecta; order Hymenoptera; family Tenthredinidae; genus Tenthredo; species Tenthredo amoena. The sequence goes on along the minus strand of OZ016486.1, from coordinate 2,139,355 downwards.
TAAACTGAGCGAAAGTTTGAGACTCAGATACGGTGGTTTGACCGAACTCGAAAATATAAAACAAATTAAAGGAGAGAGTCTTGTAACGCTCGGACATGAGATCGAACGAAGGACCAGGTTGGCTTTACCGACCTGCTATGATGAGACAAGAGACCAAATAGCTCAAAATCGTTTCATTATTGCAATCTTCAAAGCGGAATTGAAACATGCCGTAAGTCTGGCAGGACCCCCGACTTTAAGAGAAGCTATAAGAAGGGCTCTAGAAATAGAAGCACTCAATAAACAATATTTGGCGTCCGGAAAAGTTAGACGAGTTCAGGCTAACGAATCTTCTCCCGAAAAGAAGAAGAATAATAATTCGAAAAAGACCACTCCCTGGCAGCGTTGCGACCAAAATAAGGGTTCTCCGAAGACCAAAGACGACACTGAATCCCCAAGGTTCTGTCGTTATTGTAAAAAGGACGGTCACACAATAGAATATTGTTTTATACTTAAAAAAAGGAATTCTGCAAATAATAATTCGAACAAGTCCAAAAGTAATGATAATAAGGGTTCAAATCAAAAATCGTGAAGAGAAAGAGATTCCTCTCCCATCCCCCAAACTTCAACTTCAAAAAACTGAATTCTGGTGATTCAGTGGGACTAAAATTTTCGGAAGTCTTATATTGGTAGTCCTAGTAACATCCAATTTCTAGTCAGGAGCCTCCGTCAAACCGGGCCATACACCTGGGGCACCGTAAATGGTGTAGATTGTCTCTGGGTTATAGACACTGGGGCTGAGGTTACCGTGGTCCGTTCGGATCTCTTAGAACCCATTTTAAATGTTTTACCTGTTCCTTCATTGCGAACTGCTACTGGAGAAACTACTCCAGTTTTAGGCAAAACTTCTGTCCAGGTTGCTATATCTGGATTTATTTCTTCTCCTCATGAAGTTTATGTAGCTGATATTGAGGATGATGGAATTTTGGGGTTAGATTTTTTGACTACTCATGGATGTATTGTTTCAACGGCTAACAATTCATTAATTACTGGTCGACGTGAGATTTCTCTTTTGACGACCAGACGTCTACCTTTTGATTTCTCGAGTAACGATCCTAGAGTTCGTAGTTTGGTTCATTCTTCAGAAGACTCGGAGATTTTACTGGAGACTTCGTTTGAAGATGAGGACGATCACGAGGAAGGATCAAGAGAAGACTCTTCCGTGGAAACCCTCTCACCTTTTGAAGACCTCATAGATAGATCTATGTTGAATTTGGACGAACCCAATACAGAGGATTCCGTATCCTTATTAGGAGAATTTAAAGACTCCTTCGTTAAACCCGGAGGAGAATATTGGACGTTGCACATTGGTGAAACACAAGATCAACACCGGGGACAACGTTCCTTTCAAACAAGCTGCGCTCGCAGACTTCCCTTGAACGGGAGGGAAGAGGTTAACAAACTGATAGAAGACATGCTAACTAGTGGAGTAATTGAAGCCTCTTCCAGCCCGTGGGCATCCCCTATTGTTTTGGTTAACAAGAAGGATGGTTCCAAACGATTCTGTATTGATTACAGAAAGCTAAACGACAGAACCAAAAAAGATTCTTACCCCCTTCCAAAGATCGAAGAGACTTTGGATCTGCTAACTGGAGCCCGATGGTTCAGTACCATAGATCTTCAAAGTGGGTATTGGCAGATTGAAATGGATCCAATAGACAAGGGAAAAACTGCTTTTGTCTCAGGTCTTGGAGGGTTATGGCAATTTAAGGTCATGCCGTTCGGGTTGTGCAATGCTCTCGCAACTTCCGAAAGGGCCATGGAGACGATTCTTCAAGGATTATCGGGAAAAATTTGCCTCGTTTACTTAGATGACAACATCGTTTTCGGGAAAACCTTCAAAGAAGAGGTGGACAATCTTCGAGAAGTTTTCCTTTGTCTTCGAAAAGCAGGACTCAAAATGAGTCCGAAGAAATGTCATCTGTTCCAAAAAGAAGTGAACTTCTTGGGACATATAGTCTCCGTTTCCGGAGTGAAGACTGACCCGACGAAAATCGAGTAGGTTTCCAATTGGCCTCGCCCTGAAAATAAAGAACAAATACAAAGCTTCATCGGGCTATGCACATATTACAGAAGATTCGTAAAAGGATTTGCATCCATCGCCAGACCACTTCATCATCTAACTGGACTGAAGACGCCTTTCGATTGGGATCAAGATTGTAAAGAGGCCTTTCCTCGATGAAAACTTTGCTTAACCTCGTCTCCTCTTTTAGCTTACCCAAACGCGGAACTTTCATTTATATTAGATACGGACGCTTTACTTACAGGAATAGGTGGAGTTTTGTCTCAAATTCAGGAGGGACAAGAGAGAGTAGTTAGCTATTTTAGTCGAGTTCTTAGTAAGACCGAAAGGAATTATTGTGTTACCCGTAGGGAACTCCTAGCTGTAGTGAAAACGGTGTCTCATTTTCATCATTATTTGTACGGAAGAAAGTTTCTTGTTCGAACCGATCACGCTTCGTTAAGGTGGTTACTTTCCTTCAAGGCTCCTGAAGGTCAGGTAGCTAGATGATTAGAGACTTTAGGTCAATACGATTTCGATATTCAACATCGGGAACCCACAATTAATTAATTATCTTAATAATCGTGAACCCTAATTTCCTAACAGTATTAAAAAAAAATGGTGGATTGGTCATAAAGATGAGATTAGCAAAAGAAGGCATATAGATTATTATAATCACCGGGTAATCCGACGAAATGTAGAAAGCGAAAAGTACGCTGCAAGCAGTGAGCCTAAGACGACGCGAGAAGAAATTAGATACGCTGCTGACCCGGAGGATAAAAAAATTATTGAAAAAATCAAGTATGCTGCTGTTCCGGAAAGTAAGAAAATTATGGGAAGGGCAAAGTATGCTGCCGATCCGAAGATGGCAAAGATTATGAAAAAGGAAGAGTATGATGCCGATCCGGAGAGTGCGAAGATGAGGGAAAAGGCAAGGTATGCTGCTAATCCGGAGAGTAAGAAGATGAGAGAGAAGGCAAAGTATGCTGCCAATTCGGAGAGTAAGAAAATTATCGAAAAGGCAAAGTATGCTGCTAATCCAGGGAAAAAGGAAGATACGAACAAGAAGACTTATCACTACAATCAAGACAGAAAATTCAAGATTCATAAATTCGTGGTTTCAAATAATATTTCAAAGAAATATAGACGTTTAAGAAAACGGAATGATACAATGAAGTTCGTGGGATCAATGGAGAAGTGTATCAATGCTTTAGCATTCAAAATTAATTGCGAGTCTCTTTCAAAGTCAAGAATAGAAGCTGAAAAAATTATTAAATGGTCTATTCATGTCAGGGAAGATTTGGTTTTCAGTTTAACGAAAGCGTTAGCCAATTTGAAGCGGAATGCAGAATTATGTTTGACTTCAGACTTGGAACAAAAAGTTGTAGCGATTTGTGGTGATTCGAAACATACTGAATCATCCGAAAGCTATTTTGCTGATACTACCTACAATAAATTGGCAATCGTGAAAAAAACGCTCGTTACAACATCGGCTGGGCAAATTGCTAATATTTTACCCGTATGGCCAAGCAACCGTGTGCGGAAATCGTGGACTTGTGACTCGAAAATGTGCGTGAAACCTGATTTGTATACGATTGACAGAATAGGACATTTCCTGAAGCTTGTTAGTTATTGGAATCTAACTAATATTCGGAACAACATAAAACAAGTTAATGTCTGCAGCGTTAATAAATTACATAATAAATTTGGGTATTTACAAAGCTACTTTGTAAATCTGGGAACTTGTCGATCCAAGCTTTTACCAATGCAGATATTGAGTGCTCATTTCACGCGGATTAGATACTTTGTTAGACAGGTGGTTGAGATCATAAGTCTAGTCAAAATAATTAATTATATTGACAGCTCTTTAAATCGGGGTGACCTAGAAGTTTCAAACGAAATATCAATCAAAGAAGCACAAAAAGCTCGAGCTCATCAGCTGTGTGTAGACGAACGAATGAATTTAAATGAAGATGACATAATTTATAAATATCGTCATGCATTCGAAGCACTGACTAAGCGTTCAATGGATACACCACGATTAGCTTGCGAGTCTTGTACAAAACTCTGTTGCCGCAGGAACGTTGTGGAAATTTCGAAATTGAAAAAACCGCCGTCAGGAGTTTACTGGTCAGAGCTCAAAGAGTATGTTGATATTACTGGCTTCATTTGCCACTATTGTCTGAGCAGCTTCCGCGATGGTAAGTTACCACCGACTTGCAGCCTGAATCAACTGGTCGTGAAAGAAAGACCATCCGTAGTATCGTCGTTGAACGAATACGAGAGAATTTTAATTCAAAGAGCGAAAGCTTTTCAGACGGTTCAAAGAATGGGAACAGTAGCGAAAACGAATTTGCCTAATACCGTGAAGCTACAAAAAGTAAAGGGTAGAACTTTCCATTTGCCATTGCCTTTGGAGGAGACGTTGAAGAAATTGCCATCCCCGACGGACGCAATAAATCTGAACCACGAATTATTTATATTGGTTTGTGGTATCCCGAACAAATCTAAGGTGGTTTGGAGTAAATTGGTAATTGTACATACATAAAATTCATGATGCGCTCACAGGGCTGAAGACAAATAATTCGTTGTATAGAGAAATTAAATTATCGGTAGAGAGCCACTTGTTGTTGGACGATTTGACTGAAAATGCTGAAATTTAGGTACAACAGGAGAGCGAAGATTTGGAAGAACATGCGGTCTTGAAATCAGTGTGCGATAATGATCAAGAACTTATCGATCGTCCGGCAATGTTAACTCAGATTATTGATTCAGATGCATATTGCGAACAATTCACAATCTATCCCATACATGAAGATAGAGGAAATCAAAGTGCTTCAGCTCTCTATCAATTGCTGAAAGTACAAGCAGCGCCTCTGAATGGATGGGATAAGAATTTAGACGTAGATATTATGTGTTTCCCGGATCTGTATGCTTATGTCGTCAATGGCCAGTACTAAAAACGAACGGCTTATCTACGAGAGTGTGACTTTATAAAATGCAGATTAATGTCCAAGCACGTTTGCTTTAGATTGAGTCAACAATATCTTTTCTACTTGCTGCTAACATTCGCCGATTAAGGAGCGGTATCTTTCATGAACTGAAAGTAATGAGGCCGCGAGAAAACTTCACGGCAGCGAGCTGCTTGGAAATAATGTCTAAGGAACAGCTGGAAGAAAATCTTACAACTATCTTTTCTAGATTACGCAATACGGAACAGTATTGGCATAGACCGCGAAATAATTTAGCATGTATGATTCGTAATTATGGTCCCGCGACATGGTTCCTAACTATAAGTCCCAGCGAATGGATGTGGGAAGATTTGCCTGAATATATCCGTAAAGTGAATGGAACCGAAATGTCGAATTTTTCGACGAGTAAGCTTGTAGCTGCCGATCCAGTATCTACTTCAAGGTATCTTGATAATAAATTTCAGGCGATGCTTAGCTTCATTTGTTCGACCGATCACCTGATCGGGGAAGTAACTCATTACTTTTGGCGACGAGAATACCAAGGAAGAGGTACACAACATTTTCATTTATTGATTTGGATTAAAGATGCTCCTGTTATTGAAGAATCTTCTACCGATGCGGTGGCTACATTCATCACTAATTATGCCACGTGCAAGATGTCTGATAAAAACGTTTCGCCAACGTTATATCGTAGAGTAGACACGCATCAGAGACACAGGCACAATAATTACTGTTTACGTAACAAAAAAACTGGGAAGGGATACTCTAGAATTTGCAGGTTCGGCTTTCCGAGACCTGTTACGGATTCATTGGTTATGAGGAATGTGGCTATCTCTGTTGCGGGAAGAAAACAGCTGAAGTCGAAAAGTCGATTGTACGACTTACCGCGCTCGGAGGCGGAGACCTGCATCAATGACTACAATCCTGTTATTCTCACGGCTTGGAAAGGGAACATGGATATGCAATTCGTCGGTGAAAAATCTACACTGCTCACTTGGTATTGCACGAAATATACGACGAAATCTGAATCTAGTGATGGAGTGGATGTATTTGATGACATTAATTTAACCAAGTCGTTGAGTAGTCGACTTTGGAGTGTAGCGGTACGCAGTCTGGCTAATAGAGAATGCGGAGCTTTGGAGGCTGCAGATACGTTGTTAGGAATATCACTCTATGGAACTGATCCAGACACACCGATCAAATGGTTAGATGTTAATCACATACGAAACAGAAAATTAAAATAATTTAAAACTGTAGAAGCACTTCATCCAGAATCTACAGACATTTTTTTTCCGTCGCTTATCGACAATTACTATCCAAACAGGCCCGACGAGTTGGAGTCTGTACATCTGTACGATTTTGCGGGATGGTATGATATAACAAAGATGAAGCCTGTAAATACTAGCGTAGAAATATATAAACTTAGCGACGGTTTGTATCTGAAAAAACGACAGCGTGCTTATCTGATAAATCATTATCAACACAACGTGAGCGTACAGCCGGAAAAATATTTCTACTCACTGTTACTTATGTTTAAACCCTGGCGAGATACCGATGACCTGAAACAGGGTTGTGATTCTTATACCGAATCTTTCGATAAATCAAAAACGGAGCTTATAGCAGCTTTTCAGTATCACGAACGATTGCTAGATATTCAAAAGGGGTTTGTATTTATTAAAGGACAGATTGAAAACAAATTGGTTGATTCAGCTGACGAGACGAGCGTGCTTAGTGAAGACTCACAAGGCGGTGAGGATAATCCGTTAGGTTTTCAGCCGGTAGAGGCTGACGTAGCTATGCAAGAGTTCAACTGTGTCGAGGGATGACTTAAGGACGTTGATATCAACCAAATGATTTCCGAGCTCAATGACGACCAGTAGAGCGATTCTGGATCTCGATAGCACTTTAGCACGTTAGCACGATAGCACAATAGCACGGTTAACACCGCCAACACGTCTCCGCTAACACCGCTAAACACATGCGTTACATCCGAGGGTTTGCGAGCGGTTGCTAGATATCAATTTAAACAAAACGATAATAAGTACGGAGCCTGGTTGAAGGCTATTTTCTTTATCCAATGAGAACGCTGTTCCGTGCCAATCTCTAAAACAGCGTTGTTACTCGAGCGGTATCAACATATTCAATGGTAAGTTTGTTTCGTTTTCAAATATTTTGCCGCCGCGCGTTTTCTGTTTGAAATCAAGGTGAAAGGCTTCGGTTCAGATATTTTCACAGAAATAATCAATAATAATCACGAAATGAGGTAAGTATATATTTTAATATAACTTTAAATATAATTTTTTACTTTTGCAATAAACTACTATTCCTAAATATTAAATTTGAACATTTCAATGATTTTTTATCATACGTGCTTGGTAAATGCCATATTGCGTGGAGGTTTTGCGTACGCTGAATGGCGAATTGTACACTGCAAGCGTTACTTCCTATATAATTCAGATAATTCATTTATCAAAGCAGAACTTTATTGAATGAATTTTTAGTCGACTCCAAATTAACGTATCAACTTCGGTTCGTGATCATTTTGAATATACAACATATAGGTATCTTTCAAAAAATGAGTAGGCTTATTACACAATGCTAGATGAGTTTGGGTGGATTGTAGCTTATTTAAAATTTATGTATTCAAAATATTTTTTCATCACTGCGTTAATTATATACGCTGAATAATAATCCCGTTTGAGCGAGTATGTCAAATTGAGTTGCAGGACATCTTCTTTCACATAGTATCGAATACTATCGGGACACCCTAATGTGTATGTATATTAGGGTGTGCCAGAATTTTTTTTTTTTTTGTCAAATGCGCATCAAAATTTCGGTAGAGCATCTCAAACAATATATCTCAGCAAAATATGAGCTCTTATATTGATATCTAGAGGCCCCTATTTTATTTCTTCAATTTTCCATTTAATTGACGCGTCAAAACCCTTCAAAAAATTTTGGATTTTTTTTCTAAACTATTCAAATAAAGATTGTTATAGGAAATTTAACGCTCTATAAAAAAGTATTGATAGCAAATTTTCATAACTCTAACCGATCAAGAGATATCCTATAAACATTGGGTCATCTTTAAATTTGTAATGTTTGTGTATTTATAAAAGTTTAATCGTTAATTTAACATCATATTTTATATAAATACTGATCCTTTTTTATAATGACAATTAAAAAAAAAACATAACATACTGAATCCGATACGCATATATTATATAGGTATATATTATATACGTATCGTATTCTGTATGTCATGAGATTCTGCTTTAGAAAATTGACACATTATCAAATAAGATCAGTATTTATGGTGCATTCCATGACATCGCGATCAAGATTCAAAGTCGATGTCTCGGATCGGCTTTATAATTTTTTGTATGAAAGTACATTACGAAAAACGCAATCGCAAATTTTTTAAGAATTTTTTGACCCAGCGTGTTTGACGTATGATTCAAAAACTTAAAAAAAAAACAATTTTCTAAAATATGAAAAAATTCAGAAAAATCTTATGAAATATAAAATTTTTGACGACTATTAGAACATGGAGATTTCAGCATATCAAAAGATAAATAAGAAAAACTAATAAAAAAAAAAACATTATTAGATTGCATTTTTGACATAAGAATGAATATAAAAGGTCATTATAATATGGCCCGAAAAATGTCTAGTATAATGACCTTTCGTGTTCATTTTCATGTCAAAAATGCAATCCAATAATGATTTTTTTTTAATTTTTGTTATTAATCTTTTGATGTGATGACATCTCTATGTTCTAATAGGCGTCAAAAATGTTTTTATAGCTCATAAGATTTTTTAGATTTTTTTTCAGATTTTAGAAAATGTTTTTTTTTTAGTTTTTGAATCATACGTCAGTCACGCTGGGTCTAAAAACTCTCAGAAAAATTGCGATTGCATTTTTCGTCATGTACTTTCATACAAAAAATTATAAAGCCGATCAGAGACATCGACTTTGAATCTTGATCTAGATGTCATGGAATGCCCCTTATATTAAATACGATGTTAAATTAACGCTTAAACTTTTTCAAATACACAAAAATTATAAATTTCAAGATGACTCAATGTTTATACACGAATATCTCTTAATCGGTTAGGTTTTTGATAATTTTATTTCAGTAAATATTAATATTAATCTCTAAATAATAATATGAAGGGCTCTTATTTGGCTGAAATATATTATTCTAGATTTTACCAAATAAAAAAAATGTTCAAAAAAAATTTTTTATTTTGCACACCATAATGTTTATACATAATTTATTAAGAAGCATGCGCGTATTCACGATGAAAAAAATTTCATATTGTATTAATGAATCATCAATTACTGTAGCACTCAAGATAAAAAAAAGGTTAAGCGTGGACCACGGGTAAACAACGACCAAAAAGAGTTTTTGGCCAATTTCATGTTGGACCACAGCGATTTTGCTGCAAGCAAATTCGCTGGACCAACTGGGGCTGACCATAACATGAAAACGTGGAATGCCATAGTTGAATGTGTCAATGTGAAGGGGCCACAGAAGACGGTATCGCAGTGGCAAAAGGTTTAATTTTATTTTCCAAACATTTCAGAAGTTGTAGAACATTTTGTAAACATTTACGAAACTAAGTCAATCTTGTTTTCACTTCAAATAGTATAAATTGCGACGTATTTCATGATAAATATTAATTATTCGCTCGCAGGTTTGGGCAGACATGAATTTGAGGTCAAAGAGTAAACTATCATTGATAAAAAACCAGCAAAATCGAACTGGAAATATAGACGATGAGACAGAGCCCTTGACGGACACCGACAAAAAAGTATTATCAGTAATCGGGTCTGATGCAGTTGAGGGTTTACAGGGAGTGGCCGACAGTTTGCCGGAATCTGTAGTAAGTGCATTCCAATTAGATATTACTAAGCCTAATATTAACAATAAAGTATAATAAATTTTTGGAATTCATCTTTCATTAAGTAAATTTTGTACAGTGTAATTCATAAATACGTATTCGATTTTATATCAATTATTCGAGCACTTATAACAGTGCTTCATTCTTCCTATTTCTACGTAACGTATTATCGTAATTAATTTTGATATACTTACAATCTGTATTATACAAACCGCACGGCATTGAATTAGTATAGATGTTGGCCATCCGCATTACTTATATAGCTTCACAAACAAGTAATCAACTAGTTTTGAATAATTCCATTTTCATCAATCAGTAATAAGTTATTCATTTTTCATCATGGTATGAAATTATTATTATAATGGTTTGACTAATTCCTGAGTTTGCTAGTTGTCTATTGCTTAGTTTATTATAGAGATTTGAAGGTTCATATAAAAAATTGATTTATTCAGTTCTTATAACATCACAGAGGTAAAATTAACGGCAAACTTAAAAAGACTAAAAATAATTTTTATTACAATTAAATAAATTAAATCATAATATCATGATGGCATTCATAGATATTTTTGTCGTTAATTTGTCAATGAAGGTGAATTAAAGTACCACAAATATGTAAAAAAGTGACCAATTGGCCATAACTGACAGTGTCGACAGATAGTGCGTCTGCCATGATGTAATTTCTACTAATTCTGTAAATTTCTGCATTTCACCAACAGTCGGAGTTACGTAAGCTGATTATGGGTGACCACTCGCCGTTACTGAAAAAACCAGAAAATCCAGTCAGCATTTTTCAATGCTTGGACATTGACGTGCCTATATCAACAGACATTGAGCAACACAACGTATACACAGTCATAGGTTAGCATACTCAACAAAGGGCAGTAATATGTTATCAGAGGATATCATACTTACAGTTTCTTTTAGGTTTATCACTGTATATGTCATTACTTCCAATTTACATGTTCAGGTTTTCCTTCATCGAACGTTCGCCGGATGTATCTGTGTGTTGAATTTCTACATATTTTATTAATTAAACATTAAACATATTTTATGTATTTTCAGGATCATACACAGAAACTAAAACAAAAACACATTTACCTACACACTGCACATCCACACCCTCCACGAGCAAATCATTCATCGACACACCCACCACACGCTCAGCTCCTACGCACATATCTCATAACATTCTACTTGCACGCCCACCAACTATACAAGCATCAGACACCACCATATTATCGACAACTCAACACACATATGACACTGATACACAAGCTTCATGCTCAACACCTACACATGCACCTTCCACTCACGCTTTACACACAGATACACAAGCACACTCTAAACTAAAAACAAGGCACGTCAATAAGCGCAAAATGAAGGAAGACAAGTCGGCGAAGTTCATTGAATTACAGGCGAAACAAAATGAAATTCTGGAGGTGAATTCTTGTGGCATTCAACTGCATGGTTTCATCGTAATTACATAACATTTTTTATTCACCAACAGACAATGTCAAAAGCAATCATGATCGCCGCTAAAAATGAAACTACCAAAATGGAAATGAGGATGGACGAAATTCAAATTAAAAGGGAAGAGATAAGAATTAGAAAGGAAGAGCTTGAGATGAGGAAGGAAGAACTGAAAATAAAGCGCAGTAAAGTGGAGGAGATACAAAAGTGCGGCACAACACTGAATGACATTTTGGAGTACTTTAAAGAAAAAAAACAATAAATCTAATATAACAAAAAAACAATAAATCTAATATAACAAAAAAACAATAAATCTAATAAATAAAAGATCATGTGTTAACCATCACGATCGTCAAGTATGCCTCTTGGTCCACTTGCCGGACACATTTTTTTTTTGGAAACCTCCTGCTGTGAAAATTCATTTTTAAAGTAATATAGAATATTACGGACATTTTAAATTTTTATTATATCAATTTTTTGGATTAAATTCTAATTCTCTCGTGTAATTAAATGCAGAGTATATTAAATAAAGTCACAAGTCGTGATATCTGTATGGTACGTTAGTATATTTTAGTTAAAACTATAAAGTTATAGAAAATTTAGCAAATGTGTGCATTAAAGTGAAAAGTAGTGTTGAAGATACAGATATCGGACACTTTCGCCACGACACACAGCGCTTTAAAATTGAACTTTCAGAGATGGTGTTGACACAACAATATAATTTGAACTATTTGAATAAAATAATTTACAAAATTGATACATATCTTTATTTATTGACGAACTCGAAGCCCTCTTGCAACATCCAGCCTTCAATGGTATACAATGCCACTCGAACTGCTGAATATGATAAAATTAAAATTATTCTGTTAGACATTACAATTTTGTTGATTCTATGACACATTGAATTGCAATGCGAATAATTATTGATAAGTTAAACCTTAACATGACTAACATACAAAATATTGACATTGAGTACTTATCTTCAATCCATTTTATTTAAATAAAAAAATAAGTATCCTTTGCCATGAATTAGCCGGCAAATCGGTTTTGAACAAGTTCGTCCCGAATACGTCGACCTTCCACAAGACGTTCCCTCGCTTCCAAAGGTTCCGCGCCTTCAGGACCTGGAGCATGAGGTCCGGCAGGAGCAGCATCGTCCTCCGGAACATCGTCCACCTGATCCGCAATGCGATAGTGCAGCCGCATATTGTGCAATGTTACACATGCGTTCACTATCTTTGCAGCAGTTTCTGGCTCATACATGAGGACACGTTGCTGTTACATGTGAAAAAACAGCATCTGTCAGGCAAGGTTGCAACATAGATAATCAATTATTCTATTTCAATTCTCTTAATGAAACAACAAGAGTGCAGCAACTTGCTGCTAATCATTAACAGACAACCACGTATCTAACCTGCGACAAGCATCTCCAAACTGCCTTCATTACTCCAAAACAGCGTTCGATTACGGACCGTGCTTTACAATGAGCTGCGGTGTACGCAAACTCTGGAGTACCCTCTCGTGCATGTACGATCGGCGTCATAAGCCACGGCTCTAGTGGATAGCCGGAGTCTCCTGTTTAATATTCAATAGACACAATAGTCAAGGAATGTGTACACTTGCCGAAGTTGATGCTGACATTGGAGGTGCCAATATAAGTTACTTCTCGGACTATTGTTACATGTGACAATCAATCTGCCCAGATTAAAGCGATTATACGTTAATTGAATATTAGTTACTATTACGAATATTTACCTAGCAACCACGTGCCACGTTCACCATCACCATAACACAACTCCATCAGAGTTCGGATTGGTGACTGCGTCCATATGGCGGCGTCGTGCCGTGATCCAGGGAACCTGGCGTTCACGTTCAAGACGTGCAAGTCAGGATCACATACCTAAAAACACAACAGTGTAGAAAATCAAGAGCTGCCAGAAGTATTTAATACATCGAAGCATCGGTAAATTTCAACTAACCATCTGGACATTCAGCGAATGGTAACCATGGTGGTTCACGTATGCCTCCTCGTGCACACGAGGAGCAAGAATTGCCACGTGTGTGCAATCGATAGCCCCGATCGCTCCAGCAAAAGGCTGTGGCGCGTGTAGAAACTTCGTACGAGCTGCCGCTCGCTCTACTGACGTCGCAGGAAATTTGACCCACTGTCTAAAGAAGTGGTCGTTGATTGCCTCACTAACAGATCTCAGGCAACGACTCACCGCAGTTTGGCTAATCGCTACCATGAAATCTTGACCTACGGCGCGCTGGTATGAGCCGACGGCGTAGAATCGAACAGCACAAAGGACCTATGAAACACAATTCTATATTACGTACAAACACGTCGCATGTTTCTAAAGAGCGTACTCATTTCTTTTCTAACAGAAATTTGTGCATTCATTAAATTTTGATATGAATCGATTGTTTGGAAGGCGTCTTACTTGGCACTCGACGGAGAGCCCATGCGATCTTTCGCGTTCTAAAATAGGTCGAAGATCATTCACAAGATCCCTCGCCAGTTGCCTTGAAATGCGAAACAGTTCGCGAAACTGCACCTCAGGCAGATCGAAGGGATCTTGCACATCGCGAAGACGCCTTCTGTTCGAACGAAGCTCTGCAACGGCGTCCGCTTCCTCTTCGTCTTCCAGCACATCTTCAGCGATCCATCCCATGGCCATCTAAATTTGATCGTCTCACATGAAATTACGCAAGTAATGTGTACCGACCTACGGGTAAAGTACCATAGGGTTTGCTCAAATGGTTCGCAATCAACAAGGTGTTATACGCAAAGTTCATCTCAACCGTTTACAAAATAGTCCATACATGAAAAATATAGCAATTATATCGAACGGTACAAGTCGTGTAATTTTCATTCAATGTAAAAAAAGGTTGACTACGGAAATACTCAACTAAACTAATCAATTTACAAAATATAACGGTTTTTCTCGCAGAACGCTGCATGTTAAGTCGTAAATAATATTTTTTATTTATTTATGGATGTATACGGATAGATAAATTACCTTGAGTTTTAGATCTCTGCAAATATTTATCTAAATGAACAGCTTCTCTGAAATTGGTTCCACACACGTACAAGTGGATGCTGTATTAAAAAATGTACTTATACCCTAAGCTAACTCTACTTACGTACGAAAATTAATAATAATTTATAAAGAAGATACAAGTACACCTTAGTATAATAACTGATCCTATAACAATCTTTGAACCAATATTAATGTAAATTTATTAAAATATAACTCCTAGGCACTTAATAACGATATAAATATAATTATTGTAACGTGAAAGAGATTTCAATCGTGTGAAATTATCGAAAGCCTTCAGTACGTGACCGGTTGTATCAAGAGGTACGCAAAGAAAGTGACGCCAAGCGTTTATTTGGCGCGAACCCCGCAACGAGATGTCAAGACATGCGCCTACTAGATTGAGTGGTAGTTAGACAGTCACTAGCGCTAAATAACGTCTTGACGTTGTTTTGCGTTAACTCTTGAAAAGATAGCACCCGGCGTAGCACGTGCCCGCCTCTCGTGTTAGCAGAGTTAGCACCGGTAGCACATGATAACGTCGACACGTGTTGAAAGTTTTGCTTGTAACATTTGACAGATACGGTCGCTTTTTTCAAACGTTGTTAACTGTATTATTCGGTTTATACTTTTTAATACGACGCTATTTATGGGTGTAGTTATAGGAAGAGATCGGTATATGAGTAATTATTAAAAGATATCATCCAATTGTAGTACGCGTACGGGAGCATAAGCTTAGGGTAAAAAAATATTCGAAGCTTGCACATTGAAGGCCACTTGATATTTTATACATACCTCAGTCGTTCACCAGTAAAATGACCCCGCGTGAAATAGTTATCTCAATTATTGTATAAGTTATAATTTCTTCAGTCAAAATTTTATTTTTTTGCAGTGTTAATTATATGTTTAATAAATGTTCATGTTTTATGGTAGACGCTACTAAAACCTTTATTAAAATGATTTTTTATATGTTAAAATAAATTTTTAAAAATTTATTCAAAAACTCATTAATACGAACGCTAGAGTATGTTAGAGTATGTGACTTGTAGAATAAAATTAAGGTTCTGCGATGAAAGTGTATGCCCAATGAACCTTTAAAAGAAGATTCTCTTCGCACCGCTGTTAGGAATTCATTGCGCATGCATTTTAATCGCAGAGCATTAATTTTCTTTCTTAAATATGATTGATAACATACTTCAACTATTGTATGAACGAATTTTTGATTTTTTTTTATCATTAATTTTAGAAACGAAGAAAATGTATTTCTCAAAGTTTAAGTAGCGTATTAAAGTAGCCTCCAAACTAGCGCGTACGAATAAAAATTGCATGAGACAAAAAGTGTGTAATTTTGTGCAAATAACTTAAAAAAATAACTGGAGGAGTTTTCAAATATAGCTTTTCACTGCCGTTTATTTAATTGCGTGCAAAAATAAAAAATTGTTGAAAAAAAATAATAAAGAATATCCTTCAAGAATTTTTGAATAAAATTACGCACTTTATATCTGTTCGAATTGTTATGAAAAAAAGATATTTTGATGATAAAAAGTTAATAAGACTTCACAAATCTTTAGTTATTTAGCTGAATATTATAAGAAATTGGTTTATCACAAAAAATGGTTCATAAAAAAGCAGTTTTATACTTTAGATAAAATAAAATTAAGCGATAAAAAAAAATTTGAATTAAAAAAAAATTAGTTGATTCTCTACTGGCCTTGGCGTCTTCATCTACGAGAAATATTGTTACACCATGTTATTACCCCCTAGGAATCCTACAAGTTTTATCCGAAGTATCTTTTCTTATCGTGATTGATTTTAGCGATATCGGTATAAATCGATTATTAATAAAAAAATTATAATTTATTCATAGAAAAAAAAAATGAAACATACAGGAGCACTATGCAAAATCAATGGAATAAAAGTACACGTTGTTCATTTAGATACACAAATTCTGTTATTTTAATAGGATATGTGTGGAAATGAGTGCTGATATTGTATATTTCTGTGTTCATAATTGACGTTGATTAGGTATAAGCCATTATTCTACATTTTTATAAAAATATTAAACAATTTACATTGGTAAATGAATATGTGAATAACACGTGGTACCATGTGGTACTTATAAAAGACTGAAATGAAAAGTAAGAATAAAAGATCTATAATTACCTTGGTTTAGTCATTTTAAACTGTCAATTTCACTGAATTACTTGTTGGCATATCCTAAAAACGAACGCGACAAATTATTTGAAAAAGTACGAAACCATACCACGAGCGTGCTCATTGGCTGAAGCAGTGTCGAGCCTCGTAACAGGACTTGTTCTTATTATTGTTATGTCGTTACTTAGCAACCGGCGCGATTTGCAATATGTCGGAGCGTGCTATCGCCGGTGACCTCCGCGCTAAGTAGAGGTCGGGTGCTATGTAACACGAAAGATCCAGAATCGCTATACAGAAGAGAATATTTGAGAAGGTGACAAGCATTCTGAATTCAGGGAATAATGAAGAAATCTTGCGTCTATTTGTGAGCGGCGCAGGTGGCACTGGTAAAAGTTTTCTAATTAAAACTATCAGATGCTGGACTAAACAGATACTCGGAAAAGTTACAGCCGTAACGGCACCTACCGTGCTAACAGCTTTCTATATTGACGGGTTAACGATACATCGATTATTTCAATTGCCCATTGAGCATGGAGGTACTCCAAAATATAAAGAATTTTTAAAACGACATGCGAGAAGCTCGGTTTCTCAGTCACCTCTTTTGTGTGTAAAGTATGCTGTTATCACACTATAGCGCGGAGTACGAGAAGCACATATAGCGCAGCTACAACCTGTCAGTAAGCTAGACACATGTTTGAACATGTGCGCAAGTTATTCGATCGGCGAGTGATATGATAATAATGCACGCTAAAGCGTTACGTTATCAAAAATAACGGACGCTGCACCCTCACGGTGTATCTCAGGTAGCAAAATAAACAAAATGAATGGCCTCATATCCCTCTTTTTTTCTTTTCTTTTTACGATTTTCTCTTTTTTTTCTTCCTTCTTTCTTTTTTCTTCGCATCTTTGTATCGATGGCAGAGAAGTTATGGATGGATGAGAAGTTATCGCATGAGAATGAATTGAATATATTCAATATTCTTTTAAAATGTTTATTTATAAGTAATATTTCTTGTAACACGTTCACGCAAAGTGGGTCCTTTTTGTTCTTATTTAGGAGCGGAAAATAATTCTTTTTGAGTCAGTATTCAATTCGTTAATTTTTTTGTCCTAGGACAAATGAACAAAATTCCCATTGTGAACGAAATTGAAAAAAAATCATTTAAAATTTGGTTATGTCTAAAATTGGGGGGCTTCCCCACCGAGGGCTTCGCCGCCTGGACCGCCTTTACCGTCACCTGCCTCACCGCGCTCTTTTCCTATTGGCAACCATACCGTACTCGTTGCACAATGTACTATTATTAGTATTTATATTGTGATTTGATCGAGTTTCTCGACACTCGTTTTAAAAAATATTCAACGCAACACGTGTGAGAAAGATGATCGCACTCGTGTATATTCGGCGCGTGCGATACTCATATACTTCTCACACTAGTTGCGTAATGTACTATATCGGATCAGGTACTGAAAATTTTAAGGCAAGAAATGAAAGACGTTGTTTTATTCATTATAGACGAGGTGTCAATGATTTCAAACGTAACATTGGCATATATTCACTTGAAGTTGTCTGAAATATTCAATACAAAAAATACTGACGAAGGTTGGTTTGGAGGAAAACATATAATACTGTTACAAAGGTAGATTTTCCTCCTCCGCTTTGCTAGGAAATCACTTATATATTCCAAATGAACTTAGAAAATAAATGATTGCAAATAAATAGTTGAAATATCGGTTGCTGCGTCAACCGATATTATTGTAAAAACAGTCTTGTTCTAGACATAAACTCGAACACACGCATTTTCCAATAAACGCAATTTTGCCCAATTCATTATAGTTTGACTACGACTCTAATCTTTATTTCAAGTCAGGACCCACAATATTTTACTTGAAAGCTCTCGGCTGATATTTGTTCCGATTTAGCCCTCAAAAGATGAACTTCGTTACAATACTTTCGTGTGATTTGTTACAGCTACCTCCCGTAAATGATCAATCAGCTTTTATAAAAATATCAAAAGACCAAGTACAGAAATACTTGGGCTCTTTAGAAATGATTAATTTATGGTCGCATTTATTTACATATGACGAGCTGATAGTAAATATGCGTCAACAAAACGACTTGTCTCATAAAGAAATTTTGGATCGAGTTCGTTTCGGCATTTTGACTATGGGCGACATAGATATTCTTCAAGCGAGAAAATTGAAATTTTTTGAGAATAGTATCAGCGATAGACTTAACGACTTATGCAACTACATTGATAAACTACCAATAGATACGGTTTGCTTGTTTCCCACTAGACATCAGTGTGAGGTTTTGAATACAGCAATGCTTGCGAGAATTGAAAGCGATGAAATAGAACTAAACGCAGAGGATACTGTTGATTGTATGCCATATTTGAAGAAAAAGATATCTAAACTTTTGAATAATGAAAATGAAGATAGTTCTCCGTACCGCAGGTATTACAAAAACTATTACAATTAAAATTGGAGCGAAGGTCATGATCAGAAGAAATATCGACATAACCTCGGGTCTTGTCAACGGCACAATAGGTAGTGTCACATCTGTTTCAAAAGGCATACGCACGGGTCAAGTGGAATCGTTAACAATTGCTTTATCGTCCGGCAAAGATTATACTATAGAAAAACTTTCGACTAAGTTCGAGATAATGAACGGAGCTTCATTTTCAGAAAGCAGTTTCCTCTATCTCTTAGTTACGGTATAACTACACATAAAAGTCAAGTATTGAGTTTGACAAGCGCTGTCATAGATATTGGCAATAGGGTCTTTACTTCTGGAAAGCCTACGTTGCGTTGTCAAGAGTAACGTCCCTGGAGGGATTGCATGTGATCAACTTAGATCCATGTTCAATCAAAGTTCAGGAGTCGGCACTAGTCGAATACAATAGGCTGAGGAAGCTGTACCGACCTGATTTATCGGCAATAGATGTTACGAACGAAACTAAAATAAAAATCCGAGATACCGTGTGGTCAGTTCATGAGAATAATAATAACCAGGTTTGTGATATCCAGCCCGAAGTAGCTAATATTTCAGATCGTGCTTCTGTACCGAACGTCGTTGGTATGGTCAATAACGATAACGTTTCATGTTACGCCAATGCAATCATTCAGTGCTTATTTCACTGCGAAACTATTATACAGATGCTCGATAAACTAGGTAACGAAGACCCACTAGGAATATTTGCTCATTCTTATGTTAAGGCTAGTGAAAATTTGAATTCACTGGCCGTTCGAGAGTTTGCCAATCACCGATTCGCTGAGACGGTTCAGCAGGATGCAACGGAATTTCTTATGGCACTTTGTCAAAAATCTAAAATCATTCGTGAAACGATAGAACATCAGACAATTACAACTATCAGATGTAACGATTGTGGACTCACCCCAGAAAATACAGAATCGAATTATATCGTTACATTACGCATCAATATTGATGAAAAGTGTCGCCACAGTATTCAGGATTTGGTAGACATGTCTTTTTCACGCTGGACCAGAATTGATAGTACTTGCTGTGGTGTAGTGGGAGGTGAAATGAGTGATCAAATGAGAATTACATAATAATATAACTTTAATAAGTTAAGGTACTAAGTATACAAGGGAGCTCAGGTGAGCTGATGAGAGCTCGAAGGCTCGTTACGGACTGGCTGCTATCTATTAAAGACAATGCTTGACACTCTGTCGCGACTCTAACACATGTAAATACAGGACGTCGACGGTGTGTCAATACACATCTTATTGTAATACATTACACTTGCAATAACTGTCATAAAATGAATAAATTACAGAGCATTGTTGTAACGTCTGTGAAAAAAATTTTTGTACTACAATTGATGCTCTTTTCTTAGAAAGTTGATAGAGCAATCAAGATTGGTAATTTAAAATTGAATGCTATTCTAACGTCAATCGTATTACTTGACGGTAAAAAATTTAAAGTAAGTAGTGCGATATTTCACCATGGTGATAATGTTGACAGAGGTCATTATAGTGCAAAGCTGAAATACAATCAAAATAATTGGTTGAGTGTAAGCGATAAGCAAGTACGCAAGATGACTTGGCCGAGAGGAGGAAAAAATGCTTATATGTTTGTATTACAAAGATGGCCGTGAGTACAATATGTTATATGACAATTGTAAATACGAATTGTTTTGATTGTGGTATGTTAATTCAAAACGAAGGTTGGTTAAGGGGAGGGACTAGACGATTTTTACCGACCTATCTAATTTCCCGAATATCTCCGAAACGGGGCTATCAATCGGATTGTCCTTTTGGCAGCCGATGTTTGACGAGGAATAAGTTCGAGCTAGCTCCCAAAATTCAATGAAATCGAAATTTTTTTCAAAATTTTGATCGCAGAATGTGGGCGTGTCACTTATTTCGACTAACATCAGAGCCCACGCATCATTGACGCGAAAATAACTGTGTAAGCGCCATTCTACATGGTATGACAAACACTCCTATTCAAAAACATCTTTGTTTCATGCAGGAATAAAGTCTCTATGTGAAAACTCGCAATTCGTTGTAATTAGCGATTGTAAATTGTTGGGAAGCCATGATAATGCTTAGTTCCCGTAATGCCCGAGAGAGAGAGCTCAGCGCGCGAATCGTGCATCGGTATTACTGCCGGCCAGCGCAGGGCCGACTTGTTGCCTGGGACTGTCGAAAACATACGGGGAACATGAACATTTTTATCTTGAAAAAATGCTTGAACATGTATGTTCTGTTGATAATGATCTGACGAAATAATTAAGGAAAAAGAAGATTGTTTGCTCGTATAAAATTGTTTTCAAAAGTTGTCTGTGGTGTGAAAAAAAAAACAGAAAATTCTGACAGTGATGGTTTTCAAGCATAAAGTTCCTTCTGTGGAGTGCATTCACTTTTAGATTTTCCGATTTATCCTCACTAAATTATTCATTATTGAGTAGCGTCACTATACTATGTATATGGCAGTGGACTGAATCCGCGAATCAGACCGTTTCAGCATACATATGACTGACGTTACTAAAAATTGAATAACACAGTGAAAAACATCTGATATTTGAAAATGATGCTGAAGAGTAAACTTCAGTCACTAATTTGTCATTAATTTTCCAATTTGAGAACTATATTATACGTATGGTAAGGCTTCTTTCATTGCACTAGACTGTTTTTCAATTATTCATACATGGGAGAGATTACGTGTCAACTCGGCCGTCATCTGACCCTGACCATTTCGTATTTGATGCATGTTCTTGCATATTATATTTGTTTTAACTTATGGCCGGTTCGACAAGCGAATGGGTAACTAATTGATAGAAGGCGATATAATGAATAGAATTATTATTCAAAACATAACTTAGTCGTACTTACCGTTACCTGCTGTACTTTAGACAGAAAAATATATATATATATTGTAACTTTCTGTGCATATGAGCGGTTCCACGTCACTTCACTCGAAAATAAACCGTCAAGTCACGGATTTTTGCGCCATTCAAAATATCTTCAGTACTATGAAAAAAAAAAATACAATTTGAAGGATTTTGTAAAATTTTCAAAAATGGCGGAGTTAGAGCTATGTGAATTTTCGTGAACCGCTGTTGCACCGCTATGTTTAAAAATAGATATCTCCGAAAGTATTCGACGGAGCGAACTGAGCTTAGAATCATTTTGTTCGAAAAAGAATGCGCTTTTATGAAAAAAATTTTAATTCCAAAAAAAAAAATTCCTTCACTTTTTTTTCGTCGTTTGTTTTTTAAATTTTACTGCCATTTTCGCGGGACTCACAGAAATTCATGGAGATAATTTTTTTTAGATACCTGGATCCTTCCCCTTCAATCCTAAAAAAAAAAATTTATGGAGAAAATACCTGGGCCGAAGAAAAAAAATAAAACGTCTCGTCGCGCGTCGCCGCGCGCGCCAATCCACGTCCGCGCTACTCCCGCAAGCTCGTTGTCTTGCGTAGTGGAGTTATGACTGATGAATCTTTTGCAATATTTTGGTGGCTCTGAAAAGGGCCGATGTTTTTAGCGATGATTTGCTGGATGACACTTAGTAGGACACCTGTTTGAAATCAATTCATAATTTTCATCGAATCGAATTTTCCTGATGCGGAAAATAATTTTGTTTTGCCGCGTTTATGGGATATTAGAATGACCGCATGTAATTTCAGAGTGCCACGAACTCTCAATGCTTTATCGGATCGATTTTGTAAAATAGATTCTTCCGCTTGATGTTCTGCAGACGTACAGTACGCAAAAGATATGCTGCGAAAATAAGACATGCCCAATTATAGAGATCCAGCGGTGTTTGAATAGGATCGGAGTTGCCAATCAGTTGTAAACTCGCACGTGAAACTAATCTTTTAACAGTTTCGCCTACCCCATCACACGTCCCATGTGATGTAACAAAGAAATGCCACTCGGCTTGGCATTGAAAGTCTTCAAAGTGATGTGTTATGTTTATGAAATTCTTTTTGTTCTTATATTGGGAAGCTGCTCCAGCGGAGAAATAAATTATTTTTTCTATAGGAATTGAAATCCTCGGACTTTGTGGTGATGTCTCCAAAGCCGTTCGATCCACTGATATACACTGTTTATAAGTAACATCATTGATGAAATTATTTGAGAAGGCTTCTTGCGACGATGATCGGGCGCGTTCTTATTTTCGCAGCATATCTTTTGCGTACTGTACGTCTGCAGAACATCAAGCGGAAGAATCTATTTTACAAAATCGATCCGATGAAGCATTGAGAGTTCGTGGCACTCTGAAATTACATGCGGTCATTCTAATATCCCATAAACTCGGCAAAACAAAATTATTTTCCGCATCAGGAAAATTCGATTCGATGAAAATTATGAATTGATTTCAAACAGGTGTCCTACTAAGTGTCACTCAGCAAATCATCGCTAAAAACATCGGCCCTTTTCAGAGCCACCAAAATATTGCAAAAGATTCATCAGTCATAACTCCACTACGCAAGACAACGAGCTTGCGGGAGTAGCGCGGACGTGGATTGGCGCGCGCGGCGACGCGCGACGAGACGTTTTATTTTTTTTCTTCGGCCCAGGTATTTTCTCCATAAATTTTTTTTTTTAGGATTGAAGGGGAAGGATCCAGGTATCTAAAAAAAATTATCTCCATGAATTTCTGTGAGTCCCGCGAAAATGGCAGTAAAATTTAAAAAACAAACGACGAAAAAAAAGTGAAGGAATTTTTTTTTTTGGAATTAAAATTTTTTTCATAAAAGCGCATTCTTTTTCGAACAAAATGATTCTAAGCTCAGTTCGCTCCGTCGAATACTTTCGGAGATATCTATTTTTAAACATAGCGGTGCAACAGCGGTTCACGAAAATTCACATAGCTCTAACTCCGCCATTTTTGAAAATTTTACAAAATCCTTCAAATTGTATTTTTTTTTTTCATAGTACTGAAGATATTTTGAATGGCGCAAAAATCCGTGACTTGACGGTTTATTTTCGAGTGAAGTGACGTGGAACCGCTCATATGTTCCGTCAATGGAAGGTTGGTGGAATTATGCTAGTCCGCGTGATTTCAGGTCACGGATGATTTTTGGAGCTCCTCGTTGGAAAAATGTGAAAAACCTTTTGTTTCCCTAATACAGACTCGGTAGACACTTTGGTCTACCAGAGCTGCCTCCCTAATACAGACTCGGATAGATACTCAGATCTACCAGAGCTGCCTCCCTACAGACTTGGGATTGTTTTACCTTTCAGACTCGGGTACCGATTAAAGCTATACCGTTGCTGTCTAGGTTAAGCGCACCGAAGCTGCCTGTTACAGACTTGCGATATGATACACTTCAGACTCGGGTACCGATTAAAGCTATACCGTTGCTGCCTGAGTGTATCGCACCGAAGCTGTCTGTTAGCTAGCTAAACACGATTTTAATACAAGTGAATTTACTCTGAAAGAATTTATGTTATTTAAAAAAGTAATCACAACTCGAAATGAAACCGAAGGATCCTGTAGATGATAGGATTAATGATGTTGGATTTATTCACAAAATGAAAAATGTGGTTCTGTTCGTGGTTTAACAATATTTACATAATAAAATAAAATGTGACTCGATATAATTTAGTATGTTTTCTCTCTCTTTCTTTCGTTCATTTTTGTTTTCTTTTTATAAATCGCTTTGATCTATTCCTTTCTTTTATTTCTTTTTTTTTATCATAAATGCTGTTTTAGCTCAGTATAAATTGTCTTTGATTCTTGAATTTAATTGGTAAATTGCTGCTTTAGCTAATTTCCGACTGATTTGAGGTTATGTTGTATTTTATTGGGTTTACTCGAGATCTATGCTGGCTATGAGTCGATCGACTGCTTTAGTACGAGTCGCTCCTCGTTGGCTTGATGAGCCGCGTTATATAGTACTTGTGACGTCACGCTGAGCTCGTATGATCAGCGCGTGACTAATTGCGCAGTCGTATGGTCGTGATTCGGTCGTTCGGCGTAGCTGTTTAGTCCGAACACGTTACAATATATATATATACTCCGTTCACGGACAGAATACCCAACGATCGAAACAGAACTCGTCTGGTTCGGTCATATCCACCCAACGCTCCACCCATTTTACCCTCTCCATGTCGCCAAACGAGTTGCATGGCTAAGCAGACCCGGTATAGCCGACGCGGGGGCCCCGAGTCTTTAAGCCGAGCGGTCAATTTCTTTACAGAGCGTACATTATCGGCCGGGGCCCAAACGTAGGATAATTTAGATACGGCGTTGAGTTGTGAGCCCCGTTACCCCCACCCGACTCTCAGGCCGTTCGAAGCTGCGCGACGTTTGGGTATTCTCTCCGTGAACGGAGTATATATATATGTATTCGTCACGTCACTTTATGCCAAATATAATAGTCGGCCCTGCCCGGCAGTAATACCGATGTACGATTCGCGCGCTGAGCTCTCTCTCTCGGGCATTACGGGAACCAAGCATTATCATGGCTTCCCAACAATTTACAATCGCTAATTACAACGAATTGCGAGTTTTCACATAGAGACTTCATTCCTGCATGAAACAAAGATGTTTTTGAACAGGAGTGTTTGTCATGCCGTGTAGAATGGCGCTTACACAGTTATTTTCGCGTCAATGATGCGTGGGCTCTGATATTAGTCGAAATAAGTGAGACGCCCACATTCTGCGATCAAAATATTGAAAAAAATTTCGATTCCATTGAATTTTGGGAGCTAGCTCGAACTTATTCCTCGTCAAACATCGGCTGCCAAAAGGACAATCCGATTGATAGCCCCGTTTCGGAGATATTCGGGAAATTAGATAGGTCGGTCAGAATCGTCTGGTCCCTCCCCTTAAAAAGATATACTATAATGCTGCATAATTTGAAACGTAGTGAATACAAATAATCTGTTATTTATTAATAAGATTGGTGATAGATTCGTGTTACTACAACACCTCGATTTCAAAGTATGTATGACGGTAAATTGCTAATATTCATGATCCATGTGTTTAAAATCACAGTATGATTTTACATTCATAATCTACGACGTGTATAAATTGTAATTATAAAATTGATTCAAGTAAGAGAACAGAGTGTACCGTTCCGGTTAATAGTTGCGTTACCGGATAACCTGTCATTTGAAAAGTACATACGGAATCATATATTACAGAAACAATAACGTATAGTGGACGAATAAGAAAGGAGCCTGTACGTGTCTTGCAATTGGCGAACAGTATTGAATTCAAATAACTTTGACTTGAAATTTTAATATTGCCTTCATAGTATCACGTATTCATGACATGAATTAATTTTGAATTCATGAAATTAGAGCAAAGTGTAGGCCTCCGTCTTATTGGATATTCACTTTACAAGAAAAATTTACAATTTATCCTATTCGCACGATTGTGATGAAAAATCTAGCACGTAATTGTCTTACATTTTATGTACGAGGATACAAGTTAGAAATTTTTACATATAGACTAATATTTTGGAGTGAAATGACTGTAATCATGACCATATACATAGATTATAGACATTCCATAGATGGATATGTGGCATGTGGAACGAGTACTATTGTACTAAAACGAAGCAGCAAAATGAGAAGAAATATATTGTAACTTTTTTCGTGAGCTGCGGGTCGCGGCAGTGAAGGTGTCGCGAGCCGGGAGTTACTGTGAGTTGTTTTATCGAGGATTAATTACCAGGACTCCTTGTGAGAATTAAATGTCAGTTCCTAATACGGACTCGGGTGGAGCGAATCTCACCGTTGCCGCCTCCCTCAGACCTGGATGCGGTTATCCGCACCAAGGCTGTATCAGACTTGGGTCGACGTTATCTCACCGAGACAGTACGCTGACTTGGATGCACCTAGTGCACCAAAGCAGGCATCTGATCTGGGCAGCGGTTGCCTGACCAAAGCTGTATATTAGCTATGAAAGACGTTAGTGAGATAAGTTAGAAAGGAGTTCAGAAACTGACTTTAGCAGGATTTTAAATAATAGTCTTAATCTATCAAACTTGCAGAAATAATCATTACAAAAAAAGCAAATTAAACGTAGGTTTTCTGACAGAAATAATAATTATAAATAACTTAAATTTAAAGAAAAAACTAAATAGTTTCGGGTAAGCCAGGATAATATCGTTAAATGTATGAATTTATATAAAGTACATAATTGAAAACTGTATGTTTAATTGAATGACTCTAGACGTAAGCCCCTGTTATGAGAAACTCCGTTTTCACAAAATGACTCTATAAAGTATCCGGGCTCTATGCCGGTCAGATACTACCTATCAATTGATGAGTCGCTCCGGTGCTATACCTGGAACGCGCTCCTCTGACGAGCAACACGGCCCATTATATAGCACCTTGTGACGTCAGATGTTATGCGTAATAGGCATATCGCCTGATACGTTACAATATAATTCAAAAGACTGGTGCAAATATAATTTTGTAACATATGGACACGAGATATCAACCTTGAGTGAAATACATTGGTTAGAAACTATTGAAATAAGGGGGCAAATAAAACATATCCAGCAATGTTCATAAAGATATAGATCCGAAAACGTCTGAATTGCAAGAACATTATTGCATGTAAATGACAGGCTTATCCTGCAACGCAAGTATTAGCCATGGCGGTACACCTTCTGGTCTCTCACGGTCAGCCTCGATTATGATTCGAAGCGACAATACGAAACATATGAATAAATGCAATCGAACAGAAAGTGAACATGTTGCCAATCATATATTCACAATAAAACTATACCCTATGTGTTGTGTCGTCCTCCCATATTATTCACCTCTTCATACATCAAAGGTTCATCTGAGCGGTTATTTGACCATTTTTGCAATGGTATTTACACCGAATTTGAAAGGTGAGTCCACAACGATCAAACGTCATGAAAATGTATATTTCGGAATAATAATTGTAACGATGCTCAAAGCCAAGGACAATAATAATTGTTGAAAGTAACTGCATTTGCATCATACCCTCAGATGAATTTGTTGATGAGGTTATATGTGTACTAATTTTCATATTTCCAACAGGCTCTTGATCAATGCGATATGATCCAACAATAATAAAATTGCAGCATACACAGTATTGAATCGTTACCAGGAACGGTGTTATTGAACGTATCATAATATGAATGTCTCGTACATAATATTATCAGTATGAAAAAGGTCCGCTTTGTCCATTTATGAAATATCTACGTTTAAAGACAAAAAAACGTAAATTCAAGCAAGTGTTAATAGTATATTGTTTACCGAGCGAGAAAAAACAACCGTTTTTATTTGCAAACGACCGTTTTTTCTGAGGTGAACATACTATTTTCTACAACAGCGGAGCGAAACCAGCGAGTTTCCATCCGCAAACGAGGACCGGCAATCGACTGGTTTCCATCCTCGTTTGCGGATGGAAACTCGCTGGTTTCGCTCCGCTGTTGTAGAAAAGAATTTATACATATGAATTCAATGTTTAGAATGAAATAACATCGCAATTCATTAAGTTAGAGGGACAATTTTTTTTATCGCGATGTCCGTAGTTCACTCAGCAATACTCACATATACGTAACGCTATATCGACATGGTGAGACGTTTTTGCATACGTATGTCCACGTACTTGCATATTAATATATTGTATAGGGAAGAAGGTAGGACATTGTTGAGCATCGACAGCGAGCAGCAGGGAATATCATGTGCACGTGGACTATACCTTGTAACGTAACGTATTAATATAGCGAGTCGCAGCTAAATGCAGAGACCTAGTTGTTATGTTTTGTTAAATAAATTCTATCACAAATGATAAACACATTCATACATAGAAACAGAAACATTAAATTGATATAATCACCGATAGATGGTTATATAACTCACAATAAAAGTAATTATCATATTTTAATATAAATAACCCATTTCAATCATTCGAGGAGCGCCATACTCCATTTAAATAATCCTCTGAGGCATCGCGGATCGTACTTCGGTCTTTCTGCCTGTCCTCAAGATTTTCTTTTCAAATCACTAAGATTTGCTAGCATCGCGGATCGTATTTCGGTCTTTCTGCCTGTCTAGCTTTTCTTTTTATTTTTTGGTTTGTACGCATCGCGGATTGTACTTCGGTCTTTCTGCCTGTCGTGCTTTCCTCTTTTTGATTAACCATTAGAATCATTTAAAAAATAGACTAGCTTGCATCGCGAATTGTACTTAGGTCCTTTTGCCTGTCAAGCTTTTCTCTTTTTCGATAAAGAAATCTTGTTAACTAAATATAAATTAAATATTATAATTAAATCCATTTATAAAGTGTACTCATATATCATATGGTAATAAGCGATTTTTCTGTTTATAAGCATAGATTTAAATAATTTTATTAGATTATTATTTGAACCTTTATAATTATTCATTTAACATTATTATAAATAAATTGATTATTTAATTGAAATGTCTGCTTATCCTTGTTTCTTTGTACAATATTGAAAATCCTTTATATATTTGGACATCGGATAGTTTCATATATTATTCGTTCAATCCTCGTTATTGTGCTCTTCATTTGACCAGCCCAGAGAATTCTCAACGCCCTGAGTTTCACAAGTTGTTTCTAATATTATCATATATTATTTGATTGGCGCCCAACATATTAATTTATAAAATATTTATTAAAGTCCAATAAAAGTAAAATAGCTTCAACCTGCTTGTAGGTATGTATACGTATATCTGTGGCTGTAGGATAAAATGACACAAGTCACATTTCCGGGTGAATTTGAAGTCAAATGTCATGTTTGTTTGACTGCGAATGCAATGATCGTAATGGGTTATTATATTTTTAAATGGGCGCAGTTCGAAAAGTATAGAATGCTAATTATGTCAGGTATACCGTGAGAATCAGGTGAAACCGAATGGTCCGTTTGTTCAGTTGGCAAGCTGACAATGAATATACTAGAAAACATCATTTTATTTCTTATTTCGTTATTAATCTACATCCACTCAACGAAGTATGATCCACGGACATCGACGGACATTTCAATGTTGCAGAAGATGCCAGGTGGTGGATCTGATACAAGGAAGGTCAAACCCATTTGTAAGTTTATCCATGAATATATTTTTTTTTATTTTTTAGTTATCGATAAAAATTCAATGTCACAAAAACTTGTAGAGTATTACTGAAACTGCGTTCTTGAACCATTTACTTCAGTCACTCTTATTAATCCTTCTCATACTATGATGTTCATTGAAAAAAATTAAGTATTAGTTATTTATTTTATATTAAAATTTGTTTGTATGGACAATTGACAGATTCTTAGAGGTAACAGCAAGTGATCAGAACACAGTTACAAGCTCACAATCGAAGTAACATCTCATAGATCATGGATGTTAGGAAAATTTGATTTACGAATTTGATTCGTTGAAGCCGATAAAGCACCTTATATGTAGAAGCAGCGCATGCGTATATGATCTGACAATGGGTTGATTGCAGTGGATTAAGCCTAAAGTTGTTGCCAATCTGAATGGCTTTCATCCAGAAATCAAGTAGGAGTCTTAAGGATACGAAATAATGATATTTGTATTTATTTATTTATATGACAATATTTTAGTTTGGTTTGGGTATACCATCGTTGGAATGCGAATTGAAAACATTCACTTGTAGATTAAACAATTTCCTATTAGTAAATCCAAGAGTATTGGTTTCATATACATATAAAGTACGAACGAGCCTGACTGCTAGATAAGAAATTATTATGTATTCAATTCAACGTTATTATTGTAGGTCCATTGATGATAGCCCGAGCTTTGACCGTATGATTTTGTGCTGTAGGATGCTACGAGGCCGGAGAAAGAAAAACATAGATGAATGGATGTATTTATATTCATAGACTACATATGAAGATCTATGATATAACAAAATTTACTTGCCAACAATACAAATCTGTCTTTGAACTACTGTATCGATAAGTAAAAAAAATTAAAAATATGAATTAAGCCGTTTGTAGTTGTTAAAAGTATATATTGTGACAGCCACGATCGACGATGAGGGGGGGGGATTTGTATTCGGGGTCGGTTACGTTCACAAAATAGGCGATCCCACCGTTTGGTAAATCAAGATTTTACTGTTGATAAATAATTACTCAACAACGAAATCTGTATAAAATATAAGGTTGGGCACCAGGTACCTAGGGTACCGCGGTAACGAAAGAAATAAGAAACACACACAAAAAAAAGGAATATAATATTAGAGTCAATAATAAAAGATAATATTCGAAATTAAAGAAAGCCGTGAATTAAATTACGCGAGACGATATTACTCGGCGAGTTCAGGGTGAGGGGAACGTGGGGGCGAATAATATAGGAGAAGCGATACAATTATTGGTTCATGGAAAAATCACAAAGAAACCATAGATATTTAATAATAAACAATCATAGGACATCAAACTTAAGAGAAGTACTACTACAAAAAGAGTAAGCCAATAAACAGTCAGTCAGTGAAATGAAATCTGCCGTTGAAAATCATTAAACAAGAAGACAAGGGAATCAATGACAGAGATCGGGATCAGCTGATAGACTATTAATAATGTAGGTCATACAAAAGACGGTAACACGTAGGGTAATACAGAACAATTTACAACACAAAGAAAAGAACTACCATAGGGTACACAGACATTAATCACAAGATATAACGAAAAACATACAAGACTAGGTCGATAACATAGGCGAGTTGGGGGAGCTAGTGTCAATATTTTGAGAACGATCGAAAATTAATTGGTCGGGTCGATAACGTAGGGAGGATGCATCGAAAGATGCAAGGCTTTGGGAACGAACCCGTACGAAGTTACACGGATATTACCGAATGCATCTATACAAGGCACGCCATGCAACCCACGCTATAATTAATAATTCAATTATAATCAAAACTACAAATAATGATATTCCACCATCTTGAATAAACCAATTCAAGTTCTCGAAGGATTTCTAAGGAATATTTAGTACGGATAGGGGGAGTTAACACAAGTTTGGGGGAGAATCTTATGAAATAACGGTAGTCGATCTTTCCAGAAACACGTAGCTTGGTAACGGGACAAGAAATAACACTAGACAAAACACAAGGTCAGGGATCAAACGATGCGATATTCTGAGCCACGGAAACTTGCTTGAAAAATCGGTTAACGATATATCGGTACAAATACAGTAATATTCGGGCTTTACAGATTTTCAGCGTACAATCAAAACCAAAGCACAACAATTCGATAAGATTTTGAGGAAATCTGGCTTCTTGCAATTTAATTTGGGTACAATCTGAAAGTCGTTCAAAGTTTGAAGCTGACCCTAATCTCAAAGACTCGACGACACAAAAGTGAGAGAATGGATGAAAATGCCATCTAAAATTGAGCATGGTAAGTACAAAATACTTGCGCCCATCTGACGTAAACGTAAGGTAGATTCAAAGATTAGAGATTCATTTTTTTTGAGCTCGGGTATGTTCTACACATTTTGCTGAAGACTCATTCATTAATCGTGATAGCGCGATTGTGAAGAGATCAGACCGTCAAACACATAAAAGACTAAGACACCTTGTACCGCATGCAGTACCAACATTAAATTTGAATACAATCGAAGGGTAAGAATAATGCAATATAGCCGCTATGTTTATTTCTTAAACAGAAAGCAAGCCTGTGGCGGTGAAAAGGTATAACTATAATGAACGTATGCATGTTGTTGACAGAACGACTACAGACCAGTTGCAACACAAGATCCTTAAACGTGAATTTGTACTTCCCATTTGCAATGTTACGCCTGAAAGAAATAGATGTTTGGCGAATATCGACCCTCCGCTAGTGGTAACTCGATCCGCAGAGGATAATAACTTACTGGCTCATGTTCTAGATGTGGAAGACAATGAAGAAGGTACAAAGTTATCAATAATCTGCGAAAGCCCTCCAATGAAATACAGAACCAATCTTTCTTTTGAAATGAAATAATATTTTAATCAAACATCTCCACTTAAAATTTTTTTACCTATGATTTTCGTCTATACAGAAAATCAGTGCTTCAGCCAGATCCTGTGGTAGATGCACCAACTTCATGGGAATCACTCCGGGCTGTAGCATCAACGTTCCCAAGAAGATAGAGATGAAAAATTCTTAAGTGTACTTTGAACTTGAATAATCTGAGAATGTCCTGGAAATGTCCTTGAATTCGTTGCGGATTTTTTACTGGACACCATGCAATTGTTTATGTCTGACTTTATACTTTTATTGATTTTCAAGATCTCAGCGACTTTTGACGGCACGTAAACATAGAGTCATAGAACAGCGTCAAAGTACTGGGAGCAAAAATCTACAGGGCACGCCCAGAACGACGAAGTTAGGTTCTTTGCAACGGACTATATACATATGGGTAAAAATTCCGGAAGACAGCACACGTTCGAACCTTGAGGTCAACGTTTGATCTGTAATTTTAGGAATGCGTAGTACCTTATGAGAGTATACTCTCAAACATAAAGTTACAGATCAAACGTTGACCCCAAGGTCCAAACGTGTGCTGTCTTTCGGAATTTTGACCCATATACATCATTTGATACAGCTCTCTAAGCAAAGCACTTAGGGTGATTTACTGGAACATATTGAAAAATAAAATTGCAGACATATTTTGTATGTGCTCTCAGTAATTTAAATATCAAATCATTTCAAGTGGGCTGCTCCAAGATGAATTCTTCAAACGTGAAAGTCTAACTGAAGACTAACACATTTTTTTACATATTTTGAGGTGTGTCAAGAAACGAGACCGAGAATATCACAGCAAGGACGGATCTCCACCATGGAAGCGTATACGACGGTACTGAATACTAAGGATGAAAAACCCGAGAAAAAAATCGAAGCGTTATTAGAAAGACTGGCGTTACGTGCGTAACTTAGTTACCTGCGTTCTCCCTATTTATTTTTCCAAATTAACAATCATTTCATTTATTCTTCGAAGTCAATAATTATTTAAATTATCGTCTTATTCTTCGAAGCATTATTTATCAACCCCATATTTCTTAAGTTACATAGGGAACGATAGCCGAAAGCTAAACTCAATATTTTTCTTCACACTCGATACTTATCTTTCAAAAACAATTCAGACCTCCCATATTCAATAACCGTCACGTAGGCACCGATATCGAGGCCTGCGTTGCATCACCCGAAAAAGACAGTGGAGTAAGGAGGGGCAATCCTGGGAAACCCCCAACCATTGCTACCCCTTACTACCACACTAATACTCATAAGTAAATGCATCTTCTCTCTCTCTCAATTTACGTAAAAAGTATGAAAAATGCAGTTAACTATTAATTGATTATAGTAAAAATTATATAGAATTATCCTGAATTAGGGAATGAACGAATGTGTGTGAAATTCCATTATAAGATTGAGTTGTAAATGGAATTAAATATAATACATTTAAGCTAGTGTGAGTCGACTATAGGTGAGCCGTCGAACGGTTGAGGACCGTGCAACGCAAAGAGGACCCTCCGTCTACGCAGACTAAGGCTAGGGCCCCCTCCAATCGATGGGCGCATAGAAAATAAGCAAGTTGCTAATTGGTCAAGTCAATGCGTGGAGTAATACATGCATCTTTGCAATCGCGGGGACCTCGTCGCCTTTGAACTTGAACTAGCGTCTTTCTTCTGGTAAATCGCGAGGTGCGTGGACGTAAGGACCCGTGTGCTTAATAGAGCCAAGAGTTGTGTTCGAACTTTACTTTTTCAAAGTCTAGTGGTAGCACAAAGGACTCGGCACTCGATAACCATTATATAGACGTGATAAATCTAAAAGTTTAGTGATCCGCTTATTAGCTTCAAATTCAGTGCAAGGACACATATTACCTAATAATTTTAATTCAAATTTTTGATTCGCGCCGTACGCTCATTTTGGGTTGTATGTAAGCTTAAGGTACTTTCAAATTTAATAAGATCTTTGTTCATTCTGTAATCATTCGTGATAATAATCAAATCTACTAGCTCACCGTAATTCTCTAAACTACATCATTCCATTATAAACTCTTTCTCGACTTAAATTCATTTGCATTAATATTTCATCTCGACAAAAGACATTTTACTCGACTATCTTTCGGACAATTCAACAAATCAGAACTTTACTTAACCCATTCTAAATTTACGTGACGCATCAGTAAATTAACGACAAATCGACGAGGTTCCTGCGAACGTGAGGCCCAGTGCAAATTTCCACCCTTCTCCAGCCGTTTGACGGAAGGCCAAGTCGACCAAAGCTAAGTTACTGCGTTACGTTCACCAACTTTCATTTTCTTTATTTTACATAGTAATACCACATATATTTCCTGTCGCTTTACACGTTTTCCAGTATTCTGTTAGGACCAGTATACCTATAGATATTTCTTTCTTAGTATTACAACCTCATGGGTGTTCCGCTCAAAGGGTCGGTATAGTAATTCCAGTACTTCGGGTTATTTCCCTTATACCTGACTCACGAGCCAGAGCTACCGTAGGTTGGTCATACCCTTGATTACTGCTACCAGCCGGTAAAGCCATTCGATCATTTATTTTATTGCTTTCTTTCATTTAGCATTTTCTACATAATATAATATATCTCTCTATATTATAAAGATATCTCGCCGCCGCCGCCGCCGCCGCCGCCGCCGCCGCCGCCGCCGCCGCCGCCGTGTCAGTCGGCTCCACTCGGCTTTCTTCGGCTTTCCACCTCCCATCCCTGGACCCTTGGATCGAGTCATGTGAACCCCCCCCTGGCCCTTTCGCGCCTTGGGCCCTTGCCGCCGCCGCCGCCGCCGCCGTGTCAGTCGGCTCCATTCGGCTTTCTTCGGCTTTCTTCGGCTTTCCACCTCCCATCCCTGGACCCTTGGATCGAGTTATGTGAACCCCCCCCCCCGGCCCTTTCGCGCCTTGGGCCCTTGCCGCCGCCGCCGCCGCCGCCGTGTCAGTCAGCTCCACTCGGCTTTCCTCGGCTTTCCTCGGTTTTCCACCTCCTATCCCTGGACCCTTGGATCGAGTCATGTGAACCCCCCCCCTGGCCCTCTCGCGCCTTGGGCTCTTGCTTCGAGTCATGTGAACCCATGCCCTTCCCTCTTGCACTTTGGGCCTTTGGATCGAATCACGCGAACCCCTTCATGTGGTGCTATTACCCTTAATTCCCTGCGGTACTGGCACGGCAGACGCGAGGGGAGGTCATGGAAGCCATGTGAACCTCTTCTCCGATTAATTGCCGATAAAAAACAAGCTAATTAAAAAAAATAAGTAGACTTTCAATAAAACGCTTTTTAGTTGGAGAAAAGAAAAAAAATTCTATTATGATTATAAGCGTCACAATTCTTGTTTAAGTTTCCTCCCTACGCAATTCCACCAGACCTGAAAACATTGGGAAAAAAGGTGTTATCCAATGGAATATCTCTGCCTGGGCACCGGAATCAATGAAACAAACTACGTCGCGCAATTCTATGTACGATTTCGAACATGTACGGCCAAAAAAATGTTTTTTTTTTCACCGTCCCTTTTCTAGGAATTTCGTCCTTGCGTGCAGAATCACCTGTATAGTTAAAAAAAAATGAGATATTCGGAAAGTTCAATTTTATCTCGAATTTTATTGTAAATTTGTTTAATGTGAACAAATGAAATGTAGTCACAAATTTCTGACGTCAATGAGATGGCATGTCATTTGTGACAAAATAGCTAGACTTTAATCAATTGGCGGTGCAAAAGATTCATATTGGATACAGAGAATAGGATCTTGCAGAACCGTGAGCAAATTTGACGGAATTTGGTCACACAATTTGGTGGAATTTGGCCTGTTGCCGCTTTGGGTGATTTTATCTAATTTATATAATTATTTTTCATTCGTAGAAAATAACGAAACATTGCTGCTGTGCGCAATGATATATAGCTGCTGTGTGCTATAACATATGGATGCTTTGCGCCATAATATATGGATGCTTTGCACCATAATATATAAAGTAGACTAATATATTGTTACAAAAGGTGAAATCACCCATATTCCAAAACTACCCGATCTAATAACATTTATAGACATTATACCATCAATTACCGAATGTCACTTAAAAACAACCAAATGAGGTTGTTAGCCAATCGATGTTTTATCAACAGTCTCGCTCAAGACTTTAACCCGGGCACTTGTATTCAAATATAACCAATTATTCGTTTGAATCAATCTAATTGCGCCTTCAAGTCTGCTTATTTCGCTCGAGGACTCATAGTTTTTCCTCTTTACGTAACTCATCAAGTTACAATTGGTGTCAGAAGTGGGATCGCGAACAACACGACCGATCTGAAGGACGACTCCTAGGAGTTCTGCAGGATCAGCAGCAGTCCTTTACCCAGCTGTTCTCCTCGCTGCACGACGATCGACGAAGATCGCAGACAAACCACAAACAAAGATAATAAAAATAATTTAGAATGCAGATATTGTAAGAAACGCGGTCACATCATAGAAAACTGTTTTACTTTGCAGAGAAAGAACCGTTTTCAGAATGATAATAAATCTTCGAATCAGACCTCCTGGAGGAGTAACAATAATAATTTCAACTCAAATTCAAACCAAAACAATAATCCTGCTCAAGGAGAGAGAATGCTCCCCTTTAACAATTCTCAAACAGCTGATAACCAAAAAAACTAATCGCCGATGATTTTGGGGGGCAGGGATCATCGCTAGATACGATTAGGAATAGCCCTGTAAAGACGCACTCATTAATTAGGAGCTTAAGACAGTCCGGTCTCTATGCTCAGGGATTTGTCAATGGCGTAGACTGTCTCTGGGTTATAGACACCGGAGCGGAAGTTACAGTAGTACGCTCGGACCTCCTTAAGTCAATTAACACCAGTACTCAAATGCGACGTTAAAGACCGCGACAGGAGAGACTACCCCCGTTCTTCAAGAGGTTTCGGTTCAAATCAACATCGCGGGTCAAATCAGTTCCCCGCATAAGGTCTTCGTGGCCGATATCGAAGACGAGGGAATCCTAGGGATAGACTTCTTAACCGAGCACCAATGCGTCATTTCAACAGTAGGCAATTCTTTACAGCTAGGGCGACATAAGATTCCGCTCTTAACAAATAGAAACAAGACCCCGAACCCTCCCCCTTTTTCAACTGATCATTCACAAGTTATTAGAGAGGTAGAAATAGTCGATTTAGTCCACGACACAGCTTCTGAGCAGGTTCCTGAACACCTAGAAGATCTCTTTCAAAGGTCTTCGATCGATTTAGATTCGTCTTCCAAATCGAAGTTCACATCCCTTTTACAGGATTTTCACGATTCCTTCGCGAAGACTAGCGACGACAGGGGTAGGTGTACTTTAGCTCGTCATAGAATAGACGTAGGGGCCAATTCTCCAATTAAACAGCATGCTAGACGGATTCCCTTCAATGGGAAAGAAGAGGTTCAGAAGATGGTGGACAACATGCTCAACAACGACGTCATCGAACCGTCTTCAGGCCCCTGGGCTTCGCCGATCGTGATAGTTCCTAAGAAGGACGGATCAAAGCGATTTTGTATTGACTACCGGAAGGTCAATGATGTCACAAAAAAAGATTCCTACCCTCTCCCTCGAATAGAAGACACTCTAGACATGTTGGCCGGCGCCCAATGGTATAGCACCATCGACCTGCAGAGTGGCTACTGGCAGGTCGAGATGGATGCTGAAGACAAGGAGAAGACTGCCTTCGTCACCGGCCTGGGAGGACTTTGGCAGTTCAAAGTCATGCCATTCGGACTGTGTAACGCCCCGGCCACTTTTGAGCGAGCGATGGAGGTCGCCCTCAAAGGATTGACAGGACAGGTCTGCCTGGTCTATTTGGATGACATCATTGTCTTCGGAAAAACCTTTGAAGAGGAGATAGCGAACTTGAGAAAAGTCTTCGAACGACTACGACAAGCAGGCCTGAAGATGAGCCCGAAGAAATGCCACCTTTTGCAGCGAAAAGTTTTCTTCCTCGGTCACGTCGTCTCGGCACAGGGCATCAGGACAGATCCATCAAAGATCGAAAAGGTGCGAGATTGGCCCCGACCTTCGAATAGGGAAGAGATTCAAAGTTTCATAGGTCTCTGTACCTATTATAGACGTTTTGTTCAAGGTTTCGCTTCTATTGCTAGGCCTCTCCACAATCTTACAGGGACAACCATTCCCTTCGAGTGGACCCTTGAATGTGAAGAGGCATTTACCCAATTAAAAACTCACCTCACTTCCTCCCCGATCTTAGCTTATCCGCAGGCCAATAATTCATTCATTTTAGATACGGATGCGTCTCTTTTCGGTATAGGCGGGGTTTTGTCACAGGTACAAGAAGGATCGGAGCGGGTAATTAGTTATTTTAGCAGGGTCCTAAAGAAACCAGAGAGGAATTATTGCGTTACTCGTCGAGAACTTTTAGGAATGGTAGAAGCTGTAGAGCATTTCAGACACTATTTAGTAGGAAACAGATTCTTAATTCGCACCGATCATGCTTCACTCAAGTGGTTGCTCTCGTTCAAAGCACCCGAGGGTCAGGTAGCCCGATGGATAGAAAGGTTAGGGCGGTACGACTTCGAGATTCAACACCGTGCCGGAGCGCTCCATGGAAACGCAGACGCACTGTCGAGACGGCCATGCGAAGGACTAGGAGACTGCAAACAGTGTACCCGCTTGGAGAAACAACAAGATCCTTCGAATATCCGCATGATTTCCTTTGGAGAAAGTCTAGAGGAGTGGAGAATAACCCAAGAACGGGATGATATACTAAACCCACTACGATCTTGGAAAAGGTCTGGACTACGCCCAGACTGGCAGAACGTGTCCCCAGCTGACCAACAGCTTAAAATTTACTGGACACAATGGGATTCGATATACTTAATAAACGATATACTCTATCGCAAGTGGGAATCTCCGGACATGAAAGACATCAGATGGCAGTTGATAGTCCCGAAAGAAAAGATCAAAGGGGTCCTCGAATCGTACCACAACTCCCCAGCAGGAGGACACTTTGCATCGAATAAAACATTAGATAAGATAAGGGAAAGATATTTTTGGGCTAGATGTCGGTTAGACGTAGAAGATTGGTGCAGAATTTGTCCGGTTTGTATAGCCAAAAAGGGACCACGAACTAAGGGACGTAGCCCTCTTCAAACGTATAACGTAGGGGCTCCTTTCGAAAGGGTGGCTATGGATGTCCTCGGACCTCTTCCCCTTTCTCATTCGGGCAATCGTTATGCTCTAGTAATAGCCGATTATTTTACAAAGTGGCCCGAGGTCATCCCAATCCCTAATCAAGAAGCAAAAACTGTAGCGCAGGTATTCGTCAGAGAAT
This sequence comes from Tenthredo amoena, assembly GCA_963966615.1. Taxonomy (NCBI): domain Eukaryota; kingdom Metazoa; phylum Arthropoda; class Insecta; order Hymenoptera; family Tenthredinidae; genus Tenthredo; species Tenthredo amoena. The sequence continues at coordinate 2,099,000 of OZ016486.1, read as the reverse complement.
TTGTATGTCGGTACGGAGCTCCGCTCGAACTCCATACTGACCAGGGTCGAAACTTCGAATCAGTCCTTGTAGAAGAAATAGTTAGTGTACTAGGAATAAAGAAAACTCGTACGACTCCTCTTCATCCCCAGTCTGATGGGATGGTAGAACGCCTCAATCGGACACTTTTGACATATTTGTCTTCGTTTGTGGAAAGGAGCCAGAGGGATTGGGACGAATGGATCCCCCTCTTTCTCCTTTCATATCGCTCTGCAGTTCACGAAACGACGAAGCAATCTCCAGCTTCCATGCTGATGGGAAGAGATCTTCGACTACCCTCCGACTTGGAGAAAGGTCCTCTTCCCATACAGGTTACTCTTCGGACCGACTTCGCTTCACACCTGAAGGATAGGTTGGAAAAGATTCATGATTTTGCTAGGGAAAGGATACAGGTAGCTTCAGACAGAGTAAAAGCACGCTATGACGTGAGAGCTAGGAATCTGACGTTTGATACAGAAGATTTGGTGTGGCTTTATCAGCCAAGGCGTGAAAAGAGTCATTGCCCCAAACTTCAATCAAACTGGGAGGGTCCTTATACGATATTAGACAGAATAAATGACGTGGTCTATCGGATCCAACGCTCCCTTCGTACGAACCCTAAGGTAGTCCATTTGGATCGTCTGGCTCCTTATCAGACAGAAAATCACATTCACAAAAACAATGATAAACACCTCCGCTCTTTAGATTTGAATAAAGCTCAACAAGAGAATCAGAGCTTTTCTTTGAATTCTTTCAGGTGGTCCAAGGATTTACCCTATGGGATTCGACGAAAGAGCTTTCGGCCCTTAACCATCCTAGTAGAAGGGAACGTTGGATGCGGGAAAAGCACATTTACTAAACGTTTCCTGAAAGAAAAGGATATTCTTACTCTATTAGAACCTTTAGAGGAATTTAGGAATGTAGCAGGGGAAAACCTATTAGAGAAGATGTATCAGGACCCTCATCGGTATGGTTACCATTTCCAACATTTTGCAGCCATGACTATGAGGAATAGGCACATGGTCCGGACGTCCCTACCAAATAAATTAATGGAGAGATCGATTTTTAGTTGCAATTGTTTTATAGAAGCTCGTAGGAGGATGGGAGGTTTCGAAGACCTGGAGGCCCATCTTTTGACGGAGAATGTTAGAGTTTTAACCGAGAATTCAAGGGACTTTGAGGTTGACTTAATAATTTATCTGAGGTTATCTCCAGAAACGTCATTCACTAGGGTTCATTCGCGAGCGCGAAGCGAGGAAGAAAATATCTCATTAGATTATTTAAAAGTTCTACACGAAGTTCACGACGATTGGCTCGTCAACGGGAAGTTCTCGACTCTTCCAGCTCCAGTCCTTATTTTAGATGCCGAGGCATCGGCAGACGATGTATATAGGGAATTTAGCGAGATTATGGGCTCCAGCAATGCATGTTTGACAACTCGCTCTGAGGCGAATCAGGTTGGATTAGATGAGGTTCGGGAGTAGTCGACTTCGTTCGGCTAAGTTCGCGTTAATTAGGGAAGAATTTCCAAATAACTGATTTTGATTGAACCCACTCCTGCTCTTGGTATTTCTTTACTCTCACCTGTCTTTAATCGATATATGATAATCGATAATCGTTAATCATGACAGATTCATTCAGAGATCCGAGCGATCTCCTTCCAATTATTTTTAGGGGTTAGGGTTTTAACATTTTCTTTTGAGAATTTTAGGTTTCTCTCAAGTTGTTTAAAAAAAAAAAGGGGGGGAAACCCGGATAATCCACAATCCGAAGAACTCGGACCAGGACAAATAAGACTGCAATCCTCTGGAATCCCCCTTCTTCCGCTTTTCCCCGAACCAGATAAGATCGTTCTAATTTTATTCTTTTAGATTTATTAAGTATTAATTAAGAATTATTATTAACTCCGGCCTTCAGCAAGCTAGTGATTAAACAGTTTTCCCTATTCCTCGCACTCACATTTGTTTCCCACTCTAGGGTGTGCTGGAATTTCTTTGCCAATTTTGGATCCACCTGGGAGCGGCTTATGATTCCTATTTCCTGTTTCCTGATTCCCCGCCTCTGGACCTACCTGACTTCCTTTTACGAATCAGAAACCGACTTCATCCCCAGGCGGTTTTCAACTTTCCAGATACCCCTTGCTCTTCGAGGAAATACTTCAATGATACTTCACTTCGGCTAGAGTTAGTGAAGATTCAAGAACTCATGTTGAAATTATTTTAAAGCTCGGCTATCTTCTCAAGGTTTTCTATGGTTTACCTTGAGAATAAAGGCGAATGCTGGATAGTTACATGAGAGGGAACTTGAATTTAAGAGCCATAGCTCATCCACTCTCTACGAGGCTATTTAAGAGTCGGGACGCCTCTTCCCCTCAGGGGGAGGCAATGTTACAAAAGGTGAAATCACCCATATTCCAAAACTACCCGATCTAATAACATTTATAGACATTATACCATCAATTACCGAATGTCACTTAAAAACAACCAAATGAGGTTGTTAGCCAATCGATGTTTTATCAACAGTCTCGCTCAAGACTTTAACCCGGGCACTTGTATTCAAATATAACCAATTATTCGTTTGAATCAATCTAATTGCGCCTTCAAGTCTGCTTATTTCGCTCGAGGACTCATAGTTTTTCCTCTTTACGTAACTCATCAAGTTACAATATAAAGGAACTACGTGCTACGAGAACTACAGAGCGGAGAAGCGAGCGAGTTCTTTTACATTTGTCAGAGCGTCAACACTACGCTACATAAAATAGAGAATAGGATTCGAACAGAATCAAAAAACTTCTTGCAGATTACTATGAATAAAGTTATTCAAAAAACTATCAAAGGTGACGGTAACTGTTCGTTTAGGTCATTCGCATACTTTTTATATAACGACGAGGAAAAACATAGATCGGTTAGATTACGAATCGTTGCGGATGTCGTGAATGATTGGTTATTGTATGAGGCTTTTATAATAGGTGATTCATCTCACGATGAAAAAATTATAGACAAAAATCATTACAAATTATATATGTCAAAAAACAGTGTTTATGGTGGTGAAGTAGAAATTCAATCGTTCGTGAGTATATATAACGTTCATGTTTATGTTTACGTCAATAACTTCGAAATTCCAAGAGAATATGGATTAGCCCACGGTAATCATAAATTAATACTTTCATTATCTGGTGTTATGGATCGAGGTCACTATGATGTGATAGAATGTTTGAATTCAAATTTCTGGAATGAGTACAAAAGTTTTCGTAATAGTACGTATTAAAACAAAAATAAAGATTTGATAAATGAAAATAGACAAATTAAAAATCTGACGATTGTGCAGATAATGAGTAAAAAAAATTTAGATAGAACAGAAAATATGAATACAGAACGTTTAGAGAAAAAAAGAAAAAAAGACAGGGTGGAAAATATGAATGAAGACCGTTTAAAAAAAAAAAGGATAACGGATAATATTCAGTACATGACCGAAGACAGAAAAAAACGGAAGAGGGAAAAAGATATTGTGGAAAACATGAACGAAGACCGAATAAGAAATAAAAGAGAAAACGACATGGTGAGAAACATGGAAGAAGAAAGAATAAGAAAGAAAAGGGAAAAAGATATCGTAACAAATATGAACGTTGAAAGGATAAAAAAGAAGAGGGAAAAGGACGTTGTAATGAACATGAAAGAAGAACGAATAAAAAACAAAAGGGAAAAGGACGTTGTAATAAACATGAACGAAAAAAGACTAAGAAATAAAAGGGAAAGAGACATCGTCACAAACATGAACGATGAAAGAATACAAAACAAAAGGGAAAAAGATATGGTGAAAAACATGAAAGAAGAAAGGATGCGAAAAAAAAGGGAAAAGGATATTGTAGAAAACATGAACGAAGAAAGAATTCTAAAACGAAGAAACGTACAACAAGCTATTAAATTATTTCCTAATAAAGAAGCTTATTTAGATTTCGGAGAAATGAATTACATTTGTCCACATTGTTCGGCGTTTTTCTGGTCGGTTGAATTTTCAAAAAAAAGCTGTTGCCATTACGGAAAAGTAAAATTATCACCTTTGAGCGAATACGATGAAAATTTGAAAAATGTAATATTACATGATAAAAAATTCAGAGAATTAATTCGATATTATAATAGTCGATTTTCGTTTGCCACTTTCAACGCAAATGTAATGAATGAATCAAAAAGAGGAGTATATAACTTAAAAATTCAAGGTCAAGTTTGTCATATCACCCCGAATAGTATTTATACAAAAAGAGGCGATAACCCTCACTGTGGACAAATTTATATTTACGACGATTATAAAGCAACCGAAGAAAGACTAAAGGAGAATAAAAATTTGGTAATACAACACATAACAACGATATCAAAAATACTAAACACGGTAAATCCATATGCAAAAAAATATAAAAATTTATTTGAATTAACAAAAAACAAATCAGTCCCAGAATATTACCTATATTTCGTACGAAACATTGTTAATTTGGATGAAAGACGTTATAATTCACCTACAACTGCAGAATGTGCGGCTTTAATTGTTTCGAAAAACGGTGAAATTCCGACTGATTTTGATTTATGTGTTTATCCAAAATATGTTTTAAAAGGAGGTAATGATTTTACATGTATGAGTAAATTATCTTTTCATGTCGACCCAATGATTTTTCCTATAATGTTTCCATATGGAGATTTAGGTTGGAATCCATCGTTTAAACAAAATCAATATAGTAGCAAACGACTTACAGCTTTACAATATTATTCAAATCGTTTAGCCTACAGAAAAATGGCAAATTTCAATCCCATTTTATTTTGTGGTCGATTAACTCAGCAATACGTGATTCAAGCTTATATAATTATAGAAAATAATAGATTAAACCTTTTGAGATACAATCAAAAACAACTTCGAATTGAATGTTATCAGGGATTATTTGATCACGTTGCACGTAGTGCCTTAAACGACTCACAAAATTTTAAAAATCCAGAACGTTTAGGAAATATTTTTGTATTGCCATCAACATATTTAGGTAGTCCAAGAAATATGCAACAAAACTATCAGGATGCGATGGCTATTGTTAGGACGATAGGTCGACCAGATTTGTTCATTACGATGACCTGCAATCCAAATTGGCCAGAATTAAAAAGAATTTTGATTGACTTTCCATCGGGAACAAAATGTAATGATATTCCAAATATAACCGTACGACTATTCTACGCTAAATTTCGAGCTCTTTTGTCTGACATAATCAGTGGGAAAATTTTTGGTAACATTTTAGCATATGTTTATACAGTAGAATTTCAAAAAAGAGGTTTACCTCATGTACACATGCTTTTTGTATTAAATTATAAAAACAAATTAACAACTCCAGAAGCTATTAATAAATATATTAGTGCAGAAATACCTTCCAATAATCCCAAATTGCAAGAATTAGTTATGAAACATATGTTACACGGTCCTCATACTGAATATTCTCCATGTTTAAACAAAGATACAAATAATTGCTCAAAAAAATTCCCGAAGACATTTTGTGAATCAACACAGTTTGAAAAGAACGGGTTCCCGGTATATCAACGTAGGAACAATCAAAAGGAAGGTCACGTATATAATAGAAAAATTGATGGAAAATTTGTAAAAGTAGACAATTCTATGGTGGTTCCTTATAATCCAGATTTACTCAACAAATACAACTGTCATATCAACGTGGAATATTGTGCATCTATTATGAGTACCAAGTATATATATAAATATTTACACAAAGGTCATGATCGAGCATTAATCGGGTTGAAAAAAAAAAATATCGAAAATTGCGACGAAATTTCGGAATACGTTGATAGCCGATATTTAAGTCCTATGGAGGCAGCCTGGCGTATTGAAGAACTACCTATTTCAGGAAGATCGCACACTATTGTTCGCTTAGCTGTTCACACTGAAAATCAACAACAAATAATTTTTGAAGAAAACAAGGAAAAAGAAGCTTTAAGGAACAATATGACAACCCTAACAGCATGGTTTAAATTAAATAAACAAGATGAAAATGCTCGGAATTTTATTTATTGTAATATACCGCGAAATTATTTATTTGATTCTTCGAAAAGAATTTGGGTTAAGCGTCGAACCTTTTCGAAGGCAATTGGTCGCGTTGTTAATGTAAGTCCAAAAGATATTGAACGTTTTCATTTGAAATTATTACTCAACCGTATAAAAGGGGCAACATGTTTTGATGATTTAAAAATATTTGAAAACATAAAATATAAAACATTCAAAGAAACGGCGATTGCGATGGGATTAGTAGAATGTGATACACAAATTTTTAATATATTTGAGGAAGCATGTAGCATCATGATGCCTAAGCAATTGCGTCAATTCTTCGCCTGGTTTATTATCGCTGAATATTCGTCTGTTGCTTACCAAATTTGGGATAAATTCAAAAAATATTTTTGCGAAGGCTTTAAGAATAATAATGAATTTCGCGCATTGCAGGAAATCAACAGAATTTTGAATTTAGAAAACATGAAATGCTCTGACTTCGGGTTACCCGAAAACTTAATAGAAATTTCGGAAAGTGTAGATGAAAAACAAAAAACAATTGAAATAAATAAAAGCATGTACAAAAAATTGATAAATCAACTTAATGAAAATCAATATTCCATCTTCCAATATATAATAAACGAAAATAATCAACGAATTATATTCATTGATGGTCCGGGAGGTACTGGAAAAACATTCCTTTATAAAACTTTAATTCATTACTTTTTGGGAGAAGGGAAAAATGTAATTGCAATGGCATGGACAGGAATCGCATCAATTCTATTACCTGGTGGTATGACAAGTCATAGAACCTTCAGGCTACCTTTGGATTTATCAAATCTGGAAACTTCGTTTTTGAAATTAATGTCAGATAAAACAAAATTACAACAATGTGACGTAATAATTTGGGATGAAGCTTCAATGATTCCCAAAAAGGCATTAGAAATTGTAGATAGAACACTTCGAGATTGTTGCAAAATAGATGATGTTCCATTCGCAGGCAAATTATTTATATTAGGAGGAGATTTCAGACAAATTTTACCAGTCGTAAAAAACGGAACCAGATCACACATCATTAATGAAACTATAAAATTTTCAATGTTATGGAAAAATTTTAAGAAATTGGAATTAACCCAAAATATGCGTACATGCGATGAAGAGTTTTCATCATTTTTATTAAATATAGGAAGAGGGAAAATTAATTATTTCAGAATACCAGAAAATTGGATAACTGACGATGTTTGTACAAAAATTTATGGCGACGTTATCCAGCCAACTGATGACTTATCAGATCGAGCGATTTTATCAAGCCATAACGACGAAATATATAAGCTAAATGACAAAATATTAAAAAAAAGTTAATAATCCAGAACAAATTTATTACAGCATCGATTATGCAAAACATAAAGGAGTGGATCAAACGGACAATGACATTGAATTAAATTATCCGATTGAATATTTGAATTCCCTAAAATTTCCAGGACTTCCAGTACACAGATTAGTTTTAAAAGTTGGTGCTATTATTATGCTCATTAGAAATCTAAGTATAAATGACGGACTATGTAATGGTACAAGATTAAAAATTATTAACTTATTCAAATTTAATTTAGAAGTAGAAATAATAACTGGGAGCAACATTGGAAACACCGCTTTTGTTCCAAAAATATTGCTGGATACAGGAGAATTTTCGCCATTGCCGTTCGTTCTATATCGAAGACAATTTCCTGTTATTTTAGCGCTTGCAATAACAATTAATAAATCTCAAGGACAAAGTTTTGAAAAGGTTGGATTATATTTTGACAAACCACTATTCTCACATGGACAGCTATATGTGGCTTGATCGCGATGTAGAAATCCAAAAAAATTATTCATTCAAAATAATTTAGACTCTAATAACCCAAATCAAATTGAAAATATCGTATGGGACGAAATTTTCAAGTAATATCTATATTGGAGACGGTAACAAAAACATCGATTCATGTTACATATTATAAATATAAATAAATAGACCTACATTAGTACATTTATTTTTCATTCGTAGAAAATAACGAAACATTGCTGCTGTGCGCAATGATATATAGCTGCTGTGCGCTATAACATATGGATGCTTTGCGCCATAATATATGGATGCTTTGCACCATAATATATGAAGTAGACTAATATATGAAGGAACTACGTGCGATTATAAATGTTTTATTTTTTTTCATCATCGTTTACATTTTTTCATCATTCGTGTCATTTGTACTTGTACGTGTACGTGAGCTACTACTTGCTGCCAGCGACTGCCGGCTCTTACTTTTACTTCTTCCTCTTATTGCGTAAGAGTGCAACTCGGTGTGGTCGAGCTATAGTGTGGTCATCGTTCGGCTTCCTTCTAACTTCGCGGTATAGTGGATTAGGCTTTTTGAGGAAACCACTTTAAAAAAAACGCGCTGAGTTATCTACTGCAAAGTGGTGTGGAAACGATAACTGTCGCATAATGGTTATTATCCTCATTTACATACATCTCTTATTATTTTCAGACCTTTCCCTACTTACTGCTACCCTACCCTTAGTGATTACGTCATCTAAAGACAGGCCCTCAACTTTCAACGTGAACAAATTTCAAAAAAATTAGTATTTATTGGGAATTTAAATGATTTGGATGATGGAAGCAATAAGGAAAAGTATGTAATAAAAAACGATAAATAAATAATGCGATGTATAAAACATAACTTTATTGGTATTGGTAAGAAAGTACTAAAGAAATGGTCATACAATTGTGATATATATTAAAATTTATTTTCGAGATAATAACAACACGATTTTACTGAAATTATTGAATATGTTTTATTAAATATGACAGAACGTAACTTAAATTAAAATAAAGAAAATAACAAGAAATAACAAAAATAACATAATAAATCACAATTCTTTATTGGTCTTGGGAATTTCCCATACCACGGCCACGGCCACGGCCCCGGCCCCGGCCGGAGTATGGGTTGGCCAGGGCGTAAAGCATGGCCACGAGATTGGCCTGCCTGTAATGAGCCCGTCTCTGCCATCTCCGTTGGCCGGCCCGCTGATGTCTTCGAGGTCCTTGGAACAAAAATTATGATAAGTAAGATTATAAATCAAACAAATACGACTTGAAGCTAATTTAATTTGTATCGATGAAGATATGCAACGTTGGAATCCATACCATCTGCAGGCTGCTGCTGCTGTTGCAGCTGCTGCTGTTGCAGCTGCTGCTGCTGTTGTTGTTGTTGTTGTGGGTCTTGCTGCTGCTGTTGTTGTTGTTGTGGGTCTTGCTGCTGCTGCTGTTGTTGTTGCTGTGGGTCTTGCTGCTGTGGCCTCAGCTGCTGCAGTTCTGGCCCCGGTTGTTGCAGTTCTTCGTTTTCAAATGAAGATATAGAAACGAATTCATATGATTATTTATAAAAATATGTGAATGCGTGAAGAAAAATAATAATCGTAATAATTGTTGAAGATTATATAACATACCATTTTCAATAAGATTCTCCATCTTGGATTTTGTAACTGAGAAATAATTAATGCAGTGAATGAATTTCGGACATATTGATATTAAATTTAATTGATAATTATCAATACTTACGGAACCAGGCGACTCTCAGGCCTCTCAGGATTGAATGAAACAAATCTTATTTATTTATTACATGGTTACGCGAAACAAAAAGTGAGCGCTTGGAGCGAGAAGTGGGAGCGATCATAGCGCTTAAAAAAGTAATCCTTTACTTGATCGGCCTCACTGATATCGGTGATCGACCGATATATAACTGTCATGCGAATCTATCAGGTTACCGACAGATGGCGACATGCATGTAATCGCATGTCATCAGTATTCCGTAACACCTATACATGATTACATCGCATTCATTAAATCGTTTCACGGTTATTACCTCGAAAAGCTTACGAGTTCTTTGGCATTTGACAAAATGTCAGATTGCGATTCAAGACGGCTCTCGATATACCATAGTATATCGAGATATACTCACCATAGGTAATCAATAGGAAACTACATTTAATGCAATTCAAGACGGCTCTCCATATCACCATATGGGAAATTTAAAAACTACTGTCGCAATATTGAATTCTTGACTATTTTAAACTCACGTTTATTTATTAGAGAACGATGATATGCGCTGGAGGCTAACGAATTATGTAATACAATAACATAGATAAAATCCAACAATTAATAGATCACCTAACAAAGATTCATGACCATATCTGAATTTCATCAATGAAGATATATTTCCCACTCATACGAATATTTTGAATTAATCAATTTCTGATATCAACATAAAGAAACCATTCCACTTGAAAAATGTATGTCATACCGATTAATATTTTAATAATTTCAAACACTATACATCATTTAGATAAGATTTGGAAACCTATGTCTGTATTCGTATTCGTATCGAATCGATCTCTGTATTTATATCTTTTCACACCACCTAGGGGTGGATGATACTTTTATCCATGAAAGTTGAGGGCCTGTCTTTAGATGACGTAATCACTAAGGGTAGGGTAGCAGTAAGTAGGGAAAGGTCTGAAAATAATAAGAGATGTATGTAAGTGAGGATAATAACCATTATGCGACAGTTATCGTTTCCACACCACTTTGCAGTAGATAACTCGGCGCGTTTTTTTTAAAGTGGTTTCCTCTGAAAGCCTAATCCACTATATATTTTTAACACATATACATATGATTACATAATATAAATACAAAAGATCAAAAATAAAAGATGATTAACACGTAAAAAATTATCACGTTATATTCCTAACATTCTAGAAACGCATAATAATTTTGCAAGAGGCATAGGGGGGTCATCCAGGATTTTGATGTTTTCGAAAGTCTGCACGTGTAGGAAGAAGTGGTGGTCTAGAAAGACGTATTAAAAGCATAAAAAGAACATTTAATCAATAATAATGATTTCATTTTTTTTCGATATTGAGAATATTTTGTATTTCCTCATTGAGTTAAAAACTTAGATTAAAGATTATTCACCGTTTTGTTGAACATCGCCTACAATTTCTATTCGTTGGCCAGCAGAGATTGGACTTAGATTGAAAACATTAGATAAGACAATTTCAATTTTGAATTGGCCGTCAGTTCCCAATAAACACCGGTTCGTATAAATAACGTATAAACAAATCATATACTCTACGTATATTATAGGGAAGAATGTTCTTCAGTTAAACTAATATTTGACGTTATTGAGAAACGTGTATATTGAAGCGTTCAATATCGATAAATATAGTACGTTTAATACACGTCTTTTGATTCGAATTTATTTCATAATTAGTTGCTCCTTATTCGTCGTATGCACGTACAACAAATACTCATATTATACGTGGACGCTTTACGGTATGAAAACGTTTCAACAAGTAATATATTCCACGTATATAGTAGGGAAGAATGTTCCTCATTTAAACTGATATTCGACGTTTTCGAGGAACGTATACGTAAAACGTTCGGTATTATTCAATTTTGCACGTATAATACACGGATTCTTTTAGAAATTATCCTGATATTAGTATTGGTCCTTATTCGTCGTATGCACGTATAATGGACATCTATATTATACGTTATGTGCATACGTATAATCACGGGGGTAATTCGCTCAGCTTTCCAGTGTAATAGAAAATTACGCGTTTATTATCCGACTCTATATTCGTTTATCATAAGTATGTTCGGCGATTTTATTTAATCAACATATCCGTTTCGACACTCTGGAAAAATCCGTTAATTATACAGATGATTGGGGAACGTTTCTAGCTGGAATAAACGAATTTAAACACGTTCATTATACGTATTAACGTAGAAGCCATCCTCCAAGCCAACATCAAGAACCATTTTCAGATAAAGGACATTTTTAGAAAAATAAAAGGTATATGTATCAGAAATATCATATAATTATATCTTTTTTATATAATCAGATTACACATATGCAATGCGACTGAGTCTTACAATTAGTATGCTTCTTTCGAAAGCTTTCGAACTAGATTTAACGTGAATATCATCTCTTAGGTTCATCTTAACTTCATATAAATCAGTCTTTTTTTCATACATGGTAATGGAATAATAATAATAATAATAATATATATTTACTTTTTTCTCACCTCGGTCTTTTATGTATATTTTTTTTTCGTATGATTATATATATGTAGTATATATGCTAGGGGTTTCAAAAAAAATTTTTTTTTTTTTAGGTCTCATATAGTCTCAGAAGTTACTTTGAGAACCGAACAGAATTCTCCTGAAAATTCAGCCCCATATCTCAAAAATTGAGCTGGCGTCCGAGAGGCAATTTTCCCATCTGAAATGCACGTAAAAATTTTTTTTTTTTATATTTTACGTCAAAAAAGCTATGAATGAATTTTTTCTTGGAATTTTGATCGGCATGCCCTTATTGGAAGATGAATTTTCTACAAAAAAGTCTTGTATGATTATATCCGAAAATTCAACAGGAAAAAAGTTATAGCTTTTATGAGTCAATAATTGTTTTTTGTTTTTTCTCATTAAATCGATAAAAAAGATTTTACCTGTTCAAGTTACGGACATAATCATATAGGACTCTTTTGTAGAGAATTTAATTTCCTAAGAGGACATACTGATCAGAATTCAACAGATGTTGATGTAAAATATAAAAAAAATTTTTACATGCATTTCAGATGGGAAAATTTGCCCCTCGGGCGCCAGCTCGATTTCTGAGATATCAGGCTGATTTTTTAGGAGAATTTTGTTTAGGTCTCAAAGTAACCTTTGAGATTATGAGACCTCAAAAAAGGAAATTTCTTTTTTCGAAACACCATAATATATGCGTCATATTTGCTTTTTTTTTTTTCAAATAGTATTCGAGTCATAACATATTTCGTATTGTTTATACTTTGTTTATTTAACATTATCTCTAGAGTTTTTTTCCTTGGCATGCATTTCTATGTTTAGCTTGCTTCAACCAATCTTTCATAGCGGAAGCGATTTGAACGTCTGTGGCATCTGGAGAGTCCGGAAAAGCAATTTTTACTGCAGCTGCAAAGAAATATCACTTTTTGATAAGCATATGCAATTGTCATACTCATCAGACGAAGCGGTGCATGAGTATAAAGTCCATTTTATTTTGTAGGATATTATATGTATACCTGTTATTATTTTTACCATTTGAGTGCTCTGGAATGGCTGTTTCTTGTCTCTTCCCGCCCAGTTGAATTGCATCGCAACTTTATTCGTTAGTATGAATTTGAGAATATTCATAACACTTTGGCGAATGTTGATACCGCCAATAGCAGCAAGTCGGTTTGTCTGCATTGACATAGACAAACAAAAAATTAATAACCTGATTATAAATTCGATTGGTTTCCAATTTTCGTACGAAATTTTTGAAAAGTGTAATAAAAAATTGCAGGCTACAAGTCGGTAGAATGAAAAAATTACTGCGCCCAAAATGAAAAAACGAGATCAAATTCAATACTGCAAAAAATTACATTTCCGGAAAGTAAATATTGAAGTACGTTCTGCAATGAATGAGATGATATAACTTATACGGCAAATGAACCAATGATTCTTACAAAATAAGTTTGATAAATTTCTTCCTGAAGAAGCATGTCGAAACTTTTGAAGTCTTCCATTGTATCTATGGGCACACTAGGAAAATTATCAGGTTTCACAGCTGGTGTAATTTGTCCAAATTTAGAGCATCTTGCCAACTGATTGACCGAAGTATTGATTTGCGATATTTCGCTTTCTAGAGTCCCAAAACGCGTCAACACTTCTATTTGAAATTGTTCTTGTGACATGCTTTTGAATTTGTGATTCTTGATCTGAGATATTTTTGAAGTTAAAGGTGATGATTGTATGGTTCGATCGTTGTCTTCTTGAAAATTGTCTGTTATCGATTCTAAACCAGTAATACTTCTTGTTAATGCAAATGATTTGGGCGAAGACGGAAGCTTCGAACCATGACCCATTGCTTTGATATTGGTAATATTCATGAGTGTGGCTTGACCATTAGGCTGAGAAGAATTGATTACAGGAACTTCTACCATATCTTCATCCTCAGTATCATTCTCCTTATCATCGATTTCAGTCGATGAACCATCAGAAGATGAATTAGGCAGAATATTCTTTCCAGATTTTGATTTGCCAGAAACAGACTTTTTATTTTTACGGCCCTTGATCTTATGTCTGCGTTTTATGCCTTGATGTTTTGGTTTGCTTTTGTTCACTGTTTCTGGTGAAGCCTCGTGGTCGGAAATAATCCGGTGTTCACGTGAAGGTTTACTTGAAATCATCTTCACTTGCAAAGCACTATCACCACTATCAGTAGTACTCTGTTCGATAATTTCTGTAAGGTCTTCTTGGAGAGAATCGTAAGCTTCTGGAACGAGAATAATTATTTCATCAATTATTTCATTTTTATGGGATTCAAATCACTGAAATCTCATTAATTAGCTTGAAAATTGCCATCACAAAACAAGATTTTGACAAAGTATATTTATGTGAGTATATAATAGAAAATTTTACGAACGATTAGTATTTTACCTGATGATTTTACGACTCTGTGAACGTTATATTTAGGCCACTTAGTGTCATAAGGTGCGTTTGTTTTAATGAGTTTAACGAGATCTTTCTCTGTTTTTACACGAGGCCAGTAACACACTGTGTTATCGTTGTGCAGCCATATTATTGGCACCACAGCATACTCTTTAATCTTCTGATTATTGGCTTTTAGAAATTCCACAATGGCATACATCTTCTATGATATCTAGAACAATATACGATCCAATTATTTTAACTAACTCTTGATCATAAGCACAGAAAAATAAAACAAATAAATTTTCAGTCGGGTACTCAATTATGAATATCGTAGGAATTGTATCAGATCTACATTTCAAAGTTCGTAATCTATCAGAATAATTGATTAATATTAAGAGCACCATTTTGGTCAGTGGATGTTCCCGCTCACCAAAAACTCCTCTGATATTTTGACCGTAAGTTGCACGAGAGTCAAATAACGCGTTGAGTATGAATGAAAAAATAAAACAGTCGAACTCGAAAATTTAGAATGGGAATCAGAAAGTCACTTCGTAACTGTAATCTGTAAACTTCGTCCATCTCATTTTCATCGATAATATCAAGATTATCATATTTGATCTGGTACATAACTTGGCCGAGTATACATTTTGTTCAACGCTTCGCAAGAGTATGTTAAATTAATAATCAAAAATTGTACGTCCAAACGATCAGTCTTCTTAATAGAACTATAAGTAATTAAACTAAATATAGTGTATTTCTGTACACATTAGGATTATTATATTTGATGCAGTAACGGAAACACAGCGAACCCATTTTTATACGGAAAGTAGAGGCATTTATGTAAGATATCTGTTACGGAAAATGTTATAGGATTGCGCGATCCTCTGATAAAATAGATCCCTAATTTGGACGAAGGAAGTGGCTGCTTATATAAATCTCGAACGTACATGAATGGAATGCCAATTAACTTGTATTGTCCTGCAATAAAATGAATCGATTTGATACTGCAAATTTGACTGTCCACGACAACGACATTGTTCGGTTTATTTATGGAAATTGTAAATTCTTTAGCTACCAAATTCTGACATTGAAATGATTCGGAATCGTCTATTGTGTATTGAATTCCTTGTGCAGTATATTCGGAATCAGAATGAAGTTCCGAATGGCCAGAAGCATTGATCAAATTTCCTTCCATCAATCGATTACAAATTTGCGATAACGGTTCTTTTTTCGAACGAATACGTCTCTTTAATTGTCCCAGATAGTTTTCATATGGAAAACAACTGTATTCCTCTAACGTGCCATATAAGTTTACGTCATCACAAACATGTAATAAAGAATGTACGTTATACACAACAAATTCTTGACCATATAAATCCGCACCTTGGGTGACAAAATCCGACAATGCTTTTTTCGCAACTTCCATATAACGAGAAATCAGTGTTTTATTACTCAAAATAAATACAGCAGTATGCAGCAGCATGAGATGGGCATACTGTTCCTTGCTCAAAACCTCACGCATTAAAACGGGACAAGTATAAAGCACGAATAATCTAAACTCTGTAGCTTTCCAGCGATCTATATCCGAGAACCCTCTACACTTTCGAGCGAAATTGTTTGGAATATAGTCTTTCAACCCGAATGATAATTGGTCGACTAGAGTTTGCACAAATAATCTAGATAACCGGAATTTACGTATACCAGCCAACCAATATTTCTTGATTAATCTTTTCACAACGCCCAGATATATTAAGTGCATTGGATCTAAGACGAACTGTGAAGCAAGCCCAACCAGCTTTAGTAATGGTGATTTTTTCTTTATGTGCTTAGACGGTTTCTCGAGATAAAAATGTTTATCTTTCCTTCGACCGTATTTTTTACCGGCGATTGGATAAAATAAAAAACAATTAACTTTTATCGCCCTTTGTTTACATCTCTCGCATCCGTGAAAGCTACAATGCGAGGAGATTGATTTCAGCATTGCTCTCGCAGGCGCGTCACAAGAGAAGCATCCGATTTTTACCCGATAACATTGGTTATTATAGATAAATCCCGTTTGTTGTAATTCCTCCATTTCCTCAATAAAATGTTTTAAATATAAATCTAATGGCTCCGGCTTATCTGTTCCGCAAAAAATGGCTACAGCAAATGGATTTTTATCTTTTAAAGACGTGCTCCTCACCAAAATGGGCCAGAACTGCATCTTGCTACTTTTGAATATTGGTAACCCATCGATGTTACAATCAATCGATATTTCAATGACATCTTGCGAAGCGTTATCACTTTCGAAACGCAGTTTCCGTATGAGACCAGCCTCAATTCCAAAGTAGACCATTTTTCCTGTCTCCAACTTGATGGACTTTCTGCTTCTTGGTGTCCCCAAAAGACTTCTCGCGGATGTGGGTAAAAATGGATATTTTGGTTTTATCAAATTTATTATTTGTTGTATTGCTGATTGAGATGCATTGTTCATGTATGCTATTTTCCGTAATTCGTTGATGAAAATATCATTTTCATTTTCACTACCAGCTTTTGGAACTTTCATAGTTTCTTGTGAGTTCTGGTTCAAAGTTATGATTGCTGAAGGGTTCTCGAATTCGGATTCGCTATGAGTTAAATCCGGTGAATCAATGCTCTCGACATTGGAAAGGTTCGTGCTTGCATGTTCCTCGTTCAACTCGTGTTGATCGTTTCGATCGTATCGAACGTTCAATTCTTGATCTGTTCTAATCGAGAAGAATTCTAATATCTCACGACGATGCATGCGGCGTAAATATTTACGAGTATAGACTTTTTTGCTCGAGCGAACCATTGGGGTTTATTTTTTTTAATGTTTGAATGGAATTTTGATTTCACTTATGGGGCTCTATTTATGTATAATAAGTTCTGATTGCAATATGGAATCTGAAACAAATCATTTAAATTTGAAACATCCGTGAACCGTATGTAATTTGTAATTGATACTAGTACGGGGTTTCTAGAAATGAAGGTTCCAATATTTTGAGTTTCTGATTCCCGTGAAATTTTGTATCAAGTTCCTTTTTCCAACCCAGAACAAAACTTCAAAGCGTTCTTTAGCATTCACTTACAGACGTTGCGTATCGACTTTTGAAATATTTCGTAATTTATTCTAGTCTTCATTCCGAATGAAAACCATTGAATTCCAGATTAACATTTCGCTATAATATTTGATGTTGTGTAAGAAATTCCTCGCTTGAATTTGAGTATTTGGTCCCTCACAAACTTTTTTCTAAACTGATTATTTAGCATTGAATTAGTGCTAAAATTATCGATTAATCGGGGCTCCCAAATGAAGAAACTTTGATGTGAAACAATTTTTTCAATAAAGTTTATTTCCCGAAATATTCACGTTTTTTAGGTTAAAAAAAAAACACTCTGTAGATGTAATGAATTACCGAATATGAACGTTTTGAATTGTCGTATTTTTATATTATTTTAGGATGAATAAAATAGAAAGATTCACCGAAACTGGAATTGAATGATGGAAAACGGAGAATAATAAAAATTAATACAGAAAAGACATAGTATGATGTTGCCGCGGCGTGTACAAAGAAATCTTTGTTGTCAATTTTTCAAACGAATATCTCATGATCATCGGTGAGCAATAGCTGTATTCACGTTTTGAATTATCATGTCTTCCATCATTCTCTCAATCGGTATCAAAAGAGTAAAAAATGGAAAAATAAAAGAACGATTCATATAAACTGAAAACAATCAATAATGAAAAACGAAAAGTAGACCAAAATAATGGCAAAAGAGATGATTTTCATGATAAAAACGCCCACATGAATTGAAAGAGTAATTACAATCGTAGTAATACGATTAAGATGGTCAGAAGAGAACAAGAGTAGTTTGTAATTGAACAAAAAAATATATATATGTAAATCGCACATAGATTTCGAGCGAGTTTCGATATATGTACTTGGAAACGAAACGTATATTAAACGACTTTTAAGTATATTGTAGAATATACATAGTACAGCGAATAATGCACAGTACATTATCCTTTCAACATGAACAAAGAAATCCTTGAATTTGTTGTACATTTTTTCACGATCATCGATGGACGATAGCCGTAACAATGCTTTGGATTAGTGGTGGCTTTCATTATTCTATCCATCCAATGGGTATTGAAAAAGAAAACTAAAATGAAAAAATAATAAAACAACCCATCAAAACTGGAAATGATCATTAATGGAAAACGCAATATCAGAAAAAATCTAGAGAATATGATAATGATCGCAATTATTGTAGCAATTATCAAACGAAAATGATTATAAACTGAACAAAAAATCATTCGTTATCTCAAAACACAGATTAAAAACGTTCTCAAACGAAATCGAGGTTTGCCGGCAAAAGCGTATACGAAACGTATTTTACGTATATTATACGAATTATAATCCGAATCATACATCCTAGTTCTGGGTATTCGGCAGGGGCAAATGAATTCACTTTGTAATTAGCATCGAAGTCATTATAATGAATACCATATACTTAACTTGAATAACTACTCACCGGATTGTTTCTTGGTGTCTCGATTAGATGATACACAAATTATCAACTACAAAAAAACACTTATATGCCTTCGGTGCCACGTGGTAGAGCGTCCCCCTCGTCTTCCGAGTGCTGCTTCAATTAAATTAGCTTCAACTGTTCAAGGCAGCGTGCCCGGCACACTACAAACGTACTGCGCATGCGCTGAAACTGCGATGCAGGGATCACAGGCAGCCACTATGCAGGCAGACGCATGTTTTCGCAAGGAAAGTCCAAATGGGCGAACCAATAAGTGTGAGTGAGAACCATTTCGGTTATATGAATAGCGTAAGCGCCGTCCCTTTCTACTCTGCAGTACACAAGCCTACCTTAGAAAAAGAGAGGACAGTGGTATACGCTATGCATACATATATGACCGAATTGGTCGCACTGGCACTTATTGGTTCTCCTATATGGACATTATATTTCAGCAACTGGACTACACTATTATACTAGTGAAGTGTAGATATATATATATCTTATTTTTTTACGTGTAATGAGATATAACATAGATAAGGATAAAATGCGTGTATTATTCTGTAACTCGGACAATCATGGAAATATCGCTACACCAGAACGTGTATTATACGCCTTTGAATTTGAGAGAGTAAGCGTATAAAACACGTATTTTTTACACGTCTGAAATTTCCGAGAAAATACGTGTATTATTCTGTAACTCGGACAATCGTGGAAATGTCGCGAAGCCGCAACATGTATTACACGTCTTTAAATTCGAATAAATAGACGTATAAAACACGTTTTTTTTACACGTCTGAAATTTCCGACAAAATACGTGTATTATTCTGTAACTCGGACAATCGTGGAAATATCGCGAAGCCGCAACATGTATTACACGTCTTTGAATTCGAATAAATAGACGTATAAAACACGTATTTTTCACACGTATGGAATTTCCGACAAAATACGTGCATTACTCTGTAACTCGGAGAATCGTGGAAATATCGTAAATTAGAAACATGTGTTATACGTTTCTAGTTCCTATTGAATAAACGTGAGGTAATTGTATTCTTTATACGTGTAAAATTTGCGATAAATAACGTATATTATCTGTAACTCGGACAATCATGGAAATATCGCTACACCAGAACGTGTATTATACGTCTTTGAATTCGAAAGAGTAAGCGTATAAAACACGTCTTTTTTACACGTCTGAAATTGCCGACAAAATACGTGTATTATTCTGTAACTCAGATAATTGTAGAAGAATCACAAATTTGAAACATCTATTATACGTAATCAGGTTCAGTTGAACTAACGTATGAAACACGTATTTTTCAAACGTACAAATGTTCCGTAACTTTGAAGTTAAATCGACGTTTAGGTATCATTTTATTCGTTCAAAACACGTGTGTAACTAACGTATAATTATATATAAGTTGATAACTGTTTCGCATATACGTATAATATTCTTGTTACTGTAAACGTATACCAAAAATCGACTAATCACACGTATATTCCACGTACAATATACGAACCGGTGTTTATTGGGTTACTGTGCCAATGTATTCGTCGGTTCGAATTTTGGAAGGCTGAATAAATTCGTCTTTGACATATCCTCTAATTTCTGCAGGTTAAGGTTATTAAACAAGTTATTGGACAAGTTTTCGGAAAATGGTCGATCGAAAATAACGTTACTTATAATTCCAGTTTTGTGAGGAATGTCAGGAAATTCAGAGAAATTAATTTTATCGAAGTTTTGGAGTACGTGGAATACTCCGAAACAACTTATTTTCGAAAAAGATTTTAATTGTAGTTCAAAGTTAACGTTGCCAAGGTTGTACAACGAAGCGGGAGTAGCGGTTGTGTTTTGAAGAAGGTAAATCTAAAAACGAAGGGTACACAGTTAACAAGAAAAAAATGTCCACCAAAAATGATGTGATGCAGAAGAAAGATGTAAATACGATTTACCTGATTATGTTTAATTTCGTTTGATAATTGAGGGGCCTGATCGCCCCATTTGTAACAAGAGACTCTTTGGCCGTCATTATTATTCAGGACGAATTTAAATAAGTCCAATTCTGGTTTTTCTGCCTTATTTAGTGAAGTTTTGCGTTTAATTTTACTACACTGAATAGAGTCGACGTATCCAACAATAGCTCTACATAGAAAAAGGGGAAATATATGAGACTTTACGTTAAAATAATAATAATATTAGTAAAATTATTGCTTACGCAAATTTATCTCCGATCTCAATGTTTTGAATATATTCCGTAGTCGAAAGCGAAGGAATATTGTCGTCAGTCTTAAATTTTTTTGATTTAGGTCGTTCGAGTGAGTGGCTTCTAGATGAGTTTGCACGACGAGGCATTTTGCAGGAATTTAAATTGAATTTAAATTGAATACACAGGATAAAATAAATAAATGTATCAGTCACAAAAATTTATCCCAACAAAACAGGAACAATTGATTTTTCAAATGAATATAGTTACGGTTTACATTTTTTGTTTCTACATTTAATTTCGAGACATGTGATCGATATTCGATGAATTTTTGTAAATAACTATAGTTAATTAAGTTTTGCGATTTTATAAATTTATTAACGTTTAGGTAAATTGGATAATGGAACCAGTAGGACAAGGTTTGTGATATCAATTTATCTTTAATTACCGAACCGAACAACGGAAAAACATACCATCACTAAAGATTGGTTAAATTATGATAATAGACGAACTAACAGAGGGATATATAGAAGAGTCATGGCCCGAATTGCCCGAGGTACAGCCAGCGGAGCTAGATACCGGGCTAGACACAGACACAGTACCAATAGGGCCAAGTATGTGATATCAATGTGTATTTGATTATCGAACCGCACAGCGGAAAAACGTGACATCGCTAAATGTAGGTTGTATTATACGCGATAGATGAATTAACAGACGGAGAAATATACGACATGGAGAACCATGACATGGATGAGGAAATACAAGCCGAGCTGGAAGCAGAACATACACGAAGAAATTCTTTTCAAAGAAATCCGCAGATTATTTGACTTCGACAAATGATACAAATTGAAATAGGGGGGGTTGGCGCGCGAAGCGCGCAGGGGGGCGTAGCCCCCCTAGTATATATATATAAGATTTTAATTAGGGAAGACTTCTGTCAAGTTCGAAAGAGACACAGTCAGTGTAATTATCCGGGACAATATAATCCCACGAAAAACATCCAAAGATGTGAAAAAAGCCGCCAAGTACTCAGACAAAAATCACAATTGCTTTATAAGCGAAACGGTTCGCCAGTCTCTGTCGTGAAATCAAGAAAAATGCCAAGCACCGAACGTACCCTTGCGATTTCTCAGCAATTTGTTAAAAAAAAATAATATAAAAAGAAAAATGAAAAAACTCAAACTCAAACTCAAGTCTACGTTGTGAAGTCGGAGTTTCGTGTGAGGATATCGAAGCATCATTCCAAGAGCTACGTACTTGGCGGGCACATTCGTTTTCTTTCTTTGTGTTTGTTGATCTCACGTTGAATTAATATGACTCTATCGTATTTTGCGAACCATATTTTTCCGACTGTTTTTCATAATGTTCATTCATCAAATCTGGCATTTAAAATACATCGATTGATAGAACACGACTCCTTGCAGTTTTATTTTGTGTTTGGCTGTTTGTCTCACAGTTCTTCCAAACTGCAAACAGTTGCTTGCATCGGCACTTGGTGGCTGACGAATGTCTTAAAGTACTATGTTTCCGGTCGCTGGTTATTTACATGTCATGAACTTTGCATCGACTGACGAATGTCAGATTCGCAGATAACATTAGTTCCATACACACTTATTGAAAATCCATCATCTTTCGATCTTGCCGGACGACTATGCCGTGGCAGTTGAAAGATTAGCGCTTGCTAGTTTACGGGAGTGCGTAGTGCGTGCGCCTTGGGCGCCCGCACTACTTACTCCCATAAACTCGCAAGCGCTAATCTTTCAACTGCCACGATTGTGTAGTTGCAAATAAGCAACAATGCTACAGGTATATCACCTATTATGGGAAAACTCACTGTAGTACATCGCTCATTAGCTCCACAATGAGATATGTGATTCCAGAGTTCCGAGTCTGATCTGATATTTCAATGACAATGGAACGACCACGATTTTTATTGATTATAGTATTCATGTCTGTAAAGTCATACACATAGTTAAGGACACGTAGAATTATCTTCTGATACGCTGATTGGTTTGAATAACTAGTTTTTCAGTGTATTCAATTGCTGTTGCATTGAAAACTTAATTTTCGCGTAAAATGAAGCGGGATGTCCGTATAGCTCTAAGGAACCCAATGTGCCCGCCAAGTACGTAGCTCTTGGAATGATGCTTCGATATCCTCACACGAAACTCCGACTTCACAACGTAGACTTGAGTTTGAGTTTGAGTTTTTTCATTTTTCTTTTTATATTATTTTTTTTTAACAAATTGCTGAGAAATCGCAAGGGTACGTTCGGTGCTTGGCATTTTTCTTGATTTCACGACAGAGACTGGCGAACCGTTTCGCTTATAAAGCAATTGTGATTTTTGTCTGAGTACTTGGCGGCTTTTTTCACATCTTTGGATGTTTTTCGTGGGATTTCACTTCTTTTTGCAAGTAGGAGAATTGAGAAGGATTGCTCATTTAATTTCAGCTGGGTTAAACATTATTATCCTTTGGTCATTACAAGAAGTATATTCGGAATTTGGGCAAGGGAAGAAATATTCATTGAAAGACGAGCACATCCATTTCAATTGTCAACTGCCATTTGCTCCGGTTAGTAGTGAAATAATATTTCGCCAGGTTCGTTGGTTTATTCTCTATCTATATTTGAACCCAGCTCAGACGATCCGTTCCGTGCAATTACAACAGGCCATCATGCAGATTTATTAAATAATAACAGTCATCGGCGTGAAACCACGGTCGTTGCACGGTTTCATTCTGATTATTGTTCACTGATTTACTGACTCACTGATATAATAGTACATTGTACAACAAGGGGGGGGGGAGGGGGGGGGAATGGGTAATTTATATCGAGGGTCATTTCCACAAATTTTGGAAATTTCAGAAGGCTTGGAAATTTATAGAAATTTATGGAAATTTTTGGAAATTTATGGGAACTTTTGGAAAGTTTAGAAATTCCCCAGGGAGGTAATAAAGTCCACGCTAGAAATGGTCGATTTTCCATTCGTTTTACATGCAAGAAAAAGGGCCTATTACACGCACCTGTTGAAAAAAACCATTGGCATGGCCGGTAACACCTTATATAATTATATAATATAAATATATAACTATATAATATGATTATATATAAATTATGAATATTTTAACTGTCAATAGCGCGATCCGACAGCCCTCCGACGGCCATTTTGATTTCGTCGACCCTCTGTAGCTCACTTCGTAACTTCATTATTACATATCGACCAAGTGCGGACTCAGATTCATGCCAAAATCAATAGGGGGCGAGATTTGGATGGCTTGTACCCACGTTTCAAAGATCAAGTCGATCCGTTTCACCGTTCGTTCAGAAACGTGAGGACAAGCAAGCGTCTAGCGAAAATTTGATGACCAGGAAGAAGAAGAAGAAGAAGAAGAAGAAGAAGATGCTTTTTCATCAACTTTCGTGACCGATATATCAGAAACCAGTGTACCGATTCCGATCAAATTTGTACAGCGAAGTCGTGTGGTGGGGGAATATCTGTTCTGTGAATTTGATCGAAAAATATTCACGCGTTCCGAAGTTATGACCTCCTGCTTACAGGTATAAAGAGTTCCCCCGAGAAAATAGAGTCCCGGCTAGCACTCGCCTGCCTACGGGTACTTGGCGGCGATTCGCTGCCGCGAATCTTGATCATATATTTCGGGTCATTTCCCTAATCCCGGGTATTCTCATATTAATCTTTCCAAAGACCTGTGAGGAACCCCTCATACATCTAAAAGGTCATCTAGTTTGTCAAGACCCGACTTGACCGAACTTTCATTATATATATGAAAGATTATAGGTATAACTTTGAACAAGAACTTTATTGTAAATCAAAAGCTACAAAGCCCGATTAGCACTCAAGGCGACTCTTTTAAATCTGCTGGGAGAATTGACCAACTGCCCTCGTTGGTTCTCCCTTCTTGACTGCCTCAAGCCCTGTACTTTGTTTCTTCGGTAATAATAACAGTTGTCATGGTATAAAAGTCAGTTGTCTGAATCGGCTCTTAGCTGTTCAGGACAGCCACAGATCGTGGTGCGATGGAATTATATTCCGCGCTAACACGGCCACCCTGACCTGTACCGCGTTTTCGAGGTACATCCTCTCAATTTTCAATAGTTTCGTTTTCTGGAAATAGTCAAAAGTCAATCCGCTTAGAAACCATTTACTCAAAAGTTTTAACAGAATCATGTTCTGCAGAATTCTTTCTCAATTGAAGTTATTACAAACAACATTTCATTAATTTGCACCAACTACAGCTGTATTCCTGTATTCCTCAAAACTTTCGAATTTCAATAATAATAACTTCAACAAAGTTCTGTGTGTCTCGGATTTTGACAATATCCGTCTAATACTTCAACAAAATTCCGTGTTTCCCGGATTTTAACAGTATCCGTCTAACACTTCACTCAATCGAAATACAGCTAACACGGTTCATCCACACCCAAACGAAAAAGAGCGACTTACCATCAATTTCTTCAATAAAGTCTCCTGACCATTCACGATCCCCACGTCAGTAACTCATATACTTTATCATTTTTATTTTGTTAATCATTCGCTCAAGAGATATTTCATTGTTCATCTCTCGAGTTATTACCATTTCATTTAATCAATCGTTCAAGAATATATTATCGCTTTTACCAGTTAATATTTCACCAATCATTTCAATCACCTTATTTTCATTTAGTTATAATAAATTAGCCTCAACCATAGTTTAAACATTTCAATTGAGCCCTGTATAGGACTAAGTGGCAACGATCCCATTTACCGGTCTATCGTAAGGTAGATCTTTCCATTTATTTGTAATTATATTTTTATTCAGCCTGTGATGGAAACGACCACGTCAGTAGATTCGTTTATTAGCAAACCGCTCGGATAAGCAAACAATTTATTTAAAGACCACGCCCGCCCGTCACACTGGAATACACCGAAAATCTTGTTCAGTTTTACAGAAATTCTAAGCTTGATGATGAAAAGAAGATATCTGAACTTCAGACACAAGTCGAAATGTGTGAAATGTGTGTGAAATTCAATTTACCGTAAAAAAAAGTCTCTTGTGATTTTTTCATATATTGCGTATTTATCATATTTTCAAAATACCAAATAACAACTGTAAATAGTGATTTTTATTACATCTGATAATGGCCAATTATATTAATTCAGAGTCGACTAACAAAATTTGAGATTCGATATGAAATTTCTTTTTTTATTGAGAATTGAAAATGAATATGAGATCTGAAGAAAATCGTAAAAAAAAAAATTGTTTTGGAAGAGAAAGGTCAATATTTAAAGTTGTAATTTTGCATTTTGTAAATATCTTTATAAATACGCAATATATAAAAAAATCACAAGAGACTTTTTTTTACGGTAAATTGAATTTCATGAAAAAGATCTTCTTAGACTTTTTGTTACATATCCTATATTTTGGGAGATTTTTAGGAAAAAGTGAAAAAAAAAAACGAAAAATCAATTGCGCCAGTGTTTAAGCATAAGTTAAGTGGCTCAAATTTTAAGAGGTTATTTTTTAGGTCCCAAATAGGCATTTTATCGGGAGACGTTGAGAAAAATTCTAATTTTTTTTTTTTTAAACACCCTAATGGACACGTACGAATAGTAATATTATTGTTATAAGATTATGCAAATTGTGCGACGAATTATATATATAAGGATTTTTCTACCAACAGTAACATTTTGGTTATGAATACTCTGTTAATGTAAATTTTCTACAAATATAAAAGGAACATATCTATTATTTTATATTATGACGAATTGAATATACGATATGATAAGTATACTTCTAACAAAGTATGAGATTTTGTTTATTAATACGTTGTCGATGAAAAGATGACGTCACATTTTATGTATAAGTGACTGTAAATATGGTTTATCATTTTTCTTTTATAAATACCGTAATGCAATAGTAGACCTCTGAATACTCACCTTTGATCGTTTTACGTATTACTTTAAATTATGTATGTTTATACTTACCTCTCTGACGAAAAAAATAAGGGTCAATCGCTCAAGTTACGAATGTGGATATGAAGAAACCAATTCTGTTATTAATAAACAACGTTTAATATCATTTGTGTTTTAATGGGACCTACATTACGTATTTCCCAATGCAAATTTTACCAAACAATTTGAATTTTCATTTTTATCGCAATTTAGCAAATGTTTCTATAAAAAAAAAGGCACAAATTCATCCATTCACGTATTATACTACATCTTGCTCTAAGAAGTATGTACAAAATATACATGCATACGAGCGTTGACTGAATAATATAAAGACAAGCTCCCCTTATGGACCTTTGAGAGACGACTAAAATTGTTCGCGAGCTAGCGCCCCCTCAGTAATTCTGGCGGCATATTCAAGAAGCTTATGGAAAATATTGAAACTCGCTAGATCTGTGATGCGATTATCGACTGGAATAAACCGTTTCCGTGATGATACGTCAGAGTAGGTAGTTACAGGAATCGCAAATATCCCCGAGCCCACGCACGTGTTTTTACCGGCTCCGTAGCATGTAGCTCACAGTTATATAAAATAAAGATGATTGATGATGACTGTAATTAATAAATGATGCGAATTGAGAACACGTGTTCACGCAATCCCAAGCTTTCCTACTTCGTTCTACGAGACATGATGGTAATATGAAGAATTAACTCCAAAATGAGTCACTGAGGCGTGAATATACGTTAGATCGAATTCGTAAGCAACGCTTCTTATAAGTACCAGCAATTGAATAACACGATAAGAAGATATGCGTTGGTTTAAATAAATATGTTTTCCACTGTATAAAACACATTTGGAGTAAATCACAATTACGTAAATGAATGAACAGAATTTATGGCTGTATTATTTATGGCATAAAACACGCGATCCGTGGTCGAATCAGCTGAGTCGAGAAAAAAAAAACCAATCGGAACTAACCACCTTCTTTCCGTTTCCCAGACAACACCTATTCTCAATTAATTAACAGAACATCGCTGATTCCAGATCGATATGAAAAGCGTTGTGATGTCTCAGGGTGCTGGTTCAGAACGACGGAAGATTATACTGTTATGCTACACAAAGTCACACAGCTCTTGAATATTTTTAGATTGAACGGAATAACATTTTTTTCTTTTTATTCTGCAACAAAGATTGACTGCAGAATAAAAATGCGAATTGCAGTTAAGACAAAAGTTATAAATTTTCTAAACACATTGATAATAAACTATGATTGTGTATTGTAACGTGCCAGGCCTACCCAGGCCTGTGCCGTTACAATTCAAACCAAAGCGAGCGTGCACACGGCACCACACTGTCAACAACTACGCTGGCCTGAGTGACGTCACGACGGATATATAAGTCGCGACGCCACTCAGACCAGCAGCAATACACGGCATAGCGCCTGATTGGCTCACTCTCTCTTCAGTAACGTGTCTCCGAGGCAAAGCGCCCGGAGAGCTATTAGAATCACTTCATTTTTTGAATAATAATTAAAATTATATTATTTCGGTCGAGTCACTTTATTAATACTTAGAATCCATTTTCTTTCTTTGCTCAAATTATACAACACATACTCTCATTTCAAACTTAGCCTATCCATGGTAATCAAACCTAAACCCAAACAAAAACACTGTTTATATTAGTTTTATATTTAGTTTTATAGATTTCGGTTGCAACCTTAGGGAACAATTTTGTTATTATTTCATATTATTTCTTGTACGTATTTTATTTTCCTTTTTGTTCACGCAAATGGTTTTGCATTAAAATCTAAGTTAAAGCATACGACGCAGGCTTCTTTACCCCGAGTTTTCCTTATACATCGCGGCTTATTTCCACCTTAGCTAGAAGACAGCTTTGGCGAGTTTACTCGCCCAAGTCTGCGACAGCCTTGGTGTGTGTCAAGCGCACCCAGGTCTGAGGGAGGCGGCTTCGGAGTTTTCTACTCCCAAGTCCGCGATTAGAAGATCAAGGCATCCTTGGTGTGCAGTTGCACATCCAGGTATGTAAAGGCGGCTTTGGAGTCTTTCACTCCCAAGTCCGCGACCAGGGAAACTTGGCATCCTTGGCGTGCATCTGCACACCCAGGTATGCACTGGCGGCTTCGGAGTCTTCTACTCCCAAGTCCGCATTAGAAACCCGTCAGACTAGATTCGATAGAGCGGCTCTAAACATTATTAGATAAAAAACTCACAATAACTTCGTGTTTGCGCCACTCCCGTGACGCAAACAACATCAAAAAAGTTACAGTATATTTCCCGAGTCTCGATTACCTACTGTTCATCTTTTACGGACTGCGAGTTGCTTCTCATATATACATTAGGGTGCTTTTTTTTGGGGGACTATTTTTTTTTTTCGCTCCCGGCCCGAAATGTTGTTGGAAATGCTAAAAAAGAAGTTCTCTCAAAATATAAGCCCTTAATATTAATATTAAGTACTCTTCCAGAACATGAAAAGATTTCTCATTTAAATTACGTGGGAATTAGGATTTTTTTTTTTCAAAATTCTATAACTCGGTGGCATTTCATGCTATTATATCGCGGAAAGTTGAAAATTACTCAGCATTAAGCGCCCTACAAAAGTGCCCATTGCGACTTAACTGTAACTCACACTAAAGTCAAATTTTGTAGGCATTTCTTGTATTTTTAGTGATCTGTACTGTCTCACGGGTGTGAGTTACAGTTAAGTCGCAATAGGCACTTTTGTAGAGCGCCTAATGCTGAGTAATTTGCAACTTTCCGCGATATAATAGCATAAAATGCCACCGAGTTATAGAATTTTGAAAAAAAAAAATTCCTAATTCCCACGTAATTTAAATGAGAAATCTTTTCATGTTCTGGGAGAGTACTTAATATTAATATTAAGGGCTTATATTTTAAGGGAACTTCTTCTTTAGCATTTGCAACAAAATTTCGGGCCGGGAGCGAAAAAAAAAAATAGTCCCCAAAAAAAAGCACCCTAGTATAATATATACATATATTATATACCGAAACGTTTTTATTTTTACTCCTTGTGAGTAATTAATCCGATATTCAATTATTCGTTTTTATTGATTACTTTGTCTTATATCTCTGGGCTACT
Source organism: Tenthredo amoena (assembly GCA_963966615.1). Lineage (NCBI taxonomy): Eukaryota > Metazoa > Arthropoda > Insecta > Hymenoptera > Tenthredinidae > Tenthredo > Tenthredo amoena. Next base: position 2,068,619 of record OZ016486.1, on the reverse strand, counting down.
TAATCAAACCGACATACGATTCGATAGTTTGATTTTACTTCTCTGTAGAAAATGAATTAATAAATATATTAATTTAATCAGATTTCATAAAAATATTACAATCAATAATTGCGGCTTCGGAGCGATAACTCGTCAGCGTTAATTATATGATTTTCGTTGATTGAGATATGAAATATAGGTTGCAGCCTCAGGGGAATACCCCTTAGCGTTAACCAGTGTATTTGATATATTCAAGGATTGCAGCTTCGGAGTAATAACCCGTTAGCGTTAATAGAATATTCAGAATTATAATATTGTTGCGGATTATGGTTCGCGATTATTAAGATAATTAATTGTGGGTTCCCGAAAGAAATAAGTTGAACAGGAAACGAAATAATTGGAAATAAATATTGGTTGTATTCAGGAAAATACACGTCCGTTTAAGCCCAAAGCTAAAACAAGACTGTTTTGTACAATAATGCGGTTGTGATTAGAAACCGCTATCTTTTATCAAATGTTGACATCTTTTATTTAGATGACTACTAGACCTTGTAAATTAAATATGAGGGGTGTTTTTCGACCTTTGTAACAATATGTTTGCCCTTGGGGTTATGAGCCAGGATGGTCCTGGCACAGGTCCATATGGCGAACACCTCAGCTTGAATCACTGAGGCCGTGGGCCCCAGAGCGAGCGAAATGCGCGTCCTGGGTCCTTCGCTCCACACACTGGCCCCAGCTCCTGTGTTCGTCTTGGACCCGTCTGTGTACCAGGCGAGCCCTTGTGGTTTGAGCAGGTTGTCCCGGTCGTCCATCCATGACTGCCTGTTCGGTGCCTCCACCTTATATAACGGGTCGAACTGGTCACGGTTGGGGCAGTGATCCCCGCGTTGGGATGGGTCTACCTAAGGCGTCCCCTCTCTCAGCAGTATCGTCGTGTGTCCCACGCCCGTCCTCTTCCAGTGACCCTGTTGCCATAGGCGCAGAGCGGCCCTCCAAGCCTCAGCCGCCGCCGTGAGAGGGGCGGGGGGGGGGGGGGGGGGGGGAGGTGGTTCAGGAGTGCCCCTATAGCGAGCGTTGGCGAGGTTCTAAACGCCCCCGTTATTCCTAGGCCCACTAAGCAGACGGAAACAGTGGATGGACATTTGATAAAAGTATCTCAACCAAATAGAGAATTGAGTTTGGATACGATGTTGGCGATTCGTTGGTCAGTCGAAGAGGACCCGACAAAGCCTGCAAAACAGATCGCACAAGAAATCGGGGTGTCGAAGACGTCGGTGATGAAGGTCTTGCGTGTAGCTGAATACAAGTCGTACAAGATACAAGCTCACCAAGAACTTTTACCTGGTGACGCAAAACGACGAATGGTCTGCAAAGAAATGCTGAATCTGTTTGACGAGAATCCGGGGATTAGAATATGCTTCAGTGACGAGAGCACAGTGTTTTTGGTTGGCAATCCAAACCGTCAAAATACCAGGATATGGGCGCAACATAATCCACATGTATTCGTGCAAAGTGGTACGCAGTACCCCGTTAAGGCTGTAAAGGGGGTCCGGCCATTTTTTATCGACCGTTCGCAGCGCTGCTACGCTTCAAGTTTTCGAACTAAACTCGTTAGGACCGTGCTGATACAAAATATGGGTGCAAATTAGAGGACCCCAAATTTCACACAATTTGCTGTCAATTAAGAATATTTCCTAAATCTAAATTCTTGCGTATCTACAAACAACCTCGCAGCCAATATTTCACAATACATGAATTATCTGTGAACTGGGTACATCAAAATTGATGACACATTAAACTTCAATCCGGTAATTCTACTTGCAATTATCGTCCAGAGAATTCTAAATTTCCAATCAAACGTCTGATTCTTTCAATAATTACAATTAAGAACATTACAGTAATTGCGAGTATATGAAAAAATAGTGACATATCATTTTTAGTTTATTTATCTTGACTGTGACGGCAGCTACTCTGCAGCGTCACAACTAATATGAGGTTTTGAATGATCCGCATAGTCAAAATGAATAAAAGATACACTACATTACACATTAGATAATAATAGCTTAAATTTCCATGCATTTTAACATATACGAGCTTTAATTGCATAGATTCAATCAAGGAGTGCAATATGTTATGCGAAGACAGTGCATACACAGTGTTGCGCATGATAACGCATTTGATAATTTATCTGGACACGAATTCGTTTATATGAAATTATACCTGAACTTATATGACATTTTATGCATCGAATTCTATAGTTTGTCTACATGTATCATGGAAACGATGAATAACTGAACGTTCAAGGCATGCAAGAATTCTGTCTCAGAATTGAGAAAGAGTTGTGCGAAGATACTTCATTATTTATTCTATCACTTATGTCAGTTGAACTCGCGAGTTTATTATCTTCTTAGGGGGAATTCGAATATTTGAATCGATTGAGGTGACCATAGTTATGTGTAAACTAGGAACTGAGTCAACTTGTCCTCATAAGAGGGTCTGCGACTGAAACTTTTACAAGAACCATTTAATTTTTCGCAAATTAATGAAAAAGGTCCAGTGGAGAAATGCTTTCTACAATTTTTGGAATGTGGAAGTATATGTATCGGAACATAAATCCCAATTATTTGCAATGCTATCGTATGCGCAGAGAACCTTTTACAGAAAGTCTCCTATGTATTGCTGCGAAGGTTCCCTGCGGTGAAATTTCACGGCAGAAGGTTGAATTATTTTTTGCATACAAATACACTATGAAGTGAGAATTGCAATAAGTGTTTCTTGATTGGACCGTTTATAGTCATTTGTAAAAATAAAAATTCACTTTTATCGAAGTTTCAGTGGCGTTTCCCGATACTTGGATAAAGAATGAAAATGCACAGTAGTTTCATCTAACATGCCTATGTTACGTAAAATTAGGTAAAAAATGCGCAACACAGTTTATGCACTTTCACACTATTGAGCACGGACAGTTTGTTTACGAGTATGATTCTAACCTACAAATTATTTATTGAGTAGTTTAATTGGCAGCTAATTATGCCTACGATTCGAGTATACTACTATTGGCGCCTATCCCGAATTTTTGTCTGATTTTCTGTGCTCATCATCAACGATAATCTGCAGAATTGATTTTCATAACCTCTGAGCAGATTGCTAACAATCGTGGAACGAAATCCAAATTCTGTGGCATATTCATGTAGCGCACTGTTTCAAGCCGCCATAGTGTGCGTTTTGTATAAGATGGAAATGTGTGTGATTGTGTGAGTGAAACAGACGGGGCCTTCGGAAATTTGTATTCGGCTATGAGTCCCGACAGTTTCAGTCAACGAGCCAATAGTAGCGCCATCTTTTGGCGATAAATTTTCGCCTGCTAAATTCTCCGATCGTAGACAGTTTTACAACTTGGGATGGTGATTGAACTATTTCTACTGTAATATCGTTGTGGGTGAAATAGTGCTCAGTACTAGTCGAGTGCGAGAAATCATTATATCGCTCAAATTAGATGTCACTCGTCTCACTCGGCAGCCATGTTTACTGTGTCAGTGTGTGTGTATCCATGTGCCAGCTGTCACGAGGATATTATATAAAGATTTTATCAGAAGTTCAGGCTTATTTGTGGCTAACCTCCGCTATTTCACCCAAAACAATTTTAATCAAGGAACATTTCGTACACATCAGATTTTCGAAATAATTCTTTATTCTCGAAACTTCAGCAGGCAAAATTCACTCGTAGGTGTGTACATATGTATGTGCCGTTACCCCCACCACGGGACCCCCCTCGACAGCCTTAAAGTCAATGTTTGGGTTGGCATGATTGACCACCACATTATCGGGCCTTTATCCATAAATGGAAATCTCATCGGACAAAGATATCTTGTGACTAGCTCTGTGAATGCTGCAAAATTATTTTGAGCGGAAGGCTGACTTGTCTTCTAATCTCAGGGTGTTTTTGGATTTTGATCTAAGCCCTAAGGGCCTACTTATTATTTCTTAGGAATAAGGGAAGGTGGTTCCATTCAAGTAACATGTTTAATAGGAATGATGGTTTTATTTTGTGTGAGAAGTGAATAATCTATACCTAGTGCTTTGGTCCGTATGACCGCCAATCTGGCCTTCATATATTTAATTTAATGATAACACGTTATGACATGGATACGTCTTTCGACGAGGAGGTGTTTTCTCATATTTGATACTCTGATATTGAGTTTACGGTTGCCTTCATTGGAATACGGACTTTTATGTGTTAGTTGTTTCCAGTGTTGCCAATTTAGTGATTTTGTCGCTGGATCTGGAGTTTTCGAAGAGCCCGCGGAGACTTTTGCAAGAAGTTTGCGACACGTCGAAACGTTCGTGATTTTCAAAATATGTTTGCCGATTTCTGGAGATTTTTATTTTTTTAAATAACTGGAGATTCATGGAGATTTTCAAGGATAGTTAAAGACTGTCGTAGAATTTTTCAATTTATACTTACGTGACGACCATGAAAATGCACGTATATCGTATATCATCACTGAATTCTATAGTTCAGTGTATATTATACATTTCTGGATCATGCAGGCCGCGCCACCTATTTGGGTAAACCGGTAGCGCGACGATCGCCGCAAGCGATACGAAATGCGAGCGATACGAGAAACGTATTTAGCTACGGCTACGAGAGACGAGAGTCCGGCAGTGCGTATAACAAACAAACCAACTAAACCGATATAACCTCTCTTTCTTTAACATTCCTCAGTCCTCACTCCTCACACATCACTTCGCTGATGCCGGCTTTCGTGATACATCAAACCTGCGACGGAATCCACAAGTAAATGAGCATTCGGCCTTCGACCTTTCAGATATTTCAAATGTTTAAGAGCATGTACTACTTGACATAAGTGCGAGAGAGATAGCTGCAATTTTCGGACAGAGTTTTCTCAGAGATAAATAATATTCAGAGCAAAATAAAAACGTCAAGCTCTGCGTCAGTGAATTCTCGAGGGCATGACGTTTTGTTTTTCTTCAAAATCTTGGGGATGTGAAACACCGACGGCCGGTATCACAAACTGTCCGGATTTTTTTACGGGTGCTCTGATATTTTGGAAAAATGCAAAATCTTACAGAATACGTCTTCGAATTCTAAAACAGATCGTTTACATGCTCTCAAGTAATTGACACATGGTAAATTTTCATATCTTTTTTCAATTAGTGCCTCCTCAATACACGCAAAAGTATAGAAAAGACTGGGAGAAATTGGAGGGAACGAAAGGATGGCTCGAACCATGTACCTCCGACTCATCACGGGCGTACTATAAATATTGCAAGGTCTTGCTAAATGCTAAGCTAGGGGATCTTCTCAAACACGGGCAGACCCTAAAGCACGTTGCAGCATCAAGGCCATTTTCGAGCAAAAGACGACAGACAATACCGTTTCAGCCCATCGATACTATTACAAAAGAACAACGCAAAGAAGCTCAACTTTCTCTCTATGTCGCCGTCCACGCAACAATCGCTAGCGTCGATCATTTAAGCGATCTCCACAAAGATACGCCCTTCAATATAAACTTACATAGAACCAAATGCACAAACGTGATAAAGAATGTAATAGGACCGTATTTTTACGAGGCGCTCGTCGAAGACATTGGTAATGGGTATTACAGTTTATTGATCGACGAATCCACCGACATTACGGTAAACAAAATGCTCGGTATTGCCATTCGATACTATAGCGTTGTACAAAAGAAAATCGTATCGACCTTTTTAAGTTTGATTCACATCGAGGATGGCATGGCGGAGACTATTGTAGATGCAATAAAAAAATATTCATCGATGTAGGATTGCAATTGATCAATATGCAAGGTATTGGTACCGATAATGCATCGGCGATGGTAGGGGTGAACTCAGGCGTTCACGCGCGATTGAAGAAAGATGTACCGCATCTAATATTAATTCGATGCGTGTGCCACTCACTCCAGCTTGCCGTCTCGAAGGCGACCGAAAATACGCTGCCTCGAAACATTGAGTTTTTGATTAAAGAGACATATAACTGGTTTTCACATTCGTCCATACGACAATTGAATTACTCGCTGGTGTATCAAACGTTAAACGATGGCCAAGAGCCTTTAAAAATGTTGCGAGTCGCGGAAACGCGTTGGTTATCGATCGAGCCTGCTGTCAAGCGAATCTTGGACCAATGGTCAGAGTTACAAACTCATTTCGAAATTACCCGAGTTAAAGACAATTGTTATACGGCAGAGATGTTGCATTCAATGTATCGCGACAAGCAAAACTTCGTTTATCTTAGTTTTTTGCACCCTATTTTGAACTTGGTGCAAACAACAAACAAGAACTTCGAGTCGAAAGTGGCTGATCCGACGAAGCTCCTCTCTGATATAAAAAGACTTTATTCGATTGTTGCCAACAAGATCATCCTTCCGACGGCGAGAATCGATATTTTTGAGCATGACCTTGAAAAATACTTAGATCCTTCGCCTGCTTTGGGCTACGCATTTGAATCTTCGTGCTCAGAGAATGGAATCGTCGGACAAGAAAAAGAAAATTTGAAATCAAGATGCGTTTCGTTTCTAATCGTTCTAGCGCGAGAACTGAAGAATCGTTTACCCGACAACGTCAAGATTTTGGGGCGCATGAATGCTTTTTCTGTGGCCGAATGTTTAAAAGCAAACAAACTTCCGATCACAGATTTGGCTTTGTATCGCGGCATAAAAGATGCGACTACTATCGCTCAAATCGAATTGGAATGGGACCATATTCGTCACGTTAAGTGGGGTGAAACACAAGACACCGAAAAATTTTGGATCGAAGTAACAAATTTCAGAGACGCTAGTGGACAAAATCCTTTTGAACACGTAGTTGATTTGGCCTTCAAGGTTCTATGTCTTCCTCACTCTGATGCTGACATTGAGCGAGTTTTCAGCCAGATGAATTTGATTAAGACGAAGTTACGGAACAGAATGAAGCTCCCGTTATTGAACAATATATTGCATATTCGATTCGGACTGAAAAGGCTCGATGCTTGCTGCAATAACTACACTCTACCAGAAAGAGTATTGAAAAGCATCGGTAATATGAAAACGTACGAAAAGTCAGCGCCAGAGTCTCACGAAACCCACGAACCGGAAGCGGAAGAGATATGCTAGTTGTTGCTATAATATATAGATCACTCGGCCGGGACTCCATATATTAATACGATATGAATGCGTAACGTAAAACGCTACGTTTATTTGTGCGAGCCGACATATATGAATGTACTTCATTGTTTTATATTTTTTAACTTTATTATTTTTTCTAATATGTTTCATACTTCATTGTTTTATAATTTTTAACTTTATTATTTTTTCTAATATGCCAAAGACGTTGCATATGCACAGAACTGAAATATAATTAATAAATATTTATCAAAGAGTATATTATAATAGTTTATTATGTTACATTCCGCACTGGACATATTTTATATGTCTGCAAGTTAAAGGCTCGTTCTATAAAAAATCTACGTACTACGTGGACAAAAAAAGCATTTTCTGGTGAATATTTGGAGATTTCAGAGAATTATGCATCTCGAGATTTCTAGAGATTTTTCAAACCTCGTACAGAGACATATCTCCTCATCCACTAGTTGGCAACACTGGTTGTTTCAACCCGATGTGTTTAACAGGTGATTTTATAGTTGCTCGATTATTTATCTTTGAATTTGAATTGAATTGACGATTACTTGTTTTGGAAATTCAATTGAAATGACAATTGCTTATCCCAGCTGAATCACTGGACAAATTACTTCAATAGTTGTAGAAGCCAAGGATCGGACAGGCAAGGGGCCGCCACCCTGCTAGCTTCACCCCTGCGTTCTTAAGCTGGACCTATGCTAATAAAATCCAATAGGAAATTAAAGTAGTCGGATAGGCGGGAGGCCGAAGCAAACTGCTGGCTTCTTACTTTAATATCTCTAGAGAGAACTGGCTCTAATTGGACACGATTTTACGCCGGGCCTCATCATTTCTGGTCCTTACTTTAATAGCGAGAGAGGTTCTTATTGAGGTGGCCTACGGACCGCCGAGTATTTGGCGACTTGCTTTTTCTATAAGGTTTACAGCATTAGTGGTAGGTGGCGTGCGCCTTACAAGCTATTTTATATATTGATATGTGAGCCATTCCACGTCAAACCGGACACCTTTTTGATCTCGATGTTTCCGATTTCGTTCCAATTTTTTTAACGGGTTCTTTGGAACAAATAAATTCATCAAACAATTTTTTTTTTTCCGCCCCTATTTTCCAAGTTACATAGGGGTGAAATTCACGAAAAACGGTCAAAAATCGAAAACATACTCCTCTTCAAACGGTCATATCTTTGGCTGTGTTTGTCCTAGAGACTTCTTTCAAGAACCATTTTGAAGCTATTGAATGGCGCTATTATTATATATTTATTGAATTCTGCGATAAAGAGCGATTCTATTTGTTATAAACAAATATATTATTCAAGCGTGGTTCTCGCCGAGAAAAAAATTCCCAAAAAAATATGAGCGTATTGCTTGATCAATTCCCTATAGAACCGGTAAGTTGCAGAATGGAACTCTGATGGAAACTATGTTAAAACGATTTATTTATAAGCGACGGCGCGCGCTGCCGCTGAGAGACCTAGCTCGGGTACGTATAGCTCGCGTAAGAAAGAAATGGTGGGCATGTAGATCTATATTAAAAAAATTCACCATGTCAGAAAACAACGGATATCATATTAGTTTGTTAAATACCTAACTAACAATAAGTAAATCATGATCCTGAATCTGACATAAAGATCCCTTAGTCACATTATGGCATATACTATAATACCTGAATTGATAAATACACTATGAATAATTCAATAGAAGTTTGGTTTATTCATATAATTGCTTCTATAACTGTTGAAGTTAAAGCAAAAATATAAATAATTATATCATTGTTAAAGTTAGCTGAAAGAAATACTGGGGCAATTTTTTGTAAATTAGGAAAGATTATTAGAAATTTTAGGGCGGTTTATTTAGAAACAACGGCCTGCACTGAATTTTTGGTATCAGAGTATCTCTTACATTAGTTAATAATTTATTTTTCGTTTGTGGCAGAATACAATGAAATGTCAGTGTACCACGAACTAATTTAGCTTTTCCAAAACGAGGCTGCAATGCAGCTACTGCCCTTTGGTAATCGTCTTTAGTGAAGAATTCTAAATCAGTATTTTTAATATTTTTGATATTCTGCGCCCATAAGAAAAAAATCGTGTATTTATTGGTTCCTGCAAGGATTCCAGACTTGCTTGAGCTGCTAGTCTTTAAAGGGCTCCTTCCAAGCCACTAACAGAAAAATAAATTAATGCGACTAACAAAAAATGAATTAATAGGCAAGTCAGTAGAGGCCGTTGTTTCTAAATAAACCACTAATTGTAAGCAACTATCACGACTTCCAAGTATTATACATATATGCCATAATGTGACTAGGGGATCTTTATGTCAGATTTAGGATCATGATTTACTTATTGTTAGTTAGGTATTTAACAAACTAATATGATATCCGTTGTTTTCTGGCATGGTGAATTTTTTTAATATAGATCTACGTGCCCACCATTTCTTTCTTACACGAGCTACATGTACCCGAGCCAGGTCTCTCAGCGGCAGCGCGCGCCGTTGCTTATAAATAAATCGTTTTAACATAGTTTCCATTGGAGTTCCATTCTGTAACTTACCGGTTTTATAGGGAATTGATCAAGGAATACGCTCATATTTTTTTGGGAATTTTAAAGCGTGGTTCTCGCCTAGAAAACCACGTTTGAATAATATATTTGTTTATAACAAATAAAATCGCTTTTTATCGCAGAATTCAATAAATATATGATAATAGCGCCATTCAATAGCTTTGAAGTGGTTCTTGAAAGAAGTCTTTAGGGCAAACTTTTTGATTTATTTTGTCCGGTTTGACGTGGAATGACTCATGTGTGTCTTATTTATGCTACGTTACAATTATCCCCACAGGAAAGTGATTCCCGAAGACATTGTTCTTTCCTTATGTTCGGAAGAACTTTACTGTATATTCTTACGGCATAGGCTAATCGCTAATTGACAATTTTTACGTAAATGAGGTATAAAAATAACAAAAAAATGAAAAATCCTCAAACGAAGGTGTAAAAGTCTAGTGGAAAAAGTTTGTACATAGAAAGAAAAACGGAAACTTATTGTCTAGTAAAAGTATTGAAGTATATGCATATGTATCTAAAGATATAGGTAGATAAGAGAGTATAATTCGGAGGGACCTTATGGTGTACCCTTATACACAAGTTTACGGCTGATCGACGATCGGCGTGTGAATGAAATACGAGACCCAAAAAAAAAAAAAAAGTGAAACTTTTTGAATGCAGGTTTTAACGTTCAGTGTAAAAAAGTTTGTTCATAAAAAAGAAAACGAAATCTTGTTATCTAGTTAAAGTATTAAGACATAGGAACCTATCAATATGTATTGTAACGAGCAATTTTCCTACCCGGAGGAAACGAATAGAAAAATAAACCCCGCACAAAGCACACCAACGTGATTACACTCAAACTAGGTACACGAAATAAGCGAAAAGAAAGAGAGATAGTGTTGGGCGCCAGGCACACGAATGTGCCAGATAAGAGAAAGCGAGACGGCAAGGAAAAAAGAAATCGAAATAAGCCACAAACAAAACTCAACTCAAAACGGTAACCGACTAGTGAGCAAGAGAGGGGAACGTGGGGGCCTAGAAATAACACACTCCAAATATACGGTAAAAAAGAAATAACAAAATATATTCTCGAATCACTCAGGCAATACAATGTAAAATAAACCAAAAGAAATACACTTGTACTTTCGCACCGAGCGAAGGAATAACCAAAAATCCAAAACAATAAAATAAGATAACAAAACTAGGTAATCCCGATTTCGCGAGGCGTCTGACTACCGCCACTACGAAAACCAGAGCTAGGCCCGGCGTTGGCTAAATCAAGAGCACGCTGAAATCGGTACGAAACAGAACGGTACGAGAAGTCTTCCCCAGAGCAATACGGACTAGTCTAGAATAAAAGATTTTAAGCCTAATTATCCCAGTCCAAGAAAAGATGAAGAATGACCACGACAACCCGTCTATGGCGGAATCTAAAATCAGCCGTTAGGCGGCAACAAGGCAAATCAATGCGCTTGGAGACGGATGGTCGAGGTCTAACAGAAAAGAAAAGCCTGCCTTTGATCGGGGACGTAACCCAGCGCGGCGGCACGGAAAGAAAACACAAAAAAAAAAGGAAAGCTGAAAAGAGATAGTACACAAAAAAAAGAAAGCAAAGAAAATTAAAAAAGCGCAAAAAAAAAAGATAAAACTAAGAGAAGAACTAAACGTAAGAGAACTTAAAACTACGGTAAGGTAAGATAGTGACTCAATGTTGCCACGTCCACAGAAATGTCTGTAGATCTCCAGATATTTTAGAAATGATACAGAACACAGATTCTGTTAACTAAATGCACAGAAATATAGAATTTTGTACAGAATTCCCAAGACTTTCTCTTCCAGACTTTTCACAATGACTTATGTTTACAGGGTGCTATTTGTGTCGGTAAGAATAAGGTAGGTAGATGTATGTAGGTAGACTTATGGCAGCACTATCGCGTTATCGTTTCGCGTGAATTCTAGTATTCTTATTGTTCATGCCACTGAACCGCGCAAACATTTGAAATCTGATTTATTCCGAATCAATTGTTTGCAACCGCATCGGCTATATCCACAAAAATTGTTATTTGATGGTAATTTATTGCAATAAATTGTGAATATCGCTCATTTTCGATAAATTTGTGGTGACTCAAAACAGCGGTAAGTACAATAAGCTTTGGACTTACTCCCGAGAGTTTTAATTTTCAAACGCTCAAGATTTTGTTATTAAACTTTTCGTTATAGCTACACATCAATGGCCGATTCCGCCAATGATTTCTCGTCTTCAAATGAAACCCGAGATAATGCAGCTTCAGCCAAAAGGCGGAAGCGAACAAAATACGTACAAAAATTTAGTTCTGATTTGGAAGTCTGAAGCATTATTCAAATCTTGGCTCAGAAGAAGTAAGAAAGGAGGCGACTTCTTTAACTGCACGATCTGCGATAAAGATTACAGTACGCGTGGAGGAAGAGCTGACTTGAAGAAACACATGGAAGGCATTAAACACGTAGCCAAAGCAAAGGCTATTAAAATACAACAGCCCATTCATGAGAGATTCGGGGTACAAACCAAAGAAGTTGCTCAGGTAAAAAAAGCTGAGATCAAATTAGCTGCTTATTGCGTGGAACATAACATCGCGTTCAATGCGATTGATCATCTTCCGGATTTGATCAAAAGCATTTGCCCCGATTTTGTAATAGCCCAAAAATTATCTTGCAGCAGAACTAAATGCACCAAAATAGTGCAAAATGTTACAGGGCTGTATAGTTTCGAAGAGCTGGTAAAATCTCTGCAAAAAACTAAATTTTCACTTATTGTGGATGAGTCGACAGATGTCAGCTCTGTAAAACATCTAGCATTGGTTGCCAGATATTCACGTGATGGTCAAATCCTTGATCAATTTTTAGGCCTTATTAAAGTATCTGATACTACATCTGATAACTTGTATACAGTCATAAAGCAGTTTTTTAGTGATAATCAGATACCTTACCAAGATAACATGATAGGATTTGCTGCAGATACCACAAATAATATGTTTGGAGTGCGTCACTCACTTGCCACATTATTTAAGAAAGACATACCAGACTTATTTTTAATGAAGTGTATATGCCATTCGTTTGCCTTATGCGCAAGTTATTCATGCGAAAAACTACCTCGTATAGTTGAAGATGTAGCAAGAGACGTGTACAACTATTTAAGCCATAGTTACAAACGAAAAAGTCTGCTGCAGGAATTTCAAAAATTTGTAGAGGTGAAGCCGCACAAGATTCTTCAGCCAAGTCAAACACGATGGCTGTCTCTCCATCAAGTAGTTAAAAGACTACTAGAGCAATATAAAGCTCTAATATTATACTTCACCGATGCGGTTCTAGTAGATGAGGTCCTTGCAGCAGAAATGATTTTATCACGGTTGAGGGAACCTTACGTAAAAATGTATTTGCAATTCTTGGACTACATTTTGCCTTATTTTAATGACTTGAACAAGCTTATGCAATCTGAAGAAACGTCTATCCACTTATTGTATGACCGAGTTTCATCAGTTTCTAAATCCCTTTTGAGCTGCTTTGTAAAAAATGACCACCTTACGAAAACTAAAATAGCTGAAGTAGATTTTAAAGACCCACGTAATTATCTTCCGATTGAAGATATGTATCTCGGGGCAATATTGTCAGTGGAAATATGTCAGGGGAGCCATGGACTATCGTCTGCTGCATTGTTAGATTTTAGACAAGGATGCATGCAGTTTTATATTGAAGCTTGTATTCAGATACAAAAGAGATTCAATTTTCAGGATGAAACAGTCAAAATCATCCGAAATCTCTCCATGCTTCATCCAAAAAATGTTATTGAAGGCAATGAACCTTCAATATCAAAACTCGCGGCCCACTTCCCCAATTTAATATCTCAGTCCAAACTAAATACGTTGGATCGAGAATGGAGAGAACTAAAGAATTCAGAATTCAATTTTCCAACTGAAGTACGTGAGTCCAAAAAAATAGTACAATATCCTAAGATAGCCGAATTTTGGATTCAAGTCAGCGAAATAGAATGTGGAGACGGTGAAAGGAAATTCCATACTCTTACATCTTTTGTGATGTATTTACTATGTCTACCACATTCGAGTGCATGTGTTGAGAGAATATTCTCTCAAATCAATATTAATAAAACTAAATTGAGGAATCGTCTTGACACAGATTCTATAAGCGGCATTCTTCATACGAAGGCATTAATGAAGAATCACAAATGTTTCGAAATTCCGATCTCTACAAATTTGTTAAGTAAACATAAGGACTCTATGTACGATAGAAAAAATAATGCATGAGGGCTTGTTATTTTTATATAGTTATTATATTACAATCCATAAGAATTCAGAATTGATTTCGGTATACGTATCGTGCGATTAAGCAAAATATCTCCATAAGTATTTTTCTTGCGAAACTTTATAAATTTATTTTATTGTAGATTAAGTAAAATGTTAAAAGTGTTGAACAATTCTAGGTATGAATTATTAATTTATCACTGTAAAAAGTTTGTGAAAGCTAGTTATTAAAGATTAAATGTATATTATGTCATGTGTTTTAACTTTTTCACGTATACATTATATGTATACCGGTGGGAATTTTGAATTTTAAATCTCGCGCATAATACCTGAGCACCTATAAGAAAATACACAGAAATATACAGAATTTCGGTGCGACATCTACCGAGCTTTGGGATTCAAGTAGTGGCAACGCTGTAGTGACTCGACATTGGCCGAAGGCAGTCGGTACCGGAGTGACGTAGCGCAGCGCTGCTCGGCGAAACGGGGAGGGGGAAGCCTCTCCGCACACGGCATGTCGCCGCACCTAGAGCGTAGAATATGTCGAATTTTCGGGCCGGGAGGTAAGAGCGGCAATCAAGGCTGGCGGCTACAGCCCTCTCCCGGCCGGTAGGTGACGAGGCTGCTTACACGGAAGCATGACGTAGGTGCGGGTACTAGTGCCGCGGCATCGAGGACATTCCCCCGGTGTTCCAGCGACCTTGGTGCCTCCCGCGTCGTCCTGTTGCCGGCGAGAGCTGCTTTAACAACAAAAAAAAAAAACTTACGGCAGACAAAAGAGTTAGAGTTAAAATATTGACTCCGTCGCTCTGGGGAGAAATAGAGAGGTGGTCGCAGTACGGCACGGCAAGGTTGCTCACGTTGTAGGGTGGAGGCGAGGTCCGTGGCGGATATGAAATCCACCACTTACAGAATATAAAGACGTAGGAAAATAACAAAATATATATATTGTTACAAAGGTCGAAAGACATCCCTCATATTTAATTCGCAAGGTCTAGTAGTCATCTAAATAAATGATGTTAACATTTGATAAAAGATAGCGGTTACTAATCACAACCGCATTATTGTAAAAACAGTCTTGTTTTAGCTTTGGGCTTAGACAGACGTGTATTTTCTTAAATACAACCCAATATTTATTTCCCATTATTTCGTTTCCTGTTCAACTTATTTCCCTCGGGAACTCACATATAATTATCTTAATAATCGCGAACCATAATTCGCAACACTGGTGTCAGAACTGAGGATCTTGCCCGAGATCGATAAGTTGAACTTTCTGAAATAATTCGAATTAATTCGAAAACATAATGTCCTCTCGCCGACGGGCTTCAAACTCTGCTAACGACGAACCCGCTGCTTCGACTTCGGGACCAGCTGGTACCCAGCTATCTTCACCACAATTGCCGTTCGATATGGTCGAACGCCTCCTCCAATCTATGGCAGCCCAACAACAGGCCAATCTCCTTGCACAACGCGAACGCGAAGAACGCGATGCGGAACGTCAACGCGAACGAGAAAAACGCAACCTGGCAGCGCTACGCGAAGAGCGTGAAGCCAACCTGCTAGCACAGCGAGAACGCGAAGAACGCCAAGCCGAGCGACAACGCGAACGCGAACGAGCCGATCGCGAAGCGAACCTTGCTGCCCAACAGGCAACCCTTTCCCTTCTTCGCGAAGGACTTCGCAGGCGATCTGAGGGCCCGGAATTGCATTTACGGACCCCTACCCCGAGCCGATCCCCTGTAGAACAGATCCCCGAACCTCCAGTTTTAAGGTCTGTTCCAGTTTATGGGGAAGCAGAACCTTCCCCTATCATTCGTAGGCCTCGGACTGGTGGAGCGGCCGTTTTTACGCCGCACACCCGTACCAATACTCGAAACGACCGCATTGGAAATACAATGCGGGACGGTAGAGCAGAGGGCCTAGACTTGACGTGTGGAGATACTCATTCGAGAGATGGGATTCCGAAGTCGCCACACGTACAAGCTTTAATTAACGATAACAATATTGATAACGAAGAAATCGTTTTGTCTCGCGCCGCGAGTGGTCGCGAAATTTGCGAAGTCCCGGTCAGAAATTCGGAAAATTTAATTGACAGGGTTCAACATAACCCCCATCCAAAAACGTATAATAATCTCAAAGTTCCTTTTTATGATGGCTCAACCCCTTGGGCCGAATATGAATGTCAGTTTAACCTCTGTTCGGAATTAAACGATTGGACTCCCATCGCGAAAGCTTCGAATTTGGCCCTGAGTCTGAGAGGTCCGGCTCTCTCAGTATTAACGACTCTTTCGGGAGAGGAAATTCGCAATTTTGATAAACTAAGCGAAAATTTAAGACTCAGGTACGGTGGTCATCACCTTAAAAAATTACATCTAACCGAACTAGAAAATAGGAAACAAATTAAAGGAGAGAGTCTCGTAACGCTCGGGCACGAAATCGAACGAATGACCAGGTTGGCTTTACCGACCTGCGATGACGAGACGAGAGACCAGATAGCTCAAAGTCGTTTCATTAACGCCATTTTCAATGCCGAATTAAAACATGCCCTGAGTCTAGCGGGGCCCCCGACTTTAAGGGATGCCATTAGGAGGGCTCTAGAAATAGAGGCCCTCAATAAACAATATTTAGCTACCGGAAAAATCAGGCGAGTTCAAAGTAACGAATCTTCTCCCGAAAAGAAGAAAAATAATAATTCAAAAAAGACCACTCCCTGGCAGCGTCGTGACCAAAATAAGGCTTCTCCCAAGACCAAAGACGATACTGAATCACCACGGTTCTGTCGTTATTGTAAGAAGAACGGTCACACGATAGATTACTGCTTTATACTTAAAAAAAGAAATTCTGAAAATAATAATTCAGACAAATCTAAAGATAATGATAATAGAGATTCGAATCAAAAATCTTGGAGGGAAAGAAACTCCTCTTCCATCCCTGAAACCACAACCCCAAAAATCTAATTTCTGGTGATTCAGAGGGACTTAAATCATCGGAAAAGTCTTATATTGGTAGTCCTGATAATATCCAATTTTTAGTTAGGAGCCTCCGTCAAACCGGGCTATACACCTGGGGCGCCGTAAATGGTGTTGATTGTCTCTGGGTTATAGATACCGGGGCTGAGGTTACCGTGGTCCGTTCGGATCTCTTAAATCCCATTTTAAATGTTTTGCCTGTTCCTTCATTGCGAACTGCTACTGGAGAAACTACTCCAGTTTTAGGTAAAACTTCTGTCCAGGTTGCTATATCTGGATTTATTTCTTCTCCTCATAAAGTTTATATAGCTGATATTGAGGATGATGGGATTTTGGGGTTAAATTTTCTGACTCTTCATGGATGCATTATTTCAACGGCTACCAATTCCTTAATTTCTGGTCGACGTGAGATTTCTCTTTTGACGACCAGACGTCTACCTTTTAAATCCTCGAGTAACGCTCCTAGGGTTCGTAGTTTAGCTCATTCTTCAGAAGATCCGGAGATTTTACTGGAAACTTCGGTTGAAGATGAGGACGATCACGAAGAAGGATCAAGAGTAGACTCTTCCATCGAAACCCTCTCACCTTTTGAAGATCTCATAGACAGATCCATGATGAATTTGGACGAACCCAATACAGAAGGTTTCGTGTCTCTATTAGGAGAATTCAAAGACTCCTTCGCTGAACCCGGAGGAGGTATTGGACGATGTACTTCGGTGAAACACAAGATCAACACCGGAGACAACGCTCCTTTTAAACAAGCTGCTCGCAGACTTCCCTTGAACGGGAGGGAAGAGGTTAACAAACTGATAGAAGACATGTTAAACAGCGGAGTAATAGAAGCCTCTTCCAGCCCGTGGGCATCCCCTATTGTTTTGGTAAACAAGAAGGATGGTTCCAAACGATTCTGTATTGATTACAGAAAGCTAAACGACAGAACTAAAAAAGATTCTTACCCCCTTCCAAAGATCGAAGAGACTTTAGATCTGCTGACTGGAGCCCGATGGTTCAGTACCATAGATCTTCAAAGTGCACTCAGAAAAAAATTAGGTTGCGATGACCAAAATTGTGTCCTGGCATAAAAATTTTAGGGTTAATATACAACCCACCAAATATTATTTAGCCATAACCAAAAAGTTTAGTTGATTTTATTATGCGTGGAAAACGAAATATTTTCATTGAGACTATTAGAAGTTTTGTCACATAATATTAAATAATTTGCTCAATGTAGTCAAGATATTCACGGGCTGTAAGATTATTTTTCTAAGTCAACCAAATCATTATATAAATATTACTAAACTATTGTGTTACATTAGGAAAACAGATTTCTAGTTGCAGCCTCATCTTGTTGCCGTCGCTAAATTGTTTGGTTGAAATTTAGTCTCATTCGTTGAATTAGTACTTAACGGTTCAAGTTATTTGGTTGGGTATGCTTGATGTTTTTTTGGAAATTGCAAAAATATTTTGTCATATTTACTAATTTAAATTATAGTTGTACACTTGTATGGTCGAGGTCGCTAAATTTTGTTGTTACAATTGATACATCATTTGGTTGTATTGGCCAAATTAGTATTTGACATCCGGAGTATTTGGTTAGGTCGCTTAAATTAGTTTCTTATTACAGACGTGATTCGTCTGTGTTACTAAATCATTTTTTTGACGTTGCAAACATGAATAAACGGGTTACGCCGAAAAGGGTATACAAATGAAAACACTAAAAATTCCAAGGAATGTATTCATTTTTAATTATTAAGTGACATATTAAATAAATGATAAATTATATCGTACATACATATTTTAACCCTTCGGCGGATGTTAAAATGTTTGATGGGAATGGATCGGATTGTATCGCAGCAAAAGGAATACAAGACCACTCATCTAATAATCGCACTTCGTACGCAGCAATGTGTGCATTCAATCCAATCGTTTCCACACGTTGCAGAACAAAAAATACATTTTTCGAGTCGTCTATAAAAATAAAATGTATCAAACCCCACATTGGTAACATGCCACCACCTGCAATCTTCAAAATCATTTTCGCCTTATAGAGAATGTTATTTCTCTTTAGCCAACTAAATCCGGAGGAGGAATTAAGTAAGAAATTCTTGAATTTCTCATAGTATGGTAGGGTTCGTACAGCATTTCCTGACAGTTTACGGCCGTATAAAGTTTCACGCATGAAACCAATTTTGTTTAACAGTCTTTTACACAACTTGAGTTGATGCTTCATAGCTAGTGTACGTGGTAAATTCACTCTAGAACATGTCACATGTGCAGCTATTTTTGATTGTTTGTGTTTGGCTTCATACCGCATGCACCAAAGATGTATGAGTGGCCCAAGTAATCTTATTATACGCGGATAATGTAATAAAATATGATGCTTAAACTTCAAGGAATCGTTGAATAATTTTACATACATTTCGTTATGTTCACTAACTAATGTTTCGAGCAATACTGTATCGTCTATCGTAACGGAGCGCATGGATAAGATGTTATTAATTTCTCGTAGACAAATATATAAATCCCAGTATTCATCGCCTACCGGTACTAAGTCTCCAATGATCAACCCAAAACATTTTACAAAAGTCATAGTCTCCGTTGCAGAGAAACCTAACCGTCCGTTGTTTAGTTTTTCCTTCTTAATGAATGGTGGACGATTGCCAGCATTCGTAGATCCGAAGTCAAAGCCTCCTATCCTTGCATTTAAAAGATCTAAGGTAAAGAACTTACGCTGAATGAAATATTTAATTAATTTCGTCATGTCGTATTGACAAACACCTTCATAAACATCATGCATGGCGTCAGCGTACAGATTTATCATAACATGATATGCCGTCAATACGTTCCAAATGCATTTCTCAGTTAACCCTGTGAGAGAAACATCATCAACTTGAAGATCGCTCTCGTATTCGTCAACAGTTCGCAAAAACGCTTCGTTTTCATTTGTTTGAGTTTTCATAGTGGCACGCGGCACTTTGCAAATTCTACATGGATAGTTCGCTGAAAAACTTTGCACAAAACCGCAAATTTCGTGTATACCCAAGTTGTCTCCTATCACTGAAGTACATGCAATAAATATTTTTTCACCGGTACGTGTAGTTAATCCTGAAACTTCTAGTTCTTTGAGTTCATTTAAAAGTGGTGCAAATGTAGCTTGATTTCCAAACTCGACTCGGTCACAATGATGAAATAGTAAAGTTGTGAATATGTTCTCTAATTTTGCCTGGCACTCCGCAGGTATACATGGCAAAGAAAAATATACTGCTCCTAATTTATGAACGCCTGTATGCCCACCCAAGGGATTATTATTTTCAAATTCATCGAAGTAAATAATTATTGGTAAAACTGTCTTAGATCCAAATTTATGTTTGATATTTTTCCAAAGACTACCTTGACATATGTTAGAAATCGACTTTGTATTACCAGATAAATTATCCATATTAGTTAATATATCGGATAATACACCAGGCACATCGAGAAGCTTCTGCAAGACACTTGAGATCGAAATATATTGCCCAGTCACGTTTGTTGGTAATAATGTTAGAACCCCCTTGACATACTTGCTTTGCATGACTTGGCCAATAACATATGATTGTGGCTCTATGAAATAACCCATCTCAGAAAAAAATTGCAGTCTTTTGTATTCAGTCTCTAAGTTTGTGAATGGATTTTCACAACTATGAAACAATTGTTCTATTTCTTCCTGTATATCAGTTTTACTGGCATGCCCATATTCCAAAGTCTTCAATACTTGGATTTTCACCAAATCTAATACAGTGCTTGAGATAAATTCTTGGGTATTCACTACAATATCTTGAACATGCTGACGAGTAAGAGAAGCGTTATCGTATAGATCGGCCACAAACATAGCTGCTGAATGTTTCATCTGGGTTTGAATGTTCGTTAATTCTACAGCAATATCATGCAATTTGTATATTTCATCATTGCTGGATGGCTTCAGGCACGAGTTAACACCCTCGTCATTGAGAGATTCTATTGGTAAATCTGCACAAGCTATTTGATTATTCTGCTCGGGGACTGTATCATTTACATCAGATTTATGTTTGTTTAATAGATGCCTTTTGAATGAAAAGACAGTTTGAAATTCGCGAAGACATTGATTTTGTCTGCAGACAAATCGCGCGTTGGAGCTCAAATTATGTTTAAGCTTAAAATGCCGTAAAAGAATATTTATCTCCATCAATTGTTCCGCACAAACATAGCATATAAACATGTTGAGGCCGATGCTAAATTTAAACAGTATTTTGATTATTCAACGATTCCTTTCGGTCTTAAACTTCTATTAATGATTTATGAATATTCAGTAAGTATAATGGTGATGATATATGACTTATATTATATCAGTAAATTGTTATTACTCTTTGGTAAAATGGTTAACTTACACTATTATAATCACAGGTTATTAATTATGGACACACAAATAATTATATAAAAAATTTGCAGCTTAATATTAAGATGAATAGTCTAAGCTTAAACAATAATGAAGCTAGACGTTGCCCTTAGGTACGATCATAATGAGACCAAACAAATATCAAAATAAAAACTCATAGAATCTAGAATACACATCTAACGTGTATCGCTGAAGTTTTGAATAAAATGTTCACTGTAAATATAACAATACGGAAAGTTTTCCTCAAGTACGTTAAATCACTAATTACCGAATGTTCGAATAAACAATCATAGGTATCACTTAAAATCTAATTAAAGTCTCTGCTTACAAAATATTAAAACGTAAAATTGCACTTATTGCAACATATGCTCATTGGAGCCTTGGTTAGTAAATATAAATATATATTTTATAGAAATATCATAAACTAAATCTAGCAAATTCAAACTGAATCTTTGTTTCTTTTTTATCACAATATCTGTAGAATTTAGGTAACTCTTCAACATTTATTGATCTGAGCAATTAGGGCTAGTGTAGATGATATTTTCTTATCCCACTTAGTTTCCATCTTGTAGATGCATTTTTGCAAAAGGAGCCAAATTTGCTCGGATTCCATTGGGTATTTTACGTTAAGAACTTGGAATGCTTTGAAGCATATATCGACTGCTTTCAAAGTGCTTTCTGTATGATATATAGTACTGTCAATGATTACATACGAATTCTCGATGGATACCAGTTCAGGACCCACGATCATAACATATGGTTGCACTTTTTGTTTCAATTCATTCATCCGTATGATTCGCTTCTCAATTTCTGGTTGCATATCGCCGGGCGTCTAATATGAAATAATAAATGACATTGATTTAATGGTAGAAAATTACAATGGTAAATAAAGTACAATTGTACATAAGGAAAAATCAAAACAAACAATATGCATACAAATGGTAATTTCTTACCTTAACATGATTTATGAATCCATTCAGCGATTCTACAATAGAGGGCCTCCAATAACCTTTTCCTTTTTTTATACGTGCCACTGGCGGACAGAGAGCCGGCAGCAATGTCAATATTAAGACAGCTCGTGTAGCTATAACATGAAATTTATTAGAAACCAGCTACAAGATGAGAAATAGGAGAAGAGTATTTTAGACAACAAATTATTCTACAAATTGAATACACTGCATTTGTCGATAGCAAAATTAGATTATGCTTCAAGCAATAACAGATACACACCCTCAGATATCGGATTGCCATTTAATTGTGCCAGAAGATCTCGATATTGCTGGCCCTTCACTTCTGTCTCCATGAGATTCTGTACTTTGTTAGAAAATTCAGGCCACTCGGCGTACATTGATAATTTGTCATCAAACATTGCTGAGAAATCTTTTTCCAGCTGTAAGTTAAACATAAAAAACAATTGGAATAAAGAAGATTTGCTCATTTGTCCTGTTATAATGAAATAATGCCAATAAGTAACTATTTTACTAATGAGTGTCCTAAAGGCTGTTTCAGCACTGGCCATTCCTCAAAGATGTCAACTTCAGCCCCTGCAGATTTTTTGTAGTCTCTAAAACGTAATGGTTGTGAGGCTACCCAGTGTTCTTCAATACTAGACCATGGTGTAGTATTGTGTTTCAGCCATTCAAAGTGGACAGTGCATTGTCGGATAACTATTTAATTGGAAGATTAAAAATAATTGAAGACTTGCATGTAATCTGTAAATATATCACCACCGAAAAAATCAATTTGTTTAATCAAATGCGAACTCACTATCTTCGCTAAGATCATCATGATCAGAAAGAGTGGGTCCTGCGGTCTGGTCTTTTGATTTAGATTTTTTTGTGATAAAGAAGCCGCATTTTCTAAACTCCCGTAGTTCATTGCGGTATCGAACTACTAACTTCCCTTTTGAAATTTGTTGTTCTGGACCTTCGTCGAATGGGGGAATGTAATAAACCTTTTCATTCTCGGATGGAAATAATTGAACAATCTTTTTGGCGAGAATTTCAAAGTGAGCATTTTTCAGTGTTTGCCTAAAATTGAAGACCACAATAAAATATTGTTAATGAGTAATGAAACCTTTAACCGATATAATATACCTATCGTGAACCGGGAGCTTTTGGATGATTGAACGAATAACTGTTTGAACGAGTCTAAGTCGGGTAGATTTGTCCATTCCTTTGTTGCTTTCGTATAAAGATAACACAAGACTACCAGTTGGAGATTCCAGTAAGAGATTTTTCATGTCCTACGAAAATTCAGTATACATGCCGAATTATATTTTTATTAATGATCTAAATCTTCAATTTATAACAAAAACAGAAGTAAATACCAGCTGGGCGAAGTTGCCTAGAATATTATTTTGTGTCTGTATTTCGTTTGCTGTGAAATTCTCAAGCGGCGGCCGATTTTCATCATTAACTGCAACTGAATCTTTAGTAATAGTAGACGAAACGTCTGTATTTTTGATCGTTATCAAATCTGTCGTATTGGTTAGTGTCAACTCTGTGTTATCTGGTCTGGATACATCTTTCTGATTAAGCGATGATGATTGTTTATAGTTGTCTTTTTCGAAATTTAATAAATCGCTGAATATATCATCAGAAGCCTGTTCTGAATATTCACTAGTAGTGGTAAATATAGTACTTGTCAGAGACATAGTCGATGGCAATGATTCTGCACTTTCAGCTCTCTTCAAGCTATTTAGAAGATTTACATGAGCAAGAAGTTGTTTCTTGAATTTTAGACGTAACCCGATCTTAGGTAAGAGCTGTTCTACTTCTTTATCATTCCCTAGCAGACTAGTCAAAGCTTCATAGTCAATACCCTGCACTGCAACAATTAAATATGGAAAAAAAGGAGTGTAATGACTCTGCATAATCAGCATCTAAATAGCAGTCGATTCTGTCGCTTCACCAGTGAATAAATATCTGGACATTTCTTGAAAATACCATCGCAAATAAAGAAGAAAAATATTTCGAAAAAAATAGGCTACACGAAATAATTATTTTTGGTAAATATGTGGATATTTGACATATATTAGAATTTTTTATTTTATTTGTTTTTAAAGGAAAAACTTCTATTGTTGTTGACATTTTGCATAGTTAAAAAATTCTGTCATAAACTATGAACATATCTTGAAATTTTTTTCATATCTCAAAAATTTTCAAAAACATTGGGCATTGATAGGAGATTCGCTAAAAAGTTTTAATTGTTGTTACTTTTGTTTACACAACGTTAAAAAAATCTCTCATTATGACCTGAGTATGCACTTATTTACGCAATGGCCGTACTACATGCATAGGATGTTTACTAATTAAACGTTGGTGAATAAAGGAATAATCTACACTTATAGTTGGTTAAAAGGTTTGTCCGTAATAACAAAACATAGTTTTGTATCTTTTAATAGGTTTAACACATGATTTTGTTCGCCTAACAAAATATTGTTGATTTAAATAATTCATTTATTGCGTTAAATAAATAATTTTGTAGAATATATTTCAACGAAATTTCTGTAGTACTGAGAAATAGAAAAAAAATTCTAGCTAATATGCGTATGAATATGAGAGTAACTAAATTTTAAGATTTTTGAGAAATAATGATCCGAAATTT
The DNA here is from genome assembly GCA_963966615.1 of Tenthredo amoena. Classification (NCBI taxonomy): domain Eukaryota; kingdom Metazoa; phylum Arthropoda; class Insecta; order Hymenoptera; family Tenthredinidae; genus Tenthredo; species Tenthredo amoena. Next base: position 2,043,665 of record OZ016486.1, on the reverse strand, counting down.
TTCATAACTTTAGAAGCTAGAAGATTCTCTGATATTATATGGCTTTTTACCTTCGACGAGTTTCAATGACTTGATACACGTGTACCGTTTGATATACTATATATTTTGTTTCAGCTACGAAACTGCTAGAGAACATCTAAATATCTATCTGATAAGAAATAAGAATATAATTTAACAACAAAATCAAGATAGAACGCACAAAATGTGAATAAATATTCATCGGTGAATCAAGTATTAAAAGAAATGGGATTGCATCAGACGAAATGTTTCTTATTGAAAATGTATCTAACCTTCGAAGGTGGGCACAAGATCGCCAAATCCCCATGATTGCAGGAGTTCAATAGTTTTTTCGTCTGCCATCTCGAAAATCAGGCTTGTAGGATTATGTTGTGTTATATAATGTTCTATTATTACACAATATTGCACAATTATCATAGAGAGAACGACGGAAAACGTAACGTGCCATGCATTTCACGCACGTTGCTGCCAGTAAATGACTGATCTTGGCGTCAACGAGTCTGCGCATGCCCATCGTTTCGAATATTTTGTTTCAGCTACGAAATGGCGCGAAGATGTCTTGTAATATCATGCTATTAACCAATGTTAGGAATTTACATTATACACTTAAAGCTTACTCGTGAGGGTAAAATATAAGCCAACTTTGTAAGGCATAGATAATATGAAATGATTCAGACTCTATTGTAGGTTAATTATTGTATTCATTGACATGAATTCTATAATATATAATATATCTCAAGCTGCAGCGCGATATATATAGTATACATCAATATTCATCCATAAGTTAATCTGCAGTTAATTAATGAGATCACATTCATTGATACTACAATGAGTGCTTTTATTCGTATATCCATATACTCACACTTTTTGTAAAATAATTTTTTTAAATTTTGTCCCAATTTATTTACATTGAGCAACTTACTGCTAGATAATTAGAAATGATATTTACTTACCAGGGCGAAATCCTTGCGTTCGTCTTCACGTTAGACTTGACTTACATGAACCGATATTGTTCTCGCTGCATACTCATAATTTTTTTCCACACTTTCCACTGTATACACATTATCAGCATTATATGTATCAAGTAATGCGAGAACGATGCACGACCTCGCGCGCGATATATATATATATATATATATATATATATGTATATATAAAGTACATGTATATGTGTATATACATATATATATATATAAAGTGTATGTTATTCAACCACGCAGTTTGTATAATAATATAGCCACATTATCTGACATTTCGTGAATTTAACGCTTTTGAATTTCACTTAAACAATTTTAGTGATTACATTAAATTAATATTTGACATGACCGCACTTCTCCTTTAATCATTTTATCGGCCTAATGAAACGAATTTTGTTTATGTTAGAACCAAACTAGCCGAAAGATTTGGTAGGTATAACGATATATATATGTATATATATACTGCCTTCGACAAAATATTTGGCATTATCAGACAATTATTGCATCTTCTTTTGTTAGTTTAAGTAACTAATGAATTTCTTTGACGGAACAAAGTACGTATCGAGATACTTTGCTACTTTGATGAAATAAGTTTTGTTTCTTCCATTCAGCGAAACCATTACTGCTATTTAGTAACCATGATTACAAACCGGCCAACAAAATAACTTAGCGCTTACAAGATAATCCATTTGCAGTTTTTAGTGTATGCAAGCAAATATTTCTTTTTTTCCACGAAATAAATTACAAAATGTCTCAACAAAGCGATTCTGTTGGAAAGACTAAAAAAATTTTCTGAGTGTGGATACTGGCAGATCGAAATGGACCCAATGGACAAGGAAAAAACTGCTTTTGTCTCAGGTCTTGGAGGGTTATGGCAATTCAAGGTTATGCCGTTTGGATTGTGCAATGCTCCCGCAACTTTCGAAAGGGCCATGGAGACGATTCTTCAAGGACTATCGGGGAAAATTTGTCTCGTCTACTTAGACGACATCATCGTTTTCGGGAAAACCTTCAAAGAAGAGGTGGACAATCTTCGAGAAGTTTTCCTTCGTCTTCGAAAAGCGGGACTCAAAATGAGTCCGAAGAAATGTCACCTATTCCAAAAAGAAGTGAACTTCTTGGGACATATAGTCTCCGCTTCCGGAGTTAAGACTGACCCGACAAAAATCAAGAAGGTTTCCAATTGGCCTCGCCCTGAAAATAAGGAACAAATACAAAGCTTCATCGGGCTATGCACATACTACAGAAGATTCGTAAAAGGATTCGCAACCATCGCTAGACCACTTCATCATCTAACTGGACTCAAGACGCCTTTCGTTTGGGACCAAGATTGTGAAGAGGCCTTTTCTCGATTAAAACTTTGCTTAACTTCGTCTCCCATCTTAGCTTACCCAAATGCCGAACTGTCATTTATGTTAGATACAGATGCTTCACTTATAGGAATAGGTGGGGTTTTATCTCAAATTCAAGGAGGGCAAGAAAGGGTAATTAGTTATTTTAGTCGAGTTCTTAGCAAAACTGAAAGGAATTATTGCGTCACCCGTAGGGAACTTCTAGCTGTTGTGAAAACGGTGTCTCATTTTCATCACTATTTGTATGGAAGAAAGTTTCTTGTTCGAACCGATCACGCTTCGCTAAGGTGGTTGCTCTCTTTCAAGGCTCCTGAAGGTCAAGTAGCTAGATGGTTAGAGACTTTAGGTCAATATGATTTCGACATTCAACATCGCCCAGGAACCCTACACGGAAACGCGGACGCCCTCTCCAGGAGACCCTGCGAAGACTTGATAAATTGTAAACAATGCACACGTCTTGAAAGTCAACGAATACCTTCTGTCAAGATACGATTGATTTCCCTTGGAGGAGATGCTCAAGAATGGCAGACTCTTCAACGAGAAGATATTGTTCTCTCTCAAATCAGGACGTGGAAGGATTCGGGTACACGACCAGATTGGCAAGAAGTGTCTTCGGCTAGTCAGCAACTAAAAATTTATTGGGCACAATGGGATTCCATCTATATACTTCAAGATCTACTTTACCGAAAATGGGAATCCCCAGACGCAAGACAACTTCGATGGCAACTTCTGGTCCCTTCAAAAAAGATTCCGGACATCCTCCTGGAACATCACGATGCCCCTTCCGGAGGACATTTCGCAGCCAATAAAACTCTTGGAAGGATTAGGGAGAAATATTTTTGGGCGCGTTGTCGTTCAGACGTAGAAAATTGGTGTCGCACTTGCGACGTTTGTATAACTAAAAAAGGACCAAGAGAGAAAGGGACTAGTAATTTTCAGATTTATAATGTTGGCGCTCCATTCGAAAGAGTAGCTATGGACATCCTCGGTCCTTTACCTCTTTCCCATTCTGGAAATCGTTACGCTTTAGTTATTTCGGATTACTTCACCGAGTGGCCTGAAGTAATACCAATTCCAAATCAGGAAGCTGAAACGGTAGCTCAGGTTTTTGTTAAAGAATTTATTTGTCGATACGGTTCTCCATTGGAACTCCATACAGATCAAGGTCGAAATTTTGAATCTCTTCTTGTAGCTGAAGTTTTAAAGGTTTTAGGGATAAGGAAAACTAGAACGACTCCCTTACATCCCCAATCGGATGGGATGATAGAACGATTGAACAGAACTCTCCTTCGGTATCTTTCTTCCTACGTGGACAAAGACCATAGGAATTGGGATGACTGGATCCCTCTATTTCTTCTATCCTATAGATCAGCTGTTCATGAAACTACTGGTCAAACTCCTGCTTCCATGCTCACGGGGAGGGACCTTAGACTTCCTTCGGATCTAGATAAGGGACCTTTTCCTTCGAAAGAACCATTAGACTCGAGTTTCGGTTTATCTCTTCAGGAAAAACTGGAAGAAATTCATGAATTTGCTAGCGATAAGATTCAGGTAGTTTCAGATCGGACGAAAGCTAGGTACGACATTAGAACTCGTAACCTTCAATTTAAAACTGGGGATTTAGTTTGGTTTTTTCAACCCAGAAGAGAGAAGGGACGCTGTCACAAGTTACAGTCCAATTGGGAAGGACCGTATGAAATTACAGATCGAATTAACGATGTAGTTTATAGGATACAACGATCAGCTCGTACTAAACCAAAAGTGGTTCACTTGGACCGACTAGCCCCTTATGAACGAAGACAGCCTTTCCAAAACGACTGACTTGGGGGATGTTGAACTTGCTCTTCTCTTTTGAATCCTTCAGGTTCTTGTCTTTTCTGTTTTCAGGTGGTCTGGATTACGATCATTTGGGATCAAGCAAAGTCCTAACAGGCCCCTGACGTTCATAGTAGAAGGTAATATAGGGTGCGGAAAAAGCACTTTCACTCAAAAATTCCTAGAAGATGAGAATATTTTGACTCTTTTGGAACCAGCAGAAGAATTTAGAAACGTATTAGGAGTGAATCTGTTAGAAAAGATGTACAGGGATCCTAAAAAATATGCTTACCATTTTCAACATCACGCTTCGATGGTAATGAGAAATAAGCATTTAATTCAAACTTCGAGACCTGTTAAAATCATGGAAAGGTCAATTTTCAGTGCCAATTGTTTTATAGAGGCTCGTCGTAGATCAGGAGAGTTCGAAGATTTCGAAGCTCACCTTTTGTCTGAAAACGTCAGAATATTAGTCGAAAGTTCTTCCAACCTCAAAGTAGACCTCGTAATTTATTTGAGGTTAAGTCCAGAAACCTCCTATTCACGACTATCATCTCGTTCGCGACTAGAAGAAGACTCGATCCCCTTAAATTATTTAAAAATTTTACATGATGTTCACGAAGACTGGTTGATAAAAGGGTTATTTTCTTCCCAACCGGCTCAAGTTATGATTCTCGATGCCGAAGAATCAGCCAGCGATGTTTATGAGAGGTTTTGTGAGGTTATGCTAACCTAATAGAAAAAGAAGAGAGTCGTTTCGATAAATCCATAATCGATTTTTCTTCTCGCGTCAATTAGTAAGGTTATCGAAGTCCAGAGGACAAAATAGAAGGAGCCATTCTCGAGACGCGAATCGATCTTCGATTTTTGATTCGATCTTCAATTTTCGATTCGATCTAGGATATTATGACTTTCAATGGCCGACTTAAAAAAAAAAAAATAATAACATCAGGAAGACTAGACAAGATTTTTATTTAAGAGAAGAAGAATAAGGAGACGATATCAAAAATTATCTTTTGGTAAAAACTGCGAATTATCGGGCTCTTGGTTGGATCTCTCTTGAAAATCTCTACGCTGAGTTCCCGAATTCGCCGACAACGGACGCAGTCTTCGGTGGATCTTAATAAGAAGGCGGGGGAGAGGCCACAATTCCCGCACAGGCCCTCGATATTGCCGATACCATCTTTAGTTATGGTAACATGGAGGTCCCTCCTCCATAAATTACTTTTCTCTGGACTCCTGAGAAGAAAATAGAAGAAGATGAATTATCAGATTGGAACTAATCAAGAGAAAATGATCCAGACCATTAAGCGTGAAGTAAATCCGAATTGTTACTAACCCGCGAATGAAACACTTGAGGCAAACAAAACCTCCTTCCTTTTCCTTTAATATGGTAGCTCTTCCACACATTAGTTTGGTGAGACGAAAAGTTTGTCTTACCAAAACCCCCAAATTGATAATTTCGTCTTCAGAAAGATTTTTCTTGAAAAAATGGGCTTGTTTACTCGACATCTTTGATGCTTTTACTAAATTTTTATTCATTTGTTTAACAATTTGTTTCAACATTTGATTGTTCGTTGATAATCTCCTTTTATAATAGATGGAGTAGTTTCGAGTAGATAGCCTTTTATTTCTTGAATAATAAATTTGTCCTCTTCTGAGACAATTTCGTGCGAATGTTGTTTCTTGAAAAATGAGAGATCCGAAAAGGATTTCGAATTTAATTGTTAGTCTAAGCAACTAATTTAATACAAGATTTTCAGAGCTGAATTTATCTAGTATTCTGAGGTTGGAAAATCAAAGCAGAAAGCATCCCATCCTGAACCTATTTATCCTGTTTTCCTGCTTCCCCTCAGATAAGATCGTTCCACTTTTTATTATCTTGATTATCATGATTATATCTCACATTTTAACCTTTATAAGGATTTTTCTTCTTTCACGTTTTATACATGTCCAATGTGTTTTACGTGTAAAACTCATATTTGTCCTCCTATATAGGTCGTTTACTCAAAACTTTTGAAGAGGTTTGGACTGGACGATTTTGGGACCTAGGCTTTAGTTTTGGAATGATCCAGAGCTACTCCCTTTTTACGCCCTCCTGTCGCCTCCTCTTGCAGATTGAAGGATCTAACTCCCATGCCGCTCACATCCTGATCCTGCTCTTTTTGGATTCTTCACACAAGATTGAAAACTTTGAAGAACATTTTTATACTAAATTTTTCACTTTGATTGGTTAAGGCTCAACTATCTTCTCAAGTTCTTTTGTGTGGTTTTTCCTTGAGAGTGAAGGCAAATGCCGGATAGTTTTTGGGAAAGAATTCTTCAAATTTTCAATCCACCACGCTAACTTTCCCTATTAGAGCAAGCACACAATTTGACTACTAGACTTTTCGTTTTTCTTTCAATTTTTGTTTTTCGAGAGTCGGGTCGACTCTTTTACTAAGGGGGGGGTAGTGTTACAAAGGTCGAAAGACATCCCTCATATTTAATTCGCAAGGTCTAGTAGTCATCTAAATAAATGATGTTAACATTTAATAAAAGATAGCGGTTACTAATCACAACCGCATTATTGTAAAAACAGTCTTGTTTTAGCTTTGGGCTTAGACAGACGTGTATTTTCTTAAATACAACCCAATATTTATTTCCCATTACTTCGTTTCCTGTTCAACTTATTTCCCTCGGGAACTCACATATAATTATCTTAATAATCGCGAACCATAATTCGCAACAATATATATATATATATATATATATATATATATATATATATATATATATATATATATATATATATATATTGTAACGGGTAGTTATCCGTTAGCTCAGGATGGAGGGGCTGGGGAAATGAAGGCTCGTGGAGTTGTCGTATGCAATTAGTGTTTATTTGCTATCTTACGTGCTAGGTACATGGGTGTGTGTGTGTGTGTGTGTGTGTGTGAGTTTATGCAGAATGGTTCGGAGGTACTAACCTTCGGTGACTAACGCCGGGGCTCCAAAAAGTAAGGGTTGCGCTTCGGACACTCGCGACTATTCGTCTTTCGGTCTCTCGAGAGAGTGCCGATCGGCTTTCGCTGCCGATCGGCCTCGGCTATTTTTGTTAACTTCCGCGTGTTTTGGGGGGTTTGTGACTTGCCATGTCACAATATATATGGCATTCCACGCCAACTCGACCAGTGTTAAACCCCGACCATCTCGAAATCACTTCAGATTTTTTTTCAACATTTTTTATAAATTTTTGAAGTTGAATGAGCAAGCCCATTTTTTCAAATCTTAAAAAATTCTCGAAAATCCAGTGGATGACATAGAACAGGCCTCCGTTATCAAAAATGTGGAAAGAATTTTTGTTCTATTTTCTTTTCACTCAATTCGGAATTTGAAAATTTTGTAAACTTGAATTGATGAATTCGATAATGCGCCAGTCTTGTTAGTAAAAGATAATATCCACTGTTACCGAGAAAGTGCAGTAGATCTTATTATTTATATTAATTATACTGATATACTGTATTTTCAATCGAGGAATCATGGAAAGAGTATCTCTTGAGATCACTACTGGTATGCCACTATTTTTATTTTACCTTCACATACATTATGAGCAGCCGCTATTAAAATCGGGAATCAAAACAATTTTTTCTTGTAAGAATGTATACAAAAAATGAAATATATTTGAATAATTAAATTTTCTTCATTCTTTGGTCTTTAGAATTCGGGGATAAGTACTTTCCTGAGAGCGGGAAAAACGCTTGACCCTTAAACGACCGTTCACATCCAGTATAAGACAATGAATTTTCTGCGTTCCTTGAATGGCTTTACCCTGTGTGAAACGACTCGTCAGGAACTCTTTCGCTTCATTATAATTTTCTTGAGGAGAATACTTCACAGTTATACTCGGTAGATGATTCGGTTGTGACGCCCAATGGAACAATTTTTCAGGGGTTGTTATCTGACGGTCAGGTGGCAGCTGCAAGCTTGCTCGCGCTACTTCCCTCTTTATAGTTCCTCCAACTCCGTCGCAAGGTCCTTTACAGTGAGCAGTGGGGAAATAATGATGTACTGCATCAATTTCATAATCTTCTTTATGATAATATAAATTCAAAAAATATTTCCAGTTTTTGAATTGTTGCGGTGCTCCGTCTGAGAAATAATGTACCTTGGAGGCATCTTTGTTGGTTTTTTTCATCAAGTCTATGACAATTTTTGAATGTGCATACACTGCGATGAGTCATGACATAAGCAATTTGATATAATGACTAAACTTTTGTGGTCAATGAAACCGTTCTTCCTGAAGTATAGGACAACAGGATACACTGTGGCCTGGTCATTATTCCAGTGAAAACCTGGTGCTGCATCTTGCACTACAAAGGTGTAGTTTTCGGCAAAATCGCAAACAACCAGGAATTCATTATCTTGCAGTGACTCTTTTGTCTCCTTCATGAAAGATGCCTGCTGTTTGGCAATAAAAGAATGTATCACAAGATTTTGGATTTTTTCACAAAATGTATCCACAAAGTCGTCGGATATGTTGATGAATTCCTCTGAGCTGGCACGAGGGGTGGATATCCAATTTTTGAAAATCACATTGGAAATATCATTCTCCTCGAATATTGTTTCCAGTAAATCGTGCAGTACTGAAGTACCTGGACAATCTTGACAATTTCCAAGGTGGCATTTTGGGGATGAATCAGAACATATCACCAATTTAATACAGTCACTATAATGATTTATGGGCTGAGGTAAATCTTTGGATAAAGCCTTTAAATTTGCTCCTAATAACCGAAAGGAAAATGAGAATTTTACTATTGGACGATCGTGAGAAATAAGATGGATTCATGTAATAATTACCGGACATCATAAGCTTCACATTCTGATGTATTGGACAGACACAAACAGTATGTGTGCCGCTACCCCCTGCTGAAACACAATTCTGAGGTCTCAAGGATGCAAACGTCGAGAACCCAACGGCAACATTTGGATGCTCTTGTCGAAAATCCGCGAAAAATTCTTTTAAATTCGACAGAATCAGTCGTCTTTGGATATGAACTCGTTCGTTCTGGTCATTTTTAACAGACACAAAATACTTCATCCCTGGCATTAGTATAGTGCCCCGATCATCATTGTAAAATTGCTGTACAATTTTATTGGTAACTCCAGGTAGAGTTCGACCTATAAGCATCACCATCATTATAATCATGAAGCAAGAGTAATCAATATTTCTTTGCCTCCAGTTGTCGTATTCGTTTTACCTAACTTTTTATCTGGCATAGCCAATATCCCCTTAGTTTTACCAAGCTCCTTCGCTTTTCTCACTACATATTTCGTGGCATCCATCGTTTCAGCCATTTTATCTGTGCTCCAATGAGATGGTAAAGGTACCATTTCATGAGCAGTAAGCAGTAGCAGCAGTCTAGTAACTTACTAGATGTTACTAGATCAGTCTAGTGATTTGACGCAGCAGCAGCGCTGCTCATGAAATAGATCGTATCCTGTCTTTCGTTTGCAGCAAGCGCAAGCCGCGAAATTGAAATCATGGACTCGACTGAGGTATGTTTATAAATTATAATTTTTGGTTATAAATCTTCAGTCATAATCTTTAAAGTTCAAACTGTTGTTTGTAAGGATCAATATGGTTATATATTGCCATGATTATTTATTATTCATGAATTCTTCTAAAATCATTAATTGTAGTAAACTACGAATTTTAACCGCGAATATACGACAATCCGGTACTAAATAAAAGCGGGAATAGTTTTTCAAACCATTGACTACTAAATTTTAAAAAATCCATCATAAAATCGTTGAAGTTTTCGTAGTTTATCGTATAAATCTTTTTCACAAGTGTACTTTTGGTGTAATTTTTCGGGCTTTATTCCTTGTTATAGGAACAAATAGTTCATGCATGTGGGGTATGTGAATCAATCATAAATGCGGACGAGATTACACGACACCCTTGTATGGAGGGCTACGGCCACATTTTTATGGACAGAAATTTATACGTTTACCCCTCGACAGGTAAAATTAGTCATAAAGTTCATCCATTCATAGTCGAAATACATTCCTAATACATGCATTTTCATTTACATAGAAGACGGGTCGATTATCAGAAGAAGTAACATGGGACACAATGCTGAAGAGATAGTTCTTGAAGAACCTTCCATGACAGCTGTCCAACAGTTACCCAACGACATCGCAAGTACGGAGGAACTGTTAATCGAAGAGGTTTCGAAGAGAGAAATACTCTACAATTATCACTTGCCAATCCATCAACGAAGCCGATTAGCTGTTTCCGAGGAGTGGCTAAAAGTTTCAGAAGCGCTAAATGGTATGGTGTTCTCAATTATATGAACCTATGCTTATTGCAAAACGTTATCGTATCCTTCTATTTTTGAATAATTCAATATTATTCAATACTAGGCGAAATCAGTGCAAAGGAAGCCCAAAAAAGGTGGAAAATTTTGAGGGACACATTTTGTCGCAGGATCGCAGAGGACAAACAGCCGAGTGGTGCTGCAGGTAGTACATCAAAAAAACGTAAATGGAAGCACTTCGATCGGATGTTGTTCCTACGTGATACACTCACCGTTAAACCGTACGTATAATATTGTCCCGTTAATTGATTATTTTGCATTCGTTATATACTAATTCGAACGTATGAATTATTGCATTTTTGTTTATCACATTAATAAATTTAAATTATAGTACTACGACAAATGTTGACGATCCTAGCATAGAATCGTGCGAAACCGAACGTGGAATGCCTCCAAGTAAAAGAATATCAAGTACAAAAACAACTACTACTTGAATTATATACGATAATTAAAATATATAGTAGTATTAATAATTTACTTGTTAGACAACTGCTATTATAATTATTTATTTTATATCAAGATTAATCGATTGAATGATTTTTTGGCGAATTTACAGTGCGTACTGTTCAAGAAAGGCCAGCTATAAATAAAATCGCTGATGCGATCAGCGCACTGGCAGTACCAGTTCCACCCTTAACTTTGCCACCACCTCCAAGTGGAGATGATGTGGATGGATTATTTTTAATCCTTGGTGGCCAGTTAAGAACACTGGAACGGACCCAAAGGACCGGATTGATTATAGATATACTCCAGTTCGTTTACGATAAAATTAATTAATAAGAATTTTTTTCTGTTCATAATTTATTGGCTATCATGGGCTGTAGTCAATATTAGTGCTCAGTCATCCACGTTATAATTATTTTTATGTTATTATTATTATTAATATTATTAATAGAATGTTCAATTTAAATTCTAGTGATTAATTTATACACAGGATTATTATAATTATTATTGTTATATAAGCGCGCATTTTGTAATTGTACATAAGTGAATCTATGTGAACAATCGCTATGTGATAATCTATAAAATAAGGTGAGTAAAATAATATTCGTGAAATACATGCGTTTACATGTTACATAAACATGAGATTATGAGATTATTATTATTGATAAGTAGTTTTAAAAAAAAGTATAATAATAAATAATAATAATAATAATAGTGTAATAATAAATTATAAGAAAAATTAAAACACTTATTATCATATTTTTAGAAACTATCTTTAATCACTGATAAATCCGTAGGAACTGCCATGGGACGGCCCCTTCCTCATTGAAGTAGTCCATAAACTGTTGTCGGATTTCAGATGATGTTCTTCCGTATGTGTGGGTGGAGCAAGAAGCTATTGGTTGCAGAGCAGTATTATCTGGTACCACGTTTTGTCTCCAAGTACCTTCTACCATTCCCTGATTTACGAATGATCCTCTGCTTGGCAAATCTTTTTTGCGCAACCAATTATGTAAGATTATAGTGGCTTTTACGAATTTTTCCACGTTTTCAACTTTTCCCAAAATTGGTTCTCTATATATGCGCCATTGAGATGCTAGGATTCCGAATGCATTCTCAATTGTTCTTCTTGCTCGGCTGAGTCGATAGTTAAAAATTTTCTTCTCGGAAGATAAGCCATCTTTTCCAGGAAATGGGCGCATCAAATATGGGCTAAGCGGAAATGCTTCATCCGCAACTAACACATATGGGAATTTTTGACTCCCTCTATAAATTTCATCGACAGGTGGAACATCCATTTCTCCTGTAGCAAATTTTCGACCGATGAAAGAATTTTTGAAAATACCGCCATCGCTTTGCCTCCCAAAAGCTCCAATATCAACGTATGTAAAAAGATAATTTGCATCACAGATTGCCAGTAATACAATACTGTGAGAATGCTTGTAATTGAAGTACGCTGATCCGCTATGTTCAGGACTCTGAAAGAGATATATGACTAAATTTATGGAATGATTGTGTACGTTATCCGATATACTGATAGAATATTCTATACCTGTATGATTACATGTTTTCCATCCATTGCTCCTATACAATGCGGGAATTGCCATTTAGCATTCATTTTATTCGCAATATTTTTCCACTCTCTGCGTGTCAGCATGGGAAGTACATCAGTACACAATAAATCCCATATAGCTTGACACGTTTCAGGTATAATATTACAGACAGCTGTTTGGCTTACTGAATATTGATGTGACATGGATGTCATGCTATCACCACTCGCTAAGTATCTGCAAATGGTGATACATTATTATCTGTAACTGTTACATGTTCAGATTTCGTACCATTATTATGTGAAAATGTATATCTCTACCGTAAACATATTATTAAACGTTGCTCCGCTTCAATGGGTTCACGAATAACATGTTTTCTGGTTATTCTCGGGGCAACCAATCGGAGTAGTTCTTCGAATTGCGTATGGCTCATACGAAAGTAATTTTTGAATCGAAGATCATCCAATTTCAATAGGGGAAACACTGCGTGATAGAACCCATTTTTACGACGTTGATGAAGAATATCAGCGACCCAACAGCGTTTTTCATTATATTTTCGCTTGACAAGCACTGAATTTGTACAAGCTATCATAGCAGCTACCGCAACTGCAGCTCGTCTTCCACGCACTTTTGCATTGTTTTCATTAATTTTATGTGCACATTCACTTTGCCACTGATATAATTTTTGTTCATACGACATTTCGCGTTAAATTAGTGGATGGAAGTAATCTTTATTATAAATTCTGGTGTGTTGGCTTAAGGGGGTACATACACCTTCGAAATAATTTTTTTCTAAAAATTGCTACACATCATACAAATTGTTTATTGGCCCAATTTTTTTACAGGTAATTACTGGTATCTTGACCCAAAATTTGCTTCTAGTTTTAGATCTCTAAGCATAGGGTTACATAGTTAGAGGTGACTAAAGAAAAAGTGGTTGTCGTAGCGTACAGGTCACATCGGTTATTGAATCTTCATGAAATTTGGAGGGAATATACTAGAATGATGTCATTCCGGGGCAAACCAATAAAATTTGGAGAATTTTATTTTTAAATACAAAAATTTTGATTTTTCCATTTTTTTTTCTCCCAAGTTGAGAAAAAATGTGTGTTGCCTGCTTCGAACAATAGAAGATGTAACTTATTTTGAAATATTATCGGTTTGCCCCGAAATCACATCACTTTAGTATACTCTGTCCAAATTTCATCAAGATTCGACAACCGTAGCAGCCTGTATGCTACGACAACTGCCAGAAAATGTAGTTAGCGGGAAATTAATTTTTAAGATTTTGGAAATAATTTGAGACGCTGAATCGATACTGGCTCCCATGTTCCTGTGTTTTGAGTCGAGTCTGAACAGATGTGCTAGGTGAAGATTTGTAGCGAGTTTCAGTTCGTTCTATCCACCGGAGATGTAGAGCCGTTCTCTGATAATGAAAAAAAAAATACCTGTGGATAAATCTGGTAGAAATTTTTCAAAAAATCAAAATTCATAGACTTTTTGGTTTTTTGAGATTTTAGAAATTCAGAAGCTTCCATCCTAATTTTTTCAAATATTTCTAAAATTTGGTTGCCTTTCATCATAAGTGTTTTACATCATATTCACCAAACTTTTAAAGATAAAAATAATAAAAAAACACTCATCTTTTTATGAAACCCAAAATGCCCAGTCGACCTCGGTGGAATTTAAAATGCTCCTGCTGCATACGATGTGCCTTCCCCAGGATCTTCATCATCTGTGATTTGAAGGAGCCTGCGCCTCCTCGCTGTACGAGCCTCTTTGCTCGCCTCTGCCGTACGCTTCTCCGCAGCACCGATCCTTGTAGAATCCATCAGTTCTATCCCCCGGTGAGCGTTCGTGCCTGGTACGATGTCCAATCCTTCCATGAGGCGAAGCAGTCCTCTCCCTCCATCGTTGAACGTTATCGCAGCTATGTTGAGGGCAATCTTCACAGTCGTCAATCCACTGAAAGTAGCTTTCGGACAGAGTTTCCACACCTTGCTGTTGAAGCTTTCATTGGTGTTTTGCGTTTTGCTTCCCAGGCAACGCTGAAGGAGTTCCGGCTTCGTCAGGTCCTCAAAGATAGGTTTGATGGCATCCATTACCACTTCTGGGAGGGAATCCGTGTGTCGGAAGTTGGAAAGCTCCTCGTTAGCCTTGGCTTTCTGCCATTTACACCAACTTCCTTTACCTTCAGGGCAGTAGTGATGTTGTGGAACTGCATCACTTGAGCGCTTGTGGTACCAAATAGCCCAAATTGCTCGGTTCATCTGTGGTAAAGACATGTTGTGCCTCCTAATAGCGTTCCCATAGTACGATGTTATTTGGTTGATTGCCACGTCTGTCAGTCTTCCCTTTCCTCCTAGCGTCCTTCCATCCGCAAGCTTCTTGCCTGACATCGTTGCTTTTAATTTTCGGAGTCTGGTCCCCATGCGCTTCGGCACATGGTTGATGCATTCGAGCTTCTTTACCGTGATATTCTTGTACGGCCTTGCCTTGACGAGGGCGAGATGTGTCTTCGAATCTCCGTCTCCGATGTACGAGGTGTAACGTAGTCCCTTGGCTTCAGATCGTTGGAAGATTCTGAGCATCCCTTCGACTTCCATCTTTCCAGCATTACCTGTGTGGTTGGCGGAGCAAACTGGATCATGCTGGATTTTCCATCGTGCATATTCGGGTGTGCCTACTCTATTTTCCCACGATGCGCATCCCTTGCAATGCGACGAAAGTGCTTCCACGTCCAATATTTTCCCGGTCTCTGCTCCGATGACACTGCATATGCCATGAAGAGAGGAAAAGCCTCGCTTCCTCCAAGAACCATCCCCGGATACCGTAACGTTGCTTGCTCCTTCTTCTGTTTGGACGTCCTCTGTAGCCTGGATCTCTTCTCGTGCCGCTGTTGTCATCGAGCGAGCAGCGACTTCTTCAGATACAGTCTTCAATCGATCAGCCAGTTTGTCGAAGGTCGGTTGCTGTACAGGTGGTGGTAGATCCATGATCGTACAGAACGTGCGGAGCCCTGTTTGTCCTTGCCCGAGCATACGCATAGCTAATACAGATCTTCTATTTACTTCAAAAACGTTGTTATTGTTTCCAACTAATTTACTACTATTTACAGCACCTACCTCGTTGCAATTTACGCAAATGACTCTTATGGTCGAACCGAGACCTCGTTTGGTAGTTTCATTCATACTTACCTTACCAGCACAGGTCGCACATCGAACCAACTTGAAAATAGCGTTGAATACCTGGTCGACGTCTATTATTCTATACCCGTTATGAGCTGGTTGTTTGAAGTCCTGGAATGTGCTGGCGCTGCTGGATCTGGAACTGGAAAGTTTTCTCCCTGATGCACTCAGTGGTCGATCCTCCTCCTCCTCCCTTGCTACTGGCTTCTTGTTCCCACGAAAGACTCGTTTACGAGGCCTTCCAGTTGAACGTTTTTTATCGGTTTCGGAGTTTCGTGGACGCATTGTGGTTTAAAATTATATTCACACCGAATAAAAGAATAAACACAAATTAGACACGAACACTCTAAAAGTGCGACTAAAGGGAAAATAAAAGTTTAGTAATAAAAATTACTGTTGATTCGAATTCGTTACACGAAAACAGGACGTTTTTTTAGTAATGAAAATTACAGTTGAGCTTTTATTCGCAATAATCACGAAAATCGACAAAATAGCAAACACCTAACCTCAAAAACAATCGAACGACAGCGTGGTTATTTTGTCAATGGCGGGAGCCGGGAATAAGCGGCAAAACTTCCCGCCAAGCCAATTTATACCACAGACTAGTTGCGATATAGATAGGAATTGCGCTGTTCGGTACAGTATCGTAACTCACAAGTTAGACACAAGACTAAGACGTAAGTTATATTTGAAAATGTCATGAGCGAATGAGCGCGCCATGCGGCCACGGCGGTGCGCCTGTCAAACTCTGTCTTAATATGGCTGTAACTTTTCAAATACTCAACATTTTCACACCAAAATTTGTGTGAAGGTAGATTAAGTTACCAGCCTTCCGAAACTAGAATAAAAAAAAAATCGATTTTTTTCGATGTCAAACGCGGTTGTAATATGGCTGTAACTTTTTAAATAGTTGATATTTTCGCACCAAAATTTAGGTGAGGGTAGATCGAGTTACTGGCCTTTCGAAACTAAAATAAAAAAAAAATCGATTTTTTTCAATTTTGAAGGTGTATGTACCCCCTTAAGTATTAACGTGATAAAAAAGTAATAAAGTCCGAAAAATTACACAAAAAGTACACTTAAGATTTATACGATAAACTACGAAAACTTCAACGATTTTATGATGGATTTTAAAAAATTTAGTAGTGAATGGTTTGAAAAACTATTCCCGCTTCTATTGAGTACCGGATTGTTGTATATTCGCGGTTAAAATTCGTAGTTTACTACGATAATGATTTTCGAAGCATTTATAAATAATAAATAATCATGGCAATATATAACTATATTGATCCTTACAAACAACTGTTTAATTTTGAAAGATTATGACTGAAGATTTATAACAAAAAATTATAATTTATAAGCATATCAGTCGCGTCCATGATTTCAATTTCGCGGCTTGCGCTTGATGCTCTACTGTTCGGATAAATGAACTTCAAGCAGCAGAAACTTGCGCCGGAAATGCTAGTGACATCTAGGGAATTGCTGCTGCTGCTGCTATTGCTTACTGCTCATGAAATGGTACCTTTACACTGTGAGTATTTGAATTCTTTCGGATCTACTGTTCTCTGTAGCGTGAAATTCGATTTTCAATCTGTCGAGGATATCTCGAAGATCACGGGTATCGCGGTTTAGTGTTGTATCGCAATCAACTCCGAAGGATGATTTCAAGATATCTTCTCCACCTTTTTATGAATCCATGGTACATCATTCAATTTTTTAATTGGGATTGGAGACTGATCCAACCTTCCAAGGGAATCATTTATTACAGGGAGTCGAGTATTATTACTCAATTGAGATGAACAACTCTGTTGCAATTGTAGAATACTAACTTCTGTACCTGAATTGTAAATATCAATATTGAATTGATACTAATCCGATATAAAAAAAAAGAGAAAAGATATAGAAATGTCATGTATTTACTCGACTGGCTGAGAAAATTTTTTGATGCACAGTCTTCATTCGAATTCGGAAGTTCTTGGGAAAAAAGTTCATCAACGTCCATATTATACGCTTCTTCAGCTTCAATAGTGGGATCATTTTGATTGATAATGACACATTCTGAGCAATCGTAAGTATTGGATTCGTCATTGAGGTCGTTATCGTCATTAACGGTGGGTGGTGGCACTATTTTTGATAATTTCATTCGACAGCCTGGACACAGTAAGTCCCGGCTGGTTACGTTCCAAGTTTGACACAAATTTGTTGAAGATGGTCGTAATCCTTTATTATTTCTGTGATTGTCGATACCCAACGGATTGCAACAACGATCGGAACGTTTTATCGATGTCATGATGGATCAATATGTGTTTGTCAGCAATGAAAAGTTATATAACCTTAGAAAAGATTAAAACTTCATTCTCAAGTAAATAACGCCTTCTGATTTCTTGAATTGTAAAACTAGCCGATTCAATGTTACTCGAAATATCGAAATTAATTCCTTTTTACATTTAGAATTGAGGAAAACGAGAAATACACTACAATATGTGACACGGTCATACAAGTAGTTCTTTACAAATCACCCGACAAATATCGAATATTATGATGAAATTATTAAATTTGCTGCACCCTCTAGGTAATAGTAGATAATAGCTCTCTGGGTAACAGTGGATATTATCTTTTACCAACAAGACTGGCGCATTATCGAATTCATCAATTCAAGTTTACAAAATTTCCAAATTCCGAATTGAGTGAAAAAAAAAATAGAAAAAAATTCTCTCCACATTTTTGATAGCGGGGGCCTGTTCTATGTCATCCACTGGATTTTTGAGAATTTTTTCAGATTTTTGGAAATGGGCTTTCTCATTCAACTTCAAAAATTTATAAAAAATAAACGGCTGAATAAAAAAATCTAAAAAAAATCTAAAAAAAAATCTGGACGCGTTCATCACTGAGTAGAATGTTGAAAAAAAATCTGAAGTGATTTCGAGATGGTCAAGGTTTAACACTGGTCGAGTTGGCGTGGAATGCCCCATATATTGTGACGTTGCAGATTTTCTGCCGTCACAGTAACCCTTCCGGCGAACTTGTTAGCTAACTATACCGCGAGAGAGAGGTAGAGCACGTCTCAATCTCGGGATAATAGCGACACACCTAGTTGGGGAATATCAGAGTTAAACTAATTTGATGTGTTTTTCTGTTAATGTACAATGAGAGAGAGAGAGAGAGACGATTTAGATCAAGACTACCGCTTCAAGAACTTCCGCTCCGAGAACTTCCGCTACTAAAATGACCACGACTATCGCCACTGAGGCCTCCACGGTGCGCAGCCCGGGACCTGTACCTCAGAAAATACCGAGGGTAGTACCGCATCATCTGGAGGGAAGGCTGTTGACCTTGGACGAAGATGCCGCTGAGAGTGAACAGGGCCTGCATACGGCTCCCTGTCAGCTGATATCGCTTACCGCCGAGCATCTGACCTGCAACGACGGCGTATAGGGTTGTACGCTACCATGTCGCAACCTCCCGTTACCGCACCAGCCTCCATCTACCGCTCCTGTTATTATTATCGGCGCCACGTTTGGTCCAGGAAAGACTCGTGGCGTAACGTTATCGCAAAAGGATGAGTCACGTGAGTGGGCGAGAATTGCGTCCCGCGTGCTCCTGGCAGATCAACAGAGGTGTAGATCCGGTCCAGGGACACCTAGATCTCGTCAGGAAGCTACAGCGAGGTCGACTTCAGGTGAGTTTGCCGCTGTGGAGCCCATTCTGGAGGGATTGATAACGAATGGACGGTACCGCTACGTGAGAGCCAAGGTCACACCTTCCTCCACGTCATCTCGCGACCTCAGCCTCGAGGAACGGCTGAGTTATCGCTGAGAAGCGCGGAGCCCTACGCCTGATGGCCCGCAACAAGATGACGCTTCGTAGGCAACGGCTGACAAGCAGTTGCTACGAAGTTGTCGGTTAAGGGAACCAATCATCTAATGAGATGTACCTCATCGGTTCCCCACCCCCTAGGCGTAAGGAGCAGCGAGAAGACCACCGAAATCCTGCCAGAACTCGTCAGGGATGTCAGACGTACCAATTTCTTGGTGAACATACCATTTATACGAATCACGTACCATGTACCAAGATGTTGCTGTCCTTGTACGCAAAAATACCAAGATCAGCCGACAACGGATTTTTTCCTTTTATTTTTAAAGAAATCCAAAAAAAAAAAAAAAAACATAGAGGGCTTTAGCCGTAATCGAACTAAAAAAAATAGGTTTATGAACCCATCTTCGTTTCGTATTGTATATGGCTGGTATTCGTTACGCCATCTCTATTTGATCTGAGAACTAAGTAATGCAAGGTTTTGTTACGTTGTTAGTCGACACGTTTGCTGCTGGCATTGCATTGTTGGTCAAACTGCTCGACTGCTGCGCCATCTTTTTAATCTTTTTTATTATACGATAACGCGCGACTTACGACTGTGACCGTTACGAATTTACAGGGGTGAAAATAAAGTCTTTAAGCCTGAAAAGTGTGTAAGTATGTAGTTGTATTAAAAGCATTCCGCTTTGTACTTTGTACGTAATCTGTTTTCAACCTGATTTTGTTTTATACTTCAATTTATTTCAACATTCCCCGCCCCGGCCTCCAAGATAACAACGCTCACACTTAATAATCAAACAATCTGCATGAAGGTATCAATTTCAATTGATAAAAAGACAACGCGTAAATCCTTGCACCTTCATACTCATAAGCTGGGCTCTGGGCTTCACAAATTTTGTTTTTCCATTTCGTCGCATGCTACATAACTGTAGGTTTTAGCGGTTACAATAGCATAGGTACTGGTGGCGGTGGTGGCGGTGGTAGTGGTGGTGGACCTAATGAATTTTGTTTTAGTTACTCAGCGAAAACATGTCTTCTGTAAGAAAGGATGACGAGAACGAGACTCGTTACGGACCCTCTACCCCCAAAAAAAAACGCTTGGCTCGTGGTGATGCACAGCCGAAACAGCAGAAGCACCGAGTGCAGAAATATCGAGTCGAATGGGAACGGGATCCACAATGTTCGCCGTGGCTCGGACCAGATCCGGATTCAAGTACAAAAGCGAGGTGTAAGTGGTGCAATGTCAGTCTTATCCCCGATATAAGTTTGATTAAAACCCACAAAGAAACAAAAAAACACGAGAAAAACGTTGCAGCCCACGAATGTAGCTCTCCAAATTTAATGAGCAAGTTTTTTAAACCTCAAGCCACGGTGAATGCTCTCGACAAAAATGTAAAAAAAGCGGAGATCAAGATTTGTGGTTTTATAGCTGCTCACAACATTCCGTATGCTGTGGTAAATGACCTCATCCCTTGTTTGAAATCTGCTCTCCCAGATTCACAGATTTTGAAAGGGGTGTGCATGAAAAGACAGAAGGCAACGAAAATTGTTACCAACGTCATCGGTGCTTCTCATAAAGATGAGATTGCAAGCCACTTGAAAAAACAAAAATTTTCGATTTTGACCGACGACTCGACTGATTGTTCTGCCATAAAAACAGCATGCATTGTCGTACGGTACTACAATGAAGATCTCGGGCGAATTACCAGCAAGTTTTGGGAGCTGTCAAGCATTTTCCCCGAAGACGACGTCGAGGCAGCGCAGGAAGGAGCTAGTGGTCGACGCTTGTACAGCTTGCTTATTAAAGCATTTGAAGAAAAAGACATTCCCTTAGAGAATATATTAGGGTTTGGTTGCGACGGTGCAAGCGTTAACGTTGGTGTGCGGAATTCGATTGCAAGTCGCCTGAAAGAATCGTGCCCTGGTATAATTATCATGAGGTGTATATGCCATTCTCTTCACATAGCGGCGAGTAAAGCATGCGAAGCAAACATACCTAGGAGCTGTGAAGACCTCGCCAGGAACGTACACAACTACGTACAGCACAGCGCGGAGCGCATTGCTAGTCTTGCTATATTTCAAAAATTCTTGAATGTAGCTGTGCACAAAATTCTCCATCCAGCACAAACTCGCTGGCTCTCAATACTCTCGGTTGTGGATCGTATGTTGGAGCAATGGGAGCCACTCCGTCTTTATTTTATTGAACGGCATATGGAAGAGCGAACATTAGCGGCAGAATCTATATCTATGTGGCTAAGAGATCCGTTCGTGAAGCTTTTTTACCTTTTTCTCTCGTGGGTTTTGCCTAAAGTGGTTACGATGAATGCATACTTCCAATCAGAATCAGTTGTCATCACATCTCTAGCTGAGAAAATGGAGTTTGCATTCAGAGAAATTCTAACGACGTATATGACGCAAAAGTACGTAGCGATGACTCCACTCAGCAAGATTAATACCGAGAATAAAACCGAATTTCTTCCACTTGAAAGTGTATACTTAGGTGTACTAGTCTTGGAAGAGTTGAAAAAACCCGAAGTTTCGATTAGACCGGACTTGGTACGAGATTTTCGTGCGAGATGCTGCAATTTCTTGATTAAACTTAGCAAGGGAATTCAAGAGCGATTCGATTTCGATGACCCTTTATTGAAAATGCTTCCGTTACTGCATCCATCCAAAGCTATGTCTAAACACGAGCGAAACAGAAGTCCGTCGCTCATCGAGCTTTGTAACGTCGTTTCGCGGGCAAAACCCAAAGATTTAAAATCTTTGCAGCGCTTGGATGACGAATGGCGTCGACTTCCGCTTGATGAAATTCCTGAAGATATAGTCAAGGAAAAAGAAGTAGATGTTTTTTGGCATAAAGTTTCCCAGCTTGCAGATACTGAGGGCTGCAAAAAATATATAGAACTACCCGGTTTTGCATTGGCAGTCCCATGTATTCCTCACGCAAATGCGGATTGTGAAAGAGTTTTCAGTAAATATAATTTGGTGAAAACAAAAAGTAGAAACAGGCTCACTGTACAAAATATTGAAGGCGCCATGCTAGCTTCACAATCGGTAAAATCGAACAAAAATTGTTGTGCTGGATTTGAACCAACCAAAGATATGCATAGCCGAATAACGTCTGGAATTCTGTACGATGCTTCGAATAAACAAACGGAAGATCAAGAAGATCACCGGACTATTTGCGATCTGGACATCGTGTTCGAGGAAATTTGAGTCGAAAGTTTTGAAAGTATGGAGGGCAACAGTATCAGTGCACTATTATTCCATAAAAAAGTACTGGTATTTATCATTTTTTTTTTTTTTTATATTCTAATAATCAGTCATAAGGCTTTGTAATAAATGAAAACCAAAGATTATATTACTATGTCCTGGTTACGAGAATAAAGACATAATACATACAAAAATATCGTTATGAGGTTGGGTTGGGTTGAGTTGGGTTGATAATGTTGACATTTAATTAGAGTTCCACTTGGAATAAAATCCAAACGTTTAATAGAATATTGTCTTTCAGTAAATACTAATAATTCATCAGTTTTAGTTGAATTTTTAATATTATCGATATCTATCATATTATAGTTCAACAATCCATGGATATTACAAATAGATGACTCAACGAAGCTACATTTAAACTTCCTCCCTTCGCTTGCGACCAATTTCAAGCAAGGAGCCGTATACTGCATTTTACCCACGGTTTGCGTTGGCAGCGCTGCAGCGTATCGCGGACGTACCAGTACCAGTATTTCGTCGCTAGTACCAGCTTTTAGCGAGCTCGGAACAAGGATTTCTATGTGGCCGCCTGACATCCCTGGAACTCGTCACTTCTACGTTCAACCCTGGGCTGATTTAGACGTGTTTCATATCGCTCTCTCGCCGCAATTAACCGCATGAGGCCTTTGTCAAGTTTCCGCTATTAAGTTGTTAAGTTTTCGCTGTTCTCTTATTATCACTGTTAAGTTTGTTATCATCGATTATATTGTTAATTTATCACTGCGTTAAAGTTAAAGTGTTAAAGTTAAATGTGTGTGGCGAACCGACGTCTTCGTCAAGGTAAGGTTTCTTTGCTCTATCAGTTGTAAAGCCTCGAGGTCTCGCTGAATTTTCCGCTTATCGTATCTTTTGTGTAGCGTATAGCCTACGGGCCACGTGATTAGTTCATTTTCTCTGAGGAAATTCAGCAAAGAGACTTCGTGACTGTCTATAGCCATTTTCTCTACCTATTCTAGTAGATCTATCTTTTCTGATTATCGCTAATGCTTATTGTTTGATACCTTGCCGCTTACTTACTTGACCGCTTGATTCAGCTATCTTTTTTCTAGCTAATTTCTGTAGCTATCTCTTTAATCTATTTCTGTAGTTAGTACTGTATTATTTTGTATGGTGTGTCGCTAATTAATTTCCAACTCCCCGAAGGTTGGCTAAACGTAGATGTCATAGGCTAAGTTAGTTAATAAGTAATTTGTTCTATCCGAATCCCGCCGCATATCGTTGAATTTATTACTATCCGAAATACTTCATATTTCCGGATAGTGCGTACCCCTTCGATTGTAATCTATTTCAGTCTATATCAACCCAGTCGGTTATCGAAGAAAATCAGTAGAGTCATTCATTAAAGTAATATCGCCAATATCATAATTAATATCGCTAGCGTGCCGCTGTGGTAGAAAATTTGCCATAGAGTATCGTATCGCTCGGTGATACGCAGTCTAAAACGTAGTATAGTAGCTTGCTTTGTATCGCTTCTAAGGTGCTCGCTAGCCGACCGGTGTGTTGTTGTTTTTTATACCGCTGCGTTTAAGAATAAGGCGTAGTTAAAATATAGCTTTTCTTTGTAACTTCGTATTTATCCCATATCAAATCATATCATATATCGCTTCTATCATATTATTTCTAGTAGCTGATTCCGATCATATTATTTTGTTATAGCAGTTCAATTCATTTGTTACCGCTAAACTAATTGTTATCGCTGGAAATTTTGAATATTCGGAATTGTGGATTCCCTTGAAGGATTTATCTGGCGTTCCAAACTTTATTTTATTAATTAATTAAGGCGAACCTACGAACTCTACTATTATCGCTGTACATCTGAGCTAACCGCGGACTTTAAAGCCGTCGTTCCGCTAAATTTTTCTGTATCGTTCTATCTGAATTATCGTAGCTATCTGCGATCGACGCAGTCGCGTCTGGCGCCCAACAAAACTACAGCTGAAAGATTTATTTAGTCAATTCGAGTTTTATTTGAGGAACGCCGTAGGGTGCGGTGGTGCACCTCTGACACCATCGTTACAATCTATAGGAACTTTTACCTCTCTTTGTTTTCTTTTTATATTATTTTTCATTCCGGCGGTGGAGCGGGGGAACTGGGTTTACCGGGAATGTCGGGAGGTGCCGATAGTTGATAGTCACTAGGGGTGTCGGGAGACGAGGTGGATTGGGGGTCACTGGGGGTGTTGGGGGGTGCCGTGGATTGACGATCGTTTTCTTTTCCAAGCTTAATGCTGGGTAAGTGTTTGGTGCTCCATCCTTCTCCAGGCATCCATCCTTTGATGTTGTCGTCATTTAGTACGACCAGTGTCCAGTCCTCTGGATTATAACGCTCTATCGACTGGATTCGGATTCGTTTCCTGCGTTTGGGGGTTGAAAACTCGCAGATGACCACAGTCCATGGCACGCTTTCTTCGTGTATTGGCCAACCTGTGGACGTCCCTCGACTCACCGTCGCTCTTCGCGTCGGCTAGCTAGCCTTTCCCGAGACAAACCGGCCTTCCTGCTTTATCCAAGTCCTTGGGATTAACGTGGTACCTGTCCAATCATCTATCGTAGCTTCACGGAATACCTCATTTCGGTCGGTCTGCTGCGCTACGTGTCGCATCCCTGCGAAATTCGCCTGGCAGCCGCTTTCCATAATTGATGCGCCTTGTTGCATTGTTTAGAGAGTTATGATTACCCTTCTCTATTTTTTGATGTCTCGATCTCGAGAAAGAGTGGGTGAAGGAAAGGGGGGGGGGTTTCTTGGCTCCACCTTGCGGAATTAGACGTCGTCTCTTTTTTTTTTTGTGAATATGTATGTGTCTACGTTCCCTTCTTTGTGTATTCATTATTAATTAATTTTACTAAGTATGAATAACAGTTCTTTATGCTGAGGATCTTACATACCTCCTTAAACTAGTACGGTGATAGACACCGATAATTTGAGATCGGTTGTCGGGATTTATTATCTTGTAAGCGTTGTTAAACGGGAAGTCATTTATCTTATACGGTCCCTGATATAAATGAAAGAATTTACCGATTCGCTTTTCTACGAAGGCCGAAATCTGAGGCACTCGGAGCAATACTAAATCGCCAATGTTTAATGGGATCTCATTTTTTTCGCTCCCGAGATTATTTCGTCGAGCAGCGCTTCGCGTTAGCTGGTCATATGCTAAACGGATTTGAATTTCGCGAGCTAATTGCGGGCGTACAGGATATCTAACTAGCTTTTCGATTTCGCTTTTCGGATTTTCTTTAAAGTGGAGTTCATACGGTGTGAAGCCCATGCTATCGTGATACGTTAATTTAATCCAATTTTGGATTTGTGGTACCATACCAGCCCAACCGGTATGTTTCTCGCCACAATAGCTACGGAAATACCGTCCTAATTCGCGCATTATTCTTCCTGACGGATTACTTTGTGGGTGGCGAATGGGGGAATAGATTACTTTGATTTCGTTTTCGGCCGCGAAATTTTTCCACCTCTGAGCCGTAAACTGGCTACCGTCAGATAATATCTGTTTAGGCTTTCCTATGTTAGTGAAATAATGATTCTGGAATTTTTTTACGCAGTTTACCGTCGTAGCTGATTTCATTGTGTATAACGTTACTAATTTGGAGAAAGTGTCGACTACAACGAGGATATATTTGACACCACCAATGGACGTTGGTAAGAGTCATTAAAAATCTATAGCTATCAGTTCATTAATGTTTTTCGTTATAAAGCTAGCGCCCCGCGCGTCCATAGAAACGTTCAAGTATTTGATGTGTTGACATAAATCGCAGGATGTCAAATATTGACGTATATTGCGTTGATAATTTGGCCAGGTGAAAAATCGATCGGTGGCAATAATGCACTTTTTTGCTCCGGCATGTCCGGTTGATTCGTGAATGTATAACCTTGTTAATCAGACTCTTCGGAATCCATATTTTCCACGCGGGGATGTTAACGGAGTTTTTAAATAATACACCATCGTGCCTAACATAACGGGGGTGCCAGAAACTTGTATCTCGTTCGAATTGTTGTAATACCTCTAGGATACACGGGTCTTGCCGTTGTAATTGTTCAATTTGTTTTGGGTCTCGGGAAAGTTTGCGGTTGATTTTAAATCTGAACGAGAATGTCTT
Source organism: Tenthredo amoena (assembly GCA_963966615.1). Classification (NCBI taxonomy): domain Eukaryota; kingdom Metazoa; phylum Arthropoda; class Insecta; order Hymenoptera; family Tenthredinidae; genus Tenthredo; species Tenthredo amoena. The sequence goes on along the minus strand of OZ016486.1, from coordinate 2,016,766 downwards.
TCTCCGGTCATCTTCAGTAGAAGGAGTATCGTGTGAACCCTTTGGATTTCGGCTAAATAGATCGGCGATGTAATTGTCTCTACCTTTGCAATGAGTTATCCTGAAGTCGTATTCTTGTAAGAAAAGTATTCAGCGGGTTAAACGACTGTTGTTGAATCTAGTCTGCATTAAAAAGGATAGTGCTTTGTGATCGGATATCACTTGGAATTGAGTCCCCGATAAGTAAGTGTGAAACTTGGCGATTGCGTATACGACTGCGAGAAGCTCTAATTCGGTGACGGTATAGTTTTTTTCAGCACTGTTCAGGCAACGGCTAAAGAACTAGAGAAATTATTCAATGATCGTTCTCATCGTCTAACTGATAAAGAACCCCGCTTATTCCGCGATCGCTAGCATCGATTTGAACGAAAAACTTTTTATCAGGTATAAAGTGACCTAATGTGACTGTTTCGATGAATTTGTTTCTCAAATCTTGGAACGCGGGATCATGTTTCTCCGTCCATGAATATTTTTTCTTAACACTTAGTAATTCGCGCAAAGGATTCAAATAATCGGCGTATCTACTTACGAACCTACGATAGTAATTAAACAAACCTAAAAATTGTCGCAGTTGTTTTAAATTTCGTGGTTTTGGAAATTCGCGAATAGATGCTATTTTTTCAGGATTAGGTCCGACACCGGTGGTTGAGAGAATGTACCCCACGAATTTGACTTCCAAACAACAAAAAAGGCTTTTAGATAACTTTAAGGTGAACACCCGTGTTCAATTATCTTTTTAAACACCGAGTCTAAATGTTGTAGGTGTTCTGGGAAAGTTTTAGAAGTAATGAGTATGTCGTCAACGTAAAGCGTGGTGAAACTATCGAATTCGTGGCCGAATGCAAGACTAACCGCACGTATGAATCCGCTGCCGGCAGTTTTTATTCCAAAAGGAACTCGGCGAAATTGGTAAAGCGAACCGTCGTGTAAAAAGGCTGTATGCTTGCGCGAGCTTATTTTTAAAGGCACCTGCCAATATCCTTGAACGAAATCGGTAGAGGTTATATTATTTTATTCCGTCAAACTTTTGTATGACTTCGTCAACGGGTTTTGGCCGTCCGTGATCCGCGATCATATAACTGTTTAATTTTCTAGCGTCTAGGCAGATGCGTACGGAATTATCCTTCTTTTTGAGTATAGTGATAGGGTTTAAATATGGTGACGCACTTCTTTCAATTATTTCCTGATCTGTCATCTTACTTATGGCATCGCTGACTGCGGTTCGCTGCGAATAAGGAATCGGATACGGGTTCGCGGTAAAGGGGTGGTCATTGGTTCATTTTATCTCGTGTTCATACACATTAATGCACCCAGGTTGTCTGCCGAAGGCATTCTCGTTGCTCAATATCACTTTCTTTAATGCTTCCCTTTCAGAATCGTCAATGGTATTTATTTGATCAATTATCTCGCATACTTCGTGTCGGAACTCAGGCCATAGATGTGCTTGATTTTTTTCTTTTAAAATACTGTCTTTATCGACATCCCACGTTATAGCATTCAAAAAAGATGCTTTCTGAAGATCGGGGGGTCTATTTTCTATAATTCGCACTAGTCCTTCGAGCGCGGTTTTAGTTTGTTCATCGTTCGCTACTATTTGTAGTTTTTGACTTTGCTGTTCCTGATCCCGTTTTTTGAAACTAACTGTGGGTTTGTTTAATGTTATATTTTCAACTCTAATTGTATGAGTGTCTAAGTCAATCGCGACGCGGTGTTCGTGGATCCAATCGATCCCCAGAATCATATCCTCAAATGCCAGGGGTAATATGTAACAAGGTGTCTCGATCTGCAGTGATCCGAGGTTGAGTTGAATTAGAACTTGTTTCTTTATTATAGGGGATTTGTGAATGAATGGACCGCGTACTTTTATGTTCTGGACCGGTAACGTTGGAATGCTTTGTTTTCTTGTTAGTCGCTGGTGAAATGATTCGGAGATACCCGTAATTTGGCTTCCCGTGTCTAATAGTGCCGAAGTTAGAACTTCGTTAATTTTTATGTTTAATCGCGGACAATCTGAGGAATCATTTTTGTGACTCGCGTCTTCTTGTGTTGGGCAACTTTCAACATCTTTTATCAGGTCTTTTGCCATATTATCTATATTAACCGAACTCTGGCATCGACCTCTGCCTAAGCTCGTGGTTGGTTTAAAGGTTGATCTGAGCCAGTATTCGCGTTTGGTCTTTGGTGCGGGAAATTGTTAGTCTCGTTACGCGCAGGATATTGGACTGTTGAGGCTATCCCCCTATTTTGATTTGTTGTTCGTTTGTCATAGTTGGGTCTGTCGTGGTTACTTGGTTGTTCGCGATATCTAAGCTGTTGGTTATATCTGGGTTGTTGCTTATAATACGGAGGTTGTTGGTCATAATAAGTGGGTTGTTGATTATAATATGAAGGCTGTTGGTTACATGCGGAGGACGGATTCCATTGGACATATTGTGATTCCGGGTGGTCAAGTAACATCGGATTTTCCATGAGACTAAGTCTTTCAAGGACTGAGTTTATATTATTGCAATCGACCGTTCTGATTAATGAGTATACGCATTCCGGTGGATATTGTCTTATCGTATGGTATGCTATTTCGAATTTAGACATGTTTTCATTGATTCGCGTTGCTCGGTGCAATTGATCATAAAAGTATTTCGTTAGTGACATCCCGCTTCTTGGATCATATCGTCTATTCGCCCATTCGCTCCGTTTTCGCAATCGCATTGGTTCGCTCCCATCTGCACGTATGAACCCCTCTCTAAATTCTTGGTTTGTATTTAAATTAGATTTTAGAGCTCTGAACCAAAACTTGGCGCTGCCTTGAAAAATACTACTGCTAGTCTTTAATTCAATTATTTGTTCAGTCGTATTGACGTTCCATTTTCGAAACCAATTTTCCAACTCGTCCAAGAACTCTAGTGGAAATATCGAATTGTTATTTGAGAACGTGGGTGGTTGTTCCTTAGCCAATCGGGTTAATATAGGTAGCTGACTATCCGTAGCTGCACGAAGGTGTGCGACTTCTGATTCTAACCTATCTGTACTTGGAAGTTGTGGCTGCGCTTGCCTATTTGAACTTTGCTTTTCAATGAGTTGAATTCTATGGTCGATTCTTTTTATTTGAGTGGCCGTTTCTGATTGCAATTCGTTTTTTGCTTCCTCAAGGTTTGCTGATAATTCCGTCCTATATCTGTCTATTTTATCATGAGATTTTTTAAATTCTTCTTTTATTTCTACCTGGAACTTCGTTATCATTACTCGTAGGCTATTTATTAAACTAGCGTTCTGTTCTTTATGAGTTGATACCTCGCTTCTACTGGGTAGGACTATGTTGGACTAAGTTGTTCAATAGGTTTCCAGCATTTCGTCGTAAGATGGCTCTACTATGAGGTCTCGCAGACGATTATAGCGGCCCTCAAGCAGACCACTATCTAAACAATTCAAATCAGCCGGAAAATCATGTTCTTAACCTACTATCAGTACCAATACTCTAATTGGATGATTCCACGTATCGCTTTATTGCGTACTACATTTGAGTGGGTGTTGTGAAAAATTATTATCTATGTGACACGCATCAGTCACGTTGATCTTGAATAATCATCCGTTAGATAACATATGCAATAGTTATGATAGCGGAAGTCGAGGTAACTCGGATAGCTTGAAAATTTCAGATCCTCAATATGTCGCAATCATCTGAACAGCTTCAGTTGTTGTCGATGAACTTTCACGCTAGTCTCAAAAATCAATGCGAGGCCGGTATTAGTAATTACTAATGTATTTAAAATCTTGATTTTTCAGGTTATCTACCCTCCTCCCTCTTCTTTTGCATGCTCCTCGTGAGGTTGCAACCCATTAAAAAATACCCAATATTTTGGACATGCATGAGATTCAAAAATACATATGAGCAATGCGTGTTTTCACTCGATAGTAAATTTGTCCGAATGCCATCGGCAAAATGGTTGTAACTATGAGATGATCATTATAGGACAGTCAGATGTCATCCGAAATAAGGAAATAGGTTGATACACCGGATATGATATACATCATAAGAATGGACGCAATGTATGTCTTTCTCACGAGCAAGACAGAGATTACTTATGAATTGCATAATGCTGATATGGATTAATGAAGAAATTAATTATATTGTCGTCATCAGCTGATGGCGGCCTAACGGATACTTTCGGGACCGGCGTCAAAACTTGAATCACGTCGACCAGTTCATTTCTACAGGTTCTATCCGTAGTTCTAATTGTAACAACGGCTGAAACCGTTTGAACCCCCGACCACCCGGAACCCATCTACGCATAGCCGAGAAATTCTAAAATATCTGGCAGGTCCCTAAACTGACAGCTATATGTACCAGGTTTCTAGCATAACGACGCGCATCACCTTTTTCTCAATTTTCAGTTCAATTCATCTGATGATATGAGATGTGCCCGCACATCACGCCGGGTAAGAACGGTTTCAGTCGTTGTTTCTGCATAGAACTGTGACGAGAAGTTCTAGACATGAAATGACTCACGTGATTCCAGTCTTGATGTCTGTACCCAAAGTATCCGTTAGGCCGCCATCAGCTGACAATATAATTAATATCTTCATTAATTTATATCAGCATTTTGCAATTCACATATTATGTCTATCTCACTCTCTAGAAATCCATATACATTACGTGCATTTTTCTCATGCCAGCCCATGATATCCGAATACATTTATGAATCATCGGATAAGGTAAGCTAAAAATTGAGAAAAAGGTGATGCGCGTCGTTATGCTAGGATAAATTTTCTTGACTCATTGGCGTTGCAATCGCAATCATGTATGACGAGTATTTTCTCAGTCAGGTCAACCGAAATCGAAAAAAAAAATGAGTGGAAGACCTCATTTGATTGATCGATCCGAGCTTTGAAAGTGACTCGAGACGGAAATTATGAGAAAAATTACTATTATTGTCGAAACCTGGTACATATAGCTGTCAGTTTGGGGACCTGCTAGATGTTTATAAATTCTCGGCTGTACGTACATGACATGGGTTCCGCGTCGTCGGGGGTTTGAACGGTGTAGTAGCTTTTTCTATTGAGAATTACGACATGGAGTTGTAGAAATGAAATGATTGAACTGCTTCTTGTTTTGATGCCGGTCCTGAATTAAGTTAATGTTAGGTCTCTCTCAGCTGACAAAAATGTTGCGAGTCATCAATCGTATTCCTAACGACATTACTCATTTAGTTGCATACTGCTTCTGTTATATGTACTTGATTCAGGTTCAATCACACATTACTCGAGTAACGGTTGACCAAATTGAGGTCTAACTACACATTTTAAAAATATTATGTAGTTTAGTTAATATTGTAATACAATTTTTATCACACCTGCTGACATCAATATATTAAGAATGTCGTTGTTTGTTGAAGATGAAGTTCAAGAATATCTTTCTGTGCACTATTTGAATAAGAAAATTTTTCAACTTGAAAAATGTGGTCTGCAGAACTGACCGCATATAGCTGGTAAGATAACCAAGTTTGTGACATAGCGTGCGGAAAGTTCGTTTTCCCAGGCCTGTGGAGCGTGCGGGAAGTGTTTGATCCCTGTACTGAACCGTAAAAAAACACAAGTTTTCATTGTGGAAATAAAATCGTATACTGTTACCAAAACTCTTATACTGATATTATATACCTATAATGTTTCATACGCAACGACTGCGGCAAGAGTCGTGATATTTCTATTATGGGTAATGGAATCTATAAAGAGATGCCGCGCTAAGAGATGCAAGCGACTTAAGCCGTATGCACGCGCTTGTTAATCGATATCATCAATAACAAATAGACCTACTGGCTTTACTTTGTTTTTATGTTATGTTATTGTTTCTTTTCGTGCACATGCTCGATGCGAGTTGTACGATAGTTCAGTATATTCGAAACTGATGATTTTTTTTTAGGTGATTTTCTCTCTTTTTTTCCAATTTTCAACTATTCCTTTCTATATTAATAGAAATTTTAGTATTTTTAGTAATTTATTAGTAGCCAATCGCAATGCTCTGTTTCGAACTCTGAAACTGCGGTGTTACGGGAGAGCTCTCCGATTGGTTGCTGCTTGGTAGGACTCGAGTTTTGAGTTTGCCACTCGTAGCTCATGGATCGAGTCTATAAATTGAGATGCAGATCGTGGAGCAGTCAGTAATAATCATGAAAATTGTGGGAGACCTATTTCAGTTTAGTGGTTACGTGTTGTGCAAAGAAAGAACAAACTAAAATAAATGAAAAGAAAATTCAGTTTACTGTGTGATGTTAATGGAGTACATCACATGATAAATCATAGCATTATTTATCAGATATGATACAAATCAACATATCAAACCATCTTTCAATACAGTTATATGTAAATTTATATCAAACCTTAAATTTGCTATAAAAAACTGTTTAATTTGTTAATTTTTATCATGTTAGATAACTCATGGTATGACTTATCATGTGATTATACCTTATAATAATCACATTGCAAGCAAAATTGTATGCTGCATTACAGACAGAATTCGTTCATAAAGTTTTGTAATTTGTCAGATGATCTCTTTCAATTACGATTTGTGAACTATAGGAATAAACACAATTTTGCACTGTCTGTACGTAACATACTATTGGTCGCCACAACTCTGTATAGTGACTATAGCGTCACTGTACAAAAAGCAGCGTTCTAATAATTCTGATCTGGAGTTGAAAGAAAATTATTATTAGAATAAAATATTGGTATATAAATATCCACAATGTGGAAATGCCTCAAACTTATCACATATTTGTTTATTCTACTTTCAGCTACTATCTTCGAGTCGTTCCGAAAATGTGGGCTCTTGTCAAATTTTCCGTTCACACATATTTCATAGCGAAATAAAAACGTCAAACTAGTGCAAGCTGACCAATGCATTGTAAAATACCGTGAGAATCAGGTGAAACCGAATGGTCCATCCACCCAGACGGTGAATATTTGGTATTTTTAGGGGGATAACCACTCGTTACGCTGAAAAATCTCTCGGGTGATCTTGGCGTGCGGTTGATGGAACTCTGCAGCCAATTTTATATGAAACCGGCTGACTGTCAATACATTGCGGAAGTTAGATATGTGTGGTTATGTTCGTTTATTTGCTTCAAATATCTACATATCTACCTTCCGCAATGTTGTAAGAAGAATTTGAATCAAATCGCCCGCTAAAGTAAATAACAAAGAACGACACCTGTCGTGAGTCAAAATAATACCTAGATTAGTCAAAGGCACTAGCCACTAAGCGAAATGAGATAAGTAGCTCTCTCTTGGGAAGACCGTGAAATAGAACGGACGTGTCGTTGTTCCGTTTTCTAATGTGACGTTAAATTTGAAAATTCAGTTTCGTGACTTTAAAATTTCGAGAGTAAACTCACCAAATCAAACAATTTTAAAACTTTGAGAGTAAACTCACCAAATTAAATAGTTTCGATCACCAAGTGTAAATCTATCACATAAACCATCACATGGCGGAAAGAAGATTTATCCAGTATATCACATGCCATCCTAAGACCTGGCATTGGAATTTCTATTTCAAACAATAACTGAAAAATGGAACTTATCAACGAGAATATATGTAGAAGGATGTGGATATGAAGTCACAGAATTATAAGTAAAAATATCATCGTCAACGTCTTATACGGCCATCTTTATCCTGCTTGAAACCATGATGCTTCATTCGTCACGAACAATGTCAACGAAATCATAGATAAGTTAATAACCTTCTTAAAATATAAAATGAAATTTATAAAGGAATTCAATAAGTATAAAACGTTATGAATATAGTCCTTCCCAAGGAGGTAACTTCTTATTAACAAACAAAGAGAAACGAATTTTATTTAACTGAGTGTGATATATAAATTTTAAAAGACATATACCTATACAAATATACAATTTTAATAAAGGAATGGATGAATGAATGTTAATTTTAAGAAAATCAACGTATACATATATTTATATTGAGGAGACGAGTAACATATACACAGATAACTAATAAAATCAAATTTATATTTGGACGATACTCATAAAAAAAAAAAACCTATTTCTATTAACATTTTAATATACCTAACTTCTTATTTTAGAATAAATTTAATTTCGTTACAATGTATTGACAGTCAGCCGGCTTCCACCAACAATGGCTGCAGAGTTACATCGACCGCGTGCCAACATCACCCTAGGGATTTTCAGTGCAACGAGTGGCTATCCGCATAAAAATACCAAATATTCACCGTCTGGGCGGATGGACCATTCGGTTTCACCTGATTCTCACGGTATGAGAGTGGAGCAAAATATGACGCTACGCTGATTTCCACCAATAGTAAGTAACCAAGTGAATCTAAGTAAATTATCAGTGAAATCATATTGAATTCTTTATACAAATTAAAAGAAATTAAAATCCTCATGTTCCATATTCGATTGTTATTCAACAAGAGATGGCTGGAAATATGAGTGGACGGTCCATAAAACTATCGTAACCCATTACATTGATCAAAACAGCGAGTCTATATTTGAAGCTGCTCAATTCGTGAAGATAAATAAATTTATTTCAGTTTAAACAAATTTACTCATCTGCCACAATCCCTTCGTAGTTTTGGTGGTTCAAGTTAATCTTTGATGATGAAATATATCTGACAATTCTTTTTCAGATTCATACAACGCTTTAAAGACAGTTGAAGGCAAATTGATAGCAGAATCAGATGTAAATAACAATGATTCCTCGGCCATATTCATCGATACAAACAAAATACATCCTTCTAATATACATCCTTCGACTGATGAGTCTACGCAAGCTGTCACTGTTAATACACGTAACCAGAATATTTGCATATACTTTGATATTTTTAATTATTATTGAATTGGGCTCACAATTGACATGCCACTTTGCAATTTCATTTATAATTCTCTGCTTCAATTCAATGTCCAGTCCAGTTTTGTGATCGTAACTCTCAATAATCCCAATTGACGCTTGTGTAAGGTGTAATGCAAACATTTTATGTTGCTCATTGCTTTCCAGATTCACAAGTAAATAAAAGTATAGCTGCAGCAGATTTTAGTAATAGTACAAATCTTGATGATATACCTCCTCTGCCTAACGTTCACTTGAATTTTGTTAGCGACGATGCGGGTAATGACAACATTTGTATTCGATTAATAATTTCAATTCAATGTTCAAGTTTATTCCATCAATTGAATGTTCAGTTCAAATTTGCAACTTCATCTTTCAATCTTGCAACTTCATCTTTCAATCTTCCAAATTCACATTCTGTGAAGTGCAATGTGCATATTTTATATTATTTTTCCAGACTCACGCGTGGATAAAAGCACGGTTGATGATAGCAAGGTTGATGATAGCATGGTTGATGATAGCAAGGTTAATGATAGCATGGTTGATGATAGCACGGTTGATGATAGCACGGTGATAATAGCAAGGTTGATGATAGCATGGTTGACGAAAGCATGGTTGATGATAGCACGGTTGATGATAGCACGGTTGATGATAGCATGGTTGATGATTCAACCAACCTCGGCGATTGTACACATCTTGGTGATACAAATCCTATAGCTGACGATTGCATGCCTATCGTTGGTGACAACGCTGATAATTATGACATTTGTATTCACTTTGACGTGTACCTTGCTAACCGTTTTTAAATTGAGACTCACAATTGTTGTGCGACTTTATGATTTTATTTCTAATTTAATTCTTCAATTCACTGTCCAGGCCAATTTTATAATTTCAAATCCTAATCCACCCAATTTATATTTGAGCGGTTCCACGTCACTTCACTCGAAAATAAACCGTCAAGTCACGGATTTTTGCGCCATTCAAAATATCTTCAGTACTACGAAAAAAAAAAATACAATTTCAAGGATTTTGAAAAATTTTCAAAAATGGCGGAGTTAGAGCTATGTGAATTTTCGTGAACCGCTGTTGCACCGCTATGTTTAAAAATGTATATCTCCGAAAGTATTCAACGGAGCGGACTGAGCTTGGAATCATTTTGTTCGTAAAAGAATGCGCTTTCATGCGAAAAATTTCAATTCCAAAAAAAAAAATTCCTTATGAATTGATTTCAAACAGGTGTCCTACTAAGTGTCATCCAGCAAATCATCGCTAAAAACATCGGCCCTTTTCAGAGCCACCGAAATATTGCAAAAGATTCATCAGTCATAACTCCACTAGGCAAGACAACGAGCTTGCGGGAGTAGCGCGGACGTGGATTGGCGCGCGCGGCGACGCGCGACGAGACGTTTTATTTTTTTTCTTCGGCCCAGGTATTTTCTCCATAAATTTTTTTTTTTAGGATTGAAGGGGAAGGATCCAGGTATCTAAAAAAAATTATCTCCATGAATTTCTGTGAGTCCCGCGGAAATGGCAGTAAAATTTAAAAAACAAACGACGAAAAAAAAGTGAAGGAATTTTTTTTTTTGGAATTTAAATTTTTTTCATAAAAGCGCATTCTTTTACGAACAAAATGATTCCAAGCTCAGTTCGCTCCGTTGAATACTTTCGGAGATATCCATTTTTAAAGATAGCGGTGCAACAGCGGTTCACGAAAATTCACATAGCTCTAACTCCGCCATTTTTGAAAATTTTTCAAAATCCTTCAAATTGTATTTTTTTTTTTCATAGTACTGAAGATATTTCGAATGGCGCAAAAATCCGTGACTTGACGGTTTATTTTCGAGTGAAGTGACGTGGAACCGCTCATATGGGCACGGGACCCTTTCGTTTTGTACTATGGATGCCTGATATGCGTCTCCCTGGACGTCTTTCTCCCGATCCTCAATGAAATCAAAGAAATCTCGACCCGATACTGGACCTCGTTGTATCGCGTCGATTGTTAGTTTAAAGAATCCGTATTTTCTGATATATCTGTTTGTGTGCGGTCTGGTGGGGGAAGCCTGGTGTCCGGCATTATGAATTCGGATCCCTGCTGCTTGTTATTGCCACTACCGCCACGATTCTGCTTCTTGGAGCCTTTTCGCCGATAGTTTTTTCGTCGTTCAGGGTGATCTTCCTCGCGTGACCCGTCCGATCCCCAATCCCCCAACCAAGTCACCACAGCGGAGCCGATCTGATTGATTTGGCACGGTTTTGGATGCGATTCGTGGTTGCTATTTTGAATATTTCGAGCGTAGCGATTGTCCTGCTCTTTGAATGTCATATCCATTTGCGATAAAACTTGCACGACAAGATTTGTGTTTGAGAGATCGACCGCGATCAGGCTATTTCGAACTCTAGGTGGATATTGTTGCACGATCGTGTAATTTATTTCGTATGCGGCTAACGCCGGCTGAAAATGACGAGTTTCCTTCAGTTGTCCATAAAAATACGTTTGTAACGACCCTTCCTGAGCATTATATCTTCGGTTTGACCATTGGCAGGGCCGGCGAAAGGTGTGTGGTATGTATGGTAACCACCACACACGGGAGTCCCGGGTGTATGGTACACCACACACGGGTGTATGGTAAACCATACACCGGAATACGAGATGTTTTTCTCCTCCTATGTAATTTTAATGTCCACAAGCTCACAGCAATTCTAAAATTTTTTTCATCAAACGTGAATTCAGGAGAGAAAAATCCCCTCCTGGGCCCTTGTCCCACCCTTCGCCAAATTCACTTGCACCGCCCCTCTCTGCAGGTCTACTCGTCACGCTCCCCACCACTTCAAAGACCTAACAGCTGCGCGGTCGTTTCAGCCAGCAGCTATACCTATTTGCGTGGAAGCGGCATTGTGTAGATATAGATATTGTGTAGTAGTAGTAGTAGAGGTTGGAAAAATTTATTGTGAAGAAAAGTAAAAGACAGAGGATAGAACTTGAAGAGTCAGGGGAAGCATCACATCTTTCTGAAGTCCTTCCGAAAATTGATATAACCTCTGAAAATCGAGGTTGTGATCTGTCAAAACCAAAGAATATTTTGACTGATAAAAATCAGAACATAACATCACGTATGTAATATGTATTTCACGTTATACTCTTAGTTCAATCTCCTCCATGATTTAGCCAGCGTGTATTCGGATTTCTAGATTCAACGAAGGTTAAACCTCCATCTGACGCGACTCTTACTCGTTGGAGGAGCAATTACGCCTGGCTCCAATTAAATTCTGACAACAAAGTAATTTGCACTATATGCTCAAAAGCAGTGGAAAAGAGATTACCCGTACCAATTGGTAAAAATAGTCAGAACTCACGAGAAGCCTTCGTCACTGTAGGCTACAATTGCTGGACAAATGCTTACAGAGCACTTCCCAAACACGAATTGAATGAGTTCCACAGAGTCTGTCATCAACTACTAGTGAGCTCAGAAGCTACGAGCGTAGTGCAACATATTTCTGCAGCCAAAGAGACCGAAATGTTGAATAATCGCACAGCACTCCATAAAATCTTTAGTACAGTACAGATGATGGGTGTACAAGGTCTACCATTGAGAGGCAGTGGTAATGACGAACGTTCAAATTTAACGCAATTTTTGAAAACAAGAGCAGAAGATGTTCCCGAATTGAAAAAGTGGCTGAGTCGGCCAGGCCACAAATGGGTTCATCACGACATCCAAAATGAAATGCTGGATATGATGGCTTCACGAGTACGGCAGAAAATTCTCGAAACAATTATATCAGAACCTTTCTTCTCGTTGACTTTGGATGAAACGTCAGATATTTCTCGTTTAGAGCAAATTTCTATGTCCATAAGAATCGTTTCAGATGATTTGTCCGTCAGCGAAATCTTCCTTGGTTTCTATAAAACATCTGATACAAAATCAGAAACACTGTTCTCCATCGTAGGAGACGTTTTTAAGGAGAGCGGTTTGAAATTTGAGAAATTGCGTAGACAATGCTATGACGGTGCATCCAATGTCTTTGGGAGGATTTCGGGTCTTCAAGCTCGGATAAAAGAGAAACAAAGTCGTGCAGTATTCGTCCATTGCAATGCCCATCGTTTGAATCTCAGTGTACAAGACGCAATGGAAAGTGTTTCTCCCGTCAAGAATTTTATCGGAGTCGTCAAAGATCTCATAAATTTCGTGAGGGATTCGCCCAAGCGCTTAGCCCAATTTCAACAGTTCCAAACGGCAGTGATAGTTAGAGAGGAAGATGATTGCCCAGCGCTGGTAGCTTTTTGTCCAACAAGGTGAGTTTCCATTCATATAATTCAATATCTCATTCACTGTTTAGAGTTTAGAGTATGCTCATGAAAATGTTGGATGTATACAGGTGGTGTATGCGTGTGCGTTCTCTGAAATCGATACACTGTAAGACTAACTACAGCGCAGCTTTGCATTTCTTTGAAACAAGGAGCACTGATCGTGAAGTGGATAGCAGTGTGTCGGCAAAAGCTACTGGATTTTTGAAAAACCTAGAGTCATTTGAATTCTATTATCTGCTTTCCTTGGTCATAGAATTATTCGATAGAATTGAGATTTTGAACACAGAGCTCCAGAAATCAGACTTATGTATACACGACTCTCACAGGAAAGTTGAAGCTGTGACCAAAAATTTAGAACAAATGAGGGACTCGAAATTTGAAACGATTTGGGATAAAGCCATCACTGGTGCGAAGGAATTAGACCTCGACGATCCACAACTGCAGCGCAAACGTAGAGACCGTAGAATTCCAAAACGTTTGGAAAACAATGGCGCCAGTGAACCTCACACATTCCAGACCCCGAAAGATTATTACCGAAAGATCTATTATGAAGTGTTTGATACTGTAGTCATGTCTCTGAAGGAGCGTTTCAGTACAGATACAACTGAATTTCTTGATAATCTGGAGGCTTTTGCAATTGGAAGGGGGGGGCTGCTCAGATGAAATTATGAAATTTTATCAAGGAGATTTCCATCAGGAAACATTGGTAAAGCATCGTGATGATTTCATTAGTATTGCTGCAGCGAACAGTACTATTTTGCACAACATGAAAGATGTTGTGACTTTTATGAAAGTGAACTCGTGGTGTACTGGATTAGTTCCTGAGTATTTCAGATTTATCAAATTGTTGTTGTCAATACCCAGCTCCACGTGTACAAACGAGAGAAGTTTCTCTGCTCTGAGACGTTTGAAGAATTATCTTCGTTCGACAATGCTACAAGACCGACTGAACAATATTGCAATATTACATGTTCATTGGGAAATAGCTGAAGCTTTATATATCCACGAAATTATGGATGATTTTATAAGAAAAAATGTAAAACGTTCGGCGAAATTTGCGATTGTTGAACAAAATAAAACAAATGAAGTACAAAAGTAATATTTGACCCTCATTAATTAGTTATCAACTTTTTACAATCGTCCCCCCCTCCCCCATGCTCCCGACCAAAAGATACCATACACGGGCTTTTCACCTTTCGCCGGCCCTGACCATTGGCTTTTTATCCTTACTCTCACCGGAATCGAATAAAACTCTAGTACGTATTTTTCTTTAAACACCGCAAAGCTCGAAATCTCATATCGCGCTATCTCATACCATATCCTAACTCGTCCGTCTAACATATTTTCAAGGAGCAGCATTTGCTGTTCAGGACGTACATTTTTAATATTGAAATAGCGCTCTATTTCTTCTATAAAGTCCATAGGGTTTTTGTCCTCATCGAACTTTGGACCCCTAACGTCAATAATTATGCGATTTAACTGCCTAACTAATCCGCTCACCATACCATCCTCGTTTTCTGTTGCCCTTTGGTTATGACCGTTATTCTGATGCTCGTTTAGAACCTGAGCCCGTCTGTCCTCGATTTCGATTCTTTGTCGTTCTAGATCCGCCCTGGCATCCTGGATCCGTTTCCACTCCTCTTCGATCCCTAATCGTACAGTCTCGTCTACTGTGGGGAGCATGGTATCGTCTGTATCTGTCTGGTCTGACCTGTTAATCGTCAAATTCGGATGAGCGTTTGGATTATTTTTTATCAAGGCAGGCTTTTTAAAAAGCCTTCTGTAATCGTATTTTTGACCCGTTATTTGATATTATTTCAAATTGCTCACTGTCTATATCAGAATGTCTCTTGTTTGAGTATGTGTTAGGAGGAGAGCGCGTGACCGACATTCGTGTGTCTGTTTACCTCATTCCATGTCCCTTTGTTCGGGCGCCAGTTGTAAGGATTTTATTTGTATATGCTATATCCTATGTCTTTCTATCAGGTCGGGTAATGGAATGAGGCATAGCCAAACGCTCACAGAGTATCAAATAGATATTTATTCAAGTCTGGTAACTCATTAAATGTAGCGAACCCGTGCGTGTGAGTACAAATATTGATGGGTGATCTTGCTGCACATGTCACGTTGAGAGTCACCGCACGGTGATGGTATATGAAGAATCAAATGTGCGTTGCACGTTTAATGCCAAATCGTAGATATAATGAAAGTGGAACAACAGAAGTAACATTCGATATAGTCATATAAAGAGGTAAATGTGAGTAATGATAATTATATATAGTACAAGGAGAGTAGATTATGTTCGCTCAGTAGCGCGAGTGATAACATAGATAATAATATTTAATACGTACAAATGTATAGTCCGTCGAAACACAGAGACACCCGAACAATCTTTGGTGACTGCTGAATAGGGTATAGAACAATATAAATGAAATGTGTAATACAAACAAGTGTATGGCCCATAGAGACACAGATGCACAAGAACGATCTTTTGGTGATCGCTTGATAGGTGCACGATAATATAATAAAATGCTTGAGAGGATAAATGCTCTATGCCACCGAAACTACTGCGCGATAACAACTATTGGGAATACTTATCCGCTAATGCTCGATCTAGCTACGACGGCGGTCCCGGTGGAAGAGAGCTAGGAGCAATCCCCTGCCTCCCACTATTTGAATCTTCGTGCTTGACAGTCGTGCCAGGTGGCGCTGGCGCTCACGAATTTCTTCCTAAACCTTCCCTCTTCGTTTCAAAAACAACTTCTATAGGACAAAATGTGAAATATAATAATGTAAAGTAAGCCAATACAGCTACGCTAAAATTTCCTCGCGTCATAATTTAATTGGAGGAAACTATAAAAACAACATTTTATGTTTTTTATCCAGAAAAATAGTCCGTCGCCAGATGGCGCGTTTTTGTGTTTTTCATAGTGCGTCTTCAACCTATAATAAGTAGTAGTCTATGGTGCTTCATTCATCAAAAGTCTTTCACCTATACCTACAGTCTTGCAGTTAATACCTGAAATAAAGATACTGAATCATCAGATCAATAATAGTTTCATTCACAAGTGAAGGACCCTAAGAACAAATAGCACCAACAGGTCATGGGCCCAGGCTCGGAAATATTGTGAGTGATTCATAAAGAAATAATACGGACACATAAAGAAAAAAAAAAATGGCGGACAGCACACGTTTTCAGATAGAAAAATTGAACGGCGAGAACTATCAAGTATGGAGTTATAAAATTGAACTACTCCTAATAAAGAGTGAAGTGTGGGATGTGATGAGGGATGATGCACCATCTCCAATAACTAGTGAGTGAACAGAACGAGACGACCAGGCTCGCGCGACAATTGGACTTCTTGTCGAGCACAGCCAACTGCATCACGTCAGGAGTGCGACAACAGCGCGTGCAACGTGGGACGCATTAAAGCTGTTGAAGGGGGTCCGGCCATTTTTGTCGACCGGTCGCAGCGCCATACGCGTTGAGTTTTCGGACTAAACTCGTCAGGACCGTGCTGATAAAAAATATAGGTGCAAATTAGAGGGCCCCAAATTTCACACAATTTGTTGTAAAATGAGAATATTTCTTGAATCTAAATTCTTGCGTATCTATAAACAATCTTGCAGCCAATATTTCACAATCCATGAATTATCTATAAACTGGGTACATCAAAATTGATGGTAGACGTGACACGTTAAACTTTAATCCAGTAATTCTACTTGCAGTTATCGTCCGGAGGATTCTATATTCCCAATTAAACGTCGGATTGTTTCAATAATTACAATTAAGGACATTAAAGTAATTGCGAGTATTTGAAAAAATAGTGACATATCATTTTTAGTTTATTCATCTTGACTGTGACGGCAGCTACTCTGTAGCGTCACAACTAATATGAGGTTTCGAATGATCCGCATGGTCAAAATGAGTAAAAGGATACACTACAATACACGTTAGATGATTATAGCTTCAATTCCCATGCATTTTAACATATACGTGCTTTAATTATATAATTTCAATTGAGGAGTGCAATATGTTATGTGAAGACAGTGCATACACAGTGTTGCGCATGATAACACATTTGATAATTTATCTGGGCACGAACTCATTTATATGAGATTATACCTTAACTTATATGACATTTTATGTATCGAATTCTACAGTTTCTCTACATGTATCATGAAAACAATGAATAAGCGAACCTTCAAGGCATGCAAAAATTCTGTCTCAGAAATGAGAAAAAGTTGTGCGAAGATACTTCATTATTTATTCTATCACTTATGTCAGTTGAACTCGCGAGTTTCTTATCTTCTTGGGAGAATTCGAATATTAGAATCGATTGAGGTGAGCATAATTATATGCAAACAAGGAACTAAATCAACTTATCCTCGTAAGGGGGTCTGCGACTGAAACTCTCACAAGAACCATTTAATTTTTTGCAAACTAATAAAAAAGGTCCACTAGAGAAATGCTTTCTACAATTTTTAGAATATGGAAGCATATGTATTGGAACATAAATCTCAATTTTCTGCAATACTATTGTATGCGCAGGGAACCTTACGCAGAAGGTCTCCTATGTATTGCTGCAAAGGTTCCCTGCGCTGAAATTTCATCGTAGAAGGTTGAATCATTTTTTCCATACAAATACACCATGAAGTAAGAATTGCAATAAGTTTTTCTCGATTGAACCTTTTATAGTCATTTGCAAATATAAAAAATGACTTTTATTGAAGTTTCAGTGACGTTTCCCCTCACTTGATAAGAAATGGAGATGCACAGCAGTTTCATCCGAATGGAGAAATATAATCTGACTATATTACATGAGATTATGTACAAAATGTGCAACACAGTTTATGCATGTTCACATTATTGAGCACGGACAGTTTGTCTACGAGTATGATTCTAACCTACAAATTAATTAATAAGTAGTTTAATCGTCAGCTAATTAAGCCTCCGATTCGAGTATACTACTATATCGGTGCCTATCCCGAATTTTCGTCTCATTTTCTGTGCTTATCATCAACAATAATCTGCAGAATTAATTTTCATAACCTCTGAGCAAGTTATCGATGCTTACAACCGTGGACGAAACGAATTCTAAATTCTGTGGCATATTCACGTAGCGCACTGTTTTGAGCCGCCATAGTGTGCGTTATGTATAAGATGGAAACGTGTGTGATTGTGTGAGTAAAACAGACGGGGCCCTCGGAAATTTGTATTCGGCTATGAGTCCCGACAGTTTCAGTCAACGAGCCAATAGTGCCGCCATCTATTGGTTACGAATTTTCGCACGGTAAATTCTCCGATCGTAGATAGCTTTACAACTTGGGTTGGTGATTGAACTATTTCTACTGTAATATTGTTGTGGGTGAAATAGTGCTCAGTACTAGTCGAGTGCAAGAAATCATTATATCGCTCAAATTAGATGTCACTCGTCTCACTCGGCAGCCATTTTTACTGTGTCAGTGTGTGTATCCATGTGCCAGCTGTCACGAGGATATTATATAAAGATTTTATTAGAAGTTCAGGCTTATTTGTGGCTAACCTCCGCTATTTTACCCAAAACAATTTTAATCAAGGAACACATCAGATTTCGTACACATCAGATTCTCGAAATAATTCTTTATTCTCGAGAATTTACCGTGCGAAATTCACTCGTAGGTGTGTAGATGTGTACGTGCCGTTACCCCCACCATGGGACCCCCTTCAACAGCCTTAAGGGGGTATATACACCTTTAAATTGGTTGAAATTCTCAAAAATATAAAAATGTTTTTCTGCAACTTGAACACTCCAAACGAATTGAAAAAAATCATGTTTGGGGAGGGTTTGACCCTCATTATCCATATTTTACATCATGTATTACTTTCAGTCTAATTGTAGTTGCGCTGAAGATAGGAAAATACAGAATCACTCGGTTGTCGTAAAGAATCAGAACCAGCGTTGGACAGATCTTAGATTTTTTGGTCCTCAATTGTTCATAAGAGTTGCCTCTATGGAATGAACAGAGAACTTTTTGATATTGCAAAAATTACTTGAGTTATTCGATTTTTTCGATTTTTTTTTCGAATTTTCAAATTTTGTTGGCTTATTTTTTCAATATCTCAGAGCAAAATGGGTTCATCGAAAAGTTCTACGTCAATTCCATAGAGGCATCTCTTACGAATAATTGAGGACCATAAATTCGAAGATCGGTCCACCGATGTTCCTGATTCTTTACGACAACCGGTCAAAATAGTGATTGTTCAGAAATTGACTTTTAAACTTTTTTTCTACGTTGAGGGTATTGGATTCCGATAACTAATATGACATTTCTCTATGTTAATCTATCATGTCATTTAATGATGCAAAACAATTTTCAATCCTTTTTTTTAATCCGGGCTTTGGAGCGACACGGGCGAAGTTAAAATTTGTTTTGCGACGTGGCCTACGTAGCGAGCCGTCCTATTTCTAGAAAGCTCCTGGCTCATAGCTACAAATTTCCATCTCAATGGCTTCCTCCTGCTGGTTCATCCGTAGTTGCCTCAGAGCAAGACGAGCTTTCTTCGTCCTCTGCTCCGCTCGCCTATCAGCACCTTTGATCCGGGCCAAGTCCTGTAGTTTTGATGCAGCGAAGGCGTGGCGTCTTGGCTCGACTGAAAGTTTTTGCATAATTTTCAACATACCTCGCTTACCTTTGGAAAAGGTGATCGCTGCAATGTTGGCTTCAACTTGAAGGACGTTACGACCTGAAAATAAAGTCTTAGGACAAAGCTTCCAGATGACGCTGCCCAGACCCACGCTTCTGCTCGCCAATACAGATCGTCGATTTATTTCAAAGACGTTGTTTTTCTATCCGACCATTCTGGAGGTGTTGAACTTAGAGCTGATGGGACACTTACCGCACTTGATTCCGTAGGTTCCACCTAAGCCGTGAATCCTAACCTCTCTCATGCGGATAGCACTCCCACATCTGTTGCAGCTTAGGTTGTCCTGAAAACTTCGGAAAAGAATAGCCAAACCAAAATCATATACCCCTGTGCATCGGTCTCGCTGTAGCCGTCATCGCTGATCTTACTGATGGACGATGTAATAATACTAGCAGACAACAAGAGAATGACAGGATCCAGGCGGGATGCGTAAAACGTCATAAAATCCGTCTGCCAGTTGTGCTTATAGCGTGCCGTGCGGCGCGCTTTTGTACTTCGGGATTTAAATGGCTGTAACTTATTCATTTTGACGTATTTCCACATGATGATTTTTTTACAGATAGTTTAGACCCTCAGCGTTCCAAAAACGCAAGAAACGAAAAATCGATTTTTTCGAAAATCAAAGGTGTATATTCTGCCTTAAAGAATTATCATCAAAAGGCAACGCTATCAAGCAAAACTTTTCTACTAAAGAGAATTTGCCGATTAACCCTAGCGGAAGGTGGTAATATGGAAGAACACGTCACTAAAATGTCAAATTTGGTTGATAGATTAGCTGCACTAGGAGAAACATTGAAAGATAACTTCATAGCTGTAATGCTTCTAGGTAGCCTACCGGACTCATAAAGTGCGCTGATTACAGGGCTAGAAAGCAGGTCAGAAGAGGAGCTTACACTACAGCTGGTCAAGAGTAAACTTATAGATGAATACAAGAGACGTAAGCACACGGAATCAGGCGCTGACCACAGCGAATCCGCAATGAAGACCAACAGCATGAGGACTGACAGCGGACAACAACAAAAGAAGGACTGTTTTTTCTGCAAAAAGGAAGGGCATTTCAAGAAAGACTGCATCAAATATAAAGGCTGGAAGAAGAAGAAAGAAGAAAAGACAGACAAGGCAAAACAAGTTGACGCTGAAGCTTGTTTCTTGACAAATTCATCAGAAGCCCCGAAGGAAATAGAAGAAGCATGCCTCGGTGTTAAAGGTAAAAAAAATAAGCCTAATACATGGTTTGTTGATTCTGGAGCCACAAGTCATATGGCAAACTATAAAGGATGCTTTATTGAGTTTGACCCAGGGAAAAAGGGCCATGTTCGCCTGGCCAATGAACAACAGCTGTGTGAAATAAAGGGCATCGGGACGAGTGTCATAAGATGTACAACCGGTGATGGAAACATCACAACCGTGAAAATACAGAACGTTTTGTACGTACCAGAGTTACCTACTAGCCTACTGTCACTCAAAAAGTTAGCTGCTGAGGGGATACAAACTCCTGTTCGAGAACAATGGTTGCAACATAACCAAGGGTGGAAAACTCCAAGCTATGACCAGGTTATCACCAGAATTATACGAGATCAAAACCGAAGAAAGAACCTGCACAACAGTAGATGCTGGACAAAACAAATATTGCCAACATATGTGGCACATAAGGTTTGGACACCGAGAACCACGTACCATCAAGCAGTTGGAAAGCAAAGGGCTAGCTACGAACATGAAGATAAATGACTGCGGAAAGCGAGAAGTGTGCGAGAGCTACGTCAAAGGAAAAATGACTCGAACACCCTTTCCAAAAGAGTCTCGGAGCAAAACCTCAAAGATATTGGACCTTATACATACGGATGTTTGCGGCCCCATGCAAACTATAAAACCAGGGAATAAACGGTATATCTTAACAATGATTGATGACTATTCACGATATACTAAGATTTACCTCATGCAGTACAAATCAGAAGCAGCTACACATCTAAAGGAATCCGTGGAAATGACAAAAACCCAATACCAAGACAAACCAAAAGTCATACGTTCAGATCGAGGAGGGGAATACCTCAACAAGGATCTGCAGGACTATTTAAAGAGTGAAGGGATCAAAGTACCATATACAACAGCTTACTCACCTCAACAAAATAGGGTACCTGAAAGGAAAAATAGATCTCTCCTAGAAATGGCAAAGTGTATGCTATTCGGTGCGAACTTACTAAAGAAATATTGGGGAGAAGCAGTCAATACAGCTAACCATTTACAGAATAGACTGCCTTCAAAGAAGATCAAAAGGACACCTTATGAACTAATGCATAAGAAAAAGCCAGATGTGGGAAATCTACATATTTTCGGATGTGGAGCATATGCGCATATTGCAAAGGAATACGGACAAAAACTAGATGAGAAAGCAGAAGATTTGGTATTTGTTGGATACTCTGAAGAATCCAAAGCTTTTCGATTGCTTGATATGAAGACAGATCGCATAAAGATTAGTCGTGATGTGATATTCCTTGATTATGAGACCAAGGCCGTGTTCGAAAATTGACTGACAGTACTGTCAGTACTGATGCTGGTTGTACTGGAAAATGGGTGTCCTGTTTTACTGACAGTGCTGCCTCTACTTGTAAATCCGAACGCATTTCAGTATTCTCAGCATAGCACTGTATACTGCTTATCTATTTGTGCATCATTTGTGTAAAGCGTCGGAATAACAAAAAATGAATGGAGCTGTAATAAATGTTATTTTAAACGAACTTGTAAATGACGATGACGGTGATTCGTCTGAGGATGAACGGCAGTTCATTTGAATCAATAGAATAGCATTTCGCAGACGAGAAAGACGACCTCGAATCCAGGCTCATAGTGAAATATTAATCCCGCAATTACCAGACATGGATTTTAAATCGCATTTTCGGTAAGAAATGAATATTATATTCGGATTTTACCGAATATTATATTCGGTAAAAGATAATTTCGGTATTCAAATCACTATATTCGAACAAGTAAATATTATTCAATCATATTCTAACCTACAAATTGAGTAACAGAATGACAGGAGCAACATTTGAGGTGCTTTTAAATATTTTTGGACCAAAACTGGCTGCGACAAGGATCCACCCACATTTAAGAGTTGGTCGCTCTTTGCTAGAACCCAGGAAGCAGTTGATGGTAGCACTCTGGACACTAGCAACTCCTGATTCGTATAGGTAGTACATTAGACGTAAATTTACCTTTGGATCTTTGTGTATCTGCGATCCTCTTATCGATGTATAAACTTATATGTATCATGTTTTCATAGTATAAAATATAGTAGAATATTCAAAAAAATGTTCACATCTTACCAGATCAATATGTGAACGCTTCGGAATTGGGAAAGCTACCGCACTAACAATAAGTATCGTAAGACGAGTGATCAAAACACTGATAAGTATTCGATCCATCGTCATAAAGTGGCCAAGCGACGAAGAAGCTCAACGATCTGCAGCATTTTTTGAGCGGAAATATGATTCTCCTGGTGTCATTGGCGCAGTAGATGGCACATATATCAGAATAGATGCACCTTGTGAGGACCCAGAAGCATATATTAACAGAAAGGGTTACGACTCAGTACATTTACAGGTAAGTTTTATTTTTTTTAAATCGAATCAAAGCGCATAATTGGTGCAACTGAAATCTTGCTTTCATCAGGTTATATGTCAAGAGAATTTGGAATTCATCCACTGCTTTGCGGGATACCCCGGGTCTGTTCACGATAACTGAGTATTTCAACTATCAGGCGTGCAAACGATTTGCACTATGGAAACTTTCCCAACAACACCCATCTCCTTGATAATGCAGCTTATGCAAATCAAAAGCACTTATTGGTGCCCTACAAAAACAATGGCCGGCTGACGGAACGAGAGATAAACTACAACACGAGATTATCTTAGACACGGATGGTTGTAGAACGAAGCATTGGCCTACTGAAAAGCAGGTTTCGCATCTTGCTTGATAGACTTCCTGTCCGACGAATGGATCTTTTACCAAAGTACATTATGGCGTGTTGTGTGTTGCACAATATTTGTTTATTAAATAGAGATTATATGGAGGTACCATTAGTTGTACACATCGTAATGAAAACATCAACGAGAATGTTGAAATAAACGCCGATTTACGCAACGAAGGAAGAGTGAAACGCGAGATGATAAAAAATGGTTTGCCTTGACTTATGTTAAATAAAATTGTATACGTGTTTTCACTGGAGTTCTTTCAATAAAAATAAATCTATGTGAATCGAGACAAATCTAGATAAATTGTAAGGAAACGAAGGTAGAAAGCACGTGAAAAAACCGTACACATAAGAGACAAGAACAGCAAATAATTTTAATTATCTCATAATGTTGTACAAAATTATAGTTTTAGGACTCGTAAAAATTAAGAAACAAACTTAAAAACAATATTTATGAACTTTTTCTTTGATAAAATGCAACTTTGGTAATTTGTGAGAACGATAGAATAGGTAGAATACACGTAAAAATGTCATAGACGTGAGTCTTTCGAAACTTAAAATTATAATCACGGTAAGTATTTAACTTTTTAACAAAATCATAGTTGTGCTTGTAATAAGAAAATAATACTATTTAGAAATTTATTGTTAAAAAAATGTACTCAAGTAAACTTTGGTCACTTCTTACAAAACTTAGAATGCACGCAAACGAGATAATCGTTTTTAGTCCTTTGTTCGCAAAAGTTGGAGTAGTTCCTCCATTTTCTCCATTTTTTCTACGTGTTGTGCCGCTCCATCTTCTCTTCTTCTTTTCATTTCATCAACAAAGATGTAACTTGATTCTTGGTCGACGCCGATCTTCGTTTTCTTGTTGTTTCTATAACACGAGAAAATACATAAAGTCGCGTTTATGTACATATCGATTTTTTTCTTTTGAATATTTAGGTATTTAAGTATAATGTGAAAATAACAAGAAAATTTAAAAAAATTTAGATGCTATGTGACATTTTCATAGCATCATGTGAAAATTTCGCGACTAGGAAGCTCGTTACTTAGGTAAGGCACTCAACCATCTCAATTACTTACGAGGCTCCGTGTTCTTCTTTTCCTCTTTTCTTTCATTCTTTTCTTCCGGTGGTTCCGAGGTGACGGTCGCGACCGGTTTTATCCATGGTTTCGTATTGAAGATGTCCATTCTCTGTACATAAATTTGTAAATAACAGAAGTACTGTATTTTACGTATTCTTATAATATATCTTTACAAAAGTACCTCAAAGTACTGCCATGTTTGACGATCGTTTCCAGATTTTTTATTATGGTCCTTTATTTTTTTGTACGCTCGCTTGAGGGATGCGAGCTTTGTAGCGCATTGTTTTGCCGATATCTCCATGGATTGTTCTTTTAAATTTTGCGCTATCCCATTGAATGCGTCCTTTTGTTCTATTTTCCCGTTGTCGATCAAATGTTGAAATTTCTCGTATTGTGTTATGAATGCAAAGGTTCCCGCTGTAGTCCAAGTGTCTATAATGTGAGTGAAAATAATTTGTATATTGTAAATATGTATAGCCTTTTCAGTGTAACACAAGGGTGAAATAGTGAGACTAAATACAAAGTCATATTTTACCTGTGACGCATATTTTTGAAAACAAAAAAACAAGAGTTGTACTTTATTCCATATTATAACATGAAATAAGCACAACTGTGGTCATGGAATACAGCAAAACTCTTATTTTTTTTTTTCAGAAGTATCAAGTGTTTTAGACAAAAATGTAAATCTGTACTTTGCCTCACTGATTCGCTCTTGTTTTATATTCTCTAGCATTATGTGTTATATAACTCATTTCATATGATACATGATGCTAGAGAGTAAAGTAACAAATAATTTTATTTTATAATAATCTTTTTGCTTTAAGTTTACCTGTACTGTCTTCTGTCCCCACATCACTGCTTCCTGCCAATTCAGGTTCCTCCTGCCACAGGTTCCTGCTGTCTTTGGGGGTTGTGCTGCTGGAACTCTCGTCATCCTCGAACTGATCCGTGATTTAAATTAAAAAGGAATCATCTGAAAATTGTTAATCGTCGAGTGTGATAAAAAAGTGCAATAAATGCTTAAATTTACAGGTTAAGAAATGTCAATTTACCGGTATTCGCTGTTAAATGTTCCTCGTCGGTCACGGGGATATAAAATATTTTATCCATCTCGCTATTATACACTTGGACCAGCTTTTTTCTTCCCTCACCGTCCATTATAATTTTGATTTGTATTAAACGCACGACACAGAACGCGCACGACATTTGTAAAAGTTTGTATCATGGATTCCACCATATGTATTACTGGCTCTGCACTACCTTGCTGCTGACAGTCTCGATAGCCGGAAGTCAGTAATTCCCTAGGACCAATGTCCAGCGAAATGGTGATACGTTTCAGTCGCGTCAGCCGTGCTGAAAAGCATTTTAGAACAGAATCTAGTACTGACAGTACTGTCAGTCAATTTTCAAACACGGCCCAAAGTTCAAAAGAGACGACGACAGAAGAACTCGTTTATAAACCTCAAGACTTGTCAAACACAAAATTGGAAGAAGAAATCACCAATAGCGATTTGGAAGATTCTACAAGTGACCATGAAGACTCTTCTGAAGAAACAGTCTGTCAGACAGAAAACAGGAAATACCGCAAGCAAAAATCAGAAGATCACAAAGATCAAATGAAAGAGTTCCACCAAACCGCTACGGAGAAATATTAGGATTGACAGCAGAAGTAGAAGAACCAGCAAAGCGAAAAGAAACAATATCTGGAAAACATAAACGATGTTGGGAGAAAGCAATGGAGGAAGAAATCGAATCATTATCGAGGAATAATACCTGGGAACTAGTACCAGCACCAAAAAACAAAGACATCGTTATTCGCGAATGGCTATTTGAGATAAAAAGAAATGCTGAAGGGCACATCAGTGAACACAAAGCAAGCCTCGTTGCCAGGGTTTTCTCTCAGAAATACGGCGTAAACTATGACGAAGTATTCGCACCAGTGGTACGACAAACAACGTTTAGAATACGTCTAGCCATAGCAGGAGAGAAGGGAATGATGATAAAACATTTTGACGCGGAAACAGCATTTCTGAATGGTGTGCTAAAAGAAACGGTCTACATGAAGCAACCTGAAGGATACGTTGTCAAGGGATCGGAGGAAATGGTCTGCAAATTGAACAGATCCATTTATGGACTGAAACAGGCTGCGAAGGTATGGAACGACTACCTAAACCAAATCCTCTCAAAGTACCAATTTCAACAAAGCAAAGCTGACCCATGCCTCTACATAAAAAGAAAGGGTGGAGAAGAAATGTACTTGATTGTCTATGTGGATGATCGTCTGATCGCAGGAAAAAGACCAGAAGATATAAATGACGTGAAGACTTCTCTGAAAGAACATTTTCAATTAGTAGATCTTGGACTGGACAAAAACTAATTAGGAATTGAAATAACAAGAGACTCAGATGGTTTCTACACCATCAACCAATCAAACTACATACTGTGACGTTGCATTTTGCAATCGTCACAATACCGCGCGAATGGCAGACGACGTGTGGACGGACGGCTCCAGAGAAGTATGCACAGGTCGTAATGTAGCTTCTTTATTATTATGATTATTAATTTGATTATTATTTTAATTGATATTAGGATTATTAGTACGATAATAGCCTGATTTGTTATGTAACTCCCTTTGCTTTCTATCGTGTCTCTATAATAGCAGAGCTCGGGAGAGCAACGCCCGCGCCAGGACGTCGAGGGACTACTTCCGACGTCTGAAATCGAGGTCCTTCCCGCTCTACAGCTTCCAGACAGCACGTCTTTCTCTCCCAACTCCCGGTCGTGGATGCCGCAGGAGCGGTCGAATAAGGATGACTCTCGGAGTCAAACCCTCCCGTTCCCGCCGACTGATCAGCCTGGTACTGAACCACTTCCCGTCAACCAATTCTGGACGTCTAGGCAATGGTTGAATAGAGCAGGGCGAAACCCCAAGTAACCGACAAAAGCTTCCCGTTGCCAATGACTTATCGACCTGGAGTCGAGCTAGACCTTGTCATCGGCTTTCCCGGTATCGTCTCGCTACTGGCGTTACTCCCGAAACGTCCCGGTAGAAGAACTGCAATCATATGAGGATGGCCTGACTGTAAGCCTTCCACATCGTCGATGGGGAATTCTGGATGCAGATCCGGTTATTGAGGCATCAGAACTTCCGCCAGATCCTCTGACTGGTCCGTTTTTCCCGTTAAAACGCAGCCAGGGTGCACTTCGTCCCGACGATAATCCCGAGGAGTCCCGCGACGAGAACCGAAGTTGGAAAAGAAGACGCAGAGAACGATAAGATAATCCCGTACGAGTCCCGCTATACCGTATTCAAAACATCCCGCCGTACCGTCATGTTGGATGAGCACTTGGACAAACACCTACGACTAGAGCGTCCCGGACTACGCGTCCCGAAACTCACGCCAACAAGGCTGGCTAACTGCTAAGTCTGACGGTTTTGACGAAAAATCTAAGTACGACGATTCAAATCGGATAGCAGCTAGGGGATCCCGCACCTATAAAGTGTGGGCTAGCGCAGGACTCGGCCTACTTCTACGCTTGTTCGTCCTCACGTCGAGACCATCTACATTCCCGAGTTCCCGTTATCGTTATCGTCAAAGTGTGTTAAAGATTTTGGTTAAAGTGAAAGTTGTTGTTATTTTGTTAAAGTTTAAAGTATGATTTATTATTAGTTTGTTATTCCCGTTTTGTGCGAAGCCGATTTATCGTCAATAAGGTAAAACCTATTTTCTGTAAAACCACGAGGTCGCTCATGAATCCCGTTTAGTTATTCAGTAGGTTATATTTGGTGTGGCGTAGGCCACGATTATGGTTCGTTAAGTTCTCAGACTTCGTCCCGGTTATATTTTATTATATTTAGTATTGTTAAAAACGGATTCTCGAGTTGACTCGTGCTTAGTGTCTATTTGTGGCTTTTTCTCTATGCTTCAGCATGCGGTAGATTCTATTAGATTTTCTTCTTTTTCTCTGTCCTTCTATTTTATTTTATTATAAGGTTTCTCGATCACAAACGACCTGTTAACGACTATTCCCTGGAGCTAGCGAGCGTAGAAGCAAGCATTGTTATTTAGTTTTTAGTTTCTTAGTCAATAATTATTTGGTTGATATATTTTTTCATATTTTCTTCTTCAAGTCCCGTGTAATTCGATTAATTTTGTATCGAGACGAATGTTGTGAATTTTTCTTATATTTTGTTATATTGTGTCATATATTTTGGATATTTGATTGTTAGTCTGTTCCCGTAAATTCCCGAATTTTGTCTGAATCACAGAACATAATTTTGTAAATATTGCATTACTTATTCCCGTAATTATTGCGGATTGTGCATTAGTTTTCTATATCGATTCCGAATAAATCAGTCGAATATATAATTATTTGTATTGACTATTAATTGGCACCCTGCCCCTCTACCATTTAGTTAATATTGTATTCTGAGCTATCTGGCAATTTCCGCCGTCAAACTCTATATTTTAGTCTCTCGAGTGACGTGAAAACGTCTGGCGCCCAACTATTAGTTTTTTTCTTAGTTTTCATAAATAAACGTTGATGCCAAAGTGCGCGGTTCCCGGGTAAACCCTTCCCGTAAAAGTGCACCGTTGCAATACAAGGAATCTTAAATAAATCCAGACTCCAGGACGCAAAACCATCGAACATACCTTTGGATCCAGGATACTTGAAGACAAGAAATGATCAAGAACCAATGCAGGAGAAAGAAAGGTATTAACAGCTTATTGGAGCGCTACTATACCTTGGAGTAAACTCTAGACCAGATCGGTACGTGAGTCGAAAAGTATTACACCTCAGATTAATGCCAGAAACTATGACACCTCAAGTTAACGCCCAAAACTACGGCACCTCAGATTGCCGTCCAAAACTATGACACCTCAGATTCAGGACAGAAACTATGACACCTCAAATTGAGGATAGAAACTATGACATGTCGCGGGAGTAAAGTTGGAAACTATGACATGTCGGAATAAAGTTGGAAACCATGACATATCGTCCGATCTTGAAGAAATATAACAACGCTGCATTCAATCATAATTAAAGAAATGCATGCAAAGTATCTCGTTATAATATGAAGGCTTATTATTCATTGTGAGTTATTTATTCTCATAAATCAAGTAAAGGAAAATGTATGAAAACTGTTTTTTACTCTTCGGTGATAATATACCTGTTAATTAATATTTAGACGTTTCCGCAAACGGTCACTGACCACTTATCTTTTCATGCATTTCTTTAATTATGATTGAATGCAGCGTTGTCATATTTCTTCAAGATCGGACGATATGTCATGGTTTCCAACTTTATTCCGACATGTCATAGTTTCTATCCTCAATTTGAAGTGTCATAGTTTCTGTCCTGAATTTGAGGTGTCAGTTTCTGGCATCAATCTGAGGTGTCATAGTTTCTGGCATTAATCTGAGGTGTAATACTTTTCGACTAACGTACCGACTGATATAGCAGCAAGTGTGACCATATTGAGTCAAGACAACAAGCAACCATCAGCATCAGATTGGACTGAAGCAAAGAGAGTAGCACGTTATTTGAAAGGAACAAAGGATAAAAAACTTAAACTCGGAGACCATACTGCAAAGGATGAATTAATCGGTTATGCTGATGCGGATTAGGCCGAAAACAGAAATGATAGAAAGTCAAATAGTGGCTACGTGTTTAAACTATTTAACGCAACGATTAGTTGGGGATTCCGAAAGCAAAGCTGTGTTGCGCTGTCTTCAACAAAAGCCGAATATATAGCCCTAGCAGAAACATGCCAAGAAGCTTTTCGGATTCGCCGATTATTGTCGGATCTTCAGGGACAACAACAAGATAAGACAATTATCTACAAGGACAACCAAAGCTGCTTGAAGTTGATCTACAACAAAAAATACAGCAATCGAACGAAACATGTAGACACCGAATACCACTACGTAAAGGACTTGAAAGAGAAAGGAATAATAGAGTATATCTATTGCCCGACAGAGCAGATGTTAGCAGACATGCTAACGAAACCACTACGAGCTGTTAAATTAAGGGTCATGTCCGAAAAATGTGGTCTATCAAACTAGAATAGATTATAAAAGAGAAAAATGTTGAGGAGGGGTATTGGAGGAAACTGTAGAAACAACATTTTATGTTTTTTGTCCAGAAAAATAGTCCGTCGCCAGATGGCGCGATTTTGTATTTTTCATAGTGCGTCTTCAACCTATAATAAGTAGTAGTCTATGGTGCCTCATTCATCAAAAGTCTTTTACTTATACCTACAGTCTTGCGTTTAATACCTGAAATAAAGATACTGAATCATAAGATCAATAATAGTTTCATTCACAAGTGAAGGACCCTAAGAACAAATAGCACCAACAAATTTTGCTCCGAGTAACTTCTTCTTGGCAGTGGAAGTTCCCACATACCTTTTGCACAAAATCACAAATCGGATTTTTTATATTGTAAAAGGAATATACTTTTCAAGTCTCAAATAACATGAATGATGCAAAAAATTTGGGGTCAAAAATATGAAATGCCCTTAAAAAAAAAAACAAGTAATTTAATCTTGAATCCGATTTGCAAATACCTTCACTTTAGTGTGCTGAAGACTTTAGTTGAAGATGAGTTTAATGCGATTAAAATTGTGACGCAAGGAGCATTTCGAAGTTCAGTATGTTTTTACCATTGAACGTTGCGTAACGTTTGCTCTACGTTTCTTAAGTAATCTTTGAGCTCAAGGTGTGATTTTTTTATTTCTTGAGTACTATCTTGAGATCTATGAATAATTTCAATGAAAAAAAAATTTCGAATTATTAAGTTTCTGTAGGTCTTCCCTCATTCACTGGCTGCGCCCGGTGGCCAGAACAACGAATTCAGCCGAAATCATGTCAGGAACTAATTAAAATATCAAAAAAGTATCAATAACCATTTCCAATAGAACCAATTGAAACCTTTGGCGCAAGAACCGGATAAGTCCACTTTTACACATTTTTCAGTATGAGAAAAAAACATTGAAGAAATCTCATTCGGAATTTGAAAATCAAACTACGAGTAAGGCAAGTAAATTGAGATGTATATGGGGAATTCCATCTCAACCCGACCTACCAGAAAGCCTGACCCTCTCCGAAAATTCTCAAACTTTGTGATAATGAAGCATTAGTTGGTACAAGTACCTGTGAATTTTTTCAGAATTTTCAGGGCAACTATTTTCAAAATGGTTAACCATCGATTCTGACTGAAAATTAACATTTTCGTCGTCTTGAACGAGGATATTTTGAAAACTTTTTGTCGTAGAAGAATTTTCAAAATACAAAAAAGTCTTGATTTTGATTCGGCTTTCTGATACAAATTTTTTGAGAATTTCAAAATCGACCGAAGTTCTTTTTTTTTTTAAAAGTTTTTATTCTCTTTTTTCGGCAAGTATGCCATGATCGATTTTGCTGAAATTTTCACAGAATGTTTTCTCATTAGTGTACATTATGTCAGAAAATTTTCATCATGGGCCCGAATCTAGTTTAGGAATAATAGACACCGTTCCATGCGACTATTTTTGTAAAAATGCGTTATATTATTGGCCCCCCGAAGATAGGCATTGTTTCAAGAAGAAAGTATCAATACAAAAATTGGTTTCAAGGTACTTTTTATTTGGAAATTTTATGTGTGAGGATATGTTCAATATCGGCGGAATATAGTTTTGATAGAATTGTTCCATTTTCTTGTGGAACAAAACAGTGTTGTTGTTGCGCTTTGATTAGCGGACTGCCGCGTTCAAATCGTTTGTCCAGCAGGAGTTTTGCATCTGCATAGTCCTGTTCGGTCGAAAACTTAATTGTCATTGCAGGAACATTAGCTGGTAATGATGCCCAATGAAATAAGTCTCGTGGAGTCGTGATTTGGTGAGTCAGTGGTAATTGTAAGCTGGCTCTTGCTGCAAGTCGCTTCAGAGTAGCACCAATGCCATCGCAGGGGCCTTTCCCATGGGCAGTGGCGAAAAAATGCCATTCTGCCGGTACCCCGAAATCTTGTCGATGATAATATAAATTTACCAAATTCTTGAAATTTTTATATTGCTGGGGTGCGCCGTCTGAGAAATAAAAGATTCGGGTCGGATGACTACAAATTGAACTGATGAAGTTATTCACGAGTTGGCTGAACACGTAGACTGCGACGGCATCGTGTTTTAAACACTCGGAGATGACGACCAGACTCTTATGCGTCAGTGTTCCATTTCCATTGAAATACACCACGACTGAGTAAACTGTCGCCTGGTTGTTGTTCCAATGGAACCCTGGTACTGCCTGCTGAACAACGAACGCATAGTTTTCAGCGAAGTCACAAATGGCGATGAACTCCCCGTCGCATAAATTCGATTTCAACGCTTTTAGATATTGCGATTGCTGTTTCGCAATGAAAGCATGTCGCAGTAAGCTTTTTGATTTCGCACATAATTCATCTATGAACTCAGATGAATTTTTTATCTGTATTTCAAGACTTGTCCGCGGTTTCGATACCCACTGTTTGTAGGTGACATCTTCAATGTCATTCTCATCGAAAACCGACACAAAAAATAACACACGATGCCGTCGCAGTCTACGTGTTCAGCCAACTCGTGAATAACTTCATCAGTTCAATTTGTAGTCATCCGACCCGAATCTTTTATTTCTCAGACGGCGCACCCCAGCAATATCAAAATTTCAAGAATTTGGTAAATTTATATTATCATCGACAAGATTTCGGGGTACCGGCAGAATGACATTTTTTCGCAACTGCCCATGGGAAAGGCCCCTGCGATGGCATTGGTGGTACTCTGAAGCGACTTGCAGCAAGAGCCAGCTTACAATTACCACTGACTCACCAAATCACGACTCCACGAGACTTATTTCATTGGGCATCATTACCAGCTAATGTTCCTGCAATGACAATTAAGTTTTCGACCGAACAGGACTATGCAGATGCAAAACTCCTGCTGGACAAACGATTTGAACGCGGCAGTCCGCTAATCAAAACGCAACAACAACACTGTTTTGTTCCACAAGAAAATGGAACAATTCTATCAAAACTATATTCCGCCGATATTGAACATATCCTCACACATAAAATTTTCAAATAAAAAGTACCTTGAAACCAATTTTTGTATTGATACTTTCTTCTTGAAACAATGCCTATCTTCGGGGGGCCAATAATATAACGCATTTTTACAAAAATAGTCGCATGGAACGGTGTCTATTATTCCTAAACTAGATTCGGGCCCATGATGAAAATTTTCTGACATAATGTACACTAATGAGAAAACATTCTGTGAAAATTTCAGCAAAATCGATCATGGCATACTTGCCGAAAAAAGAGAATAAAAACTTAAAAAAAAAAAAAAGAACTTCGGTCGATTTTGAAATTCTCAAAAAATTTGTATCAGAAAGCCGAATCAAAATCAAGACTTTTTTGTATTTTGAAAATTCTTCTACGACAAAAAGTTTCCGAGATATCCTCGTTCAAGACGACGAAAATGTTAATTTTCAGTCAGAATCGATGGTTAACCATTTTGAAAATAGTTGCCCTGAAAATTCTGAAAAAATTCACAGGTACTTGTACCAACTAATGCTTCATTATCACAAAGTTTGAGAATTTTCGAAGAGGGTCAGGCTTTCTGGTAGGTCGAGTTGAGATGGAATTCCCCATATGAGCGGTTCCACGTCACTTCACTCGAAAATAAACCGTCAAGTCACGGATTTTTGCGCCATTCAAAATATCTTCAGTACTATGAAAAAAAAAAATACAATTTGAAGGATTTTGAAAAATTTTCAAAAATGGCGGAGTTAGAGCTATGTGAATTTTCGTGAACCACTGTTGCACCGCTATGTTTAAAAATGGATATCTCCGAAAGTATTCAACGGAGCGAACTGAGCTTGGAATCATTTTGTTCGTAAAAGAATGCGCTTTTGTGAAAAAAATTTGAATTCCAAAAAAAAAAATTCCTTCACTTTTTTTTCGTCGTTTGTTTTTTAAATTTTACTGCCATTTCCGCGGGACTCACAGAAATTCATAGAGATAATTTTTTTTAGATACCTGGATCCTTCCCCTTCAATCCTAAAAAAAAAAATTTATGGAGAAAATACCTGGGCCGAAGAAAAAAAATGAAACGTCTCGTCGCGCGTCGCCGCGCGCGCCAATCCACGTCCGCGCTACTTCCGCAAGCTCGTTGTCTTGCATAGTGGAGTTATGACTGATGAATCTTTTGCAATATTTTGGTGGCTCTGAAAAGGGCCGATGTTTTTAGCGATGATTTGCTGGATGACACTTAGTAGGACACCTGTTTGAAATCAATTCATAATTTTCATCGAATCGAATTTTCCTGATGCGGAAAATAATTTTGTTTTGCCGAGTTTATGGGATATTAGAATGGCCGCATGTAATTTCAGAGTGCCACGAACTCTCAATGCTTTATCGGATCGATTTTGTAAAATAGATTCTTCCGCTTGATGTTCTGCAGACGTACAGTACGCAAAAGATATGTTGCGAAAATAAGAACGCGCCCGATCATCGTTGCAAGAAGCCTTCTCAAATAATTTCATCAATGATGTTACTTATAAACAGTAGATATCAGTGGATCGAACGGCTTTGGAGACATCACCACAAAGTCCGAGGATTTCAATTCCTATAGAAAAAATAATTTATTTCTCCGCTGGAGCAGCTTCTCAATATAAGAACAAAAAGAATTTCATAAACATAACACATCACTTTGAAGACTTTCAATGCCAAGCTGAGTGGCATTTCTTTGTTACATCACATGGGAAAGGGTCGTGTGATGGGGTAGGCGAAACTGTTAAAAGATTAGTTTCACGTGCGAGTTTACAACTGATCGGCAACTCCGATCCTATTCAAACACCGCTGGATCTATATAATTGGGCATGTCTTATTTTCGCAGCATATCTTTTGCGTACTGTACGTTTGCAGAACATCAAGCGGAAGAATCTATTCTACAAAATCGATCCGATAAAGCTTTGAGAGTTCGTGGCACTCTGAAATTACATGCGGTCATTCTAATATCCCATAAACTCGGCAAAACAAAATTATTTTCCGCATCAGGAAAATTCGATTCGATGAAAATTATGAATTGATTTCAAACAGGTGTCCTACTAAGTGTCATCCAGCAAATCATCGCTAAAAACATCGGCCCTTTTCAGAGCCACCAAAATATTGCAAAAGATTCATCAGTCATAACTCCACTACGCAAGACAACGAGCTTGCGGGAGTAGCGCGGACGTGGATTGGCGCGCGCGGCGACGCGCGACGAGACGTTTTATTTTTTTTCTTCGGCCCAGGTATTTTCTCCATGAATTTTTTTTTTTAGGAT
The DNA here is from genome assembly GCA_963966615.1 of Tenthredo amoena. Lineage (NCBI taxonomy): Eukaryota > Metazoa > Arthropoda > Insecta > Hymenoptera > Tenthredinidae > Tenthredo > Tenthredo amoena. The sequence goes on along the minus strand of OZ016486.1, from coordinate 1,980,488 downwards.
TGAAGGGGAAGGATCCAAGTATCTAAAAAAAATTATCTCCATGAATTTCTGTGAGTCCCGCGGAAATGGCAGTAAAATTTAAAAAACAAACGACGAAAAAAAAGTGAAGGAATTTTTTTTTTTGGAATCCAAATTTTTTTCACAAAAGCGCATTCTTTTACGAACAAAATGATTCCCAGCTCAGTCCGCTCCGTTGAATACTTTCGGAGATATCCATTTTTAAACATAGCGGTGCAACAGCGGTTCACGAAAATTCACATAGCTCTAACTCCGCCATTTTTGAAAATTTTTCAAAATCCTTCAAATTGTATTTTTTTTTTTCATAGTACTGATGATATTTTGAATGGCGCAAAAATCCGTGACTTGACGGTTTATTTTCGAGTGAAGTGACGTGGAACCGCTCATATACAATTAACGATTGCTGTATTTTATCAAAGAATTTAAATTGAAAAATTGTGAATTTTTCTTACACGGATATTGGAAGCTCTATCTTGTGTCGTTAGTGTTTGGGGGGGATAGATGTCCGTCTACCTAATAATTGACTGCTCGCGGATCCCTTGTGGTAATCATCCATTTTGAAAATTTAGATGCAGCTAATTAACGGTAAACGCGTGAATACCGTTCGGTATGTGTACGAGGGATATCAGTATTATATCGATACTACATCGCCCCACCTATACCGATGTTCGACGGGATCAAGTACAGGGTGTATGGGTGCTGCACAGGTACTTGCGGGAAACATCGTTGATGTGTATGAGCCGCACTCGGGCCATGATCCCAATGATACCATCATTGAGGAGGCGGAAATGCGATCTGCGATGTTGGACCTTGCCGCGGACTCTAACATGCCGCTGAAGCAAATTTTTGATGACGTTTGCCGAAGGTTTATTGAATATTCTGTGGATAATTTGTAGAACGACTATATATGGGGTATTCCGCCTCGACTCGGCGTCTTTCCAGACTTTAAAAATTTCAATACCGCTATTTTTTTTGTACATGTTGCACCATAAGATGAACCTGCTTACTCCATATTTTTAAGTGATTAGTCTTATCGTTCCGATAGGGTAAAAGATCGAAATTTCCAAATTACCTATGTTGTCAATAACACTAACAACAAAATGGATAATTAGTATTCTGCACCACCAGTTTATTACGCAGAGTATGACTACTTCTATTCATAATCCTTTTATTCCATTCCATTCTTACATATTTAGAAAGTTTCATTCCTTTTCAAGCTTTCGTTGATTTTCAAATTATTGTAACTTCTGAACTAAAAGTCATGCCATCTCAAGAAAAGTCTTGAAATTCGCGTAATTTTTCGTAGAATACCGTTTCAAAATTTCAATACCATCAAAAATGTCCTAGTTTCCTGAAAACAGCATTTTAATTTTGATTCGAAAATAACTGATACAGGGGTTGAAAGATTACGAAACAATTATTTCCAAATAGTATATTTGAAGTAAAAGAAACTTCGTACTAATGATTTCTTTTATAGGACTGACAGATTTCGAGTTACGTACGTTTCAAAATTTTGTATCATCGAATACTTGGAAATTTCAATCTTTTACCCGATCGAAACGATGAAACTAATCGCCGAAGCTATGGTGAACATGCACCAAACAAATTACCGTTATTAGGATTGTCAAAGTCGGGAGACACGGCGAGTTGAGGCAGAATACCCCATGTATTTGGTTCGTTCGGTGAAAGCAATGACGGTTAATTAATATTCCACGTTGGTCGCCGGAACAATTTTTTGTTTAGTACTTTAATTATAATCGATGCTCAATTCGATACCAGAAATCCTATCGTAGCGCCAAAACTGAGATTTCGAGATATTAAAGGTGCGATGATACGAGCCCGTGAGCGAGTAAGACCGGTGATACCCGGAAATCTGCGGGAACTAGCGGATGCCTTCAACACATATGAACCGACGCAAAGGATTTACCGGGGCCTTGTCGAGGCAGATTATGGCGAGATTGCACTGATATTTGTCATTGACGGCCTGCTGGAAGCTCTCGGCACTAGTGAAGAAATTTATGTAGACGGAACATTCAAGGTAATATTAACCAAATTTGGATGTGCACTATACCGTGCGTTTTCGTGGATGAGCGACATGCATAGTTCCGAAGATAGCCGAACGTACGCCCTATTATATGCAATTAAGGGTGCATGTCATATATATATCAGTATTTTTGACACTTGACGGCGAGCTGTCAGTTACCATAGAGCCTACGTACATTGGCGGCGATGTTTATAGGTTATTCTTTAATCATAAAACTAGCTGAATGACGTGGATCAGTGATCAATCGGTTTCGAATAATTACGTGAGATTAAAGAATAACCTATAAACATTGCGGCCAATAGACATAGAGGCTCTACAGCAACTGACAGCTTGCCGTCAAGGCTCGAAGTGTCAGAAATACTGATATATATATGACATGTACCCCTAATTGCTTATAATAGGGCGTACGTTTGGCTATCTTCGGCTCTAGGCATGTCGCTCATCCACGAAAACGCACGGTATACCGTGCTCATAATCGGTCGTTATAGAGTTTTCATTAATTAGCGCGCATACAGAAAACAAAAGCCTATTAGTATTAACGAAATAGCAAGGGTTTCATTTTTTGGTTCAGAGAAACACGTATCTCTGGCAACCTGTACGAAATCCCTGTTCCGGATATTATATACCATCTTCTTGTTAGTTTGGGCAGGTAAATTCATTACATTGCACAAGCCTGCGCATTACTCTCGAAAAATTATATCTAATATTCTAATAATTCTAATTTTTTCCAATCGGTCTCATCCACCGATTGTCCAACCGAACACCGTACATATACGTGTCATGGATACCGTACGTCCCGCCCTTATTTGTGTCTTTCTCTGGTGATGTGTCGCAATTCAAAATGAATATGCCAGCATGACTTGTAATAAACTTTTCAGGGAATAGCAGCCGTGTACGTTTTGTATAGTGCGAGAACTAGGGCGTTATATTCTGCGATTTTCTGAAAAATCGTTGATCTTGCACCGGGTGTCGCAGAAAACTTGCGCTTCATAATGGGGGACTATGAGCGCTCCGCGATGAGTGCGTTAAGAGAGGTGTTTTCCGAAGCGCACCTCCATGGGTGTTGGTTTCATTTAACGCAGGTAAAACATATACGACAATTATTATTCATAGTGTATGTACATCGTGAACGTATTGTACTACGCTGATTACAATGGTGTTCTTCATTTCTTGACACTTCTTCTTACTTTGAGGCCCTTCTCCGGCGATGGAGACGCCTGGGCCTCTTCGATGCGCGAATTTCCGTCTTTGCTATCGCAATGACGCTTCCATTGGCTCCATCCAATAACTTTAACGAGGAGCTAGGATTACTGGCTGGAATGGCTGACCAAATCGCAGAAGACTACCCAGCATAGGGACGAATAACCTCGTGAAATCTTTCCACAACAAGGCTAAGCGCAAGTTCGGAGGCCTCCATCCCAATATTTGGAAATTCATCGGTACGTTATCATTTGCACGCGATAAGTATGTTTGACCTTCGGCTTGCCATTAGTTGAACTCTGAAATACAGGCGACTCGTACCGAGAGGGCTCAGTTGTGAGGAAAAATAGTACGCTAATTTGATAATACCAGCAGTGGCGTAGTGAAACTTCTGTAACGCTGCTTATTTTTGAATGCGTAGAACATTTAACAGAGCTGATAGTCCATCAGGAGATCGACCTCGCACGATTGCTCAGAGGCGAGCGAGCCAGACGAGCCCGCAGTATACGTAACATTGCCAGAGACACACTCATACGAGATGCTTAACATGCGCTGAGTGTCGGCAGGGAATGTTATCGAAAGCTTATACACAGTATTTGAATAATTTGTTATTCTTGATATAACTTGATGATTCGTTCAGTGACTTTTTTCCCTAGTTATATGTAATAAAACTTATTACATATTTTTTCTCGTAGATTCACGTTAGTAGAGTTCCTGGAGCGTTGCGCAAGACGGACCGCTGCAGCTGGTCGACTCGATCTAGAACACCACGACGCGGAAGAGAATGGTAAGTGGTATAACAATGATTAAAAATACCGTTCTGCAAGGTCGAACATGCCTTCAGCATAACCATTCATATGCCCCAGGAGAACAAGAAAAAGATTTGGTCAAGGGTTGATTGATGTGTCGGGGAACCCAGACTCGATGAGCCAGGTAGTTCCTACTGATTCATGATGTTGATTTCGATGTTTCTATTGAACTACTCTAACACAATTGCCCATATGAGAAACATGTGGGCCCATTTATGCGAACGATCACTTCGCTTGCCCACAATTAGCCATCGATGACTTATTTATGGGTCGTTCCATACCAGTTCGACCTGGATCCAACCCTTGACGTTTTAAATTGAGCCTGCAATTTTTTGTATAATTGTTCTGACTCTCGGAGGGACTCATTTTTTTCGGATTTTTTTTCAATCGATTCAAACTATACAATTTTTTGAAACCGACATATTGATCGATACAATTTGAAAATCTGAAAAATTCTCAAAAATGCTGTTGCAGGTAGCAAATTTTTTGTAGAAACGAACCTCCGAGTCTAAACTCTGTAGAAACGTACCTGCGGCCGATGATTCTTCTGTAGAAACGAACCTGTGCAACGAGCCACGCAAAAATCTCTAGGATCGAATTCATAATCATTCTGTAGAAACGAAGCATGTAGAATAATTCCTCTGTAGAAATGAACTCTATAGAAACGAATCTGTAGAACTGCTGCTCTGTAGAAACGATTTCTGTAGAAACGGTCCTCTGCCCAAATTGTTATATGTCAATGTCATTCAGAAATAGTTTAAATTAATGAGAAACCATCAACAATTTATATTTAAACGCCAAAAATACCCATAGTGTCAATTTCACACATCCAATTCTAAAAACAAAAATATCAATTTGTAGCGGTGAAAATTCTGTGCAAATTCAAAGTATGAACGTATGTTCTTACAATTATAGGTTTTGCGTAATAAATTGTTAAAGTTTTTTCAACGCAAAAGATATCAAACAATCGGCAGCGATCGGCCATCAGCCTAAATCCCACCAACTGCTGCGCACGTCATTTGCTCGAGAGAGCGCCATGCACAATTAAGGTGCCACAGAAGTTGCATGTCCTATATATATTTTGTGACGTCATAAGCGTTAAATTTTCGTCGACAAATTGAGCCTAAACGGGGAGACGAATTTCACGGGAATGATTTTTTTTACATAAGCTAAAATTAGGGTGTAGGGCACTTGCTCATTGCTTTGCAACGTAAATTAGCCAGTAATATGTATTACGAATGAACGAAAATTATATTACATTTATACACATTCAGCATGGCGGCATTAGAATCCCTGCAATTACCGACTTTTCGTATTTTCACCCCATCTAGGGAATGAGAACATTTATCACTCGGCACAGGGAGCAAGCGCCCTGTAGAAATACACACACATTTTGGGAAAACTCATTTCACCCGTCTGCTTTCCGTAAATAAGGCTGCATTTGTCGACGAAATTTTCAGGTGACACGAAGCAGAACACGACGCAGAAGATGTATTTTATTTATACGCAGAATGTTATTTATTTTACTAGAGGTAGTGGTTTGCATTAAGAATTAAGTAAAGTCAATATATTTTAGATAATGTATTTATTACTATTAATTGTATTTGAAACTTACATATTTATTATACATGTGCTACTTGATAAGAGCAGGTGCTTTTTCCGAGAGAGCGTTAGAGCATGCGAACGTAGAGACGCTCACTCCTATCTCTATCTCACTTCAATCAATACATATATTAACCAGTAGATGTCACCACATACCCTAAATTTACTCATAACTCAACAAGTCTGTAATTTAGTTTAACCTAACCTAACCTAACCTAACCTAACAGCCACTGTCTCGGAGCGCTGTAGTCGAGTAAAGCGGTAATACCGACTCATCCTAGGTTTCGCGCATTTACTCCTAAGGTAACTTTCTGACCGAAGAATACTGTCTCTTTCCTTGCAACGAAGGCAGGAATACCCGTTATGTATGGGTAATTCCTTATAGCTTCTAAACTTGTTGATCTTGCGGCCTCTGATTTTCTTCTAAACCACATAATATGAAAATATACATCCCGGGTTGATGCGGCACGCATGTACACTCGTTAATAATTTACGTTTTTCTGACTGATTGAATTTCATCGAATATAAAATCTTTTTCCAAAGTCTTAGGATTTGGATAAAACTACGCCGACAAACCACGGGAGACATGAATGTTTTACAAATATAAGCTATTTTATCCAAGCTAACACATTTCATATTGAAGTGAATATTTCCATGGTATTCCCTGATGTCATTCACGTCGGGTATGAGTTTTTTGGCCTAAGATAATAAGTCAGCAAAAATGCTATAGAAAGCGGTAGAAGATAGACCATCTGTATATAGGCAATCCACTTTTCAGACCAGTATTTTTTATCTATCAATCTCCACTATCATTATACATTATTGTTGTACACTGAAAGAAATTTTGTTACACTATTTGCCTTGTAACGTACCCAAAAGTACAATAAAATATAGGATTTTAGGGACAATCGAGGTACGGTTACGAAAAGTACAATAGTGAGTGCCGAAATGCAGAGTTGATATCTTCTATTGCAATAACTCCTAAGAATATTGGATTTTTACCTAAAAAGAATAATAGCATTTCTAAGTCCGCATATTGTAATTTGCTATGGACTCAATTACCGAAAATTACAATTGTGCTTTGCAACGAGTAGAATAGGATCTTGCGGAGTTTGGTATTAGGCTATCTAAGAATGTAAGTCACGCTGGCGTCCGTGAGCAGTCGAAAGGCCGTAGTCTGCAAGACGCATCACTTACAGGTAGGGTTGCCAGATTCAGGCTTATCGATTCCTGGACATTTCTGGGGTTAGGAACGAAGTTGGAACTTGGACTCCAAGTTCAACTCAAAATACTTCTACCGTGGGACTGACGAGAGAATAAATAAAAAAATACTAGTTAGGTTAGGATACCTAAGTATCTGAGTGGTTTTTATAGGCAAAAAAGAAATGCTGATTATCGTTACCCATTTTTATTTTGGACAAAAATATGTGACCTAATATACATTCTATCCGAAAATAAAAACAAAACAAAACTTCAAACAAAATTGAGCACCTCTTCTGGGCTTACTTATTCTTCAAACTTTGGATCAACATTAGAAAGAAACAACTAAACTTGTAACCTCTTTTAGGCTTATTAATTCAACTTTGGTCTTACTTAAATCTAGGTAATGCATAATCAACTAAATTAAATAAAAACTGAACACTTATTTTCTCCCACTTTGGCTAAATCAAAATTACACAGATGAACCAACTACTTTTTAAAATATTCTTCACTAGATTTAGCCTTTTTTAATAGTTATTGGCGTAACTAGTAGGCTAAATTATTCATAATGTGTCAAGCGCAATTTTTTTAGCAAGAGTCGGAGGTGCACAGGCACGAGCGAAGCGAGTGCTTACTGTGCACCGGAGACGAGTGCTAAAAACATTGCGCTGGACAGATTATGACTTAGCCTACATGTTGCGCCCATAATTTTATTCAACTCGTGCGCGATGTTCACGTTTTATCAAAAGCCTAAAAAGTGAAGTCTAAGTGGTTGTTTAGCGACATGGTGGAATAATTTTTACATTAAAGTCTTGTCAACGACACCAACCGCACGATCGAAAAGCGTTCATGAGTAAACCCCACATCAAAAACATTCGGCATATAATTTTGGCCACTCGACAGGTAACAACAGGGAGTGGCAATTACCCCGCGTTTCGTTAAGGCTCGAAAAACTGTTACGTTATTTTTCATTACATCACAATGGTCGGTATTGTAGGAATATCAATGCGTTTTCACGAATAATTTGTTACCAGTCGGTAAACGGCCACTTAGGGTTCGGCTTTTACGCATGATAAAACGTGAATAGCGCGCATGAGTTGTATAAAAATACTTACACGACTAGTCCCGTTAATTCAAATCCAACTATTCGAGTCAGAACTCCCTCTACGAGACGATCGAGGGTGATGAAATCAGGGGGGTGGCTACAAAGACCCGTCACCCGTAGCCGCGAGTGAAATTTTTTCGCGACACGATCACCGTTACGTTGGGCGGGCCTTGCAGCGGTGGGGTACAGTGACCTCGATTTTGACTAATCAGAACATAGGGGGTTCTAGACCAACATTAGCTGACCTAGATTGATCCAGAACCCCCGTTGTCCATCTACTAGTATAGTGAGTGTTTTTATAAATGCGATTTCAAACTCAGATAGTCGAGTAGCTGTTCAACTGCAATTGTTGCCAAGCTTGGTTGCGTCAAAATCGAATAAAATTTCTATCAAAGGGTCCAATAAGGGTCCAAGGACGTTTTGGAAACCTTCGATTGCAGAGTGCAGAGAAGAGCTTACTTTACACGTAAAGGTACGTGGATTTTTAAACTTTTTTACAGTAGTGCATCTAACATTAAGTCGAAAGTTCATCTGAGGTCACCTGTATGTATTTTTTTAAGGTACAGTAATGATCACGGTTTCTGTCGGCCCTTAAATCTGCAACCGAACATACATGCTCTTCTGAAGTTGGCAATAGCTGGCAGTAGCTGACTTGAGTGGCCTTGCGACGGTGAGCGGCAATTATTAATTATTGTTGCCTAGGGTATTGCCAACTTAAAAAGAGCATGTATCTTCGGTTGCAGATTTAAGGGCCGACAGAAACCGTGATCATTACTGTACCTGGAGACATAGAACATGTCGTCAAAGAAAAACAAGATGTCAAAGATGGGCGCAAACGTTCAACCTTTCATTATTACCGTTGGAAAAGATATCACTGCGATCGAGAAAATCTACGTTCGCATTGATGAAGTAACTTGTGAAGTTCCCTCACTTGAAAGGGGCTTGATATAGTTTTTAAGACGGTTCTTACCTTTGAAACGCATTATCCAGTGGAATGGGAGCATCTATGTTATTTGATTCAATGGGAAATATACCGTGCGATTATGTGGAAACTACACGCTCCAAGCGCGCAGGCGCTGATTTATTCGACTATTACGAGGGACACCAATTTCAGACTCTGCACGAATATCCCTAGAGTCCGTCTGCTGTTTGTTTCCGATTGTTGTCAAATACAAATGGCGGCAGACCGTGGCAGGAATAGGTTATGTTTCTTGTGAATCCAGCAGACGACAGAGCTAGGGATATTACTGAAAAGTTGGTGGAGTTGCTGGCGCGATTTCACCGGCCAATGATATTCGAGAAAATCAAAGTTCGCGCGCTTGGAGCGTGTAGTTTCCACATAATCGCACGGTATAATATTCACACGGTATCAGATAACAAAATTCCTTTCGTTTGTACAGTTCTGAATAAATTAAAGAAAGTAAAATAAATTACGCCAAACACTATTACACTGTTTCCATTAAAATGGAATGTAAGATTTGTGTTTTGTCACCGCGTTTTAGCGACTCTCGTATTCTATTGAATCACATAAAAATCATTCATCCTCATGAATCGATGTACAGATGTATCTACCGAAATCGCCTTCGAAAATTTTCTGCAATTAATGCACTGAGAAAACACGTTTCAATGTGTATGCTACAATGCCCAAGAAAGAAAAAAAATCTAGAGTCATTGGAAGCAAAACAAGAAACAGCATTGACGTATTCAAATTCTGGTAATCATAGCGCAACGGATGAAATTATTTATATATATTAATATTAGTTCCGGAAAAGTGTATGATATCGATATTGCAGAATCCATTTAGAAGTTTATCTGCAAGTTATATCGCAATAATTCTATTTCGAGGTCTGTTGTACAAGAAATACTTGAAAATTTTTCAGAAATTTTAGAAAACACAACTACATTATTTGGGCAAAAATTGAAAGATCCACTGCCCCCACAATTTTACGATATAGTAGAGAATTCATTACAGACACCTGCGTTAAAGAATCTAAATACCAAATACAAGCGGATGAAATATTTAGAAACGTCAAAACTGTTTATTCCTCCGGAGTCTATAATTTTTGGTGAAATAGATGACGATTCGAAAATCGATGGAATAACTGTATTAAGGGGCAATATACACCTTTGATTTTTGAAAAAATCGATTTTTCGTTTTTTGCGTTTTTGGAACGCTAGGGGTCTAAACTATCTGTAAAAAAATCATCATGTGGAAATACGTCAAAATGAATAAGTTACAGCCATTTAAATCCCGAAGTACAAACGCGCGCCGCACGGCACGCTATAAGCACAACTGGCAGACGGATTTTATGACGTTTTACGCATCCCGCCTGGATCCTGTCATTCTCTTGTTGTCTGCTAGCATTATTGCATCGTCCATCAGTATGATCAGCGATGACGGCTACAGCGAGACCGATGCACAAGGGTATATGCTTTTTGATTTGGCTATTCTTTTTCAAAGTTTGCAGGACAACCTAAGCTGCAACAGATGTGGGAGTGCTATCCGCATGGGAGAGGTTAGGATTCATTGCTTAGGTGGAACCTATGGAATCAAGTGCGGTAAGTGTCCCATCAGTTCTAAGTTCAACACCTCCAGAATGGTCGGAAAGAAAAACAATGTCTTTGAAATAAATCAACGATCTGTATTGGCGAGCAGGAGCGTGGGTCTGGGCGGCGTCATCTGGAAGCTTTGTCCTAAGACTTTATTTTCGGGTCGTAACGTTCTTCAAGTTAGAGCCAACATCGCAACGATCACCTTTTCCAAAGGTAGGCAAGGTATGTTGAAAATTATGCAAAAACTTTCAGTCGAGCCAAGACGCCTCGTCTTCGCTGCGGCAAAACTACAGAACTTGGCCCGGATCAAAGGTGCTGATAGGTGAGCGGAGCAGAGGACGGAGGAAGCTCGTGTTGCTCTGAGGCAACTACGGATGAACCAGCAGGAGGAAGCCAATGGGATGGAAGGTTGTAGCTATGAGCCAGGAGCTTCCTAGAAATAGGATGGCTCGCTACGTAGGCCACGTCGCAAAACAAATTTTAACTTCGCCTGTGTCGGTCCAAAGCCCGGATTAAGAAAAAGGATGGGAAATTGTTTTGCATCATTAAATGAGATGATAGATTGACATAGAGAAATGTCACAGTAGTTATCGGAATCCAAAACCCTCAACGTAGAAAAAAAGTTTAAAAGTCAATTTCTGAACAATCACTATTTTGACCGGTTGTCGTAAAGAATCAGGAACATCGTTGGACCGATCTTCGAATTTATGGTCCTCAATTATTCGTAAGAGATGCATCTATGGAATGAACGTAGAACTTTTTGATAAACCCATTTTTCTCTGAGATATTGAAAAAATAAGCCAACAATATTTGAAAATTCGAAAAAAAAATCGAAAAAATCGAATAACTCAAGTAATTTTTGCAATATCAAAAAGTTCTCTGTTCATTCCATAGAGGCAACTTTTATGAACAATTGAGGACCAAAAAATCCAAGATCTGTCCAACGCTGGTTCTGATTCTTTACGACAACCGAGTGATTCTGTATTTTCCTATCTTCAGCGCAACTACAGTTAGACTGAAAGTAATACATGATGTAAAATATGGATAATGAGGGTCAAACCCTCCCCAAACATGATGATTTTTTTCAATTCGTTCGGAGTGTTCAAGTTGCAGAAAAACATTTTTATATTTTTGAGAATTTCAACCAATTTAAAGGTGTATATACCCCCTTAACAAAGAAACAATGTACTGGACAAATGATAAGTAATAAGTTTGCCACGAGTATTGACAACATACTTAGAATTGCCCAACGTTTTTACAACAATCACAACTTTTATGGCGGAGGAACTGTCCCGAGAATCTGGAGTTTACACAAGCCTTTTTCAAGGTACAGTTTGGCAGGATATACAAACTGGTCTTGAAGAAAAAATCGTTATACCGCTTTATTTATATTACGATGATTTTGAAGTGGGTAATCCCCTTTCTCCTGCAGCAGGAATCCACAAAATAGGTGGTTTATATTTTTCGATCGCAGCAATGCCTCCAAAATATTCCGCGACATTGGACAACATGTTTTTGGCCCTGCTCATTTACACGTCCGATTATAGAACTTTTAAGAACGAAAAGTGCTTCCAAAATGTAATAAAGCAGTTAACATTTCTGTTCACTGAAAGAATATCAATAACAGTTACCGATCAAACGTACCAAGTTTATTTTGTTGTTATCGCGATTTTGGGTGACAACTTGGGTGTAAATAGTCTTTTTGGCTTTGTCGAAAGTTTCTCAGCTCAGTATTTCTGCAGATTTTGTCGTGCTACAAAAACGGAGACACATTCACGAATCAGTTACGTAACGTTGATAACTATAACCGCGACATTGAGACGTTATCTCATGGCGTAAAGGAAAAATGCGTTTTTAATGAACTGCCACTTTTCCATAACTCGATTAACAGTACTTGCGATGTAATGCACGATTTGTATTTAGGAGTTTGTAGATACGATATGCCAAGAATTATTGGTAATTTTATAGAAAAAGGGTATTTTTCTTTACTGCATTTGAACGATCGACTAAAATATTTTGACTACGCGCATCCAGATCGCGGGAATAAAATATCAACAATTAGCGAGAAACACATTCGCAATGGTTGCATTATTGTTACTGCTGCTGAAATGTCAGCGTTAATAGCATATTTTGGCATAATCATTGGCGATCGAATTCCAGAAGATAATTCCGTATGGGAATTATACTTATCCCTGTTCGAAATGATCGATATTGTAACGTCCGGTTGCGTCTCCGAACATGATATTTCCCATCTTGAACAGTTGATTAAATCTCACAATCAACTATTTATGGAAGTATTCCACGAGGATTTGAAACCAAAATCCCATTTTTTAACACACTATGGTAACATTTTAAGGAAAATGGGCCCATTGAAATATGTGTCATCCATCAGATTTGAAGCATTTCACAAACAATCAAAAGCCTTTGCGAACATTGTTAGTTCACGTAGCAATATAATATTCAGTATTGCACAAAAATTGCAATTACAACTCACTTCTCGATTTTTAAGCAAAAAAGGTATTGACGATTCGATCGAGTTCGGACGTATTATTGGGGATTTATCAGAAAATGTTGAGTATGCAACTTTGCCTATTACTAATAATGACTCTCCGTGCTTTGAATTAACATGGATTAAAGCAAATGGTCTAACTTACAAACCAAAGTCTGCTATTTACTTGAAAAATAACGCCAACAACGATCCAGTGATAGGGACTATCATTAACATTTTTTCAACGGAATCGAATCAGATATGCTTCGTTTATAAGGAATGCGTAACAATAGGTTTTAATAATCATATAAAAGCATACGAAGTAGCAATGCCGCAGCAAGAAATTCCTCATAAATTGCTGCGCTTCGATTCGAAAAGGTATTTGAGACCGATGAAATTCCATATGACGGCAGACGGCCGTCATGTTGTTGCTAAGAGAGATTTAGAATAAGTCGTACAAGAAATGCTATATTATGTATACTTATGCTATTCTTATGCGATAGCATCTGTATCTTGAATAAAATACCCTTTTTTTACTGCAAATACGATTATTTGATGTTATTTTTTCCTTTTGTTCAGCGAATTCGATCCAAACGTATATAAAACAATATATATAATATAATTCCCTCAAATATTTAACTATTTTATTCGAATTTCTACAAAAGTAACTATTAATCGAACTTTGATCATTCATAAGTAGTAGTGCGTTGATTTAACTATACATTTATTTGCCGACAGTGAATGAATTCTCCGTACAAATATTCATTTGGTAACTATAAACGAATCTTGATTCGTGTAAAATAAAAAATATCGATAGCTAAACTATCCTATACATCTTGGGCAACTTGTTTACAGATCTGATCAAATTAACGCACGAGTAATTGGAAACAAGTATTTGTATATTGATACTAAGCGCTGCGTCAGGCCAACTAAGTATATACTGGCTATTGAAGGAGGGGATGTTTCATTCAAACATCCATTTCTTAACTATTAAAAAATCTCTATTTGTGACAATGAAGCAGCTTAAATAAATGATTCGTTAACTGTAACAAAACATTTATTTCGCCATATCCAACTTTACCATTTCTTAACAGTTAACAAATCCTGGTACCTACAAATAAACTGTTCTCTCAGTGTACTGTTCCTGGAGAGTATGTTGTTATTTCACTGGTATCCCAAACCTAGAGTGAATATTCAATATATTGTAACGCGGTGAGCGTGAAGAAAAAGGAAGTCGTAAATCTCTGAGTGAAATGAAGCGATTAGAAGACATAATTAAATTGGTTTAATAAAACTGGATATATTTGAAAGGACTAGTGCTCTTGTCGATGTCCTGAGAAAGACTGTTAATAAAACAGAAGTTCGGTGCACTGAGAGAACAGTTTCTTTTTAGTTAATAAAATTCATTTCATGTTAACTAATGATAGTTTTGGATACGGCGAATCGAATCTTCATTTGTAGTAAAGAAACAGTATATTTGAACAATTCCGTCCGAAATAACAAATATTCTGTTTCAAACACCGAACATTTCTTAACAGTTAATAAATCAGTTTTCAGTTAATTTCACAACAAGATGAATGAAATTCATATTCTTTTATAGATAAGTTCTTTGGTAAATGTTAAAAAAGATGTGTTAACAGTAAAAAAATGATGTTCGAATAATTAAAGGAGTAGTTCAGACGAATTGACTGAAGTTAAATCAATTTTAAATATAACGCGCGTCAATCTGAGAATAATTGAGTCAGTGCAATATGGAGTTTCATTGTATGTGAGGTAAAATTCATTAGACGCAGTTTAAATTAAATAAATTAATCTAAAATTTGAATATACGTAATAAATAATTGAATGGAGCATACATGACATATTGAGTATAACTTGCAAAGCGTTGGTCTAATTCTCGCTCGTTTCATTCAATTTAACTATATATTGACTGGAAATGGAAGTATGGTTGCCCTCTGAAATAGCATATAATGCTGCAGGTGGAAGAACTCAACATCTGATAAAGTTGTTTCTTGATGTGAACTTTTTGCTACAAGGCAAAAATTGTCAACTGTCGAATTATTCCACCTCTGAAATAAAGAAATCACTGCACTCTGTGATCATATATACGGGGTGATTCACACCTCGCGGAAAAAAATTCACATGCATATTCCTCATTGAAATCTAAGAACAAAGTTCCTTAGCAAAAACTTCGAGGGACCAGTCGTTCCTGAGATAGAGAAGGTTTCGTCCGCCCAATGAGACGGCCATATCGTGTCCTGCTCAGTCCCGTATCGAGCCTGTAGAATTAACGATGCCCGCGGCGTATGACGTTTGCCCGAAATTTTGGTTTCTCGGTAATTTTCAGTCTTTGAGTCGTCCAGTCGCTCACTCTCGTGCCCCACGTCTTTCACCCCGTAGTTGACGTTGTCCAGGTGGTCAGAATGGCGACTTTCGTTCCCCACACGGAAAAAAAAAAAAAAGTAAAATTCACACCAATTGCAGTTCATTTTACTCCAATCAGCGGTGATTATATGGACAGCACTTGTGTAGAGTCGATTTGACCATTTTATTGCAGTAACTTATTGTAATAGAATTGACTGCTGTTGCAGGCGTAGATATTACATTTCACTTAGCCGTAAAATTCACGCTCCAGACGACCGTGTTTTTTATCTTCTTTTTTTGTATGGTATACCAACATCACATTGTTCAATTTATCGTGATAGGAAGTCACTTTCACTGCATCAAATGTCAAATACGACTTCCAATTTATGCATTTTCAACATCTTATTGTGATTCTATTTACATCTGCTTTACGTATATGTTACATGGATATACCAACATCACATTGTTCAATTTATCGTCATGGGAACTCACGCTTACTGCACCAAATGTAAAATATGTCTTCCAATCGATGCGTGCCTCACATCTTATTGCGGTACAATTTACATCTGGTTTGAGTGCACATTACATGGGCGGTGTCATAAAATCTACATTTTTCTTAGTGCGTAATTTACCACTTCATATGGTCAAATTAACTGTACACCGTTGTGAATAAAACTACGTTCCGGAGTAAATTCTACTCCGATTCGATGTATTCGACACTATATATGTTAGTTCCAGTAATCTGTGTCACATGTACACAGTACTATATTGTCAGGACCTTCTACTGTGATTTTGTACGTTGCATGGGATTGATCACATGGGGAATTGGTCGTCAAAAAAAAAATCCCAAAAAATGCTTAAAAAATAGGCCGTCACACGGGGGAACCCCATCAACAACATTTGATCGATTAAATGATGTTTATTTTATTCAAGTATAAACCGTATGCATCATACATGGATATTCTATCTAATATTTTCACATGTTATCACATCTGTTTCAGGTACATATCTGTTAGGCAACTTATAGATTATGATAGTATTACCATTGGGTGTCATTTATGTTATGTTGTACACTGTCTGAATGAAAGTCCACACATGCTTACATTCGACTGGGTATTGACTGTTCAATGCAAAAAATGACTTAAAACACAGGTCAACGGCCTTTAATGGAGAAGGTACTGGGTACCTTGTGTCGTTGATAAGCACCATGGAGCTGACGATGTTCTCAAGTGGACCGATGATTACAGGAAGCGGTTGGTTCGTTAGTTTGTATTTCTCGATTATTTTTAATCTACTGTTCAATAGCAGTTATAGATCATCCACGGTCTGAAACAGAGAATGAGAAAATTAGTTTTTTTTTTTTGATTACTTCAAAATATGTTTCCTTTCCAGTTGGGTGTTTGACACTTTTCTGTTTTATTGGCAAAGAAAAACAAAAATAATAAGACACGTGGAACAATTTCCCTCGAATATATCTATCGATTGCAAAGCAAAAATGCCAATAATGATTGTTCTATGAACAGCTGTTTAATCGATGAATGAGTTCAAAAGTTTCACTGTACCTCGGCATGAAGCAAAAATCCTCTTTGGATTTCGAGCCTGGACGGTCTCCAATGGAATCCAGCTTTTTTGGATTTGACGGATGCTGCGTTGAGAAGCAAAGGGAGGATCAGTAGTGCAAGCACCTCCACATTATCTGTTCCAGAAGTTTCGAATATAATATAGTATTAGGAGTAATAGAAAAATAAATTCAACACAAAAGGATTTTAGAAAAACACTCACCTGCTTCGATGAGAGCTGCATGCATTGATAGCAATGCTTTTATGTCATTGTCTTTCTTAGTTTTCGCAACTGCGATTATCTGGCGAGCTACTTTCGGCCATTCCACAAATAATTGATTTTTTTTATCTGCATGCAGATACTCGAAGTCAATATCAATCTGGAAATGAACGAACAACATTACAATTTCTTTTGCATTGTTGGTAAACATCAAAAGTGTAGTTCGAAAAACTTGAAACAACTACCAGAGTATGACCATGTGGAAGTTTGAGGCACTTATACGTATCAAAGTAGACTGCTATGCCTGAAGATGTGTTGAAGTTGAACCTCTGATCATGGGTTTCCCTCCATCTGTCCTGAACAATATCAACGGGTTCAACGTTGTTCTTCAACCACGCGACTGCTTCCTTGGCTTCTTCGGTTACAATAGCTGTATTTGGAGAAATTATTCATTTTCTTACTTAAAATGTCATTACTAATGATAAGAGCTTGGATGAAAGTATATCCCACTAACGTTGTGATATTGCTGAGCTCTTCTTATGTGAGGATATCATGCCTATTTTTCGGAAGACTCGTCTTGTATTCAAATAGCGATTCCATAATATGCCATTGGCAGAAATTGGCCCATCTTCACCCCCCGTATATGCTGAGTAATACGTCTCTGCTCTTTCAATGCCAGGAAATAACTCTGCGATGCTTCTCGCCCAAGTAGTGAATAGCGCTGAACTTATTCTGATATCACAAATCAAAGTCGAATCGTTTTTAAATTTAATTCCACTCTACTTAAGCTCGTCTTGAGTTCCTATAATAATCACCTGGTATCTGGATCATTTTCAAGTTCTTTGTCCACAAGTAACGCTGCTAGTTTAGCCTGGTCTACTGTTCCGCAGGTCTTGAAGCGAGCCATAACTTCTCTACCTTTGGGATCCTGCTCTAAGATTTCCTTGACCGTTTTTCTGACAATTTTTCGTGGAACTACACAAATGGCGAATTACGTCAGTTATTCTTGAATACAATTTTAATGATTAATCAAATCACCCATACCTTCAGAGAACGGAATACTGGAAGAAGATCTAATGGATACAGTAGTGCTTTCGGATAGCGCATCAGAATTCAATGAATCCTCATTCTGCGATGCACTATTCGTGTCTGGAATGATTGACGCCATGTAACTTTCATATTTATTCGCAAATTTATAGCGAAGTCCAATCTGAGGTACAAGGTCTTCAATCATTTCATCATCAAGTGCATTAAATACTTCTTCGTCTACAGCATTTTCTAAAATGGTGATATTAGCACACGATTTCACCAAAAATAGCTCATATAAATTAGTTGCAATTTCTGATGGCTTATCTATAGAAGTTGTGTATCAAATTTCTTCGAAATATAAAATCTGTCGAAGTATGGGTTGCATTGAATGCGCATTAAAATAAATTTATCTTTGCTAAACTAGCAAGGTTTCGGGACCTCTATGAAAATGTGTAAGGAACCAATGTTTCTTAACCTCGATGAATTTTATACACAGAAATATTGAACAATATTTATATTGTTGCTGTAATGAAATTTTTACTGTACTAATCATCGTGAGAAGAATCCATAGTCAACCAAGAAAAAAATTTTTACTTTATGAGAGCTTTTCAATTACGTCAATTCTCAGGCATAGTGCGACACAAAGCTTTGTCATTGGTCACTTCTTTTGGATCGCACCAATACCATAGCTTTGTGTCGCACTGTGCCTAAAAATTGACATAATTGGAAAACCACGATTGTGACCTCGTTTTCGACTTCTGAAGTTGTTTATTTTCTGCCCAACTCAATTGTAACAGTGAAATCACACTGGAAGTTGGTAATATTAATAGATATCTGAGCTGTAAATGCAGCGACTCAAGTGGTAAAAACTGAAGAATACTTTTTTATCAATTTCACTAAAACTAGTTGACAAGAAACTTTTCTTGTCTTATACCTAAGGTCCTCTAGACACTGTAGTTCAACACACGTTCATACATTGTTCGAGTGCGTACATGTTGTGTACTTACACAACCTCACGGCATACGTTACCGGTGATTTTGGTCAATTTTACACTATAGCTTTTTTCGAATAGCATTTTCGTGCATCAGGAAAAATTTCATTACATTTTTTTTTACCGAATAGTTTAATTTAAGAAATATGTTTGTAGAATTCATGTGAATTTCACGACGTGGGTGCGAACTGTACGCGAAGTTCATGAGATCGTAACTTTTTCCACAAGATGTCCACCCTCAGGTGAAAAACAAAATTATACGACGCAATTTCCAAAACAGGCAACAACCGACAAAGAAGATCATGTTTTTAATGGAAGTAGTGATATACTGTAATCAACTTGAAACGAAATGGTAAAATCTATAGAAAATTGGCAAAACAATCAACTGAAATAGAAAATATAGGTTATAAAGTCCGACGAATAAAATTTTCTAACACGTGGTGGACAACGATTACTCGACCTCGAACTCGACCCTATACAAAGCCTTTTACTGATTTTTATGGACACTTACCTTCGAAAACTTTTATGAGAGATTCCAAGTCCCATTCTGCCAACTTATTCGTTACAAACTCGTCCATTTTTATCACAATAATAATTAATATTGCACGAAACGATGGTACAAGAACGCCAGCGTCCTGCCGAGATCGGTGGTCCTGCCCGTGTGCAAGCTTCCGAGCCAAGATTGAGTACGCTGCCGGCTGCGGCGTGTCGAAAATTTTCACTGCGCATGCGCAAAATGACACGTGGTAGAGATAACCGATCTCCAATGTAATATCTACTACCGTAGAAGTAACAGATGGTTTTACTGCGCATGCGCAGAATTGCACGTTGTAAAAACAAGCGGTTTTCAATGTAATATCTACGACCGTGAAAGTAACAGATGGTTTTACTGCGTATGTGCAAGCCTACTCGCCGTCGAGGCGACCGGGCACCCATGTAAAATTTATGATTGCGTTCGTCGAATTAACGACTTGTGGAAATGATTTATAAAACAATACCTCACTGTATTCTTGACAATGTCATCATGTTAAAATCGTCAGTAAACTGAGTTATGGTTACTCTTTTGGTAGAGTTGATCTTACTCTATCACGCATGAAATTTGTCATCACTTCCGCGAATGTAAAGTTGACATGTTTGTTAGCCACTGACACAAGCCTTGACTTGTGCGATTTACTACAATATGTTCACTAAGATATGAATGTTCATCTAACAATCTTACAGTGTTCTAATTATCAGTGACCAAAGTGGCAGCCACTCTTTGATTAGTGTTATGTTTGCTGTGTAATTTGTAAAACTCAAAATTACTATTGCGAATGTAAAACTCACATACGTCGGTCGTTCACACTACCTTCAAGTGTGTAAAGCTTACTACAATGTACTCACTACAATAAAAACGTGAATTTCACATCATGGTACGTAATTCTAACAGAAAATTATTGTTATGTTGACACCAATTGGTGTTATTTCGACACCAATAATTTTACTTGCGCCCAGATGTAAATTGAACCACGCTATTTTTTTCCGTGCAGGTCTTTTAATTCGTGGTATTTGTTCTCCATATCGTCAGGTTTGTGATTTCCTTCATCCAGGTCTTTCGCCACGTAATTGACGTTGTCCGGGTGGTCAGAATGGCAACTGTCGTTCTCCAGGTCTTTTACTTCGTAGTTTTCGTTCTACATATCGTCAGACTAATGATTTGCGACGTGCAGGTGTTCCGCTTAACGGGCAGATGAGAAAACTCGATTCCGAAATACTGAATTTACTAATTGACAAGTAAATCTCAACGAGAACATCATAAAAAGAAGAATTCAATTTAAATTCGAATTAAATATAATCATAAAATGCAATTTATTGTACTTGGTCGTCGAACGAAAGACAAATTAAATTAAATCATTAGTCCGACGATATGTAGAACGAAATCCACGAAGTAAAAGACCTGGGGAACGCCAGTCGCCATTCTAACCACCTGGACAACGTCAACTACGTGGCGAAAGACCTGGATGAAGGAAGTCACAAACCTGACGATATGGAAAACGAATACCACGAAGTAAAAGACCTGGGGAACGAAAGTCGCCATTCTGACCACCTGGACAACGTCAACTACGGGGTGAAAGACGTGGGGCACGAGAGTGACCGACTGGACGACTCAAAGACTGAAAATTACTGAGAAACCAAAATTTCGGGCAAAGGTCATACGCCGCGGGCATCGTTAATTCTACAGGCTTGACACGGGACTGAGCAGGACACGATATGGCCGTCTCATTGGGCGGACGAAACCTTCTCTATCTCAGAAACGACTGATCCCTCGAAGTTTTTGCTAAGGAACTTTGTTCTTAGATTTCAATGAGGAATATGCATGTAAATTTTTTTCCGCGAGGTGTGAATCACCCTGTATATATTTGTGATTTATATATTTTATTAAACAATATTCGCAGTTACAATTGCAGAACTAAAATATGTTATGAAAGATTGAAAAATTATGATTATGACATATCTGTAGGGCCGACGTCTTTGGCTTATAATATAAGTATAGCACACTATAAAAGTTTAAAAGAACTTAAAAATATGTTATCAAAGATTTATAAATGTAAACTAGAAATGATACTTTGTCCTTGATCTGATATATGCACATTATATGCTTGTACAAAAGATTCCGGATTCACATAAAACAATTTATGTCCACTTTGAATTGTAGGTAAATCAATTTCATAAGCTTTAATGCGACTATTTAAACCTATCATATCACAATCACGATAAACAAAAATAACTTCACTTTGTTGAGTGATGACGATATGATCAATCACTCCAAACATTGGATCATATTTTTTGGTAGTGTGACGGTGAAGGGTTAAACACCACAGGTTTTACACATGATCTTGTTTTCAGCCTACCTTTAAACTGTTCGGTAAGTTGCGGTAAATCCCACGATGATAATAATTCATCCATGATTCCCACTAATCTACGAGTGATGATTCTTCAAGCGTGCGCCAGGTAATTATCACTACACAGCAAATCTAGACACACGCACTGACCGGCGGTGGTGAAGTCGTTTGACGCGCAAATGTGCCGGTTTGCGACGCAATGGATCTCTCAAACTATTACGACGCCATATTGTGGCACAGTTATGTTAGATTGTAGCAAATATGTGATTTGTTGACTAAATTCAGCATTATTGAATACAATTACAGTCAGATATGAGGCAAACGCAATCGTACGTGACTCAAAAATGCATTTATTAACTGTTAACAAATTTCAGTTGGTAGAATATCTGACACACTTCAACCGAATGCTTCAAATATTGAATTGATACGATATCCCACCATACTTGAATACGGTATTTTAACGATAAACCTATCTTCGTTGCGAACAAATAGATATTTTACTACGATTTTTTAACTGACTTTTTATTTGAATCAAGCGTTACGTATCATTACGGCAAATAAATGCATCTAACAAATGACGTATTTAATGGAAATACCACTAAAGTTTTTTGTTTTTTCAGGAAGCAGAATATTTATTCATACTTATCGAATATACTAACAGTTAATAAATATCTTTGAAGAATGGCCAACTAAATACATGTATTTCTTATAAAGAAACTGTTCTCTCAGTGTGGTAACCAACTATAACTTGTCTTTAACATTTGATGGATAATCTTATAATCTAATGTTTTGATGGCTACTAGATCGTGTATGAATATTTAAGGAGACTCTTCGTAACAATATCATAAAAATTGTAATTTCCCATGTTGCCATCCTTCCTAGTATATAACCTTTATAAATCCGATTATTTCACTCCTGCACTAGCACTAACAATTCGTATTGAGATATGGATCGGGAAAAGCGCGGAGCTAAAAAACCGCGACGATATTGTACGACATCATCAGCAGACGAGGTGCCGAAAAAGAAAAAGAAGAGGTCAAACACCAACACTGAACAAAACATGGCACAGGAATTGGCATCTATGCGACAGAAACTCGCAGAAATGCAATCTCTAAATAACGATGCCCATAATTCCGATGTAGTAAGACACCAGTCTCATCTGATCATATCGCAGGGATCAGGCCCAGCACACACTTACACCGAGCTATCCCATCTCTACAGACCTTCCACAGAAATACAGTCTCATATCTCAGATTCACAAAATTCAAATCGTATAGCTCTTCCTGTAGACACAACCCTGCTACGAGAACTTGAATCACCTTCAGCACCCCCGCAGCCTCATATTACAAATTCCGAATTGTTTAATCCTACACCAAACCCTACATACGCCACCGTAAACTTCAATCCTATGCCTACCACATCAGACTTTCAAGCGGATATTATATCTGACAATGCCGAACAGACTGAAAACTCCTCATCTAGTGACGAAGTAGATACTTTTATAGAGAATCTTGACAATCGAGGTAACCCTGAACACAGAGACATCGTTCCCCATATCTACTCCACTTCATCCGCACCTTCACCAAATCATACCTTTGAAACTCTTCGTTTACCACCCCGTCTTCCTTCTGAGTTGTCCATTAATATTAAGCCCATCATTGATCGCATCAATGAGATAGTTACGATTTTGACTACTCGGCACACTCAGGTTACGAAAACATTGTCGTAAGTATATAATGAAGTTTAAATTCATTATATGTGGTTATCTGGCTATTCAATAAAAATGGTGGAGGTATGTACTACACGAAGTCACTGATACAAATGTAACACATGATAGATGTGTACATACATACAGAATATTTTAACATTGATTCAGAAACACCTTCGGATCCGACAAGTTTGAGAAACTCAGAAAATCGTTGATATGACATAGAGTGGTCCATTCTAATTGCCCCAGGCGAATATCTCAAAACGTAGAAGGTGTACAAGAAAAAGTTTCATAAAAAACTTGAACGGTTTCGAGGCGAAAAGATAATGTTGGTATCTGTCAACTTGTGGATTTCGCTACTTCCGAGATTTTGCAAGTAACTTTGGATTCTGGATGAGGAACACATATTTCGGATATGAGCAGCTGATAGCAATATGAGAGACTAATTCGAATACAAAAAAAAAATAAAAATAAAAAAAAAAAATTGAATAATTTTTTTTTTTTTTTTGGTATTTGAATTAGTCTTTAATCTCGCTTTCAGCTGCTCATAACCAAAATATGTGTTCCCTATCTACAATCTGAAGTTACTCGCAAGATCTCGGAAGTGGCAAGATCCACAATTCAACACATATCATCATCATCTTTCCCTCTTGCAACCCGTCAAGTTTTGTGTTAAACTTTTTCTTGTACCTCTTTAGTTCTTGAGATATTCGCCTGGGGAGATTAAAATGCACCACCCTGTATTTCTCTTCGACATTGAGTAAGTTATATGTATGTATACATGTACAATGTGCATACAATGGCTGGAATAACTAGTTTTCAACCTTTCATTTATTGCACGATAGGAACTTGACTACAGCGGTTGAAAAAATGGCTACACAAAATCACCAAGGACGCATCACATGACCGTCAAAGCAACGGGATTCCCACTGAACACCATGGAGGCATTCGATGCTTTTGAAATCGCGAATCCCGAAAAACATAACAAACTGGTATGGGTGAAATATACTTGATCAATGTAGAATGACAAATGCATACCTGATCAACAAGATTTGGAATATTATAGTTCATTTCCTACAGAAACAGTATCTTCAATTTGTTGGTAGCAAAGATGTGATGGATGCGTTGAACCAGTTCATTCGAATGGCCATCACGGATGAACTGGCAATGAAATTTTCTTACTTCGGGCGACGAACACAACCTGCACATCCACCTGTACGACCTATGTATGGGACTAAATTATCAAAGGTTTTTTATGGTATGTATGACCAGATGTAATGCATCACCATCCATACATACATAATTACGTATACATACAAGAATTTTATGGAACCTTAATTTTTTGTACCAGCGACATCTGAATGCGGCACATTCACTGCTCCTACACGTGGGGCGTATCAGGCTGCGTTCAAACATGCGCTGCGGGTCGCCAAGCAACGCTACCGGAACCGGCGCCAACGACAACAGGTCACTCAGCAGGAAGACGAACCAGGAGTCGACCCGGATATTATTTAGCTCATTCAAAATTCATGTCTGAGTACCATTTTTCTTTTTTTAAATACCTCAAAATATCTGTGGTATATCTCTACATTTTGCTTCAATTATATTCATGTCATTCTGTTATTTGTCACTATATTCCTTCACATATCTTTCTAATTCTCTGTTTTATCTTCTTTGCTCTTCCAACTATCATTTCATCCTATCCCTCATCCTGATTGGGAGAATACCTAGATGGTTTCTCATTCCTATTATTTGCATACTTATGCATTGCCGTGACGTCATTTGCGAATTTTTATTTCTCTTTCGTCATAGGTTTGAATAAATGTAATTTATTTTTATTACAATTTTTCTGTTTCAATTTTGTATCAATTTCTATTCGCTCTCGGAATCAAATAGTTCAGATCGTTTCATTTTTATCATCTATAACATTGGTGAGTTTGTGATTTTTATCATAGGTATACCCATTGTTAATAATCATTTCGGTCCACTCACTATTTGCAGATCCGGCTATATTTTCTTTCAATCTGTATTTCAATAACACTTTTTGCACGTATGACCCAATGACGATACTGCGAAATGAATCTTCTTTTTTCTTTTTCTTTTTGTTTGTATAATAATACCTCTTTTAAATTTCCAGTATAAGTCGCTCCATTTCATAAGGACAAAAAAACCATCTTGTTTCTCCGATAGGGCAGCTGTTACTTGCTTGGAACAACAAGGAAACCATACATAATATAACGTTCGTTCAACAAATACATATCTACGTTATTAAAATACCCGCATTTTTTTCTAAACCAAACTCCCGCTAAGTTAATTTTTAAAGTAATTTGACGATTATTCAATCTTTCTAGTATAGTAAATAATTGATGAATGGTAAAATTTTGCCATAGATTCGTTTGCGTCACTCGCAATTTCTGTCTTATTTCAAAACGTAACTGCTGCAGCCAATGACCATTGCTGTAGTTAAATCTGCATTGATCAGCTATAGTATACACTTTTAAATATTGCGGGGAATTTGAATGATAAAAACGATTATATACTTTAAGGTGCTTTCGTAGACACTTGATCACCTCCAAAACGCGATTCGTAGTTTCTCCCAAACCACACAACTGATCGGAATCAAACTTTGGAGGTTATTGCCTTATTTCAGCAGAAAATGGCTATGAGCATTTTAATTTTTTTAAATTATCCCAAATTTTGAAAAAGTGAAATAGTTGGCCACTTGTGATGAAATAAAACAATAATCCCTGAAGTTTAATTCTGGTCGGTTCTATAGTTTGGGAGAAACTACCCTTCAAAATACACCCAGCATTCAATGCTCATTTATTTGCTCAAAATGCTAGCATCAGTTGCTCGGTTGTTGCCAGTATGTTGGTTCAATTTTTATGAAGCAACCCATGCTTCTTTGATGCTGCCATGGATTTACCCAGAATTTGCACATTAGTTACCAGCATAGTGCTGGCATTTTGCTGGTATCGAATGCGATACTCAGTTGCTTGTAATAACAATGATTGCCGCGGACGTTAACGACGGTAAAGTTGCTGGCATTAATTGCAATTCATTTACAGCTTCAGTACATCATTATACCGTCATTTGGCTATCTGGGTACATACCTTGAAGAAAAGGTGCAGATGGTCTATTATCTGCTCGAGGCATGCTGTACGATCGATATACGAACCGACGAAAAGTTTTGCGAGAAATTGGTGTAATCTCGAATACAAGACAACGCAATCGCGATAGTAATACTTCTAAGTGAATACCTCCACTGGTACAATATAACATACAATGTCTAATAACATTGCAACTCTGATTGCATAAATCAATACAAATGCATCAAGGCGAGTCTGCAGACTCAAAGAATATAGAAATATTTCTTCAGATTAGTACAATTAGATCACGAAACCTTGGGTACTCAAGTTTCAACAAATTTACTGAAATATACATCTCAGTTCGACATTATTTTCTCAAGTACTCAATTGCTTGAGGTGTTGTGAATTCAGGGGAACATGTTAAAAGATTCCAAGCTAACGTAGAAGGATCTGAAAATCACTAATTTCTATATCAAATCACAGGATCTCCAAATTTCTATGGTGCTTGCATACAAAATTTTGATCATAAATAGATTTTTCACATCAATCAATTGATCAATGTTGTTTAGCAACTGAGAATGAAATCGAAGATGTCAAGGTATCTTTAGAATGGTTGAAAAATAACATCGAACCGTCCCGCGTGCTCCTGGCAGATCAAGAGAGGTGTAGATCTGGTCCAGGGACATCCAGATCCTGTCAGGAGGCTGCGGCGAGGTCGACTTCAGGTGAGTCTGCCGCTGTGGAGCCATCCTGGAGAGATTAGTAACGCAAGGACGGTACCGCCACGTAAGAGCCAAGGTCACACCTTCCTCCACGTCATCCCGCAACCCCAGCTTCGAGGAACGGCTGAGATATCGCTGAGAAGCGCGGAGCCCTACGCCTGATAGTCCGCAACAAGATGACACTTCGTAGACAACGGCTGACGAGCAATTGCTACGAAGTCGTCGGTTAAGGAAACCAATCAAGTAATGAGATGTACCTCATAGGTTCCCCACCCCCTAGGCGTAAGGAGCAGCGAGAAGACCACCGAAATCCTGCAAGACCACTTCACTTCTACGTTCAACCCGGTGTCAACGAGACGTGTCTCGTATCTCTCTCAGCTTCTTTGAGAACCTGTTCAGTTTCCGCTACCGAGTGTTAAGTTTTCGCTGTTTTCTGGTTATCGTTATTAAGTTATTGTTATTATCGCCGCGTAAAGTTAAAGTAAGTGAGTGACGGACCAACGTCTGCCGTAAGGTAAGGTTTCTTTGCTCTACCTCTTTGTAAAGCCACGAGGTCTCGCTGAATTTTCCGCTTTATCGTATCGTTGTGTAGCGTGTAGCCTACGGGCCGCGTGATTAGTTCATTTTCTTCGAGGAAATTCAGCCGAAGGACTTCGTGACTGACTGTAGCTATTTTCTCTGCCTATTTTAGTAGATCCATCTTTTCTGAATACTGCCGATGCTTATTGTTTGATACCTTGCTGCTTACTTACTTTACCGCTTGATTAACCTATTTTCTCTGTCTATTTTCTGTAGCTCTCTTTTTGATCTATTTTTGTAGTTAGTATTGTATTATTTTGTATGGTGTGTCGCTAATTAATTTCCAACTCCCCGAGGGTTGGCTGAACGTAGATGTCATAGGCTAAGTTAGTTAATAAGTAAGTTCTTTATCCGAATTCCGCCGCGTATCTTTGATTTTATCGTTATCCGTAATACTTAATTTTTCCGTATATTGCGAACCCCTTCGATTATAATCTCTGTTAGTCTATTTGAATCTAGTCGATTATCTAAAAAAGTCAGTTAGGGTCATTTGTTACCGTATTATCGCCAAAATCATAATTAATATCGCAAGCGTGCCGCCGTGTTAAAGAATTTGCCAGAGTATCGTATCGCTCGGTGATACGCAGCCTAAAACGTAGTATAATAGCTTGTTTTGTATCGCTTCTAAGGCGCTCGCTAGCCGACCGGCGTGTTATTGCTTTTTATACCGCCGCGTCGAAAATAAGGCGTAGTTAAATAATATCCTTTTCTTTGTAAATTCGCATTCATCCCATATCAAATCATATCATATATCGTCTCTATTATATTATTTCTAGTAGCTTCTTCCGATCATATTACTTTGTCATATTGAATTTATTTGTTAACGCTGAAAATTTGGAATATATGGAATTACGGATTCCCTTGAAGGATTTATCTGGTGTATCAATCTTTATTTCTTTAATTAATTAAGGCGAACCTACCCACTCTATCATTATCGCGGCACATCTGAGCTAACCGTGAGCTTTAAGGCCGTCGTTCCGTAAACTTTTCTGTGTCTTTTTAGTCTGAATTATCGTAGCTATCTGTGACTGACGCAGTAGCGTCTGGCGCCCAACAAACAATATCGCTAGCACATTTATTTCGTAAATTCGTTATTTCATTTGAGGAACGCCGTAGGGTGCGGCGGTGCATCTCTGACACCGACGTTACAATATATGTCGGCGCATGATGTTTGATCACCCTTTTGGTCAAGAAAGACGGAGCGATCTCTGAGGTCAAGGAATTCGCTCGCACAGAGCCGTCAAAGCACCGATAGTCGCTCAGTTATAGAAAGGACTATCGGTTGCTGGGCGTTTATTTAGAAGAAATTGAGATTGGATGATTATTAGGAGAATTGATCGGAAGCCCGCGGAATGGTGACGTCTTCTCTGAATTCACAAAAAGTTACAAATTGTATTGATCTGTTTAAATTTTGTCAAGTTTCGTTATTAATTGTTCAATTGAGTTCATTGGTAACAAAATTCCATCTAAGTTTAACAAGAAAGCTACTTCTTTATTTTCGTCAAATACATTTCGGGAAGATCCGACTTATATAAATAACTAATGAAGGCAATTCGACCTTAACAGATACGAAAATGGACAGAGCGACCAGGACACAAACACGAACTCCACTACTACCGACACGACGACAGGCAACACATCCGGACCGATATAGGACAGAAGACACACTACAAACAGACAGACGAATACAACGACAGTACAACATACACCCACCCATACCAGTCAGACGCACACTACTACCAACACCGCAACAATATACGGGCAGCATTACGATATCTGTGGCCCCTATTTTTGACCACGTCATCTTCATAATTCGACCGAGAAAAACACTTTTACAAGAGTGACAAAAATCGATATTCGGCTCAGGGACGCGTGGCTGATGTGACGGGCGCGGTAATGTTGTTTAATCCGAGCGGTTGATTAATAAATGACTTTTACTAATTGGGTGAGTCCCGTCACAGACTGAATAAAATAATAAAATAAAAGATCTACCTTTCGATAAATCGGTAAATGGGATCTTTGCCGTCTAGTCCTATACAGGTCTCAATTGAAATGCTTAAACTATTTTAGAGGCTAGTTGTTATAATTAAGTGAGGATGAGGTGATTAAAATGATTGGTGAAATATTAACTGGTAAAAATGATAATATATTCTTGAACGATTGATAAAATGAAATATAATACTGTACGACTCGAGAGATGAACAAGAGAATATCTCTTGAGCGAATGATTAACAAAATGAAATAATAAAATATATGAGTTACTGACGTGGGGATCGTGAAGCTTTATTATACAGGAAAATGCTAATATTAAATATTAGAATCAAGGAAATAGTTACTCGCGATCCACGCGTTAGCAATATGACAACTGAATATATGATTATATAATATAATGAGAATTGGAACTCTTTCTCTCTCTCTCTCCTTTAAATGTTAACTAAATTCTATTGGTGTGTAAGGTAACTTTAGTTCTAGAATATTATAGCGCGCGTTAGGGGATCACTATATAGGGTGCCCCTTTAGTATAGGTTCTTCTATTACTGGCAAACTGCAGGAATAAAACAATCCCGACCGAGATTAGGGATAAACCCAAAATACAGTAAAACAGTATTGTCTCAGTGGGAGCAGTATTCTGCGATAGAGCTATCTTGCAACCATTGAATGCGAT
This sequence comes from Tenthredo amoena, assembly GCA_963966615.1. Lineage (NCBI taxonomy): Eukaryota > Metazoa > Arthropoda > Insecta > Hymenoptera > Tenthredinidae > Tenthredo > Tenthredo amoena. The sequence continues at coordinate 1,949,661 of OZ016486.1, read as the reverse complement.
AAACAGAGCAAAAATGTATACGTGTACTAGTTGGCGAGATGATCGTAAGAATTCTGGATTTAAGCATGCATACAGCTAGTTAGATCTAATAACGACTTAAGGTGAACAATCGTGGTAACTTAGCTTTGTTGACTTGGCGTAGTACGGAACGGCATGGAAGTTGTAGTAAATCAGATTTTATATAGCCGCCCTCACCTTCGCAGGAACCTTGTCACCAGATCGTTTGTATCACACGTATTTAGATGGATTTAATCTTGTAGAGTATTTGAGTTCGGATAAATTTAGGAGCACGTCGGCAAATAGTCTTTTAATTTAGATAGAGTTCACTAATATTTAATTTGGATTCGCGTACACTATAGTTCGGATAGACAAAATATATTAAAGAACAAAACTAAGGTTCTAATTAATTACACGTTAAGTTGTCTTAAAGCTACATAAACCCGAAGAAGGATCTATGGCGTGAAGCTGCGCTAATATTTAGTTATAATGTGTCTTTGCACTGAAGTTAATAGTCTAGTTAAATTTATTGTCGGGTACGGAGTCCTTTGGATTACCACTTCACTAAAAGAGAGAAGATCGAACACAACTCTTGGCTCAAGGATTGTACACGGTTCTTTGCGTCCACGTGCTTCGCGATTTGACAGATGAAAGACGCTAGTTCAAGTTCAGAGATGACGAGGTTCCCGCGGCTGCAATGATGCGTGTATTACTGCGCGTATGGATTAACCAATTAGGAGCCTACCTAGTGGCTAACGAGCATCTCATTGGTTTAGGGACCTACTTAGCTCGGGCGTAGGCGCGCGGGTCCTTGTTTCGTTGTGTGGTCCCATGCCGACCCGTGCCTCACCTATAGTCAACTCACACTAGCTTATTTGAGTATGCTTATATTATCCTTATAACCGTATTTTACACTCTATGGTCACACATTCGTTCATTCCGTATTTTAGATAGCTTATGGTGTTATTATTGCGTTATTTCAATAGACTTGTAGCTTAATTTTTCCTATTTCTATGGAACTAGAGAAAGGAGAGAATTCACATCTATGAACTAATATATGGTAGTGTGAATAATGAGGGGTCAGCAAAACTGGGGTTCCAGCGTTGCCTCGCCCCTCACCACGGGGCTCCAAGTCACTGAGACTATGCAGGTTTCGTTATCGGTTTCTGCGTGACTTATGCTGCTTAAGAAAGGAGGATGTTTATTTTTTTCAAAGAAATATTATATTCTCAAGTGTGATTTGATTTGGGCGCTGGGCCACGTTCTTCGTAATTTGAGAGCAGCCAGGGTACCCCGAAGTGCTAAGCACTGCTGCTCGTAAATTAAGAACGGAGTCGATATTTATTTCAATTTATATATTTTATGATATACTATTATAATTAGGTAAAAGGTATCCTGTGGATAACTAAAGTGACGCACGTAACACTGACACGATTTTGAGATTTTTTTTTTTTTTTTAATTTTCCAAAATTTAACCCTTAAAATGGTGGACCACTTTTTGGGTATTATCGTCTGTGTGTGTGTGTGTGTGTGTGGGATCAGTCGGGTGACCTTACCTATTCTAACCTGTCGGGAGCCACAGCCACCGTCTGGGTATTTCGCATGTGTGTGTGTATGTGTGGGATCAGTCGGGTGACCTAATCTATTCTAACCTGTCGGGAGCCACAGCCACCGTCTGGGTATTTCGCATGTGTGTGTGTGTGTGTGTGTGTGGGATCAGTCGGGTGACCTAACCTATTCTAACCTGTCGGGAGCCACAGCCAACGTCTCAAGGGGCGAAAAAAAAGGTGTCTGATGGACTATCAATAAATTATACAAGATATTTTCAAGTAAAATATAATTTTTTATTGAATAAAAAAGAGTATGGTATCGAAGTTTTGAGAATTTATGAAGGTACAGAATGTCGTCTGTTTAGAATTAAGATAAGATTGCAGTTTTAAATAGGAAATTTTTATGCACATAGGGATGCTACTGGAGTCTTGAACATTCATAATTTCACATTGAACATTAAGATTGGGTACCTACATTACAGGTGCCAAACTGTGCAGGGCATCGGAGAACCCATGCACTGGCACGTTTTTCGATGGCGCGGATTGTCGCATAAAAATCCGCCAAGTTCTTGCCATCATCATCTGTTTCGTTAGCAAAATGAAGGTGACAGAGCTGTATAGACATATGCAGCAATGGCGTTGCCAAGAAGATGGTGAAATACTAAGCGGATCAACGGTAGTTGATTATTACAGCTATTGTCGCGAGATAGCTGAAGTGATCGCTTCTCACGACGACGTTCTCCTTAGTTGTGGAGGCAAGACGGTACAAATTGACGAGACGTTTTTAACGAAACGAAAATACCACCGCGGACGGGTCACGGAGCAGATGACGACAACAGTTTTGGGGCTGTATTGTGAAGAAGATAAGATCGGGCTTTTCTTTAAAGTCAATTCGAAGAGCAAAACCGACTTATGGCCTTACATCACCGTATACGTTGCCAAAGACACACGTCACCTGTGTACCGATGCCGCGTAGCAATATGTTGGTGTGGAAAAGCTGTGTAGTGAAAGCACGGTACATCTGGCTACGAATCACAGCATTGGCGAGTGATCCTCGAAACACAATAAACGATCTCGAAAATCAGAACAAGCTGTTGAAACGTGCCCTTTTGTGCCGTCGGACGCCGAAGCTTCTCCACCAGTATATGGCGCTTCATTACTATTGACAACAACAGCTGGAGAAGGATTATAAAGATCGTCTTGGCTCCCAGATTATGACCTTTCTCCTCGACATCAAGTGAGTGTATCCCGGAATCGTGGACGGTGAGCAGATAGCTGGACTCGAGTTACAGGATATCGATCCTCCTACGGTCGAGTCTGAAAACCTCGAGGAACTGGTTCCTTCGAAACGTCCACGAATCGAAACGATCGACGAAGAGATTGAAAGAGCGGACGATGAGAGTTGCGACGGTGCTGAGGAGGATCCGGATTTCGTGTTCTGAACACAGACACACATATACATATACACACACCCACACACGCGCGCACAGAATAGAGAGGGCGTGGAGTCGAAAAATACTGCAGAAATGACGAACCGTGGAGCCTGATCTCTATGCATATGCACACACACAAGCAAACACACTAAAACGGCTCTTATCAGGGCCAGTGCTACAATTCTGTAATTCGTTATAAAAATAACAACATATCGTTACGCAGCATAACGAGTTACAGAATTGTAGCACTGGAATACTAAGCAGACAACCTCCCCGTGGTGTATCCCGGGTAACGCAAATGGTCTGCAAATCCGAAAAAAAAATATTTATTCAACTATTTATTTATTTTAGAAAAGATTTCAACAAAAAACCTTTGATAAAGCATGAAAATAATTTTTTTTTCTTTCTTTCATATCGCTTCGGCCCGCGTCCCTGAGCCGAATATCGATTTTTGTCATCACTCTTGTAAAAGTGTTTTTTTTGGTCGAAATATGAAGGTCGCGTGATCAGAATCAGGGGCCACAGATATCGTAATTTCCCCATATACGCTACCCACGACATCAAGAACAAAAATACCACTATTACAAACACTCGGACTTGCACCACACACACAAAGATACCCCAATCCACCCTCCACTAACACGACATCAACAGCCACACAAAACATCCAACCCCAACCACTAAAACACCAACTACAGACACACAAGATGATATTGAACAGCTAGCACACAGAATTGACGAACAAATACAAATAATGGAGGACGTAGAAAGACACAACGCACAAAGATACAAGAACATACGAACACACGAACCAGCACCCACACAACCACTACTCATCAACCTAGACAACCTACCACCCTACACTCCACTAGAACCAACAAAACCTACACCCACATACACACCACCAATACACAATGTAACAGCGAGATACACAAGACGCACACGCACACGATCACACCCACCATTCCCAAAACGCTACCATATCACACCGAAAGAACACACGCAAGACACAACCCCCACACAAAACACACAAGACAGCGACTCGGACACATATGAGACAGCGAAGGAGATAGACACGGACACGGACACGGACACAGGACACAGGACAGACACACTGATAATGGAAATAGACGACACAGACACACTATAAACAACAGAGAACGAGGGGCGAGGAGAAACAGAAAGAACACGGAGAAAAGGAACAGGACGGAAACGCCACCGGACAAAAAGACACACAGAAAACACGGAGGAGAGTGACAGGACACAGGAACGACACGAGACAAGAAGACACCGGGCAGACACAACGACAAACAGTACGAAATAGAAGATAAGATAGAAATAAGGACAACACAAAATAATTAGGAAAACAAGGACAACACAAAATAATTAGGAAAATAAGGATAACGCAAAATAGATAATAACATAGAAATAAGGTCACAGGAAACAGAAGGAAAAACACAAAATCGCGAAACACAAACACACGTAGGCTCACCCTATAGGCTTCACCCCGCGGGGGAGGGGGCAGTTGTGACGTTGCAAGTCACAAACCCCCAAACCACGCGGGAGTAACCGAAGAAAAACTAAAGTAGCCGAGGTCGATCGGCAGCATGAGCCGATCAGCACTCTCCTGAGAAACCGAGCGCGTGCGAGGAGTCTTTTCCAAGTGCGAGAAACCCCTTTTTGGAGATCCATCCTTAATTATCGAAGGTCAGTACATACGATCACCCAGTCATGAAATAATAGCCATATCTACACACACACAACCTCACACTTACACCGGACACCACCCTTGTAACTAATAGTACGTAAGAATAGAGAATAAATAGTTAAACACATCAGAATCCCGACGAGTCGTTAATTCCCCGCACTCCCTCCATACATTGGTGACGAGCTAACTACCGGTTACAAACTAATAATACAGAATTATGAAAGGTGAATTGATTATTATCGAGAGTTTGTCAATACGTGAATATGTTTTGTTTAATATGAGTTAAAGGAAAGTTAGAAACAAATAATTTTAAATAATAGGAACGTTCGTTCCGCGCCTATACATTTAGTCCAGTAAAAATCCATAAAAGGTAGCAATTTTTAGGTACGAATCCGGAAACTTGGTCTAAGGGTAATTCGATGACGCTGAATCGAATGGCGGTAATTATTTTGCGATCAACCCTCGGGATCATTGAAAAAAAAGGGTTAAACCGTTCAATTCGGAACCTAATGAGTTTTTCGAAAAAAATGTCAAATAAAAGTTGTTGGGGACAAAAAAATACTTGAAAAAGTATTCCATGTTCATCTTCGTATCTTCAAAAATAATGCATAAACAAACTAAAAACTATTTAATTGGGGGTCGAAAACCTCAAAGTTTATAATTATAAAAAAAATGTTCAATTCGTATATATCTCGGGTTTTTTTTGTTACATATTGCTTTAGTAAGAGTTAATCTAACTTTCCAAATAATTTTTTTTTTTTTATTCTATAACTATCTAAAAATTACGATTGAATGTTGACAAAATTACAGGTTGACAACCTTTAGAATGAGACGCACTATAGGCGGCTATGCCGTCCGCACTCATAGGGGGTTCTATCTATCGTTCTGCGCATGCGTCGATATTCCGTAGGCGCTAAAACACGAGTGTGTCTAGCGTGCGAATATGCGTCAAGATATCATTTTTTTTTTAAATCGAATATTATAAAGCTACAATTGGTATAAAAGTGTGATAAAAAAGTTGACACAAATATTTTCATATAAAATAAAATCTCTTTATTCCCCTACACCAGATCCAAATCGATACCGATTTCCCTGTCCTCATCTTCGTTCCCACCCTCCCCAGTCTCCTCGTAATCCTCGTAATTCTCGTAATCATCGGAGTCTAACGCGGCAGCAATATTAATAAATTCATTGCTCGATATATCGTCGTCATCCTCAAATCGCTCTGCTGCAGGAATCTCTTGTGATTGATTTTCAACGGTTTTGGTGGTGAGCGAAGCGTTTGAACAAATTTGTCCAGCACAATGTTTACACAGTCGAGTGCACGGTACCCCGGTTTTTCTGCAACTGCAACGAGCAGTTTTACAGTTTCCAGTGCACGAACAAACTACCTGCAACATAGACATTTAGGGAAATTGATGAGTACTCAAGTTAGTACAAAATGTGTGTGGTCTTCAAGATATATTTCGTATGGAATTCGTAAAGCATCGGTCGAACGGTTTAGACATTATACATTCTTGAATTCGTACAAAAATCGTTGAATCGCTTTAATTTTATAAAATGTGAAGATATTTTTTTTTTATTCTTCTTTTAACAGAGTATTAAAAAGGTAACGGTGTAAAATTTTTTTTAAATAGTTCAAACGGTTCGTATATAACCTTTTTTTTTTCAAATTCCAAAGAAAATATCCAAATCTTTTTTCTAAATTTAAATTTCATAAATTTTTGATCAATCTTATAATATGAATAGAGTATTTGTCAAAGAATGTTGTAATCAGATTTGTAGAAAATCGCTCGATTGGTTCATATTTTATTAAATTTTTAAATTTGGTATTTTTAATAAATTAATCAAAGAACCAGCTTGTTTCACCGTTCACGGATTTTTTCTATTCGAATGTTTTTGTTAACTTACCACTGTTAATAAATTTCCAGGCGCTGAACTCTTAGGGTTCATAACTGGTACGACCATCGTGCTCGTTCGCTTCCAGCCCCAATCCTCCGGATTCAATTCATTGTCCAACCACAACTGCACCTGATGAAATGTGCGTTTGACGTGTTCACGCAGGACGGGTTGTGTTGGAGGTAATTGCGCCAATCGCACTTCTACTTTGGCATGCACGGCCAGCGATGAAAACTTGTCGCATCGAGCATCATTGAGAGATTGTGTTGAATCTTCAAAGCTGTATAAATGTGCGATCACTTGCTCCGCACATTCACACAGACTCTCAATTGTACTCTCAGCGTTGTAGAACGTTTGCACAGCAGTCTGTAGATCGACTTTTTTTTGCAAGATGGCAACGAGGCTGTTTTTCCCTTTGCCATACATGGCACTTGTCGTGTCACACCCAGCGAATACCTATGTGAACCTGGCATCCGACTTAGGAAAAAAGAATTTCGAAAACTGATATCGATTGTACTTCGTTTGTACTCGTTTGTACCACTAATTTTTTCGTTTGTACCTCAAAGGGAAAAAAGATATAGCGTTTTCGAAAAATGACCCGCACCTCACTTTTGAAAATTCTTTTTTTTCCAACGGGATCCACTTCAGAATCGTTTGTACCCGTTTGTACCGCTTTTCTTTTCGTTCGTACCGCGACGCAAAAAAAGATATACCCGTTTTTTTTATTTTTCGAAAACCTAACTTCTTCGTTTTTGAAGATAATCGAATTCCGCCAACGGGAATCGATCCAGAATCGTTTGTACCACTTTCATTTTCGTTTTTACCCCGACTCAAGAAAAGTGAGGGTCAACTTTGTAAACTTTGTTCAGACAATATCTCACATACATAAGTCCAGCTGGGCAGCATGTAGTCTTCTACTTGGAGCCATTCTACTAATGATTCACCACAACGGAACTTGATGTCAAAATACCTTCGACAAGCACATGAATTTTTGAATTCTTACAAAAATGACAGTATATTTTTGGGTGGATGGTTTGAGTGAAGTGTGTCACTTATTCCAAAATAATATGTAAAATCGAGAGGATACAACCACTGCAAACTCATTCAAAAAAGTATCAAAAGTATTAACGAATAAAATTCATTTTTTTTCTAAAAAGGTGTATGAAATTCCCCAAAAACACTTTGGGTGCAAACACATTCGCCAAGTACATTGAGTTTCACACTACCTACAAACCTGCTATCTTTATCTAAGAACAAGCAAAAACTTTGATAAGTCCCAAGGGACTACACTCAAGAGGCACTCACATTTTACAGTTTCGGGTTTATATCATCCATTTGTATTCCATTTTCCAGCCTTGAAAATTCAAATAAACAATCGGAAATCGAAGTTGTCATTAATTTATTCACTCTATCTTGTTGTATTCCTGATGATTTCATATAGAGACTAGATCAAAAGATTCGCTCCGAAAGATGAAAGTCCATGGTTAGCGCAGTAGACTAGAGCAGGCCGGAAGGGTATGAAAATTGCAAAAACCATGAATCTTTGTAAGTAAACTCTGAGAATAAATTCCAATGTCAAGAATTGTTTTACCAGAGGCATACTCCCTATCTGAAATTAGACATCCACTCCGAAACGTGCGAGCTTTGAGTCAGCGTAATAGGCTGGGGCGGTCCGGACGGACTAGAAAGGCTTTACATTCGATATGAGCTTTATTATTGAATATTTCTAATTGGAACCCTTTTGTAAATTCGTCTCAGAGATTTGAAAACAAAAAAAAAACAAATTTGAGGAAGGCAAATTCAATAGGCACCCTGCTTTATATACCACGTATTAGTGATGTAACGAATATTCGCATTCGCATTCGCATTCGCGAATATTCGCATATTTTTTGACATTCGCATTCGCATTCGCATTCGCAAAAATCATGCGAATGTTTTGCGAATATGAATATCACAAAAATTTCATATTTCGTTTCTTAAAATTGCGAAAATATTATAAAATTAAACAAAAAATATATTTTTTCAAATAATTTTAATTGTTAAAGTTATCAGCCTTGACTTAAGCATTATTTTACTTTTTACATAGGCAGGCAATCAACATCTTAAACAAAACTAAAAAATAAACAAAAGCTTCATTCTTCTTTTAATTATTTACGTATGACTTGTTCTATTATCATTAATCAACTTCTTTGAAAAACTAAAATTAATACCTAGGCAATTCAAAAATTTTCTCTTTTTATTCCGAAATTCTGAACAACAATTTAATAATCAAATTCAAGTAGTGGAATATTAAATTTCAAAAATAATAGCTTCGAAGCCTTTTCTCCTTCAAGTCGGTTTCTATGCGGTGTGTAAAGAAGTCCAGCGCCACTGAACATACGCTCGCTAGGAACGCTTGTTGGTGGTGTCCCCAAATATTGCCTTGCTATAGGAAAAAGAAGCCCATATTTCTGCTTGTTCACCTTCCATCATGTCAAAGGATCGACACTATTCGCTACGCGTTTTTCTGAAATGTATTCAATAACAGTTTTTCGAATTAAAAGGTGAACAGGATTTTGATTTGCAGTTTCATGAGGACTTTCATCGTCTCCCTCACTATCACTCGTATCCAAAAGTAAAGTCATGGTAGCCTTCAAAGATACGCGTTTATTTGATCCAGGAACATCATTTTCATTTAATCTGGCACGCTTTGCATTAGGACAACGTGAACTTGAAGGTGCGTCTGCTTGATTGTCTCCAAGCAAATCCAAAATATGCTGTATGACCCGATCTTTAGTCGACGTATTTTTGAAAAATTTTACTTTATATCTTGGGTCAATGAAAGTTGCCGTGGCAAACAATATTTCATTTTCTAAAACTGAAAATTTGCGATTGAGCTCCTGTTTTAAAACTGCAATCGTATCGCCAATGTATTCATTAGACGAATCGATCATTGTATCAGACGATCAAGATCATTGAGAATTCTTTCCAAAGTAGCGATTAGTGGAATCACTGATGATACAGAAATATTAGCCGCACTCAATTCTTTGGTGATTTCTTCAAATGGTCTAAGTAACGTTATAAGTTTCTCCATGATCGTCCACTCGTCCAAAGTCAGTTGCGGAATCTTATTATTTGTGGATACGTAAAAACATAAAGACTCTTTAACTTCCAAAATGCGCTCTAACATATGAAAGGTACTATTCCACCTAGTGGCGCATTCTTGTATCATCTTGAGGGGCTTTTGATTGAGTCTTTGCTGTAAAGATACAAGATCATCTGCAGCCGTATTTGAATGATGGAAGTGTGTTGCCATCTTTTTACATTTTCCTATCACAGCAGCGACAGTTTCTTGTGCTTTTAGTCCCTCTTTTACAACATTTTGAATTTTGTGTGAAGCGCAGTCAATGTGTTGAACGTTTAATAAAGAAGTACCTTTCTTCATGTTTGTGCCGGCATCCCGAACTATACATGGCACCTTATTTTTAGGTATTGCCCATGTTGAGAGGATGCTTTCCATTTTCTGCGCAATATTTTCTCCAGTATGGCGACCGTCATTGAACACTTCTGCTTTTAACACTATCATTTTCCTTTCAAATTCTTCTGTTATCCCGTGACAAGTGAAACTCAGTAGGGAAACTCCAGAACAAGAATCAGACCAGATGTCACTTTTAAATGACATTTTTTCAAAAGACTGCATCAATTCGAGTATTTTTTGGCTTACTTTTCCGTATAACTTTTCGCAGACAAATGGAGTGAAGTACCGACGAGATTTTAAATTGTAGGACGGACACAGGTGCTTCATAAGTCTCACAAATCCAAGACATTCAACAAAACTAAATGGTAAATCCTCCAACGCAATCATTTCACTAATTAAATTGTCAACAACTAAAGACTTTACAGATTTATTGTCCCATTGTTTCGTTTTTTCGACACATTCTTGAAGTGATATTTGTTTCAAATCAGATTTGGTACTTTGGTGAGAAGACGATGCCAAAACAAGTGTCTTCACCGTATCCTGTTTCTCTTTTTCGCATTTTTCCAGGTCACTAAACTCTGTTTTATGCATAGCCTCCAAATGATTCCTCATGGCCGTTGTAGTTCTTCCTTTGCGCGAATATTCATTGTTACACAGTTTGCACCTAGCTCGTTCAGCGTCGGAAAGTTTAAAATAAGTCCACATTTCACTAGAATTTGGTTTACTCATATTGACAAATCACTAGTTACACTCTAACCTCAAAATTCACTTGTTTTTGTTAGCAAACTGTCGATGAATTTGCGTTCAGTGTTGCCAACTCAAATTTTGTGATGTTAAACCTACCTCAGAATGCTACCGGATTATGCAAAATGTAGCTAAATGTATGCAACACTATTGGCAAAAAGTAGCTAAAATCACCTAAAATGTGTGAAACGGGCATTTTTTTTGTAGCTAATTAAGGCTCAAAAGTAGCTAGTTATAGGTACAAATTAGCTAACTTGGCATCACTTTCTGCGTTAAATACACAAACAAAAGATCGTATGACTTCGGATCAGTTTGGCAATTCTCGGAATAAGATGCCTACAATGACGATGTTTATGTGTACGTGCCAATAGCGCATCAGTTTTGTCATGGACAAATGGCGCCAGATTTTAAACCGGTACATTCGCATTCGCGAATGTGCAAAATTGGACATTCGTTACATCACTACCACGTATATAAGGGGAGTGCCTAAGAAGTATTAAAATCAGATCTTATTGCCGAGTACATTACATGAATTTGACAGAAATGTTATATTGTATCGTACAAACAAGTCCCTAATTGCCGAGAAGATTTGAAAAATTGAGAGCAAATAGTACTTGGCGGACCAGTTTGACTTGAGTAAATAAATTTACCACGAAAGTATACGATGACTATGAATTTATAACATAAATAACGAAGTCAAAACACACAATTTCGGTAAGTAATAGATGTATGAAAAAAAATTTTTTTTTCTCGTTCCAAGACTTATATTACGTTAACTAGGTTACATCACCATCTACCTTCTTCTTTTATTATTCTTAACACCTATAGTAATAAAATAATCTGAGTATGATAATGTCAAAATACGATTGGTACACTTATAGCTAATAAATATGAGATCGCATAACTAAAACATATAATAATATTTCGGCGTCCAGAAAAACACCTATAGTAATAAAAGAAAAGTTGCGTATGATGAAGTCAACGTACGGTTGGTACACTTATATGTGGCAAATAAATATGAGATCGCATAACTAAAAAATATAATAATATCTCGGCGTCTAAAAACAGTCTTTCTGTGCCCTTTCAACGGATTAACTTCATAAAAACATGTATTCGAAAATACAAACCCCAAACCCAAACCCATCTTATTTTAACTAGGAACTATTCTTATGTGTTTGCCCGTCCCCCTTTTATGCTCTCTTTGCCGCTTAACTATTTATTTTTCACCCAAATTTTCTCTTACATAGAATAGCACATGTATTTTTTGTTGTTGAAGAAGTGTTCTCATCGTCGCTCAAAGTGGTTTTCTCTCAAAACTCAACCCATTATGGATTTCCCATTTCCCTGTGATTCTCCGAATATATGCTATATAATGACCAACAGTACTTGCATCAGTTCTTGATGGACCACTGTAAGTGATAGCTGATACTAGTTTATATTCGCTGTTATGAAATTGTAGTTTGATCGGAAGTTCACTTAAAGTAAATGTCATGGACTTATTAGGAAAACCTGACCTAGCTGCTAACTGGGACCAGTCCAGACATTCTATGTCTATCACAAGATGATGTCCACCAACTATATTGGTAATGAGCATACCTCCAAAATTTTTACATTTGCCGGTCGACCGCTCTCCGACAGCGTCTTGTAGTCCTTCCATACGATTTTGGTAAAACGGCAATGGATTGGCATCAACTACGGGAAAGACTTTATCGTCCTTATAACCGCAATCAGCAGCACATCGTTCGCTTCGCTCATAGGATGGCTCATTTGTTAAAAGGTGATGGGAAACGATGGATGCGACGTTACCTTCATAGTCGATTAGTCCATTTTCTGACTTCTTAATATTACTTAAAATTGCTGCCCGGCGGGCGTACATTTTTTGACTGATTCCATTGACAGACAGATCTTTCACAAACTCATACGTCGGATGACTTGATTCGTCTATATAAGTGTGGTGAATGGCCCAGTCTCGGTATGCTGTTAAAATGCTTTGGACAATTGTATCAAACGGACATGTATTGACCATCTTCACAAACTGTTGTCCTACTTTTACGGGTTGCAATGCGCCTCCGTTTTGCAGAACTGGCATTGCACGGCGAAAGACTAGCCTCCGGTGAATACTTTCAACATCTGGACATAGCGACAAATATTTACCTCGTTTCTTCGGTGGGGTATTGAGCCCTTTCCACGGTTCCACTTTATTAAGAAACGAAACTTCGACGGCTTCACTTTCCTTAAGGGCTTTTGAGCGACCGTCTATTTGACCGACGGAGTACGCATTTTCGGCCAGCCGTCACGACCGCAATTTAGTCCACGGATCACGTCTCTATCGGTTCACTGATCACTCTCAGCTTCCGTAGGGATAATCCTTAGATTATCAGCTAGCGCGCGCTGGTATCCGAAAAGTAAATGAATGTATTTCCAATTAATGGTTAATTTATTAATACGAAGCTGTGAAATCAGCTGACACTAATACATTGCCGATACACAGACACTGGAAAATATTAACATTATTTTCTGCACTTTCAATGAAAAATTGGTGTCGGGACAACCAGCGCGCCGTAAAGGCTAATGTTAGCAATCGTTTGATATTATTCCCAGTAAGATCAGAGAAGCAGGAGCAGTATAAGACTCGGACTGAAATTCGAAGTGACAGGCTAGCGTCGACACGAACACATGCAGAAATTGTCGTATAAAGGTAGTTGCTGCTTCCCCCGCGCGCTCGCTGTGATATCAGCGCCATCCGGCTTTACGATATTCTACTCATTTGTCAGTGGAGCTCAAACTTGTCAATAATGAAAACTTTTCATCCGCGAGAATGTCAATTTTATATTTGGTGAAATATAATTTATATCGTCAACTCTGAAATTTTCAAATCTATATCATCTACGTACATGGTGTATTTTACCTAAAAATAATCTATTATAGGTATATATAATTACGAGCTACATTCCGAGATATGGTGAAATTCACCTCAAATCTACGTGATAATGAAGGTTGTTATCTCGTGTTGTGGACGTCGATTGAAATTTTCCAACGTGAAATATATGTACAAAGAAATCTTTTTTTTTTCGTTATGGCTTGAAAATTTTTTTTCCAGGAATTATAAAGCAATGAATTCTGTTTCAAAATGAGCGCTCGTTTAGCTTTGTGAGTAATTCCGATTTCACTCCTCGTAGATAGATATGTAAAAACGCATTTCATAAAGCTAAAACAATCACCTTCGCAAAAAAATGTTTGTAAGTTTGCGCGAAATTACATATTATAATTTTTATAAACAATCGGAATATTCTGCGATTTTTTCTCGGATATCAGCCTGTAACGTAACGTATTAATATAGCGAGTCGCAGCTAGATGCAGAGACCTAGCTGTTATGTTTTGTTAAATAAATTCTATGACAAATGATAAACACATTCATACATAGAAACAGAAACATTAAATTGATATAATCACCGATAGATGGTTATATAACTCACAATAAAAGTAATTATCATATTTTAATATAAATACTAGAATTCGTAAGCGCGCGCTTACGCGCGCATTTCATAAAAATTTAGAGTAAAATACTACATACTTTACGTAGCTTTATTTTGAGTTCGTAGGTGGGATTCATTCAAAATTCAACTTCATCATCGATATAAAAATGACAGTATCAAAAATTATGTTTACAGAGAACTTCATGTATAACATATTCCTCAAATTTCACTAACTGAATGAGAAATTACCTATTCCAAACACTAAGACAGAATACTTCGTTTATCATCTTTGTTTTTTACATATTAAGATTCGGCGAGATTGGAAGTATATTAACATGAAACATTGTGCGATTAAAATATGACAGACATGACTCGTAGTCTTGAAGTAATATTATTATATCATGGTATAATACGTATATGTATGACATAAAATATTATAATATTTATATTTATTCATATATCTGAAATTGGATATTTAAAAAAATTGTATCTAATCATAAAGTGACTAACGAAAAATTATGAGGATACAGAGAATATCATGAAAATTGAATTTTACTCAATATTTATGAGACAAAGACCATCGATACTATTTTAATGGAAACTACTTGATAAGCAGCATTGAATAAAATTTAATTCTTATGATAATGATCAAAATATAAACCATTTGAACAATAAGTGAACACATGTTATATATACTTAATTATCAACAGATTATGTTCATAACGATGAAACATAGTGCGATTGAAATATGACAGACATGACTCTTAGTCTTGAAGTAATATAATCGTATCATGGTATATACTGTAACGGATCGGGTGATCTAAAGCCCGAGACAATACGTCACAACGCGCACCATCAACCGCGCACAACAAGTGACGTCAATCGGTGACTATATAAGCGCAGCGCTAACATGGCTCCTCAGCAGTGCTAGGCAAAGCGCCACACTGACTCACATCTTTCTCCCCGATACTAGGAAACATAGATATAACGTAATAGATGGGACAAGTTAGTAAAAGTAAGAACCGAACCGCCATATGTCCTAAAAATGGCAGACCGAACGGTGTCGCCGCCACAATTTTATGGTAAAACAGAATATTAGTCGATATCGGAAATATATTTTCTGTTCCCTGTGTCATAGTCTCTATCATTCTGCGCGATGTCAATTATTTCTTAGTCGGCAAAATTGCAAACCTGTCCTACCAACGGGAAATCCTAGCGGTTGATCTTAGAAACATGATTTTTTGCCAATACTCTATGTGCTTCCCCGCCCCAAGAAATCAGTGTTCTGTTCGCCATGTGTTCGCCATATTCAATATGAGACGCACGTGGCAGCTTCACAGTGCGGAAAAGTGTGACCAGAGTGTACACCTCATACGTTTTCGCAGAGATTATAAGGGAAAGGAAAAAAAAAGAAGACGATTGCAGCATGTATTTTCGGGTAAGTCAGAGTTTTATATTTAATAATCACGATCGGCTCTACCATGGCTCTACTAGACGTACGTACTGCATGGTACTGCGTGAAATACAATTTCTAACTTTAGTTTTTTTTTTCAGAGCCTGAGGCGTGTAGGAATCGTCAAAATTCTGGTCGCAATCCAATTTACTCAGGTGTGTAATATATTTCGCAATTTTCTTGCTGGTCTACAAACACGATTTGCTGATGATGTTGCCTTACGTTTATTATCTTTTTTAACGACTTTAGCGATTTTGGCAGCACGGTTATCGAAGGTACAGTGTCGTTGCAGTTTGACCCGCAACATGAAGCGCACAGCAAACATGCGGTGACTGTGACATGGATCTGCTTCATCAAACCACTGTGGATCAATTTCATCCGTCTTCTCAATCGCGTAGCTGACAAGTTTAGCCAATATGCCGACTTTAAACTTGTGACGAATGAAAGTTGGCAAGAAGGATTGGAGTTGTACTTCCACGATGCGATGAAACTGCACAGTAGGTCTCTTCAATTTGCTCACTGTATATGTGTCGTCTGTGACATACTCTCGACATTCGATATATGTCTCATCGGCAGTCAATGACTCATCTACTTTTTTAGCGACCACATCATGGCAACGATCGCAGTGATGTACCTTCAACATCTTATGAATGGTGTAACCAGCAAAGAAGGCGATTGCATTAGCCTCGTAGGTTCCGTGTTCGGCCGGCGGCAGTGTACCTTGGGCTAATCGTACCCGACTGGCGAGGTCTAGATTGGCTTCATCCTGCTCGTCGTCGGTGTCATTGGCATCATCACTGTCACTGTCAACCTGAGCCTCGTTGCATTCATCGTTTGCTGAGAATACCCCGTCTTCAAAAAATTCTACAGCACTGACGCCAGCTTTGTACTGCAGGTCAGTCTCCCCTATCATATCCAGAGTAGTAACAGGTGGTAGGTATGGCACCTCACTGCATACAACATTTCCACGTCTAGTAGGGATTATGTTTCTTACAGCAATCAAGTGCCTTGCTGCGAGTCGAAACATTCGGCATGTGGGATTTGGATTGAATCCTCCCCGGCCTCTGAATCTTGAAAATAGTTGTTCAACTGAATCTTGGTTGCACAATGCCGTACATAGTTGAAATTCGGGAAATTCATCTACCAGTCCAAGATAAATCTCCAAGATTCCAGTGACAGTTTGAACGATGCCGCTGAAGCTGAAAGGCCTCTTCCACTTATTGTTGGCACACACTGTCATCTCCGGTGCCCAAGAAAGAAAGTCACGCAGTATCATTTCCACACCTGGATTTTCTGTAGACAGAGGTCGCTTCGCAGGGTTCGGATCGTATAAGCACGAACTATTGCAGGCGTCAATAATTTTATCCATCTCCCTACAAAACATCGCAGTATCAACAATTGTGTCCGATTTAACACTGCCTGACTGGTGTGCAAGCTCCATAGCCGATGCAAATCGCTTGCTGAACATTTTAAACGCTCTTGATACGTTCATGCGCTCATAATTATTCGGGTCAAAATAGGTCTCTGTTATGTGCCCGAGAAGGTTTGATGTACCACACCGCTGGTCTGCATGCCATGTTATTCTGTAGTCGGAGTAAGTCACGATCTTGCCCTTTACATCAATCTTTCCCCATTTGCGAAACAATCCCAAAATATTTTTTATCTCGTGTGGAAAATCATAAATAGCTATAATTTTTTTTCCTTCATGAAAGAAATATGGCTGCTTTTCAGACACATTCAAAATGGAATATGCCTTCCTGTTTGGTCCACCCTGGTCACAGACCGTTAGTCTTAGATCTGCTCCCGTTTCATAGATTTTCGTAATGCAGATTTTTAACAATTTGGCTATATCCAAACCGGATATGCAATTGCAGGGAAGGAAATAAGCCAGCATCGTGCGCCACTGATTTTGGTGATGCAGTCCATTCAGACAGAATACAAAAGCATGATTCGCACGCCGCGACGTTCTGCCCAGGTTTCCAAGATCTTCGAATCCCTCAATAATATCACTTTCTGGGCAATATTCTTCTCTTTCCATCAGAGACATCTCATCCCATTTTAATGAGCAACACCTTTCAATTGGCGGGATATTTCGCATATGTTCTTTCAAAGTTGCAAATACGTGGTCACAGAATCCGAGTTTAACTTCAGTTTCAGCTACCCACCTACGCACTGTTCTTTCACTAGGTAACTTTAAACCCATTGTGTGCATTTTATCGTATGCCGATGCAGAATAATAATGCAATTTCATGGCGAGTTGTCGTTGATCTTCGGGAAAAGGCTGGGTCGTATTTTCAGAACGCAACTGCATCTTGACCATTGCACGGCTGGCTTCAGATGTCACACCGTTGCTGTCAAGGAAAGTCTCGACATCATCTTGCCTGTTCGAATCCGGTACTATACTTTGTGTATGGCCTTCAGTTTCAAAGTGGAGGGGTTGATGATTTCCCGATTTTGTGGATTCACGTAATTGGACCTCCATTTTTCGAATAACCTCACGCAACCTTTCAGTTTCTAGTCGCAGATCCTGAGCACTATCTTCGACAGGTGTCGTATGAGTCGTTTCCTGAGAGTCACCGTTTTGCTCTTCGTATGGGTCATTTTGAAACATAACGCTTTCGTCATAAGCTTTCTGCGACTTGGTATATTTTCGTACTGTTTGAGTTATATCAAATGATTCCATATCACAATCCGGAACTACAGTGCGATAGTCCATGGGTATAGCATTTCGGGTTAACTTGTCATGCTTATTGGTCATAAAACTATCCGTCGGGAAATGTAGTGAGCACAGCCGATGGTGGTTCAAGTTCACGTACTGCAAAGCCTTCTCTTCTTGCCCTTTAGAATAAACGTCCCGAAAATACATTAAATCACATGTCAATTGAAAGGTGTGCAAATATTGATTCCCGCTTTTCGCTTTAGGCCCATTTGTAATACATCCATTAATCCATTGCATGTTTAGATTAGAATAGTCAATTTTTCATATTTATTTATATTTTTATTTTTATTCGTAATATATGCATGTTAGATTAGAATAGTCAATTTTTCATATTTATTTATATTTTTATTTTTATTCGTAATATATGCATGTTTAGATAAGAATAGTCAATTTTTCATATTTATATATTTTTTTGTTCTTATTCGTAATATATGCATGTTTAGGTAATAGTCCATTTTTCATATTTATTTATATTTTTATTTTTATTCATAATATATGCATGTTTAGACTATAATAGTCAATTTTTCATATTTATATATTTTTTTGTTTTCATTCGTAATATATGCATGTTTAGGTAATAGTCCATTTTTCATATTTATTTATATTTTTATTTTCATTCATAATATATGCATGTTTAGACTATAATAGTCAATTTTTCATATTTATATATTCTTTTATTTTTTTCGTAATATATGCATGTTTAGACTATAATAGTCAATTTTTCATATTTATATATTTTTTTGTTTTCATTCGTAATATATGCATGTTTAGGTAATAGTCCATTTTTCATATTTATTTATATTTTTATTTTCATTCATAATATATGCATGTTTAGACTATAATAGTCAATTTTTCATATTTATATATTCTTTTATTTTTTTCGTAATATATGCATGTTTAGACTATAATAGTCAATTTTTCATATTTATATATTTTTTTACTTTTATTCATAATATATGCATGTGTAGATTAGATCAGTTTACTCTTTTATTTATAGTTTCGGTGTGCCTTTTTTTTTAATATCTAGTTTTTATTTTGTATAATAACATTTCTTCCGACTTCCATTTTCCGATGTATTGTACCTATCGTATTTTACTTCCGACTATATAAGGATGCACCGAGCATTTCGTGCACATGACGGAGACTTATCATATGTAATTAAAATTTTATGCGTTCGGCCTATGGCGCGAAAGCACAGCTGATCGCACATGCAGTCAGTGGTATATCTACGCAATTGGTGAACCATAAACATAATGTACTTCAGGCATTCATCACATGTATATCGATAAATGATAAGTTGACAATAAAAATTGTATTCAAGAAGATGTTGTCTGAAAATGTTAATATATCCCTCCCCCACCCTTTTCCACACGTTAATTTTTTCGAGTGAAAATTCATGAGGGAAATCTTATTCTTCCTGAAGTGGGATTTCACCCTTTGAGACTGCAGGTGCTATTTTCTGACGAAAAAGATAGTTGCAAGCTGACACCCGATCGAATTTAAGTTTAGCTACTATCGGGCCATTAAATCGAGACTCCTGGGTTTATAATTTGATAGCTCTTCATTAAAAAATCTTAGAGAATCATGCAATACAATTTCTGGAACTGTGGAGTTTGCCACGTCGAGGTATTATTGTATAATTTCTGTGAAAATTCCAAAACCGGAGATATCGCTACATATGTGTTAGAAAACGCGTTTATTGCGTACTTGTATCCGTAGCTCGACTTCAACTCGACCCCATTTCGTTCATAACAATATTGAAAATTTGAAATAATTCCCACGTCTTCCTTAGAATCTCATGCGTAGTATACTGTTTTCAAAATCTCAAAATGTTGGAGACCATGACGGGTACAGGCAATAATCGGCGGAGTTGTCATCTTGGCCGCTGGTACAGTCAGCCGAAAGTGGTGAATTCTAAAATCTTCTATCAAAACAAATCAATTAAAATCCGTAACCGGTAAATCGATGGCAAGTACGGTTACTTAATGAATTAAGTCATTCAGTAATTATTTTCACATGCGGTTCGACGTGGTTTCACTACTGGAGTGGGGCGCTTCCTGAGCTCCTCCATACGTTGTAGCGGAACATCAGTTGGCATAATGTAATTTAACCACGAATTTTACATACACGCATTTTCTATTGAATGTTCATCAATTTTTTATTTCGAATAACAAACGGCTTCAAAACAAGGCCAAGTTCCCCCCCAGTAGGGGAACCACGTCGAACCGCATGTGAAAATGATTACGGAATGACTTAATTCATTAAGTAACCGTACTTGTCATCGAGTTACCGGTTACGGATTTGACTTGATTTCTTGTGTTAGAAAATTTTAGAGCTCGCCACTTTCGGCTGACTGTATCAGCGGCCAAGATGACAACTCAGCCGATTATTGCCTGTACCCGTCATGGTTTCCAACATTTTGAAATTTTGAAAACGGCATATTACGCATGAGATTCTAAGGAAGACGTGGGAATTATTTCAAATTTTCAATATTGTTATGAACGAAATGGGGTCGAGTTGAAGTCGAGCTACGGATACAAGTACGCAAAAAACACGTTGTCTAACACATATGTAGCGATATCTCCGGTTTCGAAATTTTCACAGAAATTATACAATAATACCTCGACGTGGCAAACTCCACAGTTCCAGAAATTGTATTGCACGATTCTCTAAGATTTTTGAATGAAGAGCTATCAAATTATAAACCCAGGAGTCTCGATTTAATGGCCCGATAGTAGTCGAATTCATTAACTTGTTATTTAAGTTGCTCAGTATAATAAGCTGACATTTGTTTACTACTTACGAAATGTAGTAATCAATAAAAAAAAGAATAATCAGGTAGTATTGAATATTATCAATGAATATGAGGGGCAAGCTAACATTAGGAAAGAAGTTTACACGGGAATGCGTGATGTTCAAGATGTTACGAACCTGAATTTTGTATCCAAATTTGATATCTGTAATCTTTAGTCTTTGGAAAACAAAATAGGGTGATACCCTCACTATCTCGCGTCACATTGCAACTTCTATAAAAACACTTATCTGCAGTATTCATGATAAATGATGAGAAAACAGTAAGTAACCACGTCTGAATATACCAAGCGATTGTAAAACTGAAGCTATTCGGAGCTCCGAAGCGTTTTGTTCTCGAAATTCGAGTGAAATATCCTATCTATGGCACAAGCAACGCGTGAAACTCGAGCGTCCGGCGAGGATTCCAGCGCACGAAAATCGCGGCGCGATACATTGAAATGACTATCTCAGTTATTTACACCGCAACAATGACTGACCATCAGTGAATATTCTTTATTTTGGGAAGGAATCAATAATAATTATTTGAAAAGGTAGTACATTTAGGAAAATTACAAAAATTGGAGAATTACTATGCCTTGATTCAGATATTCAATATGGGGTATTCAGAGTCGAATCCAGAAGTCTACCGCCCGTAAAGCCAATTTTTACCGCCCTTTTTGCACGCCAGCGAAACGAACAGAATAGAAGTTTTCGATGAAACTACATGACATAAAAATTGGTTAGCAATCGTGAACTCAATATGGAAATAAGTCTCGAATAACTCAACTACAAGATGAACTATGCTGTGAATAATGAAAAGTTTGATTACATTGGTCGTGTAGAAACAATCTATTACGCCTTAAAAATGAAAGCTGAATGGTACATTACACAGTCTGAGCATAGATATATTACGTTATATCTATGGTCTGAGTCTTTTCCGGGCTCTCATGATTGCCATAGATATGATGGTTGCAAGCTCAAATTGGCCAAAGATCCGCCCGTTTACATTAATATTTTTGACCGTAGAAATGATGATCTTTAGGCAGCTACTATTTACTTGACGCTTGCCTTATACCTACGAATTTACAAGCTTCTATCGGGAAAACTCGTTCCGAAGTCCGAAAAAAAATAGCATCGCAGCCCAGAGGAGAATCACTCTATATATGTATAGTGTGAAAAGAATTCGGTGTGCTTTTCGAGTAACAAATTCATTAACTGACTTTAGTTATCTTCGAAATTTGTGTTTCGTAGTGAGTGCCATCGCGATACAGAGGTTTGACGATCAGAATTTTACCACGCATTGCACTTCGTGTATACTAGTACATTTCATATTATTTATAGGGCGGTATAAATTCGTACACTTTAGCTTTGGCAGTGGCATATTGAAATGACTTAGCGATTCCATCAATCGGATTTATTCATATCGATTATCTGAAATATTTAATTTAGGATATGAGGCTTCAGTTCAGGATATTGAGCTTGGGAATCATTTTGGAATAAACTATATTGGGGTGACGGAAAAACATTTGAAAAATGAGAAGTTGGAAAGAGAAACAGCGGTTCACCGAAAAATACGGCTAGCTGGTATGCAGATAAAGTGGCTTGCGATCTGATATGCAATTCAAAGTTTGTAGGTAACATCAAACGCTGTATTTCGTCTGCGATCTTGGTCGATTATATAGATTATAGGTGTGAGAGGTATCCTGTTGATAACAAAGAGTTCTGAATCGAAATCAACGAATAAGAGACTTTCGATCGCCACGCTGCCTGAATTCGTCTCGCGCAACTAATTCTCAGCCGAATCTTGTCCCATCTATTACGTTATATCTATGCTAGGAAATAACCAGATCACTTATTAATTCGAGCAGTGCTAGGCAAAGCGCCACACTGACTCACATCTTTCTCCCCGATACTAGGAAATAACCAGATCACTTATTAATTCGAGCAGTGTTAGGCAAAGCGCCACACTGACTCATCCCTATTTTTTCCGAGGCCAGACAGGCAAAGCGCCCTGGTACTCTTTAGAATCATTCTTTGCTCACGGAAACGACCATAGCGGCGTTTTACGTTTTAGAGTCAAACACTTTCTTTATTTTCTTTATTCATTATATTTTACTTCATACTTCATTTATCTCCAATATAACTATAATTTGATTTATATAACGATCGTAGATTCGTTGCTTAGCCAAATCTACAATTCTTGATTAAACTTATGTAATTTAATTTATAGGCTAATTTTCCGGTTGCAACCACTTCAATCTATTATGAGTTATTTGATTAATTAAAACTTTATGTTAATCGGGACGGTTTCCTTTTCTTTAAAACCTTTTTCTCCATAGGCAGAACTGACCTGACTAACACCTTATATTCAATTAGCTAATATACAGCTTCGGTGACGACTGCACTGCCCAGTTCAGATACTCGCTTCGGTGCGCTTTGCGCATCCAAGTCGAGATACTGTCTCGGCAAGTGCATTGAATCCCAAGTCTGATACAGCCTCGGTGCTGCTTGCAGCATCCAGGTCTGAGGGAGGCAGCTACGGTGTGATTCGCTCCACCCTAGTCTGTATTAGGGACTAACAAATTGATTACCTCTACCAAGGAGCCCTAGAAATTAATCTAGAGTAAAGACACTCACAAGTAACTAGCCATACGCGACACCTTCTGTGTCGCGTAAAGCACTCGAAAAGTTACAATACGTATATATATTGAAACGTTTTTAATATTTGCTCCTTATGAGTAATCAAATTATTATTCATTCGTCTTTAAATCTCGGGGCTACTGAAGCAAACCGGCATCAGATTTTAAATTTTGAGTTTTCTTCTTTAGTGTGAGTGATCGAATGATTATTTTAACTTAATTGAATCTTATTAATTAACTCTAATCACCAATTGCAGCTGTGGAGCAATTGCTCGTTAGCGTTAACTGAATGATTTTCCTCAATAGTAAGATGAAATACTGATTGCAGCCGCAGAGTTTTATCCCGTTGGCGTTAATCAATATATTGATATGTGCAACGATTGCAGCCGCAGAGTTTTACCCCGTTGGCGTTAATCGATGTCTTGGATATGGATTAGGATTAAGATATTAATTAATTGCGGCCTCACAGAATACACCCGTCGGCGTTAATTAATTTAGTGGGATATATACTTACACACCTTCTATATTTTGTTTTATTTTATCGAAGCTTATCTTCGTTTTTCTTTTATATTTTCTTTTATTTGACTCTATGAGTTTATATCATGAATGAGCTAGCTGCTTCGCTCGCATCTTTATATAGGCGGTTCCCCACCCGAATCTACCTGTTTACTACGATTTTATGTGACTTCTAATTGTTCCTATGTCTGTTTTTCACTCTAAAACGTCTCTATGGTCTATTTTGCATAATATTTCGATGAAATATCGTGCATACTCGATTTGAGATAAGTTTCGATCTTTTTCTTTATTTTGACGGAAATGTTTCTTTTTCTACATAACCATCCTGTAAAACATCTTATTATCAGTGGTAACATAAAATAACGTTTCAATATGTATGACATAAAATATGGAATTAAATGTGATTGTCTATTAAAGTTATATATGATATTTCACTTCATACATTTAAAAGTTGAATTTGATTATATATATTCAACTTATTGAAAGTAATTAATTGATTAATTAATTAATTAGTTGAAAGTTTTGAAATTTGCCATTGACCCATAATTATACAAATACCTAATTATAATTCGTATACCATGAATCATTAACAATATGTAACTGTAATATATTATTATTATAATATTGATTATGATATAAATTGATCATTCGATTCTTATGAACTTCTTATATCCGTTTATCAGTTATCGGAAGATCGCTTTATTACAATCTTATTTTCTGAAACGACAAAAACAAAATGAACTGAAAATCTTGCATATTAAAAGCAGACTTCTCATTTATGTATCTAAATGAAGATGCAATATAACTTTGTTTTGTCCGCATTTAAGAATTCAGACATTTCTTGTTTTACTGACTTGACTGTTTCTCGCAAAGTTTCGACCGACATTTTTTCATCGCTCAATTGATAAATGTTATTCACGTTTGGAATTTCAAAATAAGGTTGTTTTGCACAGTTGTTGAATTTTTCAATCATTTTTAAATGTTCGCAAAACTTTCAACTAATTAATTAATTAATCAATTAATTATTCAAAAAAAAATTTCGTTCATATCTTGATTATTTTTTAATTGTTCAGCTAAAGTCGGAGTTTCGCAAAGATGGTGTTGAATTGGAGTTGTAACCGATGGATCTGTTAAATTAAGTTAAAAAAAAATATTCAAGAAATTATATACTAAGCTATTATAAACCACTTATATCAGCAATACTTTCAACAATTGAAGGGTATTCGACACAAGTTTTCACTAATTCCGATTCAACAGTCTTTAGTTTTCCAAGATTATTCACAGTTGTATTACTACGACAAGTTAGAATATAATCTTTTCCATTTTTGCTGTATTTCGGTTCTTGAGGCCTGGCAAATGGGCTATCGATATGTATAATCTATAAATATAAAAACGTAAAGAATCAATCCATAACCAAATCCATATAAACACATACATAAAACTCAAATTGACTCACAGCACAATTATGCCGATTTCAAGTTTGTGTTACTTACATGATTCAGAATAATGAAAGATTTGATTCGCTTCATTTCTTCATCCCATACAGCTATAGGTACCAAAATACCCGGTTCACATTCCACTTCGAAATTGAAAATTGTATACTCAAGTTTACCTTTTACTTTGGTGACTGGCTTATTTATAACTTTCACAACTCCTATGATCGATTGGTTAGAACTGCAATTTCTTTCAAATTGTGAGCACCATCTTTACGAAACTCCGTCTTCAGATAAACAAGTAGAGCTGAAAAAAATGTAATGCAACAAAAATAGTCATAGAATAATCAAGATGCAAACGAAAAAATTTTCATCAGAAAATAATAATTGAGTGAATAATTAAACAATTAATCAATTGAAGTCTTGGTGACATATTGCCGCGTGTATGAAGAAATATATTCACATATATGTATTTCATAGACTGGTGATTCATATTCAAAAAAAATTAAAAAATATGAAGAAAATTCTATTCTATTTTATTTCATGCATTTTTGTGAAATTCTATCTCTAGATGAATAAGTAAATCCAGATAAAAAAATGTAATACAGGTACACATATTGTATTCAATCATACTTACAACTTGAAATGTCTGTATCAATCGCATCGCTGATTCGTGAATTTTAATTTATGTATTCATATCCTTGTAGCAGGAATTTGAGAGATGGTTTATCAGTTGATGTGACAATCACATCTTGCATTTTCTTTACTTTTAGAAAAGGTGGACCATGAATACGGGTACATAACTCCCCAATAACAGTAACTTCGTGTCCTTTGTGGATATTGTGCGAATTATTAAACTGAGCAACATGGAATTCTAACTTCTGCTCTCCGTTGGTGATACTACCCAATCCAACAGTCACATATTGATTTTTTTTTTTTTTTTTTTTATCTCAATGTCACTAACAGATGTATATGTGGTAGACCACGCTTTTGGAATTCAATCGTATAAACATAAGCTGCGACTTGTCCAAAAAAACTTTTCCCAATTACCAAATCCAATAAAGCTTCTTTTTTAATATGGAAAACCCTTGCACAAATATCTGATCGATCGTTCGCTCGTTGGCCTGGTAGAAGATTTTCTTTAATTTCACACCAATTAGGATTACACGTCATAGTCATAAATAAATCTGGTATTCCAAATTCCCGTCAAATTGCGATTGAATCCTGATAGTTTTGTATTATGTTACGCGGCGAACCAATAAAGGTTGAAGGCAGAATGATGATTTTACCAGCTCGTTTGTTCTTATCATTGGTCTCCAAAGAATTCATATAATCTATGAGCCCCTGATATGAATCAGCACGTAATTGTTTTTGATGAAAATTGCAGTAATCGATTCGATCTTTTTCCAATTTAACATAATTATCCACGATATATTGCTGATATAATCGACGACCCATTATAAAAGGGTTAAATTCGTTATCACGAATAGCTATTCTATATCGTATATAATTCAATCTAGTTATCCTACGACCATTACCTTTCACCATGTCTTTATGCCATCCTTGAGAACCGTGAGGATAATACAAAGGATCAGTCCACGATTCAACCTTAGGATCTAGTGAACTTACTCTCTTCAAAAGTTTTGTATTTTTATTCCTTATTATTACGGACGATTCAGGAATATTTCCATCCGCATTTGTGGTAAATATAGCGGCAACTTCATTGCACCTCTGAACGTTATACCGTCTTGGGTCAAGCCCTTCTTTCAACGTAAATGCTAATTGCAGTTCTGCTGGTAATGAATCATTATTTTTATTCGATTGAGATTCTTGAATTTTAAGTTCTTCTTGCATCATCATGTATGACTTGGCAAATACATTATAATTACGCATCATTGCATCCAAAATATTGGTCAATTCGAGATCAAGCTTATTTTGACTTGAACGATATGCCGTTGCTTCATCTCCGTCATAAATAAATAATTGCCCATATGATGGTCGTTGTCCAGGTTCTGGGTGTAAAGATGTATTAATTTGATAGTAAATTTGGCCTTGAATTTTAAAACAGAATGGGCCTGGTCGTCTGTTATTTAAACTTACAACATTGGCGTTAAATGAGGCGAAAGAAAATGAATTGTTATAATACCGTATGTTGTTAGAGGAATCATTTGATTTTTCATGTTCACCTTTAAAAAGCCTCTCTAATTCTTCGGGGAATTTTCGTAGCGGATCAAGAATTACTTTTCCATGCTTACAGCAATCATCGAAAGAATTTCCTTTATTAGCAACTTTTTCTTGATGAAAATGGTTTGCATTGCAATGAATACATACGACATCCATTTTCCCAATATAATGTTCACTAATAGCATTATAATTTATCGTATCTATATTCGTTATTCGTGATTCTTCAATCACTGATATCACTTTTAATGCTTCTAAGTTCTTTATTATTGGTACATTGAGAGTAATTGGTGTTGCAAGATCAATAACACGTGATTGAACTGTATTTTTATCCCCAGATCTTTTTGTATTCAATGCAGATATATTTTGAATATACGAATGTTCTTCTTGATTGAATGGAAATAAGCAGAATCTACAGAATTATCGGTATCGCAATCAATACTTCTGTTCGTTATTGATTCGTGCGTGATGAGAGTTTTTTTTGCATTTAACACCAATTTCATCGGCTCATCGAGTTCTAATATACATTTGTTATTATTTGAAGATTTCCTTTCAGATCTTTTATCATTGATATGATCCACTGAGACTTGTTTGAAACTCGATTGCTTCATATCAACTGTTAATTGTAATGCTTGGTCCAAATTGATTACACGTGCGTTTTTTTTTTAAGTTGTCTTCGCATTATTATGAGAGTTGATCAATGGCGATGTAGTTGTGGGTAGTTATGTACTTACTTGAGAATTCATTACAATACCTGGCACATCTGACCGAGACTTACTAAAAAAACATTTTTGTTCAGCATGCATTGTCGCATTAAATTGACTTGCATATTTATCTATTGTTGCCTGATTATTCAAATAATTTGACGAAAGTTGAACAGACTGAGTCAACTGATCGATATTTTCAATATTCGCATTCATACGTGCGTAATTTTTAAAGTTCACAGGTTCTTTCGAAGTCATTAATACACAATTTTCATTTGCACTTTTATGGAAGCTAGTTGATGCAATCAAATCAGTATGAGCTGATCGTTTTATACCTACTTGAGTTTTCATTGTATTAGCTGATGTATTTAATATAGATACTTCTATCATACGTCGTTTTTTATTGTCATTTCTTGTACTCGACAGAATATCATATTCACGTTTTTTTGTTATTTCTTTATTATTTATAGAAACAGATTGATTTAATGGAGGGATATTCTCAACATTTACATTCAGTGATGGAGATCTTCTTAGATCAATTTGTGATATTGTACTGGTGAAATTTTGTATTTTTTTGTCTACCGTCGTTGAATTATGTAGAATATTTTCTTGCTCCATCTTTTTTTTGTTCATGTCAACTACTATCAGATCATATGCAATCAATTATTTGTCGTATAATTATATTCTGATGTAATAGTTGCCGTGATTATTTTGTCGTACAGTTTTATATTATATTCAATTTTTGACGTAATACAAATATTTTTACAATTATTCACAGATTGGATAATTTCAATTTTTTGTCGTATAATTATATTCTGATGTAATAGTTGCCATGATTATTTTGTCGTACAGTTTCATATTATATTCAATTATTGTCGTAATACAAATAGTTGTATAATTATTCACAGATTAGATAATTTTCGTAAAATCAGTCGTAAAATCGAACTCAATCGCAGAGCTGTTCGAGTCCCTGAAAACAGAAGGAATTTTGTTTTTTAATTTTTCAATTCCAATTAAGAACAAAAATAATAATAATATTTAAAAAAAAATTTCTATTAATTCATTTAGTATTAAATTTTTTTACCCGTCAAACAGATTATTATATTGCTCGAGACCTCGTGTTCCGCTCGAAGAATCGACGCGGCTCGAAAGCAATACTTGAATACATATATCTGAAAATAATGAACAAATAAACGAGTTTTATTTTTTCAATTTAAAAAACAGCAAGCTAAATCACATCGCCTGTCAATCAATATCGTGCATACATCTATTAAAATTCTCCAGTTCACATGGAAATGAGACTTTTCGGTGCTTAAATGATGAAATCAATTTTTCAAATATCAATATGAATAGATATATAACCATTATAAATTTCGTTTAGATTGTATAATTTTCTTGAATATTAATCCTTAGTCAATCAATTGAATATATTATGTAGATGTATACCAACTCACCTCGAAGAAATCCTATGTCTTCTTCGCGATTCATTTTTCCCTCCTCTTGCCACTCGATCGACACGGCGCGTACATTATGATCGATGTTCGAGATCAATTCGA
The DNA here is from genome assembly GCA_963966615.1 of Tenthredo amoena. Classification (NCBI taxonomy): domain Eukaryota; kingdom Metazoa; phylum Arthropoda; class Insecta; order Hymenoptera; family Tenthredinidae; genus Tenthredo; species Tenthredo amoena. The sequence goes on along the minus strand of OZ016486.1, from coordinate 1,919,403 downwards.
GAATTCGATCGTCGCGAGACCCAAAGCGAGATCTGCGACCTGAATCTCGACATGGATTTGGGTGCTTTCCAACTACAGGAATAGTCGACACGGAGCGACACGGTGTCCGATGCGGTGCTTTCCAACAACGACACAGAGCGACACAATCAAACACAGGTCGAGGCTGTGTTTCTGCACCGTGTCTGACTCATTGCTGCCAACATTTATGTAATTTTTCGAATAGATGTTGGCAATTCCGTCGCAAATACAAATCTGAAAATCCCGCCTTCATCTGATATCATTGTTCACGATGTCTGAAAGCGTTGCTGAGAGAAACCAGGAACCGTACAGTTATGTGATTGTAAATAAATGAGGAGACGTACGGAATAGTACATTACGCAACAAGGGATCATCAACCCGCCCTTGTTGCGGATACTATTTTTTGACACGATACCCATTATTTTTTGATACCCATTAGCCTTTCTCTCGTTCTTACCAGTTCTTACTTTATTTTACGTTAAAAAGATTCAATTAAATTTATTTGGTTTTAACCCCTGACAAAAAGTGCTACTCTCAGCCGAAACCGATAAGTGCGAATACAGAAGCGCACTCTAGTATCCAACTTAGGGACTACATAAGCGTTTTAACTAATGTGCCGACACGATTGTACACCGTGTCTACCTGTGTTAATTTGTGTAAGCTTGATGGAAAGCACCCTTTTTATATTATGGAATCCATTTTAATCATTCGAGGAGCGCCATACTCCATTTAAATAATCCTCTGAGGCATCGCGGATCGTACTTCGGTCTTTCTGCCTGTCCTCAAGATTTTCTTTTCAAATCACTAAGATTTGCTAGCATCGCGGATCGTATTTCGGTCTTTCTGCCTGTCGTGCTTTCCTCTTTTTGAATAACCATTAGAATCATTTAAAAAATAGACTAGCTTGCATCGCGAATTGTACTTAGGTCCTTTTGCCTGTCAAGCTTTTCTCTTTTGAATAAAAGAAATCTTTTTAAAATTGAATATTATAATTAAATTCATTTATAAAGTAAACTCATATATCATATGGTGATCTAAATAATAAGCGATCTTTCTATTTATTCTCCTAAATAAGCATAGATTCGAATAATTTCATTAGATTATTATTCTAATTAGAGTCATTAGAAAAAAGACTAGCTTGCATCGCGGATTGTACTTAGGTCCTTTTGCCTGTCAAGCTTTTCTCTTTTCGATAAAAGAAATCTTAGTTAAATAAATATAAATTAAATATTATAATTAAATCCATTTATAAAGTGTACTCATATATCATATGGTAATAAGCGATTTTTCTGTTTATAAGCACAAATTCAAATAATTTTATTAGATTATTATTTAAACCTTTATAATTATTCATTTAACATTATTATAAATAAATTGATGTATTATTTAATTGAAATGTCTGCTTATCCTTGTATCTTGGCGCGCGGTCGATCTGCCGAGTTTCATCGACCGCGCGCCAGAATCAACCTAGAGATTTTCAGTGCAACGAGTGGTTATCCCCATGAAAATACCAAATATTCGGCGCCTGGGCGGATGGACCATTCGGTTTCACCTGATTCTCACGGTATGTGCGCTAGTTTTGCAAGAATATTTACTTGCGTTCAGAACTTCTGATATCAATGCTATGCCATATAATGTCAATCTTCATTATAATCTGGTGTTATCAAGTTTTGTTCTATTCCCTACAACTTTCACCGATCCTTTTGGATCCTCTGGGATTTTATGGATATTTCCATGAAATTTTGCAGAGATCTTATATCAAAATAAAGCAGAATAAATGAAACTAGCATTTATGACATGTTTCCACGTATCTTACTGATTCGACGAAAATTCAAATACATGGTCATTTACAAGGCATGCATTTTGTCTAGCGGAATTGTTCACCTAAAACTGCAGGTAGGAACTTTATCTACGTCAACCTGAAAAACTTATTTAACAACAAATATCAGGATTCGAAACAAGTGGTAAAGCCAAAAAAAAGACACATGACTTATTCATATAAACACGTCTATCTCATCAGTTCATGGGTCACAATCTGGTCGTAACTTTACAAGTTTTCGTCTGTTCGCTCATATGTGGGGGGACATCTATGCGGAACGTTCAATCATCGAGGCACCACACAAGTGACTTACTGAATTTGACGTTGTTATCAAAAATTATTGGGAGTGGAAATTAGAAATAACGAACATTTTTTTTCATATGTAAATATAATGTAAAATATATATAAATGTGTAAGTTTGATGATTTGAAACTTAGCCGCCTACATGCGGTAGTCACAGGACTAACCGCTGTGGTCGGCTAAGCCGATGCTCGCTAAGCCAGTCGTTGTCGAATCACCAGCGAACACCGACGAATCGTGTTGATTCAGGTAAAACTGGTGTAGGATATAAGTGTAAATAGTTGTACATAGTTGTAGATATTAAGTTTATTTTCGTAATTACAGTTCTCCACTGCAACAGCCCGTGTCGGTTTATTCAACCTACCCCAAAATCCGTTCCATTTATTAAGTCTCCACCGAGACTTATAAATCAACACGATTATGGGTGATATCGAAGCAAGATTCCACTTTGTATCAGAAGCAATATCCTCCAAAACCACGACGGTTCAGGTCAAAACAATTCAACTAGTCGATCAGCTGGAAGTCTACGAATTCCCGGCCGACAAACAAACATCGACTCATCACGGAAAACTTTTTGCTCATCCGGTGGTAAAAGGAGTCGTCAAAAGTCTGAAGGAGCGTAACAAATTTCGAAAAGTGGTCATCACTTTAACAGGAGACGGTCTCCGTGATGAGTATCTCAACGAGGAAGGTAACGTCGTTTTTGGCGAGTATTATTTGGAGGTCGCCGTGGACATTTCCTCTTCTCAAAGCCTCCCAGCACAAAATTCCTCTACCGAGAAGTCAATGCATTCTATAACGGAAAATATGGTCTTGGAAAAGTTTAACGGGAGAAATTATAACGCGGAATCTTGGATGAAAATTTTTGTGAATGAATGTAAACGCCTTAGCATACGCGAGGGACAATACGCTGAAGCTTTGAGACTATTTTTGATAGATAGTGCACTAGAATGGTATGCAATATTTTTAAAGACAAATTCTTTAACCCACGCATGGGAATTGTGGAATAAGTCTTTTATTGAGACTTTTGGTCAGAAATCATGGTCTGACATTGAATATGCCTACTCGTATAAATATTTGAATGGAAATTTTTTCGAATTTGCATTGAAAAAACGGAATTTATTAATTGATGTAGATCCGGATTTGACAGAAAATTCTCAAATAAATTTAATAGTAATAGCTTTGCCGAATTATGTGAGATCGAGATTAAACAATAAGATAGAAACATTTGAGAATTTAATGGCAAATTTGAGGAAAATGGAACCTATGGTGATTAAATCTAAGAATTCGGTGAGTGAAGAGAAAGGTAAACAAAAACAAGACAAGTCGAGTGAGAGACGGGGAGAAGGTCACCTTCCTTGCGCGTATTGTGAAAGCATAGGTTTCCCAAACAGATTCCACCCTGAGAATTTATGTCGAACTAAATTGAAAAATAGAGTTGTACAAAAAAATGAAAAAATCAGAATCGCGAATAATTCTGAATTGCAAGACATAATCTCTTCCATCGAAGAGGAAAAAAACTTGCAGCTACCCCACTTATAAAAGTTAGAATTTTCATAAACAATAACCCAGCTAGCGCAATTTATGATTCAGGAGCGAATGTATCGCTAATTAATTATGATTTTTGGAAGAGTCTTAATGTGGAAAAAAAAATAAGTGGGGGTAATATTAGAACTTTATCGGGAACGTCAAAGTCAGAAGGTACGGTCTCGGTAGAAGTGAGAATTGGTAAGGTTACGAGAAACTTCAAATTTTTCATAATAAAGAGTGAGTCATTTAAGGATGACGTATTATTAGGATTAGTTAGTATTAGAGAGTTTAAATTACGTCAGGATGAGAATTTGAAGATAAGCCAAAATCATCGAGAACCAAAGATAAATCTCATCCAAGACACACCAACACGAATTGATCCTGTAGTCAAAATGAGAAACAAATACAGTGAAGTATTTGCAAAAGGAAAATTTGATGTTGGTACAGTCAAAGACTTTGAGGCTACGGTTAAACTCACGGAAAATAAATACATAGCGAGAAGACCGTATAGATGTTCGTTGCAAGATAAAGCCGAGATAGAAAAACAAATCGATATGTTATTGAAAGCAGGGTTAATCGAGGAATCAAGCAGCCCGAATGCTGCACCTGTAACGTTAGCCTTTAAGAAAGAAGAAGGAAAAAAATCTCGATTATGTATCGATTTTCGAGAGTTGAATAAAATAGTGGTGCCGGAGAGCCAACCTTTCCCGCGAATCGATGAATTAGTGTTACGGGCGAGAAATTGCAAATATTTCACGAAACTTGACGTGAACTCGGCGTTTTGGTCGATCCCACTACGTGACAAAGATAAATATAAAACGGCCTTTGTAACACACCACGGCCATTGGCAGTGGGGTCGTTTACCGTTTGGGTTGAAAAACTCACCGGCAATTTTTCAGAGATACTTAGCTAGCAGAATAAGGAAATATGAGCTAGAAAAATTCGCCGTGAATTATATCGATGATATTATGATTTATTCGGAAACTTACGAAGATCATCTGAGACATATTGAATTAGTTTTGCAAATGTTATTGGAAAGCGGTTTTAAATTGAATTTGCCAAAATGTTTGTTCGCTCAAAATAAAATAACATATTTAGGGCACGAGATAGGTTTTGACTGTATAAAGCCTTTAAACGATAATGTAGTTGCAATAAAAAAACTTTCCTACGCCGAAAACAAAAAAAAATATCAGGCAATTTTTGGGAAAAATAAATTTTTATTTACAATACATCCCTAAAGCTACAATGGTACTGGAACCACTTCATAATTTACTAAGAAAAAACGTGGAATTTAAATGGTCGAAGAGTTGCCAGGAAAATTTTGAAAAAGTGAAGGATTATTTATGTTGAGCCAATTTTAGCTATATTTGATCCAAATAGTCAAATTTATATTCACACTGATGCTTGTTTACAAGGTGTAGGTGCAGTGTTGAAGCAGCCGCAGGCAGACAATGAATTAAAACCTGTATTTTATTTTTCTCGAAAATTGACAGAGCGACAGAAAACAAAGAAAGCTATCTATATACCGTGAGAATCAGGTGAAACCGAATGGTCCATCCGCCCAGGCGGCGAATATTTGGTATTTTCATGGGGATAGCCACTCGTTGCACTGAATATCCCTAGGGTGATTTTGGCGCGCGGTCGATGAAACTCGGCAGATCGACCGCGCGCCAGGATCACCCTAGGGATTTTTCAGCGCAACGAGTGGTTAGCCCGCTAAAAATACCAAATATTCACCGTCTGGGCGGATGGACCATTCGGTTTCACCTGATTCTCACGGTAGAATGCCTGGCGATAAAGGAAGCCATATTATACTGGCAATATTACTTAATGGGCAATAAATTCATTATCTATACGGATCATAAACCGTTGGAACACTTCAATATTAAGAATTGTAAAGATCCGGAATTACGGGAAATTCTAAATTACATATCACAATTCGATTTCGAAATAAAATATAACCCAGGCAAGGGAAATTTAGAGGCAGATTGCTTATCAAGGAATCCAGTCCTACAGGAACGAGAAAGTGACGGGAAATATTCCATTGTTAAGATAGTAAATTTTGTTGATATAGCTGACATAATTAATGATCAGAAACAATTGAAAATAGATGAAAATTGTGATATGGGAAATGGGATAATTTATAGGACTTTGAATAATAAGAGGAAAATTTGGGTAACCGAGAAATTCGGGATTGGATTAATAAAAATCGTACATGAAAAACAAGGGCATGTGGGAGTGAAGCAATTAACACTAACGATAACGAGAAAATTTTATTTTAAGAATATGCACAAACATATAAAGCTGATATGCCGCACATGTGAAACATGTATTAAAAATAAATCGAGAATTGCAAAATATAAAGCTCCACTCTCACAATTAGGACCCGCGACAAAACCATTCGAAATTATTTCTCTAGACACAATAGGTGGTTTTGCGGGAAATAAAAGTACAAAAAAATATTTACACCTCATCGTAGATCATTTTACGAGGTTTGCATTCATAGCAACTTCGAAAACTTAAACCGCTAGAGACTTCATAAATTCAGTAAAATCAATAAAAAGTAAACACAATGTAGAGACTCTGTTGACAGACCAATACGGTGGCATAAATTCTAAGGAATTCAAACAATATTTGAAATCGGAAAAAATAGAATTGATCTTTACTGCAGTAGACTGCGCTTTCTCTAACGGTTTGAATGAAAGGTCTAACCAAACTCTGGTAAATAGAATAAGATGTAAAATTTTCAATGAAAAGAACCCCGACCATGGTCGGTATTGGCGCAAGAATGTATTAATGAATATAATAATACAATTCATAGCTCAACAGGGTTTACTCCGAAATATCTACTAACGGAAGTAGATGACTTTATGTTACCGAAAGAACTGAGTGAGGATAACGAAAATAATCTGAAAGATAATAGGAAGATAGCATTTGAGAATTCGAAGAAAATCCACGAACGAAATAAGAAATATTATGATAAAAACTCAGTTGAAATAAATTATAATGAAGGAGATTTAGTATATATAATAAATAGTAATAAATTAAATAGAAATAAATTAGATCCAATTAGAATAGGTCCATATAAAATTAAGAAAAAGATATCAGACGTGATATTTGTTATAGACAGCGGTCTGAGGAAAAAAGAATCAAATCTTTTCCATGCTAGTAAGCTAATCCCTTATTTCCCATCCTCCACACCTATACCTGCTTCTTCAGAGGGGGAGATGTAAGTTTGATGATTTCAAACTTAGCCGCCTACATGCGGTAGTCACAGGACTAACCGCTGTGGTCGGCTGAGCCGATGCTCGCTAAGCCAGTCGTTGTCGAATCACCAGCGAACACCGACAAATCATGTTGATTCAGGTAAAACTGGTGTAGGATATAAGTGTAAATAGTTGTACATAGTTTTAGATATTAAGTTTATTTTCGTAATTACAGTTCTCCACTGCAACAGCCCGTGTCGGTTAATTCAACCTACCCCAAAATCCGTTCCATTTATTAAGTCCCCACAGAGACTTACAAATGTAATAAAAAAATATAAAATTGAATATAATAAAAAATATGAAAATTGAATATGATAGAAAATATATAATTAAATATAATAAAAAATATGAAAATTGAATACAACAAAAAATATAAAATTGAATATAATGAAAAATATAAAATTGAATATAATAAAAAATATGAAAATTGAATACAACGAAAAATATAAAATTGAATATATTAAAAAATATGAAAATTGAATACAACGAAAAATATATAATTGAATATAATGAAAAATATAAAATTGAATATCATGAAAAATATGAAAATTGAATACAACAAAGAATATGAAATTGAATATAATAAAAAATAAAAAATAAATTATATGCTTTTCGGAAACACATTATACGACCGAAACATATACCTTTTATTTTATTGAAGCGTTATCACAGCATTGATATACGTATACCGAGAGGAAATCTTGAAAGTATACAGTCGACTGCGCATGCGCGAGTTTTATCGTCTGCTGAAGCAGGCTGGCCATCTCGAGTTTCAGCTCTCAAATTTTGTTTTGGCGCCGATGTAATTGATACGAACTTTTGAGGTTAGGATCTCAATGAATTGCGGTAGTGATTCGGAAAGGCTTGGAAAGCTTTTATTGTTGAGATTGAAACCTGATGTTCTGAAAGAGCCGTCAAGATTTATTCCGAACAGCTGATTGCTTGTTTCGATTCGATGTATCGGTTTATTTAGAGGATTTGTCTTTTCTAATTGCAATTGAATACCAGAGGTCTAATTGTAAATGATGAGTGCTTGGAAGAACCAAAGCAGCTAGGTGGAAACAGTTTATTCAATCGTGTTAATTTGATACAGTAGAAATTAAATTAAAATAAAAAACAACATAACTGCGATCGACTACTTTACGCGCGAGAGTTCGACAGCTCTCGCTTCATTTCTTGCAAGTTGGCACCCATGCCTCGTAGGTTAAAATTTCAGCGCGGGACGATCTCACCGACCAATAAAATTCGATCGGACGATTAGTTCCCGGAACGCTAAGAACGACCTTGGGCGCGCTTCGCCCCAAGCTTCTGGCACGTAGTAGCGCTCGATGATGACTCTTGGAATTTTTCGGACAAACAATGATGAACATGCGGATGCGAGTCCGATAACTAACGATTCGTGGAATTTCTCAAAACAAACAGTTCCTGGTATGTCCTTCATTTTCCAAAGACACAACTTGCATGTAGTTGAGCCTGATGATGGTTCTTGGAATTTTCCGGACCAACAGTTCTTGGAAACATCGCTTCGGCACCCTGTGATGAGTTTCGTAGAGTTCGTTATTTGATACCCCTGCGTTCCGTATGAAGAACATGCAGATGCGAGTCCGATAACTAACGATTCCTGGAATTTCTCAAAACAAACAGATCCTGGTATGTCCTTTGTTTCCCAGAGACACGAAGCATTTTTTCATCATATGATATATTCGGTTTATAGAAATATCTATTAGATCGAATAAAGCTAGAGATACCACCCTTAATTGTAAAAGACGAGTAGTATGGGGGGGAAAACCGACTATAAAAGTTGGGAATTCGCACTGGAACATCGCATTCCACAATTATTTCTGGAATGGTTCACACCACTCTGAAACACCGTGAATTAAAAACGCGACTCGAGCTGTTAATAAAGAATATCAACGAGGTGAAAGATTGGATCCATACAAAATCAGACATCAACCGTCTCACGAAAAAGCTTGAAACGATAAAGATTTGACTGAAAACATGGATCTCTCCGCGATCAACAAATTGGGTCGTTTGGAGGAATTCCTCCCGACAAAAAAGCTGAGTGACCTGGAGGTGTTGAAAGCCTATCCCATTACCGATCTCCGAAAAGTGGAAACCAAATTTGGAGTCAGGATAGTGGTGGATGTGGACAATAGATTTTGTATCTTCTTACCGGCTCGAATGGCTAAAATTTTGAAGGATGACGCTGCTTTGTTGCAGAAAATGAGAGAAGCTGCTGATGAAAACCGCTTACATGAGAAATACCTTGGTGGAAGATATAATCAAGTCGAATTCAACTACATATGAATTTTTTATTCAAGCACACACACCATATTTTATTATTCAAACATGAAAACCCAGATTAAATTGATCCATACCTATATATATATATATATATATTAATTTTAACAACGATGTTTTCCATCTATTTTTTATATATAAATATTAAGTATATTTTGTAAGTCTATAGTATGAGATTGAATATTTCGATTTCAGTAAGTCAATCATTGTATATGTGAATGTGACTATTAAAATAAACGTATTACATAAAACCATCCAACTATCATTTGCAAACGTACCCTTATACATTGTAACGTGTACGGCTATACCAGCCTATACTGGTGTAGTCGTACACAGCACATACGCGTCGCGCAGGTGGGGTGACACCTAATGACGTCACAAGTCATATATAAGGAGCACCGCTGAGACGCAAATTAGCGGACTTGAGCCAAAGCGGCCGACCGACTCGAACGTAGTACTCAAATTCAAAATTCCTAACCTAAAATCGAGCGTAAATTCAATCGAGCTAAAATTGCTTTTTGATCAAATAATTCAATTCAATTAAATAGAATCGTTCTAGCCAAAGCGGCAGTTCAAATGAAGAAAAACAAACTTATAGAAATTTGTATTTAGCTAAAATAGCATTGCAATAAAAGAAATTAGAATCACAAAAATAGAGAAAACAAAATAACACGAAAGTCCGACCGTAGAAAGCGAAAGAAAGAGCGTAGTATTAAATTAAAATAAGACATCAATCATTCATTTCATTCATAATTAGAATTTTTGTTCAACCATTATTAATATCCCTTTTGTTTGTAAATAGTTTGCGCGAGAAACGATCGCAATATATAAAAATAAACCCAAATATGATCAATCGATCATAAAATTATCAGAAATTTGATTTTTGTTTTCAATTCGCTAATTAACCTCATTTTTCATCATTTCTTTCAGAGACACTTCGTTTTGATTAATTAAAACTTAAATTCATTATTTAGCTAAAAGGCAGCTTCGGTGAGTGTGTTGGACAGCTACGGTATAGCTATAATTGGTACCCTAGTCTGAGAACACACATATCCCAAGTCTGTAATTAGGCAGCTTCGGTGACCTGGACTCTAGGCAGCTACGGTGGAGGTAAAATCCTATCCTAGTCTGTTGAGCCTGGGATATCCCAAGTCTGTAGGGAGGCAGCTCTGGTAGTGAAAAATCTATCCGAGTCTGTATTAGGGTAAATTAAGGGTTTTTTTCATTTTTCCCAGAGGAGCTCCAAATATCATAACCCGTGACAAAGAACTCACGCGAACTAGGTTAACTTCACCAGCCCTCTGCTGGTGAAGCATAACCATATAAAGTTACAACATTTATCCTGTAGTATATCATGTTTGATATATTACGCTGCGTAGAACCTAAGCAGGAGTCTCATGTTACTTTGTCCCTAGAATGTAGACTTATGATTAGTTTAAAAAGAGATGCATGATGCAGTTCTTAGAATTCATCGGTGAAACTGACCTATAAAATGAACACTCCGCAGTGTTAACGCATCATTCAAGTTCAAGCTTCCGTAACATACAATTGTTGTTAGCGATCACGAAGAATGGACTCAGGCAAGTGTCTTAAACTTATTAGCATTATGGAAAATGCTTATGATATTTTGAAAGGGAGATCATCGACTGTATAAATACAGAAATGGCTGCGATTTGGAACTCAAAACATCAGATTTCCGAATAGAATTTTACGAAAAAAGGCTTCGACCGTCGGGGAAAGAACAAGAATTTTAACAACCATAGGAATCCTAAAGTCATTGAGAGCACGGTTTGAGCAGTGTCGGAAAAGAGGAGAAGGTCTAAGGAGATTGCGGAGAAGTGACAGAGTAAAGTAAGAAGATCTGGAGTCAGCTTTCAAGGGTAGAATAAGAACGGGGGTCATAGCGAATTTGCGACACAAAGATCTGAAACATTTCCTGGGTGATTCGAAAAAATTAATCATCATCAGATTGAAGAACATTTTGCGGAAAGAAGGAAATTTGAAAGTAAATGTAGTTTTGTCCTGTAAATTTAGTACCGTGAAAGGCGGTGAAATTGTTGAGGAGATGAAGTTCTTCAATACCAAAAATGAAGCTATCCTACCAGCGACGAACATTGACGAATGGTTTGATGAGAATGTAAAGGAGAAATTGTTAGGCAAGATCGAAGACTTCCAGGAAAAGGATTCGGGATGGTCGTTGACTGAAATTATGAATATGGCTGTAAATATCAACAAATATGTACCACTGCGAGGAGGTATATGCATTTACACACAGTTACCGAAGTATATACAGGATAAAAAGGCGGTGGTAAATATTATGAACGACGATCCGTACTGTTTTCTCTGGTCAGTCATAGCAGCTCTTTTTCCGGCGGGTGATTATGTGAGTCCACACTTCAGTACAGTGCTCAGGTACAAAGGTTTTAATTTTCCCATGAGTCTGAACGAAATTTCGAGATTTGAAAAATTGAATGGTTTAACGATCAATGTTTACGGTATAGATGTAAATGAAATAGTTCCTGTTTATTTGAGTAGAGCAAAATCAGACAAGTCTACCATACATCCTCTCGTGTTAGAAACTAATATCGGGTCAAATGAAATTGATGACGTTAACGATACAATATGTCATTTTGCATGGATCAAAAATTTTTCTCGACTGGTAAGTTCACAAATTTCAAAACATAAAGGTTATAAGTGGTTTTGTGATAGATGTTTGAGTCATTTTCAGACTGAAAATTGCTTAGTCAAACACGGATTAGATTGTGTGAATTTAGATAAATGCAAAGTAATATTACCGGACGAAAAGGATAGAATCTTGAAATTCAAAAACTTCAAACATAAAGAGAACGTTCCGTTTTGTATTTACGCTGATCTCGAATGCCTCTTGCAATCGGTTGATGATGCATCCGAGTCTAGAAACAGAAGGGTGTATGAAAAACACGTCCCGTATAGTATCGCCGACTATTTACATTGTACTTTCAACGATTCAATTTCTAAATTTAGAATCTACCGTGGAGAGGATTGTAAAGAATGGTTTGTAAACGAGCTGCAGGAATTGGCGCAAGCTTTGGAACCTTATTTCAAGTGTGCCGTACCTATGGAATCGTTGAGTCATAATCAGAAACAAGAATTCCATTCAGCTAAGACCTGTCACATTTGTGAAAAACCGTTTACACCTCAGGATATGAAACATCGTGATCATTGTCATTTCACCGGTAAATATCGCGGTGCAGCGCATCAAGGCTGCAATTTGAATTACCAAAATTCACATATAATTCCAGTGGTCTTCCACAATTCATCAGGTTATGACTCACACTTTTTGATCAAAACTCTAGCAATATCTTTCGATGGTCCAATCAGTCTCTTACCGGTTAACAAGGATAGATATATATCCTTTACAAAAAGTGTAAAGGGAACATTTATACATTTTAGGTTCATTGATTCGTTCAGATTCATGCCGAGTAGTTTAGAAAAATTAGCGTCTTATCTAAATGTCGAGCAGAAATTGATCACGCGTAAGCATTGTACGAACGTTGAAGAATTTAAATTATTGACAAGAAAAGGTGTTTTCCCGTATGAATATGTAAACAGTTGGGACAGACTGGAGGAGATACAATTACCTTCCAAAGAAGAATTTTATTCAACGTTAAATGATGAAAAAGTTTCGGAGGATGATTATTCGCACGCTTGTAATGTTTGGCAAACTTTTCGTATCAAGAATTTGGGTGAATATTCAGACTTGTATCTGCAAACGGACGTGCTCCTTTTAGCGGATATTTTTCAAAATTTCAGACGTAACTGTTGGTCCACGTACAATTTATATCCGTTACACTTTTATACGGCGCCAGGCCTCTCGTTTGACGCGATGCTCAAGTGCACGGGTGTCGAACTCGAGCTCCTTATCGATGTTGATATGTTGATGTTTATAGAAAGAGGTATTCGCGGTGGCGTGGCCTAATGCTCGAACAGATAAGCTAAAGCCAACAACAAATATATGGGGACAGAATTCGATCGGAGTCAGGAAGAATCATACCTCATGTATTTCGATGTTGATAATTTATACAGTGCAGCTATGAGTCACTTCCTACCGTATAGCTCTTTCGAGTGGATGTCGAATTTCGAACAATTTAACGTGTGACGAACGTCACATGGGTTGTCCGACTATGCCTAACCGCGTAGCGTCTAAGTATAACCGCCCGTTATCTATGATAACAAATAAAAATAACTTTGACCTATCTCTCAATAGATCGATTTTTTTTTTTTTTGGATCCTACGCCGTCTAGTCCTATACAGGTCTCGCATTGATTATTCAAACAGAAGGCCCTAATTGTCTTGTCAGGAATGTATTAGGTCGGGTAAAATGATAAGGAAAATTAATTGATAGAAATAGATTATATTCTTGAACGATTATTTGAAGTAAAACGTACGGTTGAACATAAATGAATATCGTGTATGGCTAATACAAGGGTAATGATGTGTGTGTCGACGCGGGTTCGTGAAGAGAGCTTACTTTAAAAGAAACCTTTAGATAGGCACCAAACAGAAATATGCCCTTCTCGATTCTCGCGTTGACACCTTGGTAGTGACAAAATAATATAATGTGTGAATCTGATGTCGCTCGGATTTTAATGTTTGGGTTGATAAATCTTTGCACCCTAGTAACTCCTTATAACTCTTTCGTTGCAATTCCTTATGGTTATACTAATATTATATTGCTTAAGATTATACAGCCATGCTCGACAAGTTGGAGACGTCGCGAACTTGCTCAAAGCTGAGGGTCTTCCCCGAAGTGTCTTTGCACTAGCTTTAGGCAAGGTCTATGGGCTTTCTTAAACTAATTATCATAGCAAGCATAGATAATAGATATAGGTAACAGGATAATAACAAAATATAGTGTAATTACAAGTATAACTAGTATACTTGTGAGAATACTGGAAACAATTTTATAGTAAAAATGGAATTTAGCATGGATGATAATATATGGATAACGATCGTCGACACTTAGCTTAGTAGAACCGACCATGGAGGGCTGGATGTCGCGTCGCACCCTTGATTTTGCGGGTCCTCACCTTTAGTATCTTCTAACTCCAAACTTTGCACTATCGACGTGGGTTTTTTGAACAGTCTCGGTCTTTAATAAAGTATCTATACACTGACTCGAATTTTGAATATTTTTGATGAAATTAATAAAGTCCTGAATTTGAAAAATGTCTATCACTAGGTTTTGATTATAATGGAACGTAAGGTTTGAATTTATGAACTTAAAACTGAATCTATAATTACAAGTACGAGACTTGGCAAAACTGAACTGAATAATTATTTTTTTTTTTTGACGAGTACTGAGTCCCTTGGGTCACCACTTTGTTAAACATTGAACACCAACTCTAGGCTCTAGCTAGCACCCGGTTCTCTGCATCCACGCGCCTCGCGATTTACCAGAAGAAAGACACAAAAGGATGATCCCTACCTCGCTCGTAATCAGCCATCAGGACTTTGGGGACTTAAGTCCCAAGAAGTGCACGCGTCAGCCGTCCGCACCCACATAGTCGGTTCACCGTAGTAAATAATTTATACTTATGCTAGATTCGTAAAGTTAGCTAGATACACTCACTCCATGCATAACACACATCCCAATTCTTTAATTTAGAATTTCCTAGGTCTTATGGTTTACCCTGTCTATACTAGGATAATTAGGGTTTTATTAGAAAGAGTTATAACGATGCGATTATAGGTGCTAGGTCAACAGAAACTGCTACGTTGTAAGCGTTAATCCTAGATATTCTATATTATACGTGACTTCTTCGACATTAAGGAGGTAATGAATCTTTTCTAAATAACAAAGCGAATCGTGACAAAATGCACGATCCAAAAAGAAGAGTAACGACTAGGGTTTCCTCGAATGCTAATGTCTTTGTCTGATCTCAACTCAAATTTATTGATTATTATATATTTTTAGGGGAAAGCGTAAAGTTGGTACGTAACAAACGTCTCAGATGTTTCGAATGAATCCTCCATAGGTCACATACTCGAAGTAGATTTAGAATATCCGCGAGGACTCCAAGACTCTCACAAAGACTTACCATTGTGTCCGGAGCATTACATCCCACCTTTTTCGAAATGCGATAAATCTAAATTAACAACTACTTTTTTCGCAAAAAAGCAGTACGTCATTCACTATCAAGTTTTGAAACAGTGTTTGAGCTTAGGTATAAAGTTAGAAAAAATTCATCGATTATTGAAATTTAAACAAGCACCGTGGCTTAAGAAATATATAGATTTGAATACCGAATTGAGAAAAAAGTCAAACAACGATTTTGAAACGAATTTTTCATAAACTCACGAATAACGCTGTTTTCGGAAAAACCATGGAAAATGTTAGAAAACACAGAGATGTGCGGCTGATTACAAAGTGGGATGGGAGATACGGAGCACGAGCGTTTATCGCTAAACCAAATTTTCATAGCTGTACGACATTCGGTGAAGATATGTCAATAATTGAATTAAGTCGAACGAAAATTAAATTCAACAAACCTGTACATGCAGGAATTTCTATTCTGGATCTCTCTAAAACTTACGTTTACGATTTCCATTATAATTACATAAAAAGCAGATTTGACAACCAAGCAAAGCTTATGTATACCGATACGGACAGTCTCATATATCACTTTACCGTACCCGATGTATACGAACTCATGAAACGTGATTTGGACCGATTCGATACTTCCGACTATCCTCCGGGAAATATTTACGAGATGCCGTTGGTCAACAAGAAAGTGTTGGGATTGATGAAAGATGAAAATAACGGAAAAATAATGACTGAGTTTATAGGTTTAAGAGCTAAATTATATTCCTTCAAGGTTTTAGGTGAGAATAGAGAGCGGAAGCGTGCCAAGGGAGTCAAAGGGGCTACACTGAAAACTAAACTTTCGACGACTATGTACAATGTGCTCTGCAGCATCAAAATCTAACAAAAAGTCAAAATTTAATACAGAGTAAGAATCATCAGGTTTTTACGGTGACGCAGACGAAGATAGCGCTGAGCTGGGACGACGACGAGAGGATCATATTTCCCGATACGACGGACACGCTTCCGTGGGGTTATGACACATGTAAATAAACTGTACATAGGTGTAAATTGAAGAAACGTTGTATCTTTATTATTAATAAACCTTACAAGTCGGACTTATTTATCCAACTGTTGTGCGAATTATCAAATCCTAACCATTTTACATATGAGTTATTTCCACGTCTGCGCAGTACTTTCTCGATCAGATAAATATCTGGATATTTGACTTTGGTGAGTTCCTCCTCGTAGAAACCTCCTTCGATCAGCTGGTCCCGGTAGTCGACGAGCTTGTAGGTCACCGGATCGGTGTTCTTCGTCTCAGTTATCGTGAAGATCTCCGTTGTCCAATTCGGTGTATATCCTTTCTCGAAGACGTGTTTGTACTTGCTGATTTGAACCCTTCTCCGACCTTGAATTTCGTTTTCCTCGTTCGATTCGCCCGGGGATTTCGATACACTTCTCGCAGCAGCCGCTGTTCATCCGCGCGGGTGACATCGATCGGTTTCATTCCGATTGTTCGATGCTTGGTCTCGTTGTACGTTGATACCAATCGCGGTAGAACATCCGTCCACTTGTAACTGCCTCGCAGTGTGAACTCCTTCCAGATTTTCGTTTTCAAAGTGCGATTGAAACGTTCGCAGATCGACGCTTTCAGGTTGCTGAACGTCGAGTACAATCCGATTCCGTAACTTCGCATCAGAGCTTTAAAATCGCTGTTGTAGAACTCCTTACCCCGATCGATGTGTAAATTTCTGGGTACACGCCCTCTCGTTAACACGGATTTCATAGCACTCGTCACATCCGCACCAGTTTTCGTCTTCATCGGCACTGCCCAAACGAATTCCGAGAACACGTCGATGATGGTGAGCATGAATTTGTAACCGCCGTTGCACGTTGCGTAGACCGACATGTCAACGAGATCGGCCTGCCACGTCTCGTCCCGCCCGCGTACGTCGACGCGACGACGAGGGTAATTTCTACGAGCGGGTCTGTGAAGTTCTTCCGCCACCGCCGCCTTCTTGTCCATGTTCCAGCGCGTTCAATCCGGCGTCGAGTTGCTCGATCGCTCGGGAATTACGAAGCACCAGTTCGTGTCCGCCTGTGATATCCGTTCTGATTTGTTTCAACGCCTCGTTCACGTTCGATTCGAGGCTCCGAATCCTGGAAGTGTTATCTCCGACGGTTTCGTTCAGTGCTCTCAGTCGGGCTTCCAGGCGAGAAATGACCTCGGAGTTGGCGGTTACGAGATCCTGAACCGTTTCGCTGTCGACGCTTTGCATTTTCAGGTTATCTCGAAACTCGGATTGCAGAGCGCGAATCATCAGGTCGTTGTTCTCGGTACTGTTCTGCAATGACGACGTGACTCGGTACACCGTACGAACTTCCTGCTGTACGATACTCTGCACGCTCTTCACGGATACGGCGTCGCTCGACTCTCGAGGATCGGTGACGTTGCACAGTCTCTTGTTGTCTATATCGTACTGACCATCGGTGGTGACCTTGAACCCTACGCCGGGCGGTCCGCGACTACCGCTCTTCATCGCGCTCGTCGCAATCTGTCGTCCGAACACGTCCACGCTCATCTTTCGCACAGGCTCTTCAACGGTCGACGTGCAAATGGCGCCGATCAGTTGCGCGACTTGATTAATAAATGATTCCAGCCTCACGCAGTTCCTCGACGATGGAAATGATTTCGTTGGAGTGGCTTGGATTCCCGGCGGCTGGCGACGACAGGAGCAGCCGAAGCCGGTACACGAGTTCGTTGGGATCGTCCCAGTGAACGTAATCCACTCTCCTGTCTTTCCGAGCAACCATGTACTTGGATAGAACTCCTTCACCTCTACGTCGACGTTTCGGTGGCGACGGTGGTAACGGTAAGACGTCCACGCGCCCGCGTTTCGTCGGTGGTGGCGACGGTAAAACTCCCTTGCACTTGCGTTTTGTCAGCGAAGAGTCTCTACGCACGCGTTTTGTCGGTGCTGGTAAGATATCCTTCAACTTGCGTTTTCTTGGTGGTGGTAAGACGTTTAGTAGTAGCGAGATGTCCATGCGCTCGTGTTTTCTCGGTAATGGTAAGAGCTTCGTAGATTTCCACTCTATAGGTGATGGCAAGACGTCCATACGTTTAGCTTTCATTGGCGGTGGTGGTTCGATATTGGTACGTCCACGTTTCGTCGACGCTTTCCTCGTCCTCAGACTCCCTTCATCATACGTTGTTGGAAACGTTTCAGTTTCCATTTCTTATGGCGGCGGTTGGATTTCATCTTCAGAGATGGCTGTACGTTTATCGGGTGGTGGCGATGGTGCGATGTCCCCGAGTCTACGTTTCGCTGACGCTTTTCTCTCTTCTTTCCCTTTATCCACTGTTACAAACGTTTCAGTCTCCATATCCTGCTCGGTTTCATCTTCAATCGGTTTCATCTCCTTTTTGACCGGATTGGAAACTTTTACCAATTGTTCGAGCGGGGTAACTATCGGTTTGAAGACATCGCTCATCGTCCGTTCGACAACCTCCCTGTCTGACCTCAGCGTTCGATGTTTCTGACGAATCGCGTCGCTCACTCTCGCGATACCACGCAAAACTTTCTTCTGTTCGCGAATACTTGTACCCTGCATGTTGACGCAGCTGTGTCCGGAACGCGACTGTCTCACCGTTATGCGAACACGACACATTTATCACTTGTTCATGCTCACAAAACAGTCGAATCCTTTCCTATATCGTCCTTCGTTCATCTCGATTTCCTTGTCGATAACAACAAAAGCGTACTTGTTGTCGTTCCAACACGCGGAACACAAATCTCTGAATTGCGCGTACGTTATATCCGTGTTAACGTGATCGTCGTAGACGTGCTTCAGATTCATCTCGTCCTGACGAAAGAGTACCAGCAGATTAGCGTTGTCGCGCACCAAATGTTTCGGGATACGAGCGTACGTCTGACAGAGATAGAAACAGTCGACGTCTCTGTGTCGCCCCGTGCAGAAGAAGGCTCTCACGTTGTCCTGTTTTTCGCACGCTATATCGTCGAAAATCATGATCGAACTGGGTCGCGCATCCTGAGGTTTGACCACCTCCTCGCGCTCGTTGAAGGGGAAATAACCGACACCCTCGACGGGCTCCAGTATTTTCGTCAGAAACTGGTACTTGGGCTGACTCAGTGATTTCGAGTAGACGTAGACGTTCTCAAATCTGAGACCGTCGGGGTGGGTTATGAGGGCCAGAAGCGCGTTGGTCTTGCCGCAATTGGACGGGCCGCAGAAGACCGCTCGCACGCTGTTCGGCAGTAATTCTCCGTGTCGTTTCGCGCGCGTCTTCGTCATTCGTTGAGCGACTTCGTCGAAGTTCGTCACCGGCAACTCGGTCGTTCGTTTCTCGAACTCCATCTCGACGACGACTAACGGGTAAGATATATAAACCGACGTCTTATAGAGTCGGAGTCAGTTGTGATGTGACGATGA
The DNA here is from genome assembly GCA_963966615.1 of Tenthredo amoena. Classification (NCBI taxonomy): domain Eukaryota; kingdom Metazoa; phylum Arthropoda; class Insecta; order Hymenoptera; family Tenthredinidae; genus Tenthredo; species Tenthredo amoena. The sequence goes on along the minus strand of OZ016486.1, from coordinate 1,899,647 downwards.
TTGTGCACAGACGACGCGGCAAAGGGCTGATCAACAGCATCATCAACAAACTTCCGGTTGAATTACACATAGCTGGCTACCAGTACTGCGGACCCGGTACAAAATTAGCGGAGAGGTTAGCTCGCAGCGATCCCGGCATCAATCCTCTCGACGCCGCGTGCAAAGAGCACGACATCGCGTACTCGACGAGTCGGGAGAACGTCGCCGCGAGAAACCAGGCGGACAGGGTGCTTGCCGACCGAGCCTGGCGACGGGTCTTCGCCAAAGACGCGAGCATCGGTGAGAAAGCTGCAGCCTGGGGGATAACCAACACCATGAAAGTCAAGGCTAAGCTCGGAATGGGTCTGAAGAAGAAAAACGCTCCCGTGACGACCTTAAAACAAATCGTCAAGTCGGCGAAGGAGTCGATGCGTCCGGGCGCGGATCCCGTCAAGTTCGCGCTCCGGGGTGCCCGCGAAGCTGTCAGGAAAGCCGGTGGAAGGAGGAAGGTGCGATCACCGCGCGTCTTGCGCGTACCCTCGAAAGTGGGGGGCTTTTTATCCTTCCTTATACCGATTTTCGCCGGTCTGAGTGCCACCGGAGCGCTGGCCGGTGGTGCGGCGGGTACAGCGAAAGCCGTGAACGACGCCAGCGCCGCCAAACGAGAATTGGAGGAAAGTAGACGGCACAACGAGACGATGGAAGCTATCGCTCTGGGCAAAGGTTTATTCCTCAAACCCTACAAAAAAGGCATGGGAATCTATCTGAAGCCAAAAAACGCGTGAAGCTACCGCGCCGAGCACTGACCGACGTCGATCTGGAAAAGTACGCCAAAATTATGGAAATCCCGCACTTCCGCGGTGTTTTCATGAGAAACGATCTACCCGAGTCCGGTCCGCGGAAGAACGAGTCGGTCATCGTCAATCTCGACAACAAAGCTGGGCCGAGGACGCACTGGGTCGCGTACCGGAAGAGCGGCAACGACGTCGTCTACTTCGACAGTTTCGGCAACCTACGACCACCGAAAGATCTGATGAACTATCTCGACGTTGGTAGCGTAAAATAAAATCACAAAAGTTACCAGAACTACGACACGGTCGTATGCGGACACCTGTGCCTCAAGTTCCTGAGCGGACAATTATAAAGTCAACGCGACGTAACGACGCGGCGACAGTCATGAACGATTCGTTCACCTTGACGCTGTCGGGAACGTCTTCCGTCCTGGAGGCTCAATATTTCCCACCTATCGACTTGTCGCCGACGAAAAATTACGCTCTGGGACTCATCGAATTGCTGACTTTCAACTCGATTCCCAACATCGACGAGGGCAACAACAAGTTCCACGTGGAAAATCGAGTCGTCACTGTACCCACCGGTAGCTACGAGATCGAATATATCGAAAGGTACCTGCAAAAAGTACTACCCGACGTCTCCGTCAGCATCAAGCCCAACAACAACGAGTTGCGCAGCGAAATCAAGTGCAGCGGGCGTGTAAATTTCATACCCGAAGACTCGATCGGTCGACTGCTGGGATTCACACCGCGCATCTTGGAACCCAATATCACTCACAAATCCGATTCACCGGTGGCCATTTTGAAAATCAACGCCCTGCGAGTCGAGTGCAACATCCCGACGGGCGCCTACATCAACGAATGACGAGTACACACCGTTCACGAATTTTTCCCGGTCGTTCCACCGGGATATAAGATCATCGAAGTGCCGTCGCACGTCATTCATCTCCCGATCGCCGTCCGCGCGATACATCATCTCCGGTTGTAGATAGTCGACCAAGACGGAGAATTGGTGAATTTCCGTGGTGAAATTATTACGATAAGATTGCACGTGAAGACAATGTGATAATGGGAATTGTGTTCGAGACGAAAATCGTTGACAGAAGTTATAAGAGCGAACCGATATGCCCAAGACCCGTCAGTCACCGCGCACCTCGCAAGGAGCTAACACGCCGGAACGTTCAGTTTCTGAGGAGTCTAGGTCTCAGATCTCGTGGGAATTTGGAAAAGTGAAAATCCGTTTCTGCTGTCTCTTGTGCGTATTACCATGGAAGAAATCTCAACGATACAGAAGGCTGTCGTCTTCGACGAATCCGTCGAACACTGCGAGATCCACACGCACCAACTTTACGCGTCGTCGACCTTCAACAACAGCGACGAAATTCGGATCACCGTTCAACACCAGGACTTGTGTCTGCTGCCGAGTAAAAGCTCGCTGCACATCTACGGCAGATTAACCAAGACCGATGGAGCTACCGCAACCCCGCATACGGATATGGTCAACATGGCTGTCTGCCATCTGTTCGAGGAACTGCGTTACGAACTGAACGCTATTGAGATCGATCGGAACAAGAACGTCGGGCTTACGAGTCTCATGAAGAGCTACGTATCTCTGAGCCCCGGTCAAAAACATCTCTCAGAGAACGCTAGTTGGTTGAACGAAGACAACGATAAATTAACCAATGCGGACGGATACTTGAACGTGTCCGTACCCCTGAGCTTGCTACTGGGGCCGAGGATTACTGTAAAATCATCGTCAATGCCAAGCACGAATTGATCCCCACGAGAGCTAATACCGATACGAACGCCGTGGTGCAAACCGTTGCGGAGAATGTTAGGATTTCACTCAGAAAAATCGAGTGGATGATACCCTACATGAAAGTCTCCGACAAACAGAAGATCCAACTGCTCAATTACATCGCCAGAGATCCACCTATCTTCGTGAGATTCCGTACCTGGGAAATGTACGAGTACCCCTTGCTACCGACGACCACGAAACACGTCTGGGACGTCGAGACAACAACGCAGCTCGAGAAACCGCGGTACGTCATTCTGGGATTCCAAACCGCTAGAAAGAACACCGGGACCAAGAACGCCAGCCACTTCGACCACTGCAACCTCAGAGACGTCAAGTTGTTCCTGAATTCGCAGAGCTATCCCTACGCGAATTTGAATCTCGACATCCGTCGTAATCAGTACGCCGTACTCTACGACATGTACGCAAGCTTCCGGGCCTCGTACTACGGCAAAGAACCCGAACCGCTGCTGACGAAAACGCAATTCCTGCAACGCGCCCCACTCGTCGTCCTCGACTGCTCCAAGCAGAACGAGACCCTGAAATCCGAACCTGTGGATATCCGTATCGAGTTTGAGTCGGCAGCCCAGTTTTCGACGCAGACTTCAGCCTACTGTCTGATTCTACACGATCGTACAGTGGAGTACAATCCGCTCAGCAGCGGAGTCCGCAAATTGATGTAAAACTATACTAACAATAAGTTAAGGAACTTGGGGGTCATGATTATTTCATTTTCATTCTTTCATTTATTCACAGATATTTAAGTTTTAAATTATTTTTATTTATTTATATTTACAAATAATATTATAAAATATAAAACTAGGGTGATAATTCAGTTATAAGTCGATTACAGAAACATTATAAAGTAAGAAAATGATAAAATAAAATTGAAATTAAAAACTTAAATTAAATCGTTAATTAAAATGTATCCGATGATGCATACTGCAAAAATTAAAAAATGTTTCAGAATAACATAACATATGTACGTAATCACACTACCTTAGTGATTAATACTTACAAAATCAAATTTTACTCCTCGTTTGCCAATCTTCTAAAAATTATGAATCCATCTTCAACTAAAATTTGAGTTGTGATGGAGCAGATTGTTAAAAATACGTTGGATCCTTGTTGAAAATAGTGCAACGCCAGCCAGACGCTGCATAGAACCAGAAACCGATCTTCTTCTAACCATTCACCTGGTACGCATACCGTCGGTGAAAGCAGTTCATAGTTTCTAGAATTTGAATCAGACGTATGAGTTCAAATATGAAATATGCACGTTCACTAATTGTCAATGTATTTGTCACACACTACTTACTGGTCGGTCATTTTAACAAATACTTTTATGAGATGTCTTTTAAATTTGAACGGGGAATGCACTGCAGATGGGAGCTTGGAGCTCTTTTATATGATTCGAATATTTATGTTTATTAATTGAAAAAGGATGGACAAATCTCATCACGCCACACAGGATAATCGAGACAAGTGCATGCGTACCTATATTCTTAACGACGCGGGCTGGTTTCGGGTTACACAAAACAGTGGGACACTGTACATTTCACGTACGCTTCACAACCGATCTTTCGAGAAAAAGCATCATCGCTTTAGGATTCCTTAAATGAGAAGAATCCGTTGATTTTCGTTAGCCTTACGTGAACACTCTTCGCGTCAACGTCTGAACATGGAATACATCGTTGACCTGCAGGGGTTCAAAGAACCAGAGAATCGTTTCGTGGTTAAGGAGCTAGCCGTAATTGCTACAAACGGAGAATACCCATCTGTGATGTCTTTAGACTAACAATAAATAACACTTGGGAAATAGGTTGGTTTAAATAATAGTAGTTTATTCAATAATGTAAAATGTAAAGTATGGATACAAGTATGTACAACGATGTATACGTAATAGCCTTACGACGTGGCTTTCGGTAGCGCGTCTCATACGAGAGTGTGCTATACATTATTCGCACACTATACGCAAATATAACTTACACCTATACTAACACTTGCTCGCGCGTCGTATTCGCACATGCTATATATATATAACAGCGGCGTCGGCTCGCTGTGCGCATCATGTATATCTAATACTTATACGATATACTACAACTTTCCGCCTTTTTTAAGATTTGTGCAGACGCGGAGAACGACGCGGCTTTACAATCTGATCGATATGTCTTTTCGCTAACGCATCGTTACAATCTTTAACTACAAATGTAGAAGGAGACACTTTCTTAATCACTTCTCCTGTCACTCTCTTTTCACCTCTAACTCGATGATTATCGATTAACACTGTATCACCAACATTCACATTGTTCTGCCTTGACCCTGCTTTCGCCATTATTTGCGCTCGCTGTTTCTTCTCAACATTCGCTGCAACATTCGTTTTTAACAAATCAAATCGCGTGCGCAGATCACGCTTATACATAAGTTGCGCAGGGCTTTTACCTGTGGTACAATGTTCGATATTTCTATAATCAGATAGAAACAAATTAACAGCTGATTCCGGCGTCTCTCCCCCTTTTACAATTTTTGTGACTTTATTCTTAAAAGTACCTACAAAATTTTCTGCTGCACCGTTTGTCGCAGGATGATACGGCGGAGAAAAACTATGATTAATTCCGTTTTGACGCAAAAATTCTAAAAACTCGTCTGCTCTAAACTGCGGTCCCCCGTCTGTAACCATATGCACGGGCAGTCCGTATCTCGCAAATAACGCTTTAAATACCTCTATTAATCTATAAGCTTTGGTATTATTTTTAAAATTAATCACTTCAGGCCACTTCGAGTGTGCATCAATCACTACTAAATACATATCTCCGTAGAGTGGTCCTAAGAAATCACAGTGCAAGCGGTGCCATACGCGGTCTGGCCAAGGCCATGTAGTCAATGGTGTTTGTTGTGGCTTTTTCTGTTCCACTAAACAAGTTGTACAATTATTAACAAAATTCTCAATATCCTTATCTATTCCAGGCCACCATACGTATGATCTCGCCAGCATTTTGATTTTTACAATACCCATGTGCGACGCATGCAGTTCTTTTAATACTCGCGACTGCATTGACTCTGGTATTATCGCACGTAATCCCCAAAATAAACATCCTTTATCGATATTTAATTCTAATCTTTTTGAATAATACGATTTTTCATTATCGGTCAATTCTTTCACATCTGGCCAACCATTCAACGTATATTTAATCACGTTACAGACTGTTTTGTCTATTTTACTTTCATGCGCCAGCATTTTACCGTCCATCAAGTTTATACCATTCTCAAAAAAATAAACAGGCGAAAAATCCTCTTCCGGGAGTTCCGTGTTGTCTTCGATTGGTAATCGCGACAATGCATCACAATTCGCGTTTGCTTTCGATTTAATATACTCAACTTTATAACGAAAACCCGACAAATAATAAGCATAACGTTGTAACCTAGCATTTGCGGTTGCTGGTATACCTTTTCTCGGTCCTAAAATTAACTGTAACGGTTGATTATCCGTTCGTAATATTATCTCTTTACCAAAAATAAACTGAAAAAATCTTTTAAATCCAAATATTATAGCCATTGCTTCTTTATCAAGTATCGTTCGATTTAATTCTTTCTTTGAGATCTTTTGCGACGCGTACGCGATTGGTTTTTCCGTACTGTCCTTATACTTATGTGACAAAATTGCTGATAGTCCGTACGATGACGCATCGCACGCTAACACTATCTGCTCGTTCGGATCATAATTAGCCAATACGCGCGGTGATATCAATTCCTTTTTCACCCATGCGAACGCTTTATCACAATTTTCATTCCACACAAACTCACTCGCGTTTGCGCAATCATACAATGGTTTCAAATTATCCGATCTATCTTTCAAAAATCGTGCATAAAAATTTATTAAACCTAAAAACGAGTTTAATTCTTTGAAATTAGTAGGTTGTGGTGCCTTAACCATCGCATCAACCTTTGACTTTGCCTTATGCAAACCATCTTTATCAATCACGAATCCTAACACTTCGATTCTTTCTTGCATAAACTTGCATTTCTTATTTAACTTTAAACCGCATTCAATTAATCTTTCACCAACTTTTTCGGTTCTCGCAATATTCTCTTCTTTCGTACGACCCATTATATAAATATTGTCAATATACGCGATCACACCATCAATTCCTCTCAAACATTCATCCATTTTTCTTTGTACATCCGCAGGTGCCGGTGATACACCTTCCGGTATTTTCTTATATCTGTACAACCCTTTATGCGTTACAATTGTTAACAAATCTAAACAATCTTCATGTACAGGAAACTGCATGTAACAATGAAACATGTCCAGTTCCGTAAAGTAACAGCCACCTTGCATACCTGCGAAAATTTCATCTATCGTGTGTAAAGGATATTTATCAATTATTATATTCGGATTCAATGTCAACTTAAAGTCTCCGCATATACGCAAGTTGCCGTTGCTTTTAAACGTTGGTACAATGGGCGTCGCCCATTCGCTAACCTCAACCGGTTCCATATGATCGAGTCCAACTAATCTATCAAGTTCGTTTTCAATTAAAAGTCTCATTGCGTGCGCGACGGGTCTACACTTCATTGCAATCGGTCGTGCACCTTCTTTCAAATAAATTTTTGTCTTACTTTTATTATACAAGCCCGGTTCATCACTAAAAAGAACTTTATATTTTTTAAAAAAGTAATCAGACATATCATCAATCTTTAATTTATTTAACGAACTATTCACGTTAATATTTCTAATCTGTAACGGCCAACAATCAAATGCTGCGAGCCACTGTCTACCTATTAAAATCGGTCCATCACCCGACATTACGTAGCAGTATAAATTACATTTCTTACCGTTAAATTCAGCTTTTAAATTCTTAATTTGTCCTAACGTATGCATAACTCTATTATCATACGTGTGCAAATTAATGTTCGATTTAATCATAATCTCATCGCGAAAATACTTATCTTTTTCGACTTCAGAAATAACCGTCGCATATGTACCCGTGTCTATTTCCATGCTTACATTCTTACCATTCACGACTACATCCACGTACATCGGTTCGGCGCGCGCGCATTCATTACCCACACACACGCTTTTATACATACGCTCGTCTTCTGTCTTCATATTGAAGAAATCTCGATAGTGTTGGGGCTCCCTCTCCTTTTCTTCTTCTTCTGCTGCTTGGCTGCTTTCTTCCAGCTTGTTGACACTTTTTCTCGGTGCTCCGTTCTTCTTCAAACAGGCTCGTTCAAGATGTCCCTTTCCACCGCAATGATTACAAGTTTTATCTTTGTATCGGCACTCGGAGCGCACGTGATTTCGCCCACCGCAACAATAGCATACGATGTCCGATTTGTTTTGATTTTGCGGTCGCTGCTGTTGACTACCGTGCTTCTTGCTTGCTCCGTGATGTTGCTTACCCGGCGGCTTTCTATTGTTATACGCGCTCTCGCTCTTATTGCCTTGCTTGAGCGCAAAAACATCTTTTTGCGTGTTTCTTTTATCAAGTGTATTCACCGCACTTGACGCGTTTTTCACCGCTGCCTCTCTGGCGATTGCTTCTTTTAACGCAGCATCGAACGTAAGCTTATCCATTTTAAACAAAGAAATGCGCGTTTCTTCATCGCGCAAGCCTACTGCGAACTGATCTCGCAGAGATTCTTGTAAATCACTAAAACCACAATTAAGCGCAAGCTTTTTTAATCTTGCTGCAAAGTCTGCCACTGATTCACTCGGCGTTTGCTTTGCTTGGTTAAACGTACACCTTTCCATTAACTCTGACGGCTTCGGTTTTAGGTGGTTTGTCATCACTTTTACTAAATCATCATAAGCTGAATCTGTTAATTTCAGCGGTGCGCACAAGCTTTTCAACAACTTGTACGCTTCTTCATCAAGTCGCGACAGCAATTCAGCTGCCTTATCCGTATCCTTTGTCTTTTTCAGTTGAAACCGTATTTCTAAGCGTTCAACGAAAATTTCCCAGTCATCTTTTTCTAAACAAAAATCTAACGCGTGATTACCCGACATGTCGTTTTCTTCGTCGGAATCGGATACAGAGTAGAAAGAGTCTTCGGTGCCTGAAATATCGATCGGCTTAGTTTGTTGTTGTTTATTTTCTTCGTTCTCACTCGCGTTCTTTTTCAAGGTTGCTGCTAAGATTTCAGCTTTTACCGCATCGACTAACGTTTTTCGTAAAATATCGTAATTATCACTTTGTCCAAATTCGATGCCACGTTTATTTAACTCTTCTATTATCTGTTCTTTGGTTAATTTATAAACCCAACCAACTTTTAATTTTTTGTCTTTGTCTGTGTCTTCGTCACTACTACTACTAGTACTCATTAAAACTATAAACACTTATTGTTTATTTAACAATCGCACCTTACTGCGACCGCGTGTTCACTCAACTAACACGAATTTTCACACAAATTTTCTCTTAACTAACAAAATTTTGTGCGTGCAGTGCACCTTTCTACAACTGCATTGTCAATTTAAACACTTTTCTGTTAATGCGAATATCAGCGTTCGCGTGAACTCAAACAATGAAAATTTTTTCTAATCTCAATTTTCAAATTTTTTCTAAACATGTGCTTTTAAACTTGCACTAAACTCAACTTTTCTCAACTTTTCACGACTCTCGCCTACCGTGTACTCTCTTGTATAATCGATTCTATACTTTTTTTCTTTTTATTCTCAACGAACACGTGCTCTCACTTATCACTTTCACGCTGCACACGCGTATTCAAAAATCAAGCATCCTCGTCGCCATAATTGTGATGTCTTTAGACTAACAATAAATAACACTTGGGAAATAGGTTGGTTTAAATAATAGTAGTTTATTCAATAATGTAAAATGTAAAGTATGGATACAAGTATGTACAACGATGTATACGTAATAGCCTTACAACGTGGCTTTCGGTAGCGCGTCTCATACGAGAGTGTGCTATACATTATTCGCACACTATACGCAAATATAACTTACACCTATACTAACACTTGCTCGCGCGTCGTATTCGCACATGCTATATATATATAACAGCGGCGTCGGCTCGCTGTGCGCATCATGTATATCTAATACTTATACGATATACTACACCATCGGTATTCTTTTTCAAATATCGAGCGATGAACGCCTGGTGCACACGCAATCACCACGGACTACCGTGGGATTTCGGATACGTCCCTTATTCGAAAGCGAAGGAGATCCTCCGCACTATCTTATCTACCGCCAAAACGGTGTACGTGAAAGGAGCGGAGTAGATAGAGTGGTTGGAACACTCGATGGGGGACAACGTTGCAGTTGTTCTGGATCTCGGAGACTTTTGCTGTCCGTCGCTGACTAAATTACCACCGCTATCGACCCGCGAGTGCTTCATTCATGCGAATTTCTCGAAAAACACTACTTGCGCTTTAGAAAATGTAAGAAAATTGTACGATTGGTTCAATGAGCACATGTGAATAAAGATTGAAAACCAAATTTTACTCGTTTCATCAATTCGTTCCCTCGCGAACCGCATCCTTTTCGAACACCTTTCCCGGATACCCCCTACCCCTCTAACCGTAGCATCGTTCCATTCGAAAAGTCTCTCGTCGGTAGGTTTCGAGAAACTCCTCGTTACAGGTGACGTTCTCGTCCCGATGCTCGACGGCTCAGCTGAGACGAACCACAGCTACAGTCGTGAATTCATACTTCATGCAGGGAACTCTTCACGTCGGAGGGTTCACGTTACAGACGATAAGACGGTCGGCGGCCTGTTCGGAACACCGCAGAGAGAGACGTTGACTGGAAACGCTAGCCCTTTCAATCCGTACAATGTCACCTATGTTAGCTCTTCTCGAATCATCCGATCGCTCGTTACTCTTGTATGGATAGGTAGGAATTTATTATCGAAATCTCGAGTACAGATACGAACTATTTGTCTTAGAATTCCTTGGAATCTGATCGTCTGCGACGCTCCGTGTGTCTTTGTAAGAAAAAAAAATATGCAGAGGTTTATTCGATCTAATAAATATTGAGTCCAATATATCGTATGATGAAACAATGCTTTGTGTCTCTGGGAGAACGAAGGACATATCAGGAACTTCCAAATCCGACGCAGCGAGCTCACCGGAGGTGTCGGGTTACAAGCGATAAGGAGCGTCCCGGCATAAAAAACAAGTCGCGACCCGTCGAAGCTGCTCGAACGGGCCTCCGCACCACCCCCTACCTCACGGATTCCGGAAGGGCGAACCTACCAGCCTGACGCGGGGGCTGGAATCTTATTTTTGGGGTGTGTGACGTTAATTCGAGGGTGTGTGACGTCATTTTGAGGGTGTGTGCCGTCATTTTGAGGGTGTGTGACGTCATTCCGAGGGTACCATGCCGACAATTCCGAGAACCGTTCGCGAAATTCCGAGAATCGCCGGTGGCGTACCCCGGGGAGCAGCCCCCGCCCTTGCCGGGAAAAATTCAACGGCAGGGCCCCGATCGAGCCGACGCGTCGCTGCCGTGACGTAGCTGCGACGTCACGTGACGTAGAGTGACGTAGAGTGACGTCACGTGACGTAGGCGTGACGTAGGCGTGACGTCATGAAACCTGATACCCCCCCTCGTCGCCCCTCCCCGCCCCCTCACACGGACACGGAGAGGTGCGCGTGTGTGTGTGCACTAACACGCGTTGATCCAGAACCAGCCTAGACTATCTACTACTCACACATACTGTGTATCATCTGACACTGCAGTATTTTCTTGGATAATGAGGCCTGCTCTACCAGATACTGCAAGGGGAGCAATATTATGTTTATCTCCCAGTAATTCGGTTAATTCACTGTAAAATAAGTTCCACACAATTAAATATTCATATTATATTCTTATGCTTAAACTCGTCAATTCAATAAAAGTACCTATACTTACTGCATGTGGCTCTTCCACGACCAGTTTTCTTATTGGTGGAAACCATGTTCTAAAGGCTCTCTCCATAGTCTTGAATTTATTCTCAACCTGGATTGGCGATACTTGATAATTAAGCTCGAACATTTTTTCGCTGATCTGCTTTCACATCAATTTATGAGTTTTGATTTTACGAGCCGCTACAAAATTTATCTTATCTTTGTATAAAGATGAAAGCAATTTTCTGGACGCATCAGTCCATGCAAATGTCGCATTGGCCGTGTTAATTTGTCCTGGATTATTATCAGTATCTTGCGTGTCCAAATTTATTTCTGGTAAGCCACTCTTGTCTAATGCAACATCAATTTCAGTGCCATCAACGTTGCATCGTAGAGTGTTGCACTTAAAATCGATCAGATCCAAAGATATTTTAAAGGTCAATCCATCTGCAAAAATTTATTTGAATGATAGTGAGCACAAAAATTATGCATAGCCACAAATGGAGCATGCGCTGAATAATTTCCTCTCAACAATCAGACTCAAAAGCCCATTGAAGAAGTGTTCCGAAAAGTGATATATACATGCCCTAAGATTATAATTCAGGAGTGTATCAGTTGGGATTTATACAAAAATTGAACGTATACGTTATCCATATTCATAATACATACCATCGCACACACATATAATTTGACCGTCGGTGTCAACAATCATGTTTTCGTCCTCGTCGCGTAATATCGTCGCAGTCTTATTGTCGGTCATCGTGATTCTGGGTTATGGACAAAGAGATTTTAGGAATTAACTCTTCAACATTGAGAAATTATACTCACCCAAGCTTTTAAATAATGAGATCATAACCTAGCTTTTGCGCAAATCTTAACCTTACTTTTTGAGTTTAATTATTACCGGTTTTTGTAATTTCAACAAATACAATTTGATGTCTATTATTAATGGTACACTTACTGACTTTTTCCAGCCGTAGTGCTTATTCTTCTCCTTTTCTTTTCCTATACGATTGGTTTGCCAAATCTACACCAAATTCTCGTCTTCTTTTACTGAGATAGCCACATCTATACTAGTCTACACTTCTTACACTTGCTCCAGACCAGGTGTAGAAAGTGTAGAGAAAACTGCACGAAGTGTAGCTACACTTCCTAGCGCGAACAGCGCGATCTGTCGTCACTTCCGCTAACGCGAACGCTTTAGTGTACACTTTGCGCAAAAGTGTAGAAAGTGTAGCTAAGACGAACAAACCTATTCTTCTTCCGTGTGCCGGAAGATCCACACGTTGTAACTTGAAATTTTTTATTAAAATTCAAGAATGAGTACTCGAAGCTCATAAAGTAGGTCGGCGGACGAAGAGTATGTTCTCGAACAAAGACTTAAGAAATTCGAGAAATTGATCGAGAAAAAGTTTAAGAAAAAGCGCAAGAGTAAGTATCCTGTTTTTAAGGTTAGCTTTTCACGTGGCGTTTTTATGGGTTATACCCATCCACGCTGTCGATGGATTTTGAGGAAGATTTCAACACGAGCCCCTCGTGTGGGCTCTAACCCATACGAGACAGAGTTATTACTCGGGCAATAATTCCAAAAAACGTTAAATCAGGTCTAATCTATTTAACGCGTACGTTTGACGTACCCGGACACGAATTTTCTTGGCGATCGGATGCATTCTGTATCATTTTCATCAGGACGTTGCCACGCGTCGAGCTCGTCAGAGGAAGGACCAAGGGAGCGTGGGAGAGATGAGCGGAAACGTTCGAGATATTCGTCATCGGAAAACGCCGAGAGGTATGACTCTATAGATCTCGGCTTGGACGTAGATGTGCCAGAGTCTGTGGGTCCGCATAGATGACGCATATTGCGTCTCAGAAAACAACCCGAGCTCAGGCCAACAATATCGTCGAGCCTCGTCAGGTTTTACCTGTCGCAAATCCAAACGCTGCTCCTGCTGCGTCGGAATCGTCAACGGAAGCAGCAGGAGTGAATCACCTATCATTTTTTTTTTTTTGTTCCAATAAGTATAGTGGGCTTTTCAGTGATTTACATAAGAAACATTTTCGTCTTTGATTCATTGAAATCAGTCGATTGCTTATAGGTGAAACTGCCAAATCGACCCTTGACATGCCTTACTTTGGGTGGTGGTTTCACCCCTTTAAACTGTTTTTCCGCCGATGAAAAAGAATACGTGTCTCTTAGTTTTCAATGGTCTACAACATACATGAGTTGCAACAAAATCGGAGGGGGACACCAAAGTGATGTTCCTCGCAAGAATGTAAGTCACGCTGGCGTCCGTGAGCAGTCGGAAGGCCGTAGTCTGCAAGACGCATCACTTACAGGCCCCCCTTCACTCACACGAAGTAGTTGACCAACCACGTATGCGTGTGAGTGAACTCATCGGTCCTTAACAATTGTTCTTCTTTATATCCGGATAACACACGGGATATACACTTTTTTTTCTTTAATCCGGTTGACACTTCGAAACTATTCCCTGTCAAACAGCCTGTTCAATCCGAAACTCGGGAGGGAGTGCAATGACGATCGCTGGCCAGTCTGTTCCTCGGCCGAATTCGGATCAGCACGAGAACATTCGGCAATTTCTGCAATAATGTTTTACAATTTCCCTCAAGTTTGAGTTACAGAAGGTACAAGTGCTCCTCATTTCAATGCACGTTCTTATCGGGAATAGTAAAGTTTCATACATGTATTGCAACTTATGTTGTTGTAAATAGCAAGTTCCAAAATCATTTTAGCAAAACTTCCAATGAATCACTATCATTATTCACAATTTTTCATTCTCCAATAGCAGAATAGTAATGTTTCCAATGATAATATAGTAATTCTTACTTCTCAAGATAATAATAATACATATAGGAATAGTATAATCTCCTATTATTATGGGAACCTTTATGATTGTACCTCGATTGTCCCTAAAATCCTATATTTTATTGTACTTTTGGGTATGCGAGAAAGCAAATAATGTTACAAAATTTCTTTCAGTGCACGCCGTCCAAGAGATGCAATATATGGGATTTTGGTTTGATTCGAGAAAAATGCGACTAGAACTCCCGGAAGATAAGAAAATCAAGATAAAAGGCGTGATTCAAAAATTTTGTCACACGAAAAGCTGTAAAATTCGCTGTCTTGCGCGGTCTTTGGGTTCCTTAGTGGCGAGTTGTCCGGCGATCCCTTATGGATTCGCTCATACCAAAACGTTCGAGAGAGCGCGTTACTTGGCCCTTTTAGAGTCGGGGGACTGTGTCGATCAGAGGCGGACTGGCACGTGTGATCCAGCCCGGGCATTATGCCTGTACCGGCCCTCGTACGACATTTTTTAGTACGAATAATTACGTTGTTATATTTTTTTTTATAACTGGGGCCATTTCGGCAACCATATCTATAACGGTACTATTACTTAAATTTACGAGTATGCTTTTTTCTATAGACATTAACATGAACGCTTCCAAATGATCCTGACTGAGGGTGCTTCTGAGTCGGGTTTGTATTATTTTTAATTTTGAAAAACTTCTTTCACAAACCACTTGAGTGGCCGATAATGTCAGGACTAATTTGTATGCGGCAAAAAGATTCGCGTATGCATTACTGTACAAATTATATCTCTTCAGAACGAGAAAGCAGCAGTGTAAACAATTCATGCATTTTTGATTTTTTACTTTCTCACATTGTTCAGATGTAACTACGGTCTCAATCTCCTCATCGGTAGAATATTCGGTCGTAGACTCATCGTACTCTTGAGATATAGGTGATTTTAGACCCTCCCATTTTGAAACAAAATCGTCCAATTTTTTTCGAAGTGCAGCATCAGGATCAGGAAAAAAGCGTAATAATAGTTGACTTAGCCGCGCCATCGATGTTTTAGGGCATCCTTCAGTAACATTGAAATTTTGTGGATCTAAAGACGCCATATCAGCGTAAAATTCACTATGCTTCGAAAATCGAGTATTAATGCTTTCTATGGCAGTATCAAGAGTACCATTGTAAACCCGTATGCGATAATCTTCGTAACGGTCTTCAAAAATAACTAGATGTTCTTGAGTTTCACCTAGCTGCAATTTTGGTTTTCTCATCCTTTTCATTGGCAAATCTTTTTCTACAAAAATATCTTCATCTGATTCCTCCAGAGTTTTGTTCGCAAATTCTACAAAGTTTCTTGCAGCATTGAGTACCGTGTTGAAATCCCGGGAAATCTTTTTCAGTGAAGACAACGTAGCTCGGACCATTCGAAAGGCTTGTAATATACAGTCCGACCTCTCTATAGTTCGGGTGAAGGATATAAGGGGAAGAGTTTTTCTACGAATTGGCGTTCCCCCACCATGTACCCCCGTTCACGCCGGCGAGATTTTTGCACCGACCTCTCAATAGTTCGAACCGCTTGCATAGGTCAGATGTTCCTTTGTTGTTATTGTAAACGAGCGCATGTATTTTGTTTTTCTTTCTCTCTATTGTCAATTAGTAGTTTATTGAGTGTGGTGTATCATGCAGAATTGAGATGTCGGCTCTAAGTAAAAAAAGGAAGTGTAAGGAAAGTGATATACAAACGTCAAAAATTGATAAAAGTAAACACAGTAGCAGTCTAGTGAAAGAGCGACTTGATGAAAAAGATGCGAAGAAACGAATGAGATACACTTCCAAAGAAAAAATTGATATTCTTGATGAAGCAAAACTGTCACCAGTAAATGTTATCTGTGAAAAATGTAAAATCAGTGATCGTGCACTGCAAAATTGGAAAAAAGAGAGGTTAGAAAAAGAGGAAGCAGCTACGAATGGGAAGATGAAAGATTCGAAGAAAAAAACCGATTCTTCCGAATTTGACAGTCTATTATTCAATTGTTTTTCTGAAGCTGTGAACAGAGGAGTTCCCATTTCTGGTCCTATTTTAAAACAGCAGGCGTTGATAGTAAATCGTCAGATCGGTGGACCTGCAAATTTCAAGGCTAGTAACGGATGGCTTGAAAAATGGAAATCTCGTATGAATCTGAAAAATGTAAAAGTCACAGGTGTGTATTCATCGGCATTCGCAGATGTACATTTCGATAGTCAGTTTAAATTTTTTCAATGTAATCGGGTCTCACTAGTGCATATGATAATTTTGATTGAAGAGAAACATGACCTCAGAAGTTCGCGCTTGACAGTGAGACCCGGTACATCCCCGAAACTTGCGAAAATTCAAATCGTTTGTCGAGATTTAATGTCCGTCCAGTGTACTATACGTTTTTATTTCATGTTTCTCTTTATTTTTCTGTATGTTTCATTGAATTCAATTTCCTTCTTGATTTAACATCTATACTCTTCGAAAAAACTCGTAACAAAGATAAATATCGAATTTCTTCGATAGATAAATATCTTTATTACTGTAAAAAAATCATATGCTATCTGAACATAACGTGATTACTGTTTGCACATAACTATTTTTCCATTTTTCTTCAGGTGAAAAATTATCTGCGAATCAGCAGGATGCAAACAAATTCAAGAGTGACTTCGCAATCACAGTATCTCACAGAAATTTATCTAGAAAACAAATTTTCAACATGGACGAGACTGGGCTACAATTTAAATTAACCCGAACTAGAACATTTGTACCACAAGAAGTAACACAAGCCAGTGGCCCTAAAAAGCAATTGGAACGAGTTACGGTTGCTGTTTGTTGCAATGCAGATGGATCGTGCGTTCTTCCTTTGATTGTCATCGGAAAATCAAAGAATCCTCATTGTTTTAAAAATTTGAACAAAACAGATCTGCCAGTTTGGTATTGCAATCAAAAGAATGCATAGATGGATCTAACTATTTTCGAAGAATGGTTCACCAAACAGTTTGTTCCTAAAGTGGAAAACTTTCTATCTGCTGAAGGCTTACCATTAACAGCGATTCTCCTGGTCGATAATTGCAAAGCACACAAATATTTGAAGATCAGAGAGATAGAAATTGTTTTCTTCCCACCAAATGTAACATCGTTAATCCAACCAATGGATCAAGGGATTCTCGAAACCCTCAAAATTTACTATCAGAATTGTTTAGTTGATTCAATTATTAAATCTGTTAATGATCAATTTATTCTGCTGGATTATCTCAAAACAGTAAATTTATACAAAGTTATAATTTGGATATCAGAATCTTGGGAAAAACTGCCCCCTGCAACAATTTACAAATGTTGGAAGAATTTATGGCCTGTAGAAACGAGAAGTTGCAACGCAAACCGAACAATCCGCATATACACTAGTCAATTTGGACGGAGCAGTAGGTGCAGAAGCATACACTCACCCTGACATTGGAGTCACTTCTGGTGTAGATCAGTTGCTCACTTTAACAAAGAGCGTTGAAGGTTATGAATTAGTCAATTCATCAACTTTACTAAACTGGCTAAAGAAAGACAATTGCAGAGGTAATTACTCTAACATTATAGTTTTCATCCATGGTAAAATATTTCAATGTTATCAACTATAATATTTTAGATTTACAGGACGAAAGTATGCTGAATCTACAATCACCAGTGTGTCAAAAGGTTGATCCTTATGGAAATTCTATTCCAGAAACTTTTGAAGCTAAATTTGATGAAAGCAACAGCCAAAGTGAATCCAATAATCCTAACTTTGTTACAGAATCTTTCAATATTATTTACCAAGATCTGTAGTATTAAAAAAGGGAATTTTATATTCAGAAATTCATATAAATGTATGTTATACATTGTGACGTTGCAGATTTTCTGCCGTCACAGTAGCCCTTCCGGCGAATCCTTTTAGCTATCTATACCGCGAGAGAGAGGTAGAGCACGTCTCAACCTCGGGATAATAGCGACACACCTAGTTAAGGGATATTAGAATTAGACTAATTTGATGTGTTTTTTTTGTTAATGTACGGCGAGAGAGAGAGAGAGAGAGAGAGAGAGAGAGAGAGAGAGAGAGAGAGAGAGAGAGAGAGAGAGAGAGAGAGAGAGAGAGAGGACGATTTAGATCAAGACTTCCGCTTCGAGAACTTCTGCTCCGAGAACTTCCGCTGCTGAGATGACTACGACTATCGCCACTCAGGCCTCCACGGTACGCAGCCCGGGACCTGTACCTTAGAAAGTACCGAGGGTAGTACCACATCATCTGGAGGGAAGGTTGTTGACCTTGGACGAAAATGCCGCTGAGAGTGAACAGGGCCTGCATACGGCTCCCTGTCAGCTGATGTCGCTTACCGCCGAGCATCTGGCCTGCAACGACGGCGTACAGGGTTGTACGCTACGACGCCGCAACCTCCCGTCAACGCACCAGCTTCCATCTACCGCTCCTGTTATTATTACCGACGCCACGTTTGGTCCAGGAAAGACTCGTGGCGTAACGTTATCGCCGAAGGATGAGCCACGTGAGAGTGGGCGAGAATTGCGTCCCGCGTGCTCCTGGCAGATCAACAGAGGCGCAGATCCGGTCCAGGGGCATCTAGATCCTGTCAGGAGGCTGCAGCGAGGTCGACTTCGGGTGAGTCTGCCGCTGTAGAGCCTATTCCGAAGAGATTAGTAACGCAAGGACGGTACCGCTACGTAAGAGCCAAGGTCACACCTTCCTCCACGTCATCTCGCAACCCCAGCTTCGAGGAACAGCTGAGAAGCGCGGAGCCCTACGCCTGATGGCCGGCAACAAGATGACGCTTCGTAGACAACGGCTGACGAGCAATTGCTACGAAGTCGTCGGTTAAGGGAGCCAATCAAGTAATGAGATGTACCTCATAGGTTCCCCACCCCCTAGGCGTAAGGAGCAGCGAGGAGACCAACGAAATCCTGCACGAACTCGTCACTTCTACGGTCAATTGTCATCAGGGCCAGACGTATCAAAGCCTCTCTCTCGTGGCACTGAATCGCCAATCGTTAAGTTTTCGCTACCTTGTTCTATTTTTGTTAAGTTTATTGTTATCGTACTATCGCTGAGTTAAAGTTAACAGTTACAGTTAAGTGATTGTGTGGCGAATCTACATCGTCAAGGTAAGGTTTCTATGCTCTATTTGTTGTAAAGCCACGAGGTCTCGCTGAATTTTCCACTTTATCGTATCGTTGTCTAGCGTGTAGCCTACGGGCCACGTGATTAGTCCATTTTCTCTTTGAGGAAATTCAGCAAAAGGACTTCGTGACTGACTGTAGCTATTTTCTCTGCCTACCTTAGTAGATCTATCTTTTCTGAATACTTCCGATGCTTATTGTTTGATATCTGGCGGCTTACTTACTTTACCGCTTGATTAATCTATTTTCTCTATCTATTTTCTCTATCTATTTGCTCTATCTATTTTCTGTATCTAGTCTTTTGATCTATTTTTGTAGTTTGTATTATATTATTGTGCATGGTGTGTCGCTAATTAATTTCCAACTTCCCGAGGGATGGCTGAACGTAGATGTCATAGGCTAAGTTAGTTAATAAGTAATTTCTTTATCCGAATCCCGCAGCATATCTGCGAATCTGCCGTTTATCGTTGATACCTGATTTTCCGTACATTGCGAACCCCTTCGTTATAATTTCAGTTAGTCTATTTGAATTTAATCCGTTATCTAAGAAAATCAGTTAGAGTCATTTGTTAAGTATTATCGCCAAAATCGTAGTTAATATCGCTAGCGTGCCGCTGTGTTAGAGAATTTGCCAGAGTACCGTATCGCTCGGTGGTACGTAGTCTAAAACGTAGTATAATAGCTTGTTTTGTATCGCTTCTAAGGCGCTCGCTAGCCGACCGGCGTGTTATCGTTTTTTTTATATCGCTGCGTCGAAAATAAGGCGTAGTTAAATCATATTCTTTTCTTTGTAATTTTGTATTTATCCCATATCAAATCATATCACATATCGTCTCTATTATAGTAATTCTAGTGTCTTTTTCCGACCATATTCTTTTGTTATATTGAATTTCATTGTTAACGCTGCAAATTGTAAATATACGGAATTATTAATTCCCTTGAAGGATTTATCTGGTGTATCGAACTTTATTTCTTTAACTAATTAAGGCGAACCTACCCACTCTATCATTATCGCTGCACATCTGAGCTAATCGTGAGCTTTAAGGCCGTCGTTCCGAAAACTTTTCTGTGTCTTTTAGTCCGAATTATCGTAGCTACCTGTGACTGACGCAGTAGCGTCTGGCGCCCAACAAACAATACCGCTAGGACAGTTATTTTGTAAATTCGTTATTTTATTTGAGGAACGCCGTAGGGTGCGGCGGTGAATCTCTGACACCGTCGTTACAACATATTAGTATTTTTATATATATATGTAAATATATCGAAAGATGTGTATACTTGTTATAACTCTTATAATACTTTGTAAGAATGTGTTCGGACTAATAAAATTATAATAGAAAGAAATTCGTGAATTTAAACATATTTACTTTAATATTAATAAATTCAAAATGTTGAATTATGCTTTGAAACGTACGTCAAAAGAAATTTCGGCTGACCGAACTATTGAGAGGTAAGTATACGAAATTCGAGCTCCCTCTTATCTTGCGTGGAGTGGGGGAACGAGTTCACTCATTAAACTGGGGAACCCGAACTATTGAGAGGTGCACTATTGGGAGGTCGGACTGTATCAAGTCCTTTTGTCTGCAAGTATTTGGACAATGGAGAAATATATTTGAAAACACGCATGAATAAAAACGCCGTCAAAATAGTTTCGAATTTCGAGAAATTCTGGAGTAAAGTTCTCGCAGTTTGTTTGACTTGACCGTTAAAGCCATCAGCCGTTTCCAAATAATGTAACGTTAAAAGTAAATCTACATAAAAAGCACCATCAAAATCATCGAAACCCCCAAATATTTTTTTTAACGCATCGCCTTTGGCAGACCATCTTGTTTCACCAATGACGTTGAGTGTCTTGTGCCTTTCATGCTGTGTCTGGTCATTCCAAACATCCATACGCTTATACGACCCGCGAATAAAGACAGCACACGAATTCAAAAGTTGAAAAAGAGAATTCGCTGCAATTATATATTGTGTAGCATCACTAACGACCAAATTCAAAACGTGTGCATAGCACCATACATGCACTCGATCAGGAGCGACGGTGTTAAGCCAAAAAGTAAAACCATTATATTGACCAGACATATTAGCAGCGCCATCAGTAGAATTTCCAACACAATTAGACGGATTGATGCCATTATTGACAAGGCAATTTTTGATCAGTTCGAACATTCCATGTCCAGTTGAAGAGGTGCAATTGACTACACCCAATAATCTTTCTTGAACTGTATCGTTGACGAATCTAAAGATTATAGAGCACCGATCTTTAACTGTGATGTCCTGCGTGGTATTTATTTTGTGGGAGTGGAGTGTTTAAAGGTACTGACACGTATATGAGGTTATTTGCATGAGTTGCTTTTGATTATTTAGGAAGTTACACAGACTCTCTCAGACCCGTCCGCTCACGTTTCCTTTTGTTTCTCTACTCGCTGCGTCATTCTATTGCGCATGACGCCACACGTTTTCAGGCCCCTTAGCGCTACCTTCCGGGACTTATCTTATTTTGAAATTCCTGCTACAATTTGTATCGAGAACATACCTGCTTCATTGATTTCACTTGCAATGTTAGTTTGGATTAACCGATGTATTGCTGTGATGATATAATTAACTGTGGTCTTGGACAGCATTATCAATAAATTACCCCTTCCCATCTTACCCTGATTATTTTGATGTCGACGCTTACTATTTTCTATAACTTTCGTCATATGCTCCCTTAATTCTGGATCAAACTTCGAGAGAAGCAACACGAATTCCAAGAAGTTCCCATGATCTACATCTTCATTATCCAACAAATATCCGGCTTCATTACTTTGACCCCGATATGCAAGGCCGCGCTTACCAATAACTTTTATCACTTCTACAATACGCACAAGAATCTCACGATTTTTACGTGCTTTTTGTGAGGCTGAGTTACTTGGTTGATGAAAAGTAAGCTATGCACATCTTTTTTTCGTGACTGCATGACGTGTGAATCCACACACTTAGCATGCGATGTACTTTTCGCATGCTCCTCAATACGTTGAAACACGTGTCGCCAATCATTCATGCCACTATTAACAAAGGCACTTGTATTGCCGGGATCAGAATAACCTAAGCAAATGCTGCAAAAGAGGCTACGTTTTTCAAATGAAAATGTCAACCATAAGCGAGAACTTTCATCCCTTCTCTTAAATACATCAGATTTGAAAAGTAATTCATGACCAGATGGCTGGCAGGGATGCCGAGAGAAAAAATCATTCAGATCATTCGGATTCGGTTTCAGAAAATAACTACTTGGAAGTGTTAGAGCTATGGAAGATGTGGCTATTGGTGTTTCTTCCGTAATGGTTTTGTCCACTTTTACATTATCCGGGGTGTTGTTCTCATCGGGATGGGGTGGACACTTGGAATTACTATTTTTGAGAGGAAAACCATCGCAAGTACTCGAGGTAGCCTTAAAAAATTTTTCGCTGAGGCTGGAAATTGGTGTAGAACGTTCGGGAGGAGATGATTTTACATTTAGAAACATATCTGTGATTTTTTTACACTTCGTGCCTTCGTCTACTAGTTTTTGCATTTTTATTTCTCTCTCTTTTTGGGCTCCCCCCTTCCGTTTACGCTTATCTTCGCTCATATTTATAATTTCAAAGCTTTGCTGTCTAACTGAAACTATAACTAGCTAAATAGGAATTTTCAACTATTTTATTTTTTATTAGAGAATTTATTTTAGAATTTTATTATTTATATATTTGACTAATTATTGTGCTTTAATCTGGTAACGGAAATGAGATATATGTATTGCTAGCAGCTGAAAGACCTGATATCATTCGAAGTAAAGATCGAAACAGTCGCAATAAACAAGTTAGCATACGCTGCTCGTGGTGCATTCAGGCAGAGACAGTCAAGAAGTCTAGAGACCGAGAGAACGAATTCGCATGGCGGGGATAGGCCCTGTATATGACTGACGGCAGGCGTCACTGCTAAATAACACGTACCAGCGCAATGCAGCACTGCGCAGTCAAATATTTCGAGTCTTCGCTAACTGCCATATACAGGTCCACCTCAAGCTACAGGTTTGAATAGGAGTCGGTCTCTTAGCACTGAGCAGCACCATAATTAGGCGGTTGCGCCCGGGAATGATCAGTTTATTCTAGTGATCACAAAAATTGCAAATCAATAACAAATTGATTCGCTTAAATGGAAAAAACAAAAAAAAATCCATCGGCTCACCAGCCCACAGTGGAGCGGCCCACCAGGCATTTGCTCGGTTGCCCCCGGGCCCAGTCCGCCTCTGGTTTCGATGCGATTATGACACGAGGCCGCGAGCTACAGGCTGATTTTAATTGGTGGCTGAGAGCCATTAATAACCCGAGTAATTTAATGAAACCTCTAAAATTCTCTATAGAAATCTTTAGTGACGCATCACTATCTGGCTGGGGAGCAGTATGCGGAGAAAAGAAATCACATGAGTTTTGGAGTAGAGAAGAGAGTCAGAGTCATATCAACATTTTAGAATTGAAAGCGGCTTTTTTCGGGTTAAAATGTTTCGCCGATAAACTGAAAAACAGCGATATTCTGTTGAGATTAGATAATACCACAGCGATCGCGTACATTAACCGAATGGGCGGTACGCGCTCCAAAACTGTGAGTAGCGCAACGAGACTAATATGGGATTGGCGTGAGGTGCGAAATAATAGAATCGAGGCTTCGTTCGTTGGCACAAAAGAAAATGCAGACGCTGACTTTGAATCGAGGAGACTTTATAAATAAACGGAATATTCTCTGGCAGATTGGGCTTTTCACGATATCTTGAGATCGTTAGGAAATCCTTAAATAGATTTATTTGCTTCGCGCATTAACACAAAGTGTGTGCGTTTCATTTCGTAGTTTCGCGATCCAGACAGCTCAGCGGTAGATGCTTTTACAATTCAATGGGGGTTTTTTCCTCTGGCTCACGCGTTTCCCCCATTTTCGGTCATTTTGAGAGCCTTGCAAACAATTAGAAAAGAAAGGGCCAGGGTAATCATGGTAGTTCTTCAGTGGCCTACGCAGCCCTGGTACCCTCTTTTCCGATCATTATTAGACAATGAATCTATTGTTTTCTCGCACAACAAAAAATTATTGTTGTCTCCTAGCAACCAACCACATCCACTCTGGAAGGACCTCACCCTGGAGGTGGGGTTGTTATCAGGAGGGCGTTCCAGCTGAGTCAGGTGCCGGAAATCGCACTGGATTTGATGACAGCTTCTCTCCGCACTGGGTCGATAAAACAGTACGATTGCGCGTTACGAAAATGGTGGTATTTTTGCAAGGAACACAACGCTAATTTCTACAAGCTGTCCATAGAGAGTATTCTTTCTGTCCTCGCTACGGAGTTTCAGCGAGGCGCATCGCACGGATCCTTGAACTCTCTAAGATCAGCAATCTCGCTAATCGCAGGGCCCTTTGTAGGTCAGGATTCGAGGATCAAGCGTTTTTTCAAGGGGGTTGTTGAACGTCGGCCGTCGAGGCCCAAGTATGACTTCACATGGGACCCGAAGACAGTATTGGACTATTTGGAGAGGCTTGGTGAAAATGACGCATTATCCATAGAAATGTTAGCAGGGAAGCTTGTGACTCTTCTTGTTCTTGTGATAGGCCAACGAATGCAGACGCTGTCACTTATTAAGCTCAGCAATATAATCGAGAGAGGTAATACTATCCAAATCAAGATTTCCGATACTATAAAGACGTCAGGCCGCGGTCGGGCTCAACCCCTTCTGACCTTTTCAAGATACGAAGTTCGGAAAAATATCTGCGTAGTTACGTCTCTCGAATCGTACAAAGAGCGAACTGATTCGATACGGGGAGGCGAAGATTCGCTTTTCCTCGCTCTGAAAAAAACCATTTAAGGGGGTGTCCACTCAGACGCTTTCCCGATGGATCAAAAAAGTTCTATCAAACAGCAGAATTGATACTAGCATTTTTTCGGCATATAGTACACGCCACGCATCCTCGTCAGCCGCGAAGCGAAAGGGTTTAGACTTAGACGTTATGAGAAAGTCGGCTGGATGGTCGAAGGAATCTCAAACGTTTGTGCGCCTTTATGACCTCCCCATATCCATAGACAGTTCAGAATACGCGAATGCGATCTTAGAATTTAAAAAAAATGAAATCTTAACATTATGTACTATCCTCGTTTTAGACATTGTCTTCAAGTCACAACTATTTGAATTAAAATAGATTTTAACTTCTTATATTTGCCGTATATTGTACTTCAAACATCTACAGTTTGGATCTATCGGAAGAGGCGCGAAATACAATTATACGACTGAACGAACTTCACTTAAGGTAAGTTCGTTTAATCGTATAAGTTTATGCATGTCGGACAATGACACCGAGTAGAATGCAACAGCTAAGAGACAACTTACGAAGTCACCTAAATCGAGAAGAAAAGAAGAGTTTGTTGCGAAAGATTTCACTATGTATTTCATTTGAAACAAGACCATTCAGGTCACACGAATACAGCTACTCACAAGATTACAACGAATCCAGTTATCGCACCGATAAATGTGAGACCCTATAGACATCCAGAAAAACACAAGCAGGAGATGAACGAGCAGGTGGATAAAATGCTTGCCGACGGGATAGTCAGACGAAGGAAGAGCCAAAGGAACGCGCCGCTGCTAGTGGTACCAAAGAAAGCGGACGCATTCGGAAAAACGAAGATGAAAGTCGTAGTAGACTTCCGTAAGGTGAATGACGTGACTGTAGGAGACTCCTTTTCACTGCCCAATATCACCGAAATATTAGACCAGTTCGGTGAAGCGAAGTATTTCTCTACATTATATTTAGCATAAGGATTTCACCAAATTCCGATGGAAGAGGAGAATAAGTGCAGAATCGCATTTTCCACCCCACGCGGTCACTACGAATACAATCGCATGCCCTTCGGGTTAGAGAATGCACCCGTTACGTTTCAACAGTTAATGAATACTGTACATTCAGGAATACGAGGTCTTGAACGTTATATCTTTCTGGACGATATTGTCATACATGCTCTTAGTTTGCAGGAACATAACAAACAATTGGAAGAGGTACTTGAACGCCTAAGACAGAATTCATTGGAGCTACAGCCAGACAAGTGTGAATTTCTGAGGAAAGAGGTCAACTTCTTAGAACATGTCATCACTAGGGACGGGATAAAAGCGGATCCAGAAAAGATACGAGCAGTAGAAGAATTTCCAATTCGGAAGACTGTAAAAGATATTCAAGGATTTCTGGGTTTGGCTGGATACTACAGACGATTCATACGAAATTTCGCGAGTTTAGCAAAACCGTGAACACATCTGCTGAAGAAGGAAGTAAGGTTCGAATGGACATCGTGGGAACAGGAGGTGATTATGACCAATTCAAGGCCACGCAAATTTTGAACAAATGCGAATCTGGTTGAGAATAAATGAGAACCACTTGATTCGGCGGTAGCGCATCTAGCGGCTTCGGAGGGAATCTCGGCTCGATATAGATTTCGACTCGCTGTTTTATCGACATTGATTTTGAAGGGCTATTTATCGATGAATTAATCTGTGATTTTCGTCAAGTGCCAAAAATTGTACTAAATAAACTTTGCGCAACGCTGTGGAATTAAGAAAAATACGGCAATATCACGGTAAGTTCGTTAATTTATCAATCCACCTCAATAAGTGTATTGATGATAAAAGAGAGGTTCTCTGAGGATCGTTGGAAAGTTTCAGGTGAGCCATGCAGAGTTGAGAACACCTAGGATAGCAGTACTTGGATACGGAGAGGCTGCTGATGCCTAGTATAGGAGGTAAATCATCGAATGGACATTATATACGAATTGACAATTTTATTTCCTTTTAATCGCCATAATAAATAACAATGAATATCCATACATGGAAATGAAATGTTATTCGTTTTTAAAGATATCTAGTTTTTTAATAAATGAATTTGATTCAGATATTATTTATAAAAATATTTACCTATTGAAAAATAATATATATTGTTTATAATATCAATATTTTGAGGGATAAGCTTTGAAATATGATTTTGAAATTATAGAATTTAAATTCAAATTAATGTAGACTTAGAAATAGTTAATTTATTGTGATAACATATTGTATAGGCTTATAAGCTAATCCAGAACGTCCGATCATCTCGACGACAGCGAATCGTCCCGGAACGTTGATCCACACCTGTAACATTATGTTATAATATTTCATGATTATTCGTGAATATGCCCCGTTCGTGCGGCATTGCAACGTATCCTTTCTACATACTTCTAGAAAGTGGCCCTCTCTGCATGCATACTCCAGCGTTGTCATCGACCTGTTGCGATGATTGATGGACCTCCTCGAAACTCTTCGATCACCTACCGGTTGGTGCAACCGTCGTCCAGCGTTGCGCTGAGGTTTCAAACAAGCCGTATACCGCAAGGTATGAGACTCGTTCCAACTGTGTATCATCAAAAAAACATTAAATTGTTGATGATTTGGTCCAGGTGATAACTGATTATAGAATATTTACATTCTCTTCACTGAATATTGACAGGCGATATTTTCATAATATCAGAATTTCTCAAATTGAACATTAACAGCCGATGTAAATTTTTTTTCAGAAAACCTTGACGCGACATTGAATTATATTAAATTTTTAGACACAATATTAGATTCTATGAAAACGTATCAATGAATGAAATATAATATATCGAATGGAATCAATTTTCAAACATGAAATCACGCCGATCATCAGATGTGACAGTCGACGCCCCTGCTAAAACAAAGAAACAAAAAACAGATCATTTAAATGAGAATTGAATAAAGCAATTTATAAAAAGTAGGTCATCGATCAAAAAAAAAAAAAAACTGCATGAATTTTAAACAAATCTGAAAGTATAAGTATTATTATTTAAAAAATGAGCATTAATTGAAAAAAAAACGGTTAATGGGGATTAAGAGCGGGCATTGTTATTCTTTTGAGAAACAAAACATTGGCAGAAATCTGAATTGAAAACTAAACCACAGTGATCGCCTTACTGCGACTAGTGTAATGAATGCCGAGAACGACGGTACTCCGGAATCGCCGATTGCCTTCAGTGAGTGCGGATTATCCTGACCGACCATTGATATCGTTGCGTCCAACAGGACAGTGCGAAAGGGAAGGGGCATCTAACCGACGGCCTGTGCATTCAGGGAACACCTCTACAAGCAAAGCCGTACCATATTGATGATTTATGTAACCGATGCACTGTCCTCCGCTCACAGTATCAGAAGGTCACAGCGTGGCCGGCGTTCAGTAGCCGGTCACACCACCTTGTGCATCTAATATTGCTCGCATTCGGCGTGGCATCGATTTAGATAAACCGTCGGTATAATTTGGCCTTGCTCGGAGGTCTTCCCATCTTGCAGAAACCCTACGCCAGAGTCCTTCTTCCCTTTCCCTGGGTACTGGCCGCATCCGCCAGACCATTGTTGCCCAAAAATTTTCAATAACGTTAAGGTCTGGCGATGCGGGTGGCCAGTCGAATCGCTGGATCTCTGGATGGCGGGCGTACCATTGCCGAACGATTCTTGCCCGGTGCACCGCACTGTTATCCTCAACAATCCGGATGATCGGCATTACCTCCGCAGGGTGAACCGCCCTCACTGACGGTATCATCACTTCCTCGAGAATACGAATGTGTTCCTCGGCATTCATTCGGCGATTAATTCTACAAATCTCCCCTGGACCAGCTGCGCTGATCCAGCCCCGAGCTGCCGTAGTAACACGACCACTGCGACGATTTGGTACGATATTACGAGGATTGTAACGCTCCCCTGCTCTCCTCCAAACCAATAGCCGACCGTCCTTATCCGATGGGAATACCTTCTCATCGGTGAAGATGACGCTGCTCCATTCCTGCTCGGTCATGTGCAGGCACTCCTGGGCGAAGGTGACCCGCTTGGCCTTGTGCTGTTCCGTCCTCTTCGTCTTCTTCGCAGCACGTCGGGAGCGGACACCAGCTTGCCTGAGCCGGCGTCTGACGATCCATGGCGATGCTGCAGGTATACCCAGGGCACGCCCGACAGATGTTCCGGGATCAAAGTTAGCTCTCAACGCTTCGGCGACGATCAACTGGTCCTCTGCAGGAGTCGTCTTCGGGCGTGCGCCATTTCTCCCCCGTCCATTCATCAGAGCTTCCATCCCTCCGGCGTCAAATTTCCGGATACACCGCTGCACCGATGACATGCTGCATCCCGAGTGCTCTGAAAACACGAAAAAACTATATTAGTTGCTCCGAGACTGATATAGTGAAGATGATGAAGACGATGAAGATGATCAGTAGAAGATGAACATGAAGATGAATGAGACAAAGAACATGATTGAGATGAAGAAAATGAAGACGATGTTTGGTGCAGCAGGAGTTAGTCTGGGTTCTTCCACAACCCTCTACTACGTCTGAGCAGCTGCTCGAAATGTCGTCCTACAGCTGCGCTGCAGTATCCCAGCCGGTCATAGAACGCGTGCGTCATTTTATGAATTTTAGCGGGATCCATATTGTTAATTACATTCGTAATTCGGTCGCGCAGCTCCGCTAAATCTTCCATTACCCCTTCGGCGTACACCTTGGCGTACAACAAACCCTTCTATGGCCCTCAACGCAGGCACTATCTGCTCTCTCAGCAGCCGTAGATATTTTTCACCATCGAGGTTTCCCTCTATGAAGTATGGCCCGATGAGAGTGTCCCCGATCGTTCTGACTCACACGTTTACCTTCATCGGGTACTGGGTGCCAGACATCAATACTTCTGTTAGCGGTACCTGAGCCCACACTCTGTTGTTCTGCCTGTTGGGGGCACCGACCAACTCGATTGTGCACTCGTCTGAAAATCATACGCGGTCTATCAGTGCCGGATCTTCATTTATAACATCAATCATCCTCTCGCAGAACACCATTCTCCTCTCATCGTCGTTCCACTGGAACTCTTGGTGTTCCTGGAACTTGTAGGCGCGGTAGTGTTGTGAGCGCAGTGTCCTGTATACT
Source organism: Tenthredo amoena (assembly GCA_963966615.1). Lineage (NCBI taxonomy): Eukaryota > Metazoa > Arthropoda > Insecta > Hymenoptera > Tenthredinidae > Tenthredo > Tenthredo amoena. The sequence goes on along the minus strand of OZ016486.1, from coordinate 1,869,241 downwards.
GAGCTCATGGACACCTGTTGCTCATTTGCGACTGTCGACAACGGCTTCAGACCTTCCGCCTCGACCACGGCCAAGAAAATATTCAACTTGGTCTCTGTAATTTTTTTTTTCAATGCATGTTAGATTTTTTTTTTTCTTTTTCAATTGTAATTTTTATTTAAAAAAAAAAATTTATTCTCTTCGTTAATTCAAATTTAAATTACCTTCTGAGAGTCTTCGAGTCGGATAAATTGTCTTTGGCTTCTTCGCCGGATCCACATTCCCTGTGTTTTCGAAGCTTTTGATTATTCTGCGCACCGTTGAGGGTGAAGGAATCGGTCGATCTGGGTTCGTTGCAGCAAAATGATCCACGATGTGGCGATAGCTGGTTCCTTGAAAATGTTGCACCACCATTTCGATTCTCTTCCGAACAGTGTAAATAACTCTTGGCATCTCAATACAAACTTAACTTAAATTATGTTAAATTAAACACTCACGACACCCAGATAGACAGCCATGATCGTCACGCCGTGCATTCAACTAACGTTTTACATATTACTAACATATTGCTTGCATTGTATAATAACAACTTATGGATTAATATGATCATGTAAATTTGAAATGCGTTTTGAGCCATTGATGCTGCAAACTTATGTACGCATATATTAGTGGCATATCAAAAGCATATACTCGTCATTCAATGTATTGCAATCTCTGTATGCACTTCAGCATCATATTGAATACATTTTATATGATCATTTCGTGAACTTAGAATGTGGAAAGTTTATGTTGTCTTTAGATGCTCTCAACATGAGTTTAATTCGACTATTTTTGACTCACGACACATCGTGCCTTCAATATGACTCTGATATGAGCCTTTCATTCAACAGACATGCCATGAAACAGTATGAGTACAACTTGAAATGTTTATGTGTCGCATCGAGTGAACTCAATCGGAGAACTACGTGAATTCACAAAAATCTTACATTCCATGAGTAAAATATGACATCCATACGAATGTACGAAGTAAAAGTCACTCAATCAGATCAGTATGTTGACAATATGAGATGATTATTTGTTACATGAAATGAGCTCAATCAGAAAACTGTACGAATTCATAAAAATCCTGTATTTCATCATTACATTGTGAAGCCGACATGAGTACATAAAGAAAGATATATTCCATGTGCAGATTATGGCAACAAATATATTGAAGGTTTAGTAAAGACAGTGCTCACTTACGATATAGTGAGGGCTCCACGCATGCGCAATGGTAACATGCTGCCTATGAACCTGTCTCGCGTATGAACACGTGTCTAACCCGCAGGTGCGCAATAGTAATACCGCGAGTGTGACGCAATGATAGTTTTAGTCCGACAGCCAAAAAAAAAAGGAAAAAGAAGAAGATAGTTTTAGTCAGCGAGCTGCTCTCCTGTAATAATAGCGTGATTAAAAATTATACTATATTGCAGTTATCACAGGTGAGTGATTTTAATTAATACTGTCGTATATGTTTTCGTGTAGGAACATTAGTAGATATTCAGTGTCTTTTCAGCAGCCACCAGGTATATATATATCGTTCATGTATTGTTGAATTGATGGTGGAGATCTCGGTAGTAATTTATAAAAGATGATTCGATACTGTGGAAAGCAAAAGGCATCTCAATCTGTCGTGCCAAAAACACAACGTCGCTGGTTTCTTAGAGAACAGGCAAAGCTGAGAGATGCGGCGTCACCAAACAACCCGGTGCCTAGCACACCGGCGTTAATGCCAGATTGCGCAACTGTTACGGCCGAGAGTCTTGCTGATGGTTCATCAACAAAGCTACCAGCACACGAAATTCGAAATTCTACCAACTCGGCCGAAATCATTAATTTCATAAATACTGATGATAATGTTAACGATGATGAAAATAGCGATTTCGGCTTATATTACTTGGAAGAGTCAGATGATGATTTTGACATTACCGATGATGAAGTTAACGATGACATTCATGATTCATATGATGATAAAAAGTCAGGCAATGACTCTGTTGAAGTTGATAAATTTTCTAACGAACAAGATGCCTTCAAGAAGGAATTAGCAGAAATATTTATTCGCGCAAATATTAATCTTACGCAAGGAGATACTATTTTGGCTTTTTTACGTAAACACCCTTGTCATCAGAGCTTGCCATGCACAACAAAAACTTTATTGAAAACTCCCCGTCAACCATACCAAGCAATTAAAATGGATCCTGGTGAATATTTCCATATAGGATTTGAAATTCAATTAATCAAAAAACTCCGCACTCTTTCACTTAATACTTTTCCAATTCCTGATTATTCGCTGATTGATCTGCATACAGATGGAATGTCAATACATCGTAGCAGTCAGACGCAGTTATAGCCGATACAATTTCATGTCGTTAATATCTCGCATGACAATCCCTCAATCATTGGCGTTGACATGGGCCAAACGAAGCCTCCAAATGCAATCGATTTTTTCCAATTTTTCGTTGATGAATATAAAGCTATTAGCAAATCCGGTGGTCCATTATTTGCAGGAAAGCGTATTCCTCTATATATACGAGCATTCATCGCAGATGCTCCAGCGCGAGCTTTTATCCTAAATCATCGTAGCCATAATGCCAAGAATTCTTGTTCAAAATGCAAATTAACGGGTGAATCGATTGACAAAAGAATGACTTTTTGTCAATATTCCAATGAGCCGCGTAATGATACTGATTATATAAACCAAATTGACAAAACCCACCACCTTTCTACAAACGAATCTGCTTTAGAATCGTTAAATTTCAATATGGTAACACGTGTACCTTTTGAATATACCGAGAAGAAACCTTGGAAGTTAACACTCAGTCATAGCCAATTCGGCACACTCCAGGTTTTCGTCTGTTTATTGCAGGCTAGCCATCCACTATTATGTTCACTTACCTAATTTACTTCTTGAAAATATCAATTCGACCAGAAAAAGAAAAAAATAGCGGATGGCCAGCCTGCAATAAACAGACGAAAACCTGGAGTGTGCCGAGTTGGCTATGACTGAGTGTTAACTTTCAAGGTTTCTTCTCGGTATGTATCTCATTTGCTTAGGAGTGGAAAAAAAAATTTTATCCGCCATTGTTCACAAGAAGTACAACTTTCGCGGCCTAAGTCCGTCAGATATCGTCAAAGTCTCAGCAAGATTGGCTATTTTGCAATTGTACTGTCCTAGTGACTTCGCCCGTCGTGGGCGAGCTCTTGAAGATTATGTTCATTACAAAGCTACTGAATTTCGCTTATCACTCTTGTATCTTGGCCCAGTGATTTTTTATGGAATCCTAGACGGAGATGCATATGAACATTTTTTATCATTAAATTCAGCATGTCGGTGTATACTTGTGTCATGCCCAAACGAAGCTCAACTGAAATATGGAGAAGTTGCTTTTAAAGTTTATGTAAAAGCTTGTGAAGAAATTTATGGAAAATGTTTTATGTCATACAATGTCCATGGACTATTACATGTCGTTGATGACGTGAGATTGCTCGGCAATGCGAACAATTATTCGGCATTCCCGTACGAAGATAACATGACATTCTTTCGTAAATTTCTTCAAAAGCCTCATCAACTTCTTCAACAGTTATCTCGCCGTTTAGCAGAACAAAGTAACTATTTGCAGAAGAAATACGCAAAATCAAAAATCGTACCGATTCGTAAGCACAGTGAAGGACCGATCGTACCTGAATTCCAATTTCTTGACCTTTCGCAATATAAAGGCCTAAAATTCGAGCATTTTCGTTTGATGAGTTGCAATATCCGTGACAATTGCGTTTTATTGAAAAATGGAACAGTGTGCGAAGTCATTAACATTGTTGAAATTCCAAACAACGATTTTAAACTCATTGTCAGATTTTTTTCATCTATTCTCATCTCATCATTTGTAGGCATCTACGTTTGTTGGAATTTATCGGCTGAGATAGTTGCCATTGATTTAAATAATTTAGCAGCAAAATGTTTTAAAATGCCCTATTGGAAAGATAACGAACAGGTCGAGGGGACATTCGTTGTCGCTGCATTATTGTCAAATATATAATTGTTCAAAATATAAACTTGCTGAGCTAAATATTCACTTGTGTATTTAGCAATACATGAATTGAGTCATAAACTGGAACATTATGAGTTGAATATGATTCTCATGAATCGAATGGTTCGTTTCTTTTGTCATTTCAGATCTATTATACTCACATCGAGCTGAGAAATGAATAAGTGAGTAAAAGCTTCATGTAGTATACCGTGAGAATCAAGTGAAACCGAATGGTCCATCCGCCCAGGCGGCGAATATTTGGTATTTTCATGGGGATAGCCACTCGTTGCACTGAATATCCCTAGGGTGATTTTGGCGCGCGGTCGATGAAACTCGGCAGATCGACCACGCGCCAGGATCACCCTAGGGATTTTTCAGCGCAACGAGTGGTTAGCCCGCTAAAAATACCAAATATTCACCGTCTGGGCGGATGGACCATTCGGTTTCACCTGATTCTCACGGTATATTACCGAATTTCTTTGCAATCGGTATGGGGAATAGTTTGCTTTAATACTTTGTAACATTGCAAGGTGCACCTGCTGTTACAATCAGCTCCCGAACCCTTAGGCGGCCGTAATTAAGGAATTTAGTATGAATGGTGGAAGCACGAGTGCGTGAGAGTAGCCGCGAGGTTAGGACCTAAAATCCGAGAGGCGACCGTGACTGTACTGAGACTGTAGACTTGATTTCTTATTCTGTTTCTTTTCTTTTCACTTTCTCTATTATGTGGGAGACATGGCCAAACTGTTGGTGGAGTATGACACGACCCGACCGACACTCACTTACGTGGACGATCCAGACCGTACAAGGCTCACCTGAAACTGCAGGCCACGATGCCCCTGGGGGCCTAATCCTACGTCGAGCACCGAAAAAGTTAGCGAGAACGCGGGGGAGTGCCGAGGGCACTCAGCGACGAGGGAAACCGGTGGTGGAGGTGATTCCCGCCACCCCCAAGAGCCAGCGAACCGCGTTCCGCCAGAAGAATCTTCGAGGATCCCCCTGTACGAATTTGAAGTTTCGCGCGTAGGGCGGCCAGACCGCCATAGTTTACGATCTAGCAGTCGATAGGCAAATCGATAATTACCTGACTGCCGAGGGTGCGCAACACCGGCGCCATGCGGTCTCGAAAGATCACTCTGCGTTAGGCCGGCGACTTAGCCTGTGGTATAGAGAGAGTGTGGGATATTTTTGGTTGCACATTTTAGTTTGGCGTGAGTACTGAGTGTGTGGGAGCCCTCGCGGGGTAATATTACGCTAGCTACAGGATGGATTTTGCCCACGAGGCGAAGGAATTTCTAAGGTGGCTGGAAAGCGGTAAGCGTTAGTTGACTTTACCCATCTTCTGGTTTGAATCCGGCAACGGCCGTCTGCCATCTTGCCTTTAGTTAAGCTACGAGGCTCTTTCGTAATTTTGGGATTCAAATAAAGACGACCCCCGAGTCGGTAGGCCGTCACCAGTGTCCTCACCTTAATAGAGAAGTTTCGCGTTGTATTTTAAGTACTATTTTTCGAGTCGGAATCTATAAGTTTGTCGCTTTACCTCCTGCCGCACACGAGTGCGAGAAGGACAGTCTTAGTTCGTCACTGCCGCTGTCTCTCTTTCTCCTACGAGGAGACTCAGCCAGTTAACTCAGGCGTGAGCCTGCGTTGTTTTTGTCGTCTCTCTTTCTTTTAGTATTTCAAATTTTAGTTGGCCTAGGAAGGCAGAGTTAGGTTAAGTTAGTGTTAAGTTCCATTTGTAAATAATCAAGTAACGAGGAGGCCTAACCTCCCGTAGGTTCGCCGGTCGCCTATACACGACCGACGGCCGAGTCATTTTTTTTGTTATTATTAATTTATTAGATTGTAGGTAATTGTTCCTGAACACCTCGTGGTGATTATTACATTTGTAAATTGTGATATTATTCCACGAGGTACCGATTTGTCGAGTTAATTATTAGCTCTTTATTTTTTTTCTGTTATTGTTGTCCTACGTGGAAGCCCTAGTTGTTCTATTATTGTTGTAAAACTCGCAAATCGAGGCGAGGCCGCCTTTACACGGCCTGCAGCCGACTAGTACCCGAGGGGGAGTACCCCCGGGTACGCACGATTATTGTTATTAATTTTTAAATCCGTTTTTCTATTTTTTTCTTAATAAATTTTTATATTCTGGTTACACGCAACTCCACGAGTAATTATTTAACGCCGAGCTAATCCTTAATCTGATCCCGACCCCTCTCCGCGGTACTGAAGCTAGCCGCCGCAGTAGATTCCGTTAGGCCTGGTCTTGTGTAGAAAATTTTCAGTTACGTGGCGAAGATAGTTCGCCTGGCGCCCAACTTATTAAAGTTTAGATCTCGGGTATAGCTGTGTGCACGTCGGATTGACCCCGGAGGCTGGCTATCCGGTCCAGATCCGAGGGTCATCAAAAATCCACGTCACAAGTTTAATACAATTTTGTTTACTGCAATCAAACCACGCAGTCATACAGGTCAGGTCGGAGAGAGCACTAATAATTTTAGCGGCAGTATTTACCGACCACCATCGCCAGCTAATTTTCAATATCCATACCACAACAATAATAATACGCAGAAAACAATGGCCCCTCATTCATTTACTGAATTTCACACTGCTAATTCTGGTCAACGCAGTGTAAATCAATCATCACCATCGGAGGAATACGAAGAACCTACTGCAGGACCATCTCGGATTAGTTGGCCTCACCCATCACAAAACCAATCAAATCCACCACAGTTACATCCTACAGAAATTATGAACCTTGACACGCGGCAATTTACGAATTCTGGTCCCCAAGTTTCATCTACCCAGTTAGCACATAAATATTGGCCTCATATCGGCAAAATATCTGAAGAGAGGACCAATATTGACTGATTTTGGCCAATGTGGGTCCATTATTGGCAGATGAACATAGGCCCATGTTTCCTGATAAATATTACGCTCATATTGGGTACATGGTGTAAAAAAACATATGAATTAGCCACGATAAGTCCATTATTGGCAGATGAACATAGGCCCATGTTTTCTTATAAATATTACGCTCATATTGGGTACATAGTGTAGAAAAACATATGAATTAGCCACGATAAGTCCATTTTTGGCGGATAAAAAAGATCTTATGTTTGCTCCTGAATCTTATGCCGGTTTGCATAAATGTAGATTATTGTCAACCCACGCACAGTGGGATCAAAGTCCCTCTTTTCTCATATCAGTCTGAAAGTCGTAATTTTCGAGAAAATATGGAGATCTGTCTCTGGAGATCTGTCAAGCCTGACGATTTTCGAGATTGATGTCAATAATTTTCTTCAAGCTGAAGAAATATATCATCCCTTCAGGACTAACCAAGAAAATTGAGAATGGTATAAAATTCTGAAAAAAAAATCCGATTTGGACGAAAATTTCTACTAGTGGGTTTTCCCGGGTCGCTGACTTCAAACCCGTGAAACATTACGTAATGAAAATAACTCTTCTAGCTCCTGTAGATTCATAAAAATTTTGATTTCAACATTTAAAAATCTTATAAAAATTTTTCAACAGCAATTAAAATATATTTATATACCTGAGGTTTTAGAGTATTCAATTGTGAACCAAAATCACGTCTTGGTTTTTTAATTCGATTGCTTTTTCTATTTTCTTATGAATTTTTGCAAAAAAGTAATGAACGTTCGCCGCGTTGGTTCAACCTCGGACATTCAACCCTAAACTTTGGACGTCTGTGAAGCCTCAGCGATGCAGGATGGAGGGGGTCGCTCGCAGGGTTTTTTGTTCGGGATTTCGTGCTCTACAAAACCGTTTTTGAACGGTCCGCTGAAACGTGCCGCGATGCACTAATTTTTCCACTGTTCTGGTGGTTTGTGATTATTTTCATCCCCTAAAAACACCGAACAGCTCGATTTTCTAGGAGGGGTCTTAGAATGATAATATACATCATCCCTCAAACATTTTGCTGTTCCTAATCATTTCAAACTTAGTCATTTTTTTTAAAGGCTTTTAAGCGAGCCCCGGGAACTCCTCACTCGGTAGAGCGCCTCTAGCGCCCACCGAGGCCACACTTTAACGCCTAACAAGTTGGCTGAGCTGACGCTTGACTGTAGTGGGTCTATGGAAATCTATGCGTCCCGCGTGCGTTGGTGCAAGCATTGTTCAACAGTACCGTACTGTTGATTTGTAAGTCGCGTGTTAGTTTGTGCTTCGTTTGTTCACTGGAAAGCTTAGTGAATCGGTAAGTTTTACTTGTTTATAATTATAATATATATTACTGGGTCATATCGCCAATTCCAGGAAGAACTTGTACCTGGGGGTCAGCGCTCAAAATCACCAATAAACCAGGTATGAAAAGAAGCAGTTCTGATTTCTTCCCAATTTTTTCATGCGTAACTTCCAACAATAGTTGCCGACAGCTTGCAGTTTTTATGCAATATGTTCCTGAACATTCTTAATTATCGTATGTAGTTTATAAGGGAAAAAAAACGGAAGTCGGATTTCTGTGTGAAAAAATCTCAGCTTTCCAATAACAATATTGCCGATTTTCCAACATGTCCAGAAAGCCTTGAAAAATTCTAGGTGAGGTTAAAAAAATGGTTGGTATACATTGGCCGCCGTTTTGTTGGCGATGATATTTTTTTTTTTTAGTAAGCAGAATTTTCCAAATAATTTTTTTTTTTTCATAATTCAATTTTCCCTTATGGATGTGCATCACATACATTAATTCAGAGAACTGACCATTCTAAACGAATAATTAGGTTATTCTCAAGGATTCTTGGACAAGATATCTTGATTCTTCTAGCTTCATTGGCCACATTATGTGTTTTCTGTGATTTTTGTCACTATTTGGACAATATCTATTGCCACCTGCACTAGTATTATGCATGGTAATGTCATACTGAATCGAGGAAATGAAATCACTTAAGCTTGATTAAATAAAAGCTCACTTTGAAACGATACAGTGAATATATTTTTTCTCATTCAACTTTTATTTTTATGTATAATCTATGAAATTAATTTTTGTCAGAATTTCTTGTTCGATTTTTCGGTTATGTTGCGCATTACAAAGATTATAATTTCACTACATTCAATTACGCCGAAGCCAAGAAAAAGGCTCATCTACGGTTTGTCTTTACGTTCTCCTTTATTTCTCTCTACGGCATTTTGCTTTCTTTTTCTGTATTGAGCTGAAGTAAGTTACACGAAAATCACGGCCAGTAGCGACAATGTGTGTCGGCGCCTTTGATGTCGGAGGGCCAGGTTTTATAAAGATCACACGGCCTGGCTCCATATTCGTGGTATGACAAGCACCGGTTCTATATTAGGGAAATCTTTAAAGTTCAGTAGCAAACAAAAAAATCGATAGTGTAAATGATTTTCATACTATAAAAACTTGTAAAAAGTTACTTTTGTACATAATTCAAAATCGTGTTTCATGAACTACTAATGGGAAGCCTATAAGAATTATATTTGACAATACTAGATATTCCGAAGAAAAAAAAACTAGAACGCAATATTAAATAAATAAAAATGATTAATACTGATATTGAATGATAAATAATATAATAATATATATAATGATAATCTTACATAATCATAATGAATAATAATATTCTTATACTTCCAGCAGGTAAGTGCAAGGACCTTGCCTTTGCAATGACAACGCGATCAGCAAAATGTCACGCGAAAAAAAGACATGCACGAAAAATAATCGACGAACTGTTGATAAAAAAAAGAACGATAATTTCGGAAGCTTCTTCGTCAGTAATATGTGTCCCATTTCAGACTAGAGCAAAAAGAAATTCGGATCATATTCTTTCGGAAAACGTAAACGACCGCAAAAGTGACGACGAAGATTCACAGAATTTTCAAAAAAATAAGTTAAACACAGAAACTTTGCTCAATAATTTCGAAGATAATAATTCATCAATAGTGATCGCTGACAATGAATCTGAAGAGGCCGATAGCATTCCTATAAAAGAGACACTAACAAGGGAACCCCGCCAAGTGTCCCCCTCCGATTTCAACGAAACTTTGGGAGATTGTAGAGGGGGTGAAAATATTCGACACGTATTTTTTTATATCTGCGGAATTCCACCCCAAGGGGGTGTAATCAACCCCTGAAAATTGCGGATTTCGCTATTCGATAGCTCGTGAAGAACGAACGGCCGAGGATTTTTGGCTGACAAGGTGCTACCGGGGGTTTTCGGGGCCGCTGATTACGAATCTGGCATCAGATTTTCAAAATTCAAAATGGCGGATCCAATATGGCGAACGTCGAAACGAAAAATGGTACCAATTTTCCCAAAATTCTGTACCCGGGGGTTTTCGGGGTCGCTGATTACGATTCTGGTATCAGATTTTCAAAAATTATAAATAAAAGACCCCACAAACTAATAACAGTTTTATGCCTGTAGAAAAAAATACGGTGTGGTAAATACCTCGCTAATTCATGATTAAGCTACCTTTGGCAATCGTTTTATTCACTTTTATAATATAATGGTGTTATAGTATACGAATATAATATACGAATATAGTATACGAATAAAGGTCTTATGTATACGAATATAAATCTTTAGATTGAACCTTACAATATAGCTTACATCATGCGTATTTCGTCACGGGTGATAGTTTTGACAATAGTGATATTCATGAAAAAAGTGTTTTAAACATAGCGACTTTTTACACCACGCACACTTGATAATAGCAACGTCGCCGCATATGTCACACGTTGGAGAACTCTCGGTAAAACAATATTGAACCGGATTTTCGAATTTCGGTGGTCTTGCGTCTATGTATCCACTTTTATACCATGAATATTTAAAAAGATCTGTAAATCTAGGAGACGAAAATTGATTGTGAGTAAGACTTTGCAGCTTGACGATATTGTCTCTCAAATGAAGATTCACGTCGTAATCATACAATATCACGATATCAGAGAAATGTTTGATATAATTCTTCCATATGCGAAATCCGTACACGTCCAGTGGCTGTATCATTCCAGTTGTCCCTGGGGGAATGGTTAGAAGTTCTACTTTTTGTCCATTGAAATTCATCGTTTCAAATACGCCCGGACATTGACCACTCCATGAATCCAATAATATAACCGATTTCGGACTGGTGTGCGGAAGGTATACGTCTTGAAACCAATGTTTAAAATGTTCGGTTGTTAATTTCCCAGATTTCGAAGCCATAAGATATACATTCTGTGGTTTAAACATAGTCTCTTGCACTCGAGGACCAAATCCTCCACTAGATTCTTTTAAAACAATTAATAGAGGTGACAATAATTTGCCATCGGCCGAAATCAAAGGCTGTATGGTGTAGCTGTGCGTTGTTGATGACTTTGATTGTATTATTGATTCCACTGTTTTTTGCCCTCGCAACGCTAAGGTTCGCCCCGCATGTAGCTCCAAATTGAAACCGCTCTGATCGGAATTGTAAACGTTTTCGACTCCGATATCGACGATGTGGGTTTTTACTTTCTGAATGAAGATGGCAGCCTGCTCTTTTAAAGATTCCTGTGTTGCTAATGTATTTTTTGTTATATGTTTCGTAATTTTCCGCGACACGATTCCGTGACGTTTCTTAAATTCTAATAGCCAGGTTTTGGATGCCTTAAATTTTGCTGGTGCCATATCAAACAGTTGTCGCGCTCGTATGGCCCAACGTCTAATATCAATATCGTGAATTGGCAATTTCCTATTTGAAGCATCCATTACATTGTTAAGAGTATACTCACAGATCATTTTCAACTTTTCTCTGTATGTCCCACCTTGATTAACTTGATGTGCCCAGCGCCGTAATTGTCGCACAGACTGAACTTTTCTGAATTTTGATTGAACGGACGATACCTTTCTGTTTCCCGTTTTTCCGGACCTCCAAAATTCTGTCGCTTGTTTTTTGTAATCATAATCCAAATCTTCATCATCGATGGTGCAAACTTGGTCCGGTGCATCTATATTGGAATTCAGAAATCTTTGATGATTCCAGTCTTCTGTTCCATCGTTGTCTTCTATAATTTCCGATTCGTGCACTGCATTTGGATGTTCAAAATCCAAACTCCATTCAATTTCAGTTTCCATTGGCTGTATCATTGCATCTTTGATGATGATTTCGAGCTCTTCGCTCAACTGCCTTTCGGATTCCGTGACTGGAGAATCGAGTAATTTAATAGCATTGAATGCTAGAGACAAAAGCTGAATGACGTTCAACGGATTGACGTGCATTTTTCTCCAAGTCTCTTTAGAGGGATGGATGAACTCAACTCCATACGTAAAAATACACTGAACAACAACAGATTAAACCGTCTTATGTAAGTTCGGTTTATAAGATAAAACACGTTTCTTATCACCGAATATTTTTACTTGTGAAATAGAAATCTTACGTAAGAAAAAGAAGTCTTATGTAAGTTCGGTTTATAAGATAAAACGCGTTTCTCATCACCGAATATTTCTACTTCTGGTTATCAGCACAGCATTTCTATCAGAACTATTTATTATCAATCATTCATTACTCATGATATGTCAATAGAAATACATTTACCGTACATATTTATGAACCAATATTTTTACGCAATATTGCATAAATATTTATGGAACATTCAATTTATGAAATTACCAGAATATTGGCAATAATTTTCATGAAAATATTTACAATGTTGTTTAGAAAATACTTGGAAATTACAGTTTTTGAAGATTTGATAGCAATTTCTGGAATTGAAATCATATTTTTATTGAACAAAAAATCATTACGTCATATTCTTGTCATCTCTAACGATACAATGTCCGTCTACTCATCTACTCGTAATTTTCCAATATCAATTTTCCAATTCTAACCTCAGATTTTCAATCAGCGACCTCGAAAACCCCCGGGTACAGAATTTTGGGAAAATTGGTACCATTTTTCGTTTCGACGTTCGCCATATTGGATGCGCCATTTTGAATTTTGAAAATCTGATGCCAGATTCGTAATCAGCGACCCCGAAAACCCCCGGGTACAGAATTTTGGGAAAATTGGTACCATTTTTCGTTTCGACGTTCGCCATATTGGATGCGCCATTTTGAATTTTGAAAATCTGATGCCAGATTTGTAATCAGCGACCCCGAAAACTCCCGGGTACAGAATTTTGGGAAAATTGGTACCATTTTTCGTTTCGACGTTCGCCATATTGGATCCGCCATTTTGAATTTTGAAAATCTGATGCCAGATTCGTAATCAGCGGCCCCGAAAACCCCCGGTAGCACCTTGTCAGCCAAAAATCCTTGGCCGTTCGTTCTTCACGAGCTATCGAATAGCGAAATCCGCAATTTTCAGGGGTTGATTACACCCCCTTGGGGTGGAATTCCGCAGATATAAAAAAATACGTGTCGAATATTTTCACCCCCTCTACAATCTCCCAAAGTTTCGTTGAAATCGGAGGGGGACACTTGGCGGGGTTCCCTTGTAAGTATTAATGTCGTTTCAAGTGCAAGTGGTAGCTCTTCATCTGAACCCTTGTCAATATCTTTGCAAAACTAGGCCATTAATTGTCATGTAAATCACAATCAGCTCAATCAGCTGTTATCAGTTTTGCGACCCTTTCATCCTGAACTACCAAGGTCCTCTCGTACGCTTCTGAAGACAACTCGCGACGTGAAAATACAACCTATGAAAACCGGTAGGGGTGACGAAGGGCAGTATCATCATTTTGGTCTTCATACCTCACTGACGAATCGATTTGAAAAGGGGGTCGACGAAATTTTTGATATTGACGATGGAATTCACATTATTTGTAATGTTGACGGAGTACCCGTACATAAAAGTACGTCTATGCAGTTTTGGCCTATTCTCGGAAAAATAATCAAAAGCGGTTACACGTTTAAGCCTTTCATGATTGGAATTTTTGATGGTAATAGTAAACCAGAGTCTGCTCATGATTATTTAGGAAATTTCATCACAGAGATTAATGACTTAATTAGCCACGGTTTTTGTTTTAATGGGAAAACGTACAATTTCGTATTTGCGGGTTTTGTATGCGATGCCCCAGCCAGAGCCTTTTTGAAATGTATTAAAGGCCACACCGGTTTTCACGGGTGCGAACGATGTATAAATAAGGGTGAGTTCTTGAATCATAGGCTGATTTTTCCGTCTTCTGATTGCGATCGGAGAACTGACGAATCTTTTGTGAACCAAATTGATCTTCTTCACCATACGGGGATCTCACCATTATTACGAATTCAAAAGTTCCGAGCAATACAAGATTGTTTTTCAGACTGCGTGCATAAGGGCGAATTAGGTGTTATGCGTAGGCTATTGACTTTGTGGACTAGGGGTAAACTTCCTCTGAGGCTATTTGCATCACAGCGCAGAGAATTATCGCGTCATTTGATGTCTCTGGCTCCCTTCATTCCCACAGATTTTAATAGAAAACCGAGATCCCTGGTAGAGTTCGATCGATTTAAAGCATCTGAATTTCGTCTAATTATGATATACATTGGGCCAATTATTATGGAAAATTTGTTACCTTCCGCCAAATATAAACATTTCTTGAAACTCCATGTATCGATGAGAATTATGTGGGCCCCAAAAAGTACTGATAATGATAAAGTAAATGCCTATATAATGATATATAATGATATATATGAATAATATATTAATGAAAGAATTCACTGATGAAATGGCTACATTATACGGTAAAGACGAACTAGTTTATAATATTGATTCAATCATGCATTTGGCTGAAGATAATATAACGCAGAATTATACATTGGACCAGGTGAATTGTTATCCGTTTGAAAACTATTTAGGTCAACTTTTGCGCTTGATAACATGTCCAACAAAACCACTTCAACAGGTGATAAAGAGAGTATCTGAAATGAATCATATATCAAGTCAGGTGTATAAACAAGCCTCTGCAGTTCGTCCGGTGTATAAGAATAGTACTATTGAAAGATTATTTCACAATAATAGATGCATCGATCTGACAAGAGAAAGTAATTGTTACATTTTATTGAAACACCGAAAGATCATGAAAGTTCAGGCTATAGAAAAAAAAAATGATACTTTTCAGTTAAGCGGATATATTTTTCAGAAAATGGAATGCTTTTATGAAACTCTGTTGCCCTCAGAAGACGTTTTCTATTTCAAAGTCAGTCAATTAACATCCGTAATATTTGCATGCATACTTGAAGACGTATTCTGTAAGTGTATGGTATTACCTTGGAGGGATAGTCAGTTTGTTACTGTGGGAATCTTACACGATACTTCCAAATTTTAGTTCCGTTTTCTTTTTAGCTGTAGTCTGAAATATATCATCACTACTCGAACTTAGGTAAGTTCACTTTGTAGATAATTTTTCCGTGATGTAATTGAAAATTTTCTTTTCAGTGATGTCTTTGTGGGATATCCTTTTTTTGGGATGACTGTGTTGACTATGTTCCCTTATCGTGGGAAAATAGCGAGAAAAATAAATACGTATGGCCAGCTCATATCAAATCCCAAAATAAAATCAGACAAATTATTAAGGCCTGTGAAAGTCCATCGATCGATGGAAAATGGACTGAACATCCAGCACAATTCAAAAAACGAACTAATTCACTAGCGGAAGCTGAAGAATACTGCTGCAAATTTTGTTACGTATCAGACCTTACCACCACGAGTGACGATAAAGTCGGTTCAAATTCTCCGACATCCAAGAATACTCATCCACAGCATATACTTGATAACCAAAACAATCAGGAAAGTGGCATTTCTAAACAACCGATTGTTCAAGAAAATGGCTCGTCGTCACCAAGTATCGTTAATGAATCACCGATTCCACGGAAGAACGCTGTCATAATTAAATTTCATGTGGTTTCTCATTCATAAGATTTTCAGAACTCTAAAATCTTTTTTACTTCATCATACAAATTGTTTCAGGTGATCCTATCATTAAAGTTCTGGAAGGCATTGCAGAGCTGAAAGCTGATCAAAAACTTTTGCAACGAGACCTCTTACTAATAAAAGGCTTATTAGAAAAACTGGTAGCAGAAGATGAAAAGTTCAGTAATTTGGTCCAATCCAAATTTGAGCTACCTTTAAAAGATGATGAGACACTAAATGCCGCAGAAGACCTGTTGTTGCAGGATCCAAATAACATCAATAACTTAGTGAGTATAAAATTATTTGAGAGATATTGTTTGGATTGCACACCAAATGAAATAATGTTTGAAAACTGACTCACTAAATTTAGCAATGAACAATCTTCTTCAGGAAAATTTGACTGTATTTGCATCTTCACGTGCTAGATAGTTTTGATTTCAATTATCTACGAACTAAAATATTAAATGTCTTTAGGCGCACGAGCTTTCACTGGCGGGCGGAGAGAATCAGCATAAAGCAATCTTGCAGATTATGAAAAAACTCGTTACCAAAGACTTGAGTATGGTATATTCAAGTAGAGGAGGAAAGGGAAATTTTTTTTTTCAAAATTAAAAATATGTGAGGCAGTAATCAGTAAGTTTTCACTTGAATTATATATTTTTCGATTTGTCCGAGTTAGTATATAAAAAGAGTTTGGTTGATTTGTTCAACCGAATGAGCTGAGGTTTTAACTCATAATTAGAGAATTAGCATCAGCAACCAACCGACCATGCGGAAATCCAATAAATTTGTGATAATGAATCATTTTCTAACCAACTAATAGAAGTACGATACGCTGAATTTCAGACACTGCTCATGAATGATTGATGAGTAATTACTTGCGTAACAAATCAATTCAGAGTACTTGAGAATCTTTTTAATCGATACCTATATTATACTGAAATGATGATGATCCGGTTATTTACAATTCTATGATTTAATTTCGTAGGAGTTGTACGTATCAGATTTCCGACAGCTACGGACTCTGATATCTTCAAAGATATTGGAATAGTGTTGGCAACGGCTGGTGACAGAGATGGTGGGCGGAAGCAGCGGGGCCGTGAAAATCACTAACAATAATTATAGGAACGGGGGGCGCAAAATTCTGCATGTAACATAGCGTCGCCGATACTGCAAGACGTACATTCAAAGAATAGTTCAGAGTCCAAGAACTTGAGTGCAAAACACGATGAATAGTTGCATATCAAACTTTTCAGTTCATCACCTTTATAAATAATAGTCGTGATATAAGTTCATTAATCAATAACAGTTCATCAATAACATGCTTTGTTCATGAAACCACTGTAACTCTGTACCATAGAAATAAGGAATATGTATATATGAAGTTAGGGTGGTTGAAAAAAAAAATCATTGTTTTCTCCTTTTTTCAATGTTTTATAATCTCAAAAGTTAGTTTTAGTTTATGAAAATCCTCCCGAAGCATCAGCTCGATATCCATTCATATAACACGTGAAAGAAATTTTTCGGTGTTCTAGAATAAAAGTCTCAAGATATTTTCTTTTGAAATTCTGAATTACATGTTTTTATATGAAATTGAATTCTCTACAAAAAAGCTCTGATATGTTTTCTTTGTAAATTCAACGCATGAAAAGTTATGAAGCTTAGGCTTGTTTCATTCGTTACGAAGCTTTAGTTTATGGCTTTATAACTTTTCATTCGTTGAATTTACGAAGAGGACAATCAGAATTTTTTTTGTAGATAATTCAATCTCTTATAAAAAACAATAAACATGTATTACAAAATCGAACAAAAAAAATGCGGGTTGCGCAATCGTTGCACAATCTACTATTTTTCACGCGTTAAATGAAGCAGAAAATGAATTCTCGAAGATCTCTTAGTAGAATCGAGATGATATCGAGCTAATTTCTCAGAGGGATTCTTTTATACTTAAGACTAACTCTTGAGACTACAGAACAGACATTTTTTATTCTTTTTAACCACCCTAATATGTAAAGTATAAGTAATAATCTCAGTAATGATCCTTATCTTAGAGTATTTTTCAGTTTGTAATGAGAGCCCGTTCATTTGATTTCAAACATTCTTGGCCTGATATGTTGTACTTTTTGAGTTGAAGTATGTAATCGCTACTTGATCGAAAACAAAATGACAAATATATTTCAATAAAATTACAAATATTATTTTCATATCATGCCATTATTTTTTCTACGTCTTTTAGCATGAAAAGCCCTATATTACAGAACTATATCATAAATGATGTATTAAAAGGATAGTGAAATAGTACATTGTGTGACTAGGGACGAAAGTTGGCGATTGCGATGAGTGTGAAGTTTGCCGCCCAAGCGAAGCGAGGGCGGCAATCACACGAGTCGCAATCGCCAACTTTTGGCCCGTGCCACACACGATAGTTTTTATAATAAGTGCATACAAGGTGTCATTGCTGCTTGGAGAAAAAGAAATTGCATATTGCAGAGAATCGGTCGAGGCAAAGATGCTTGGCGATCAAGCGTAAACCTATGCGGAGGGGGGGGGGGGGGGGGGGGGCGCGGCCCCCCCGCCCGGGGTCTAGGGGCGCAGCCCGGTAGGGGGGTGTGGAAGCCCCCCCACTAATTAAAAAAGCAGATTTCATTATGTTGATTTCTTTCTTTAATCAAGTCATTTTTTTTTTAAGTTCACGACTATTTTCATGAAATTTTATTTCTATAAACCTATTTTTTTGAATAGTATGAGATCCTCTTAACAATATTTCTTATATTTTTAAGTTTTTCTTATTTTATAAAACTTTGGCAATAATGTTTGGTTTTGATGAAATTATGATGAGAATAACATTTTTGATTAAACTTTAAATAAAAAACGAAAACGAGCAAATGTTCAGTGAAACCACTTAAAAATTACATTACAGTTGGTGCAATTGCTTAGTACGATAGATAATGGTTGCTTGTCGTTTGTCTTCAATGTTTCTTCTAATATTTGCCTATCTTCCTTATCATCGTTGATTTTTGATGTGAACGCTGTTACTTGTCTTTTTTTCTCTGCTTGCTCTAATTGGGCCGAATTCTCCTTAGATTTCAAGTTTATTGACGAGGTAATCATGCGTTCAATTTTCCTCTTGTTTCCGACCAAGTCTTCAATATACCCTGCTACTGCATCCGATCGCCATCCTCCGTGCCTTTTTATTGTGGTTATGTTAGCACCTGAATCAGCTAAAAGCGTTGCAGAAGTTCTTCGGAAACTGTGTCCGGTGTAGAAGTTAGCGTCGTCCAATTTCAATTACCTGTGGCAATAATGCTTAAATAATTTTTTTTTCGAATTGAATATTTCACCATGAGGCTCAAATTATTATAACCCAATTTCGTTCTGCAAAACTGCCACGCAAGGTCCCACCTTACATGCGCTGCATACGATACTTTTTGTAACAAGTACACAGAAAACGGAGAAGAATCAGTTGCGTTAAATCGAGAGGCTCGAGGTACGCCGCAATGAAAAATCTTGCGAAACTAGAGTAGGGGGTCCAGGGGCGCAGCCCCCGGTGGGGGTCCAGGGGGCGAAGTCTCCGGTAGGGGGTCCGGGGGGCGAAGCCCCCCGGTTGCAAACATCACCAAATTTTAAATGATTTTTTCGAATTTCGCTGAAAATCAAAATTAGAAGTACTCTAGAAAAAATGTTTGTTAATTTATTAAGTTCTTGATCATAACTTGACCATATGAATTTCAAATTAGGATTCATCGAAATAATCAATCTGAAAAATATCTTTTTTTCACTTCTAAAGTTGTATTATTGCGGGAAAAAGAATAATTTTCATCAAACACATTTTGACAGAGCTATAACTAACACAATTTCATTTTTGACCAGCATTTTTGTCCTAGGACCAAAAAATTAACGAATTGAATACAGACTCGAAAAGACTTATTTTCCGCTCCTAAATGAGGACAAAAATGACCCACTTTCCGGGCACGTGTTACAAAAAAATACCTACTTGGCAATTTGTTTAGGCATCGAAGCAAACTTATTTTTACCAATAGGTTGCTTCGTGCATTTCCCATGCTGGAAGTTCAGGAAAAAGCGTTTAGTGTCCGCTTCGCGTAGTCGCAGCGCAATGAATTTTTTAACTATGTTGTAAAAATCGTTTTGAATCGTGAATGTTCGGGGTTTATTGTTTTTGGTGTCGTTTATTTTTACCAGAAAAATTCCATCGTGGTCCTTAACGTCATCTACAGTAACATTAGTGAGCTCACATCCTCTGCATGCCCCACATACACCAAGGATCAAAGCAGTCTGCAATGAACATATTACGTATTATTTAATTCTTCTAATTGTATGCATTTTTTATACCTCGGTATTGTATAAAAATATGTATATACAATTTTGTTTCATTCATTAGCGTTGATTCAAAAGTTTGTATATAGTTTATTCATTTTATGTTACATACCTTCGTGGCTAAATATTCTACATCAGGAGCTTCGGTTAGAAATCGCTCGACATCTTGAGACGATAAGGTTTTTGATTTTTTACTTTGATATTCGTCGGATCTGCGTTTAAGGTACGCTATGAGATGGTTGTACTTGCCAATATCGATGTTATGTTTCAGACATAATGTACTTTTTAGCATCGAAAAATGCGACCATAAGGTTGAAGCTTGCCAGTTATGGGCAAGCCCCTGAAAATATGTCAAGATTACTGCCTCTGACATGGATCGGACGTTTTTTGACGCTTGCCATGCGAGAAATTTTTCGTAAGTCAGGTTATATCGCTGTTTTGATTTTTGCGGTAATAACTCCTGAATAATGCTTGCCGCGTTTTCAACCATTTCAGGTGGCGTACACGAGTCCTCAATACTGTTATCCGTAATCATATTTCCTTCTTGTTTATCCTCTTTGGTATACCGTGTAAACACAAACGGTCGTTGCCATGCAAACTACAGTGAACGTGGTTGCATGTGGCGATATAGTTCACTATATCGCTGCGATTGTTTTCGGCCTACAGAGAGTCGAGTCGTTTCATCCCGCGAAACAGGGACGAAAGTGAATTAAATTTCGCACAAGGGACGAAAGTGAGATAATTGTGGACTGCGCATGCGCAAACCTAACTAGCATGCAATTGGCCACTTTCGTCTCGAAAAACTGCAATGAAAAGCATCACTTCCCATGCACGTGTTATAAAAAAATATTGGCAGGTAATGTCAGATATTATAGCTACCCAATATTGGGAGTTGTTATCAGACACATAATTGTCCAATATTGGAAGTAATATATGTAAACACATGGATCCCAATATTAGTAGTTTATATCAGGTATATATAGTTGCCCAATATTCAGCAACTATTATTGCACAATATTGAAAATTGATATCGGGCACATAAAGTGATTGAATATTAGGCCTATATCGATAATACATCGTGGATCATTATTGTAAGATGTTGACATTTCTATACCAACCCAATATAACATCGCAACATGAAGCCAACATTAATTGTATGATCCACCCAATATTGGTCTGATATTTTGTGCTACCTGGGTAGCGCCTATTCAGCTGACTTTGAGGATCATATGCGTCAAATGTTGACTGAATTACGGTTTGTATCTATATATTTACTGAGTGTCCCACTGCCCATGTTATTATCAATTCATTTCATTTCATTTTATCTTGTTTCAGTACAAAAGTCGATAAAATTGAAAAGGCAGTAGCCGTGAAAAAATGGAAACGGTCTAATTTATTTGAGTTGTCTGAAGGCTTTCCGCTGAAGACCGTCAAGGAATTCGAGGCATTTGAAGCAGCAGAAGAGTCTAAACATGACGAATTGGTTGGTTAACAAACGTATATAATTATATAACGCCAACCTCTCAATGGATTATGTTAAAGATATTTTAATATTGCGTATGCGGTTTTTTTTTCATATAGCAAAGTCACTTGGATCAACTCGGAGGGTTGAATTGTCGTGAGGCATTGAACTCCTATTTTCGCATCGCAATGACAAACATCTTGGCAGCCGAATTTTCTTGGACTGGGAAAAGATGCCAAGATGGAACGATGAAGAATCGATTGTATGATACAAAGTTGATGCGCATTTTTTTCGGTAACTAAACTCAAACAATTCAATCAAATAACTCTGATGATAAGCATAAAGCCTTCCGTAATATAACTATATGTTATCAATTGTTTTTCGGATGTTATTTCAAGCACATTCTAGGCTGATCCAAAGCAAGGCTCTTTGAAAATTGATAAATTTAAAGAAGATATTCAACAGGTGCTGCGTTCATACAAGCAGACAGCGAAGAACGCATCAAAAAACAAGAAAGAGAATAATTCACGGCAAGATAGGCTTCTGTATGAGCAAGAAAATTACCATTAAAACTAAACGCCGTCAGAAATGAGTTTTTGACCAGATATGTTTTTTAAGTTCAGTTATTCCCACTATTCCATAACTTAAACCTATATAGTTTTGAATTCTCACAAGACTGATTTCACTTCTAACAAGATGTCTTGGTACATAGTTTCTGTACCAATGACATTTTGTAATATACGTATAAGTATAATAGAGCAAAAGCCATTTATTTCATTTTGAGTCGTTATGAAGTTATTACACTAGCAACATATACTGAATATATAGTTTTTTCTACTTTTGAGGTATACCGTGAGAATCAGGTGAAGCCGAATGGTCCATCCGCCCAGACGGTGAATATTTCGTATTTTTAGGGGGATAACCACTCGTTGCGCTGAAAAATCCCTAGGGTGATTTTAGCGCGCGGTCGATGGAACTCGGCAGCCATTATTATCGGAAACCGGCTGACTGTCAATACATCGCGGAAGGTAGACATGTGTGGTTCTGTTCGTTTATTGGAAGCAAATGATAAATAAAGTGAATAAAACCTACATGAATAAGCTATGGATATTTATCAAAAATCGATCAATCAGTTTTGAATGATATCTTAATACAATCAACGAATTAACTGAAGCTATAACTGGAAATTAATTAGAATTAAAGAGTTCATCGAGAACAACCAATTTGAACGAAGTTATTAATTGTATCCTGGGGTTGAGGTTTCAATAAATTGAACTAGGTAAGTAAGAAAAACTTTATTGAAGCTTTCTAAAAGTTTATTCAATGCATAACAAGGATAAGTGTCATGTTGTAATGAATTAGTCCTCGTTACAGCAAGTAAGCGCAGTTTCAACCGCCAAGTCTTCGAGTCTTCGAGAAATGCACAAATCTTTGACCGGACATCATGCCTGCGCCTGTAACTTCAAGGTAAGAATTATCACACATTCATCGCACGATATTGTAGTTATAACAAAGTCAACCAACTCCAAACATCATCATTCGAGGATGATTATGAACCGCTGTCAAGTAGTCGTAGCGACAAGCTATTGGCGTATTTCCTTGGGCTGCACTAGTGTGCACGGAGTCAATTCAAGAAAATATGCTATACGCGAGCTGTAGCATACAGCGACTAATGTGATTGTACGAAACCTACATGATTTGATAATATCAATGCAAATCTGAGAAATAAATGATATTATTGTGCTAAGATTGATAACAGTCACCAATATTGAAACGGTGCACTCCAGTCACAGTATTGAAAAATGTTTCTTATTACCAACCGTCAACCAGAGTGTGCAGAACAGGTTCAGTAGTAATCATGGTTTAAACAAAAACACAGATGAAAATCAGTGTTTTACTTTGAATCAATTCGATTTGCTTTCCAACAGTTGGAACTTGCAGTCAAAATTGAACCACAAGTAAAATAAAGCTTCCAGTGTTCCAAAATCTTTTCATTCCATACAGCTTTAGATTTCCTTTTTAAAATAAAGACCATAAGTCATATCCAAGACATGATTAAGAAAGCCGAAGTGAGCCAAACACTTTCATAATTTGGAAAAAAATAAAATAATTGATGTAAAACAGTTATTTACATGACACCAGATCTGCTACATAAGCCTACAGCTGTATGAGTACTCTGCAATGAACCGCCCTAGCCAGGCTCGATAGTTTGAGAACTACAACCAACGCAGGCAGAGAATGGTCCTGGATCTTGGAGGACTGTTGCAGTACAAGTTACTATCACATGCTGGACTGCAGACTTACGATGCCTCTAAAAATGTTCAAGACAACATTTATTGGCCACTGAACAGTAGTCCGGGCAATCATGGAACTCACTGATTGTGATGAATATAGCCTGAGGATCTATTATCCTAAAATGTTTCAAATACTGGCTTGCAGCTTGAAAGGGTTCTCAATCCTGCCTACGGCATAGCGCCAGACCGGCCCACAGAGTGTAGTCAGGCAGCCATGCATCGGGTGAATGAGCCGAATACGAGATCGGCCTATCCCTCAATCTGTAGAGATTCAAAGACAAACGAACTCATGGTAGTTAAACCCAGAGAGTAACAACAGAATGCAAGGCGGTTGACCCTGTCAATACCAAAGAATAGAATTCTATGCCACTCAAAAGGACGCATGTTTTAATTATTACTAATTGAAATCATGTTATAGGTACATGCAAACGAAGAACAGGTGTTTTTCAATCAATAAAATGCACGTACGTCTCTTTCGATAACTTTGATAATTCTGAAGACACCGACAGTCTGTTCTTCTAAGATGCCCAGATATCCGCATTGACATCCGCAATCACACAAAGTTCCTTCAGGATAAGACTACCAGTTTCTGCTTCGTCAGGCCAGTAACGAGCAAGACCATGTATTCGGCCACAAAGCAGATATTATGGAGAACTGTGTTTAGCCAGTCGAGCGTGAGCTATAATGGTCTGGCTGCAAATCATTTAAAAAAAACATCATGGCAGAAACTCATCTTAATCTTTGTGATTGCTGATTGTAAAAAGTTCGAAAACTATCTATCGGCAATTCCAACCTCTTACACAATTTTCGTAGCGAATTTTCGCACATTTTATTATGAGGAGTACATTGACTCACCTCCGAGTCAAACCGCTACAATGCAATGGCTGGAAGATTTCAACGAAATTAGCAACAAGGATTTCGGTTTCGGGAGGTTTCATAATCATGTTTATAACCTCCGAAATTGAAAAAGCCTATTACTCGGATTTGCCGATACTGACAAGTCCCAGCTCTTGTGTGTTGATCTCTGCTATTTCTGTTACTACTGTAACTAAATATCTGGACTTTCCAAACTTTTGATTCAAGCTCACCACGATGTATGTAGTCACACGTGAAATTGTGATTTTCAAATTTTTCGGCAGACGCAAAAAATTATTAGTCTGTCAACGAACTTTCTGTTGGATATTTTTACGCGCGAAAAATATTGATGTTTCTGGCAACGAACTTTCTGTTGGGTACTTTTACGCGCGAAAAACTATGCTTAGACGACTCTTAATTGGATGGCACCCACAATTCCGAGACAATAAACAATAGGCGCCCCACGTTCCCAGTAACGAACTATTTGACGCGCGAAAAATGATGCTCAAAAAACTCGTGATTGGCTGGCACCCACACTTCCGAGACAATAAATAAAAGGCGCCCCACGTTTCCGGTAACGAACTATCTGTTCGATATTACGTTACCGAATTGATAAGACGTGTTAAAATTTAATAAAAATGCCGAATATCAAGTACACACTAGAAGAAAGGGTGAAAATGGTTCAGCAGCACGAGCAAGGTACTAGTTACCAGCAAACTTGCGATCATTTCGCGGCGGAGAATCCGGATCGGCCGATTCCATCAACTTCGACGATCTACGATATGGTGAAGAAGTTTCGGACGACGGGTAACGTAGACCCGAAGAAGAACGTCGTCTGCCAGCCATCGAAGCGCCTGACCGAGGAGATCAAGTATCAGATCTTCCTCAAGGTCGCAGAACCCGGAAGGAAGCCAACGAGGACCATCGCCCAAGAAGTAGGAGTGTCCCCGGCTTCGGTCCTTCGGGTTCTGAAGGAGGATAAGTGTCGACCATTTAAACTCGAAAGACACCAGCAGCTCATGGTTGGGGACCCTGAGTCCCGTTTGATTTTTTGCAGGGAGATGATGGACCGCTTCAACGTAGACAGGGGACTTCTGAACCGGATCTGTTTCACAGACGAATCCACGGTGGTGCTCGTTTCTTCGCCGAATAGGCAGAATACACGAGTGTGGGCTTAGAAGAACCCTCATCTGCAGGTCGCGTCCCAGACACAATATCAGCAAAAGCTGAATGTGTGGCTCGGCTTGTGCTACAACCGGCTCGTCGGACCGTACATCATCGAGGAAATACTTGTTGAGTTGAGTTGAATACTGAATCATTTTAATTAGAATTTCGTGAAACGAACATTGCTTTCTTCAACTATCAGGGCCCCCCCATCTGGTATCAACAGGATGGAGCACCTGCGCACTACCGCCTAGACGTCAGAGCTTATCTGGACCGAGAATTTCCCGATCGGTGGATTGGTAGACTCGGTCCAGTCTTATGGCCTCCTCGATCACCTGACCTCGCTCTGCTGGATTTTGGACTGTGGCCGTGTATGAAAAACGCCTTGTACACGGAGAACCGCATCGCCAACCTCGCCGAACTACAAGCTCGGGTTATGGAGATCTTCGCGGGCATGAGTCCCGAGATGCTCACAAACATAACCGAAGGGTTCTACGGTCGCATAGGTGACTGTATCAGGATGCAGGGCGGACACTTCGAGGTCAATCGTCATGGACAAGACGATGAAGATCAGTGAGGGTGCGGAACATCTTTGGTCCAGCTCCATCTACGTTGATGCGAAGAACTCTAAAACAGTCGTGGACTTCGATAGACCTCCAGAGTGTTGACGGTTTCGTCACGGGAAGTCATATTTGTTGACCTTTATATTCAAAACTTTGGTTGCCAAGCTCGGATTCATGTTTCAATAACTTAATTCCATTAAACAGCACTTATTTTTTTTTACAGGAACATTGCCAGCTGGTTGTGACTCCCGCAATAGCCTGTCGTAACGACTACTTGACAGCGGTTCCTAATCATCCTCGAATGATGATGTTTGGAGTTAGTTGATCTTGTTATAACTACAATATCGTGCGATGAATGTGTGATAATTCTTACCTTGAAGTTACAGGCGCAGGCATGATGTCCAGTCAAAGATTTGTGCATTTCTCGAAGACTCGAAGACTTGGCGGTTGAAACTGCGCTTACTTGCTGTAACGAGGACTAATTCATTACAACATGACACTTATCCTTGTTATGCATTGAATAAACTTTCAGAAAGCTTCAATAAAGTTTTTCTTACTTACCTAGTTCAATTTATTGAAACCTCAACCCCAGGATACAATTAATAACTTCGTTCAAATTGGTTGTTCTCGATGAACCCTTTAATTCTAATTAATTTCCAGTTATAGCTTCAGTTAATTCGTTGATTGTATTAAGATATCATTCAAAACTGATTGATCGATTTTTGATAAATATCCATAGCTTATTCATGTAGGTTTTATTCACTTTATTTATCATTTGCTTCCAATAAACGAACATAACCACACATGTCTACCTTCCGCGATGTATTGACAGTCAGCCGGTTTCCGATAATAATGGCTGCCGAGTTCCATCGACCGCGCGCTAAAATTACCCTATGGATTTTCAGTGCAACGAGTGGCTATCCCCCTAAAAATACGAAATATTCGCCGTCTGGGCGGATGGACCATTCGGTTTCACCTGATTCTCACGGTACATTTATCATACATTATATTTATAAATATTACTTCACAGCAATATGTTTTTATACTATGTTTTTCTATTATGTATGTCCATTTATGTTTTTATACTATGTGCAATTTATATAATTGCATTTTAGTACTGTAATGAATTTTCATTTTTTTATCGCGTCGTAAAAAATAAGTAAAAATAAGTAAAAAATGTATATGCCTTTTTGGCATTAGCTCAAAAAAAGAAAAAATAATCAATGCCGAAAGGGCATATCTTTTTGGCCACAGGCCCTTTTGGTTTTAGGAAAACTGTTTTTTTTTTTTTTTTAGATTTCTATGCGATTTTCATGTTTTCCAGGCGATAGGAGCAGTTTCGGAAAACTATATGCCTTTTGGATATTGGTAGGCCATAAAAGCATATAACGACGATATGTCTTTATGGCATTATCTACGAAATAATGCAATATGTATTATTAGATAAAACTTTGTTATACATATAATATATTGATAATTTTGCCCATCAAATTGTCATTTATGATGTTAATAAAGCAATGTGAAATATAATATATATATATATATATATATATATATATATATATATAAATATAGAGACTATTTCATTTACGCAATAAGGTAAATATGTGCTCAAGTTATGACTGTCACATCATAAGTCAATATGATCTCTATATGAGAATTTTGTATGTACCATATCATATGCTCAATATGATCTCAATATGACGATTTAGTGAGAAACACATCATGTCGTCGATATAATTCCAATATGAGCATATGATGAGAGTCACATGATGTCTTCATAATGAGGGCAACATGAAGATAACGTAAAAGTCTTATCATCTTGTCAATATGGGCTTAATATGACTATTTCGTGACTCTCATGTCATGTTGTCGATATAAGTTCATCATAATGATTTTGTAAACGTTAAATCATGTTGCCAATATGAGTTCTATGTAACGATATTACTTGCGGTGCGCTATGTCTCCAATATGAGCTCAATATGTACCTACAATTTGTTGACAATCGATGGATTCAACTTGTTGAGAATATGTATGTAACTAATGTGAGTACTGGGTGCTAGAAGCTTGACGACAATTTGCCCTTATACAGTGTATCGTAAGATGTACTTAACATGAATGCAATATGGGGACGCACAAGAAGCACATAGTTGTGAGGACCGATGTAACGCACGCGTGACGGCAATATGATACAAATATGAGGTATTCATCAAATTTGTTGATTGCCGATTGTTTTTCTTCCTGTGTTTTCCTATAATTGTGTTTATTTTTTGTCATGCATCGCGAAACACAAGAAGATGATAATAGAAAAACACCGGAAGAAAAACAATCGATCAATCAACAAATTTGACATTTTATTATTCACAAATTGATATTAGTTGTTAATAATTAATACTTTATAATTAACTGTCGTGAGTGTTTAATTTAACATAATTTAAGTTGAGTTTGTATTGAGAGTTATTTACACTGTTCGGGAGAGAATCGAAATGGTGGTGCAACATTTTCAAGGAACCAGCTATCGCCACATCGTGGATCATTTTGCTGCAACGAACCCAGATCGACCGATTCCTTCACCCTCAACGGTGCGCAGAATAATCAAAAGCTTCGAAAACACAGGGAATGTGGATCCGGCGAAGAAGCCAAAGACAATTTATCCGACTCGAAGACTCTCAGAAGGTAATTTAAATTTGAATTAACGAAGAGAATAAATTTTTTTTTTAAATAAAAATTACAATTAAAAAAGAAAAAAAAAAATCTAACATGCATTAAAAAAAAAAATTACAGAGACCAAGTTGAATATTTTCTTGGCCGTGGTCGAGGCGGAAGGTCTGAAGCCGTTGTCGACAGTCGCAAATGAGCAACAGGTGTCCATGAGCTCAGTATACAGGACACTGCGCTCACAACACTACCGCGCCTACAAGTTCCAGGAACACCAAGAGTTCCAGTGGAACGACGATGAGAGGAGAATGGTGTTCTGCGAGAGGATGATTGATCTTATAAATGAAGATCCGGCACTGATAGACCGCGTATGATTTTCGGACGAATGCACAATCGAGTTGGTCGGTGCCCCCAACAGGCAGAACAATAGAGTGTGGGCTCAGGTACCGCTAACAGAAGTATTGATGTCTGGCACCCAGTACCCGATGAAGGTAAACGTGTGAGTCAGAATGATCGGGGACACTCTCATCGGGCCATACTTTATAGAGCGAAACCTCGATGGTGAAAAATATCTGCGGCTGCTGAGAGAGCAGATAGTGCCTGCGTTGAGGGCAATAGAAGGGTTTGTTGTACGCCAAGGTGTACGCCGAAGGGGTAATGGAAGATTTAGCGGAGCTGCGCGACCGAATTACGAATGTAATTAACAATATGGATCCCGCTAAAATTCATAAAATGACGCACGCGTTCTATGACCGGCTGGGATACTGCAGCGCAGCCGTAGGACGACATTTCGAGCAGCTGCTCAGACGTAGTAGAGGGTTGTGGAAGAATCCAGACTAACTCCTGCTGCACCAAACATCGTCTTCATTTTCTTCATCTCAATCATGTTCTTTGTCTCATTCATCTTCATGTTCATCTTCTACTGATCATCTTCATCGTCTTCATCATCTTCACTATATCAGTCTCGGAGCAACTAATATAGTTTTTTCGTGTTTTCAGAGCACTCGGGATGCAGCATGTCATCGGTGCAGCGGTGTATCCGGAAATTTGACGCCGGAGGGATGGAAGCTCTGATGAATGGACGGGGAAGAAATGGCGCACGCCCGAAGACGACTCCTGAGAGGACCAGTTGATCGTCGCCGAAGCGTTGAGAGCTAACTTTGATCCCGGAACATCTGTCGGGCCTGCCCTGGGTATACCTGCAGCATCGCCATGGATCGTCAGACGCCGGCTCAGGCAAGCTGGTGTCCGCTCCCGACGTGCTGCGAAGAAGACGAAGAGGACGGAACAGCACAAGGCCAAGCGGGTCACCTTCGCCCAGGAGTGCCTGCACATGACCGAGCAGGAATGGAGCAGCGTCATCTTCACCGATGAGAAGGTATTCCCATCGGATAAGGACGGTCGGCTATTGGTTTGGAGGAGAGCAGGGGAGCGTTACAATCCTCGTAATATCGTACCAAGTTGTCGCAGTGGTCGTGTTACTACGGCAGTTCGGGGCTGGATCAGCGCAGCTGGTCCAGGGGAGATTTGTAGAATTAATCGCCGAATGAATGCCGAGGAACACATTCGTATTCTCGAGGAAGTGATGATACCGTCAGTGAGGGCGGTTCATCCTGCGGAGGTAATGCCGATCATCCGGATTGTTGAGGATAACAGTGCGGTGCACCGGGCAAGAATCGTTCGGCAATGGTACGCCCGCCATCCAGAAATCCAGCGATTCGACTGGCCACCCGCATCGCCAGACCTTAACGTTATTGAAAATTTTTGGGCAACAATGGTCTGGCGGATGCGGCCAGTACCCAGGGAAAGGGAAGAAGGACTCTGGCGTAGGGTTTCTGCAAGATGGGAAGACCTCCGAGCAAGGCCAGATTATACCGACGGTTTATCTAAATCGATGCCACGCCGAATGCGAGCAGTATTAGATGCACAAGGTGGTGTGACCGGCTACTGAACGCCGGCCACGCTGTGACCTTCTGATACTGTGAGCGGAGGACAGTGCATCGGTTACATAAATCATCAATATGGTACGGCTTTGCTTGTAGAGGTGTTCCCTGAATGCACAGGCCGTCGGTTAGATGCCCCTTCCCTTTCGCACTGTTCTGTTGGACGCAACGATATCAATGGTCGGTCAGGATAATCCGCACTCACTGAAGGCAATCGGCGATTCCGGAGTACCGTCGTTCTCGGCATTCATTACACTAGTCGCAGTAAGGCGATCACTGTGGTTTAGTTTTCAATTCAGATTTCTGCCAATTTTTTGTTTCTCAAAAGAATAACAATGCCCGCTCTTACTCCCCATCAACCGTTTTTTTTCAATTAATGCTCATTTTTTAAATAATAATACTTATACTTTCAGATTTGTTTAAAATTCATGCAGTTTTTTTTTTTTTTTGATCGATGACCTACTTTTTATAAATCGCTTCATTCAATTCTCATTTAAATGATCTGTTTTTTGTTTCTTTGTTTTAGCAGGGGCGTCGAATCTCACATCTGATTATCGGCGTGATTTCATGTTTGAAAATTGATTATATTCGATATATTATATTTCATTCATTGATACATTTTCATAGAATTTATTATTGTGTCTAAAAATTCGATATAATTGATTGTCGCATTCAGATTTTCTAAAGAAAGGTTCACATCGGCTGTAAATGTTCATTTTGAGAAATTCTGATATTATGAAAATATCGCTTGTCAATATTCAGTGAAGAAAATATATATATATTCTATAATCAGTTATCACGTGGCTCAAATAACCAACAATTTAATGTTATTTTGATGATATACAGTTTGAACGAGTCTCAAACCTCAGAGCAACGCTGGACGACGGTTGGTGCCTAGGCAATCGAAGAGTGTCGAGGAGGTCCACCAATCATCGCAACAGGCCGATGACAACGCTAGAGTATGCAGGCAGAGAGGGCCACTTTCTAGAAGTATGTAAAAAGGATACGTTGCAATGCCGCACAAACGGGTCATATTCACGAACAATAATGAAATATTATAACACAATGTTACAGGTGTGGATCATCGTTCCAGGATGATGCGCTGTCATCTAGATGATCGGACGTTCTGGATTAGCTTATAAGCCTACTATATGTTACCACTATATATTAACTATTTCTAAGTCTATATGAATTTATATTTAAATTTCATAATTTCAAAATTATATTTCGAATAACATCTGAATTAAATTCATTTATTAAAAAACTATCTATCTTTCAAAACGAATAACATTTCATTTCTATTGATGGATGTTCATTGTTATTTATTGTGACGATTAAAATGAAATGAAATACTCAATTTATATATAATGTCTATTCGATAATTTACCTTCTATACCAGGCATCAGCAGCATCTTCGTATCCAAGTACTGCTATCCTAGGTGTTCTCAATTCTGCGTGGCTCACCTGAAACTTTCCAACGATCCTCTGAGAACCTCTTATTTATCAGCAATACACTCATTGACATGGATTTATAAATTAACGAGCTTATCGTGATATTGCCGTATTTTTCTCAATTCCACAGCGTTGCGCAAAATTTATTTAATACAATTTTTGGCACTTGACGAAAATCACAGACAAATTTATCGATAGCTAGCCCTTTAAAATCAATGCCGATAAAACAGCGAGTCCACATCTCTATCAAGGGGAGATTCCCTCCGAGGCCGCTAGGGGTCCTACCGACGAATTAAGCGGTTCTCATCCAATTTCAACTAGATTCGCAATTGTTCAAAATTTGCGTAGCCTTGAATCGGTCATAATCAAACACGTTTAGTGTACAACATTACTTACTTAGGTTGCTCATTGTTTTTCTAATGTATTATGTCGACTTCGATGGTAAAAGATCAAGTAATCATTCTGCAGTTTTTTTAATAAAGCGAAACTTTCGATAAACGCTATTGCGGTTGGTCAAGTAGTACTGAAACCCGGCTTCAATGAGATACCACTGATATTAAAAAAAAAAAGGAATTTCTTAAATTTACTGAAACAAGTAAATTATTATTCATTAGTTCATATTTTTTCTGTATAGCTTGGCCGCAACGTTAAATGACATGGGGACGACTAGAACTTGGCAGCAGTGGGTAGCAGTTAGTAATCATTCGTACATACGGGATATTCTTGCTGAACTCAACCTACTTTTTGCCACATTTTTCCGGATTCATTTATAATTTTATTTATTTGTTCGTACTTGTACAAAAATTTGCTTTGAAATTCATTTCAAATTTTCATTCAAAACACTCTACTAGTTAATAATTTTGAATGAATTAACTTTGTAAAATTCTACTCTAAAACAATCGTGTCGCGAAAACGACCGCACATATTGAAAAAAGGTTATGAGATATCATGGTTCGTTTGAATCGAATTGTGAGAAATAAATCATTCAAAAAATGCATGACCTCTTTAAAAGTCGTTTTTCATATACAATGAAACGGAAAACAGTGAATTTTTGTAAAATACGTGATTTGACGGTTGTTTCCTCCGTACGAAGCATCATTTGTTATGGCGTCATGCTAGGACTTTTGTTCATAAAATATATGAATAAGGCTTTAAAAAATATTAAATATTAGTTAATCGAAAAAACAAGTATTTTTGAATACGCTTTTTTATATATATCACAATATTGCACTATTGTGCAGGCGTGGCAAGCGATCGTCCGCATGTCACGTGATAAAGATGGGAACATAAAG
Source organism: Tenthredo amoena (assembly GCA_963966615.1). Taxonomy (NCBI): domain Eukaryota; kingdom Metazoa; phylum Arthropoda; class Insecta; order Hymenoptera; family Tenthredinidae; genus Tenthredo; species Tenthredo amoena. The sequence goes on along the minus strand of OZ016486.1, from coordinate 1,835,357 downwards.
CTGACTATGCGTACGACAGGAAACCCGGAACCGGCGGAGCCATTCACTGCCGAGGAGGAGAAAGTACTAATTGTAAGTACATCGGGTAAAGCAACATCGAGTGGTATGGAGGACACCATGAGAAGTACTCCAATATTTCCTATTAGTAGTTTTGTTTTGATGCTCATTTAGTTTTTATATATTACATTAAGAGTTGGCTTTGTATGAATAATTGTTTGGATAGTTGCTATGGAGTGGAAGAAAAGGCACTCGTAATAAATATTGGAAATAAACGGACGTGTTTTAAGTGATTAATTTGAACCGCTGCTTCTAAATTAATATACTTCATTTAAATCATATCCATTTAATCATTTAACCAATTCATTCCTTTGTCGAGTCAGGTATTGGTTGTGGAATAATGTTTTAAGGTCATCCGAAAGGACTATCACAAGATTTTAAGCCACATAATGTAAAGGTATCCGGGCATTAAAATATAAACGGAGTTACATCATTGGTGAAGATCTGTGAGATCTGTAAAACGTTATTTTAAAGGGAGAAAGAAAAGTCAGCTGACATACTAATTTTAAATAAACCAACAGCGCAGAACGACCCATAATTATAATCATTTCCACAGTTTTTCTAACTTGTGAAGGATTTTGTGACTGGTTTCAAAGGACGTTTCATAGTTTCGTATCAAGAAAATTCCTACTCCCGTCACAGAATTTTTGGCGACCGTGACAGGACAATCTGACGATCTGAAGTGTTTATTTAAAAATAATCAAAAATTAAAATAAATAAACAAGAATAATAAATCTCCATTGAACTATACTCAAGTGATTATTGAACATTTGGACTTTTGAAGATGAAATTAATCGCGACTCGAGAGCAATAGAAGACCGCTTCTAGAAGCTATTTATCGGAGTTGAAGCATAGTGGCCGTAAAAAAAAAAGAGTGTCAGATTATAATTTGTTATAAACAGATAAAAGACAATCTACTGTTTTGATTGACATACTTTTGTCAATTCGTAATTTTCTTCATTGGCTATACCAACCAAAACCTATGCCTATTCGAGAACCACTATACCAGAATATTCAGGGGAAAGGGGATACCTTCTTGCTGGTCGTGAACAGAATGTGATCAACATCTGTTTCTTGAGACAACTGAGTGACGGAAAGACCACCGTCGATTTTACAGCAGCTGGGAAGTTTTCACTTATTTTTTTTCTTTTACCTTCGATATCTGCCGTCAGTGGACACGGGGAAAGAGGAATATACATACTTTTTCATACTTTTAATTTTATAATTTTAATTTCCTTCGAACTTTGCTTCGTTAAAATTTACTATAATGGGCAAGAAAAACCTTAGATCCAATCGGTTTGCAAAATCATTAGATCTCTTAGAAGAGGATGATTTGAGAAATAAAGATTCCAGTAATATTACAACTCCTGAAAGGGAACAAACAAACAGTCCTTCTGTGGGTAATACTAATGAATTGCCAAGAAATCCTAACCGAAATAATTCAAATCAAAATGATTCGTTATACGAAGAATTCCTCCTATTCATGGAATTTAAGAATAGATTTCAATCCAATCCTATTTTTCCTAATATTAAGGATAATAATCCTATACCACAAACGTCTCATTTTCCTGATGTTCCACTTCCTAGATTTGGGGAAACACCAGTACGTATTTTACCTAAACCAGATCGGGAGGCACTGCCGAGATTCGATGGGTTTTCTGATAAGATGCATCCCATGCGTTTTCTCGATCAAGTCGAGGACGAATATTACTGGGAACAACGTGATGATAGAGCTCGACTCAACATTGTCCGTCAACGCCTTATGGATGCAGCCAGTGTCTGGTACAACGCTCAACAATTTGAGTCGTACAAGGATTTCCGTCAAAAATTTATTAATCAATTCTGGGGCAAAGAGAGACAATATAAGGTTCGAAAACAATTATTCACTTCGAAATTTGCTTTTTCTGTGGGTGATAGTCGGGTAGGTTACGTTCATCGAATGGTAGAACAGGCAAATTACCTGGACCTTAAGATCGAGGAACGTGAACTTGTAGATATGCTCATAGAGCATTTTGATAAAAACATAGACGTTGCCATATTTTTAGCCGGTAGGAATTATTTAACGATAGCCGAATTGGTGGAAGGATTAGAAAAGATTGAACTTTTATTAACTAGAAGGGACAATTTTTCAGGATTTCAAAAAAGAATCGCTCTGCCGGAAAGAAACATGAGTAATAACCCAAATAGTGCAGCTCCGATAAACTCCGATAGATCTAAAGGGTACGACCCACTGCAGAGACCGAATAATAGTAATTCTTCTAATTATCAACCGAATAATAGATTCAATAATAATTCGAATAATAGATATCGTGACTCAAAAGCAGGAGCAATAAATAATATTCAATTATTAGAAACCTCTGAATCCAGAGAAGTTGACAACCCCGAACAGGAAATGGTTACCATAAAAGCTGAGTCCGAGACAGTCAGTCATCAGGAAAACTAGAAAAATCCACCTTTAGAGTCCCGATTGGTGGAAGAAATTTATTAACAATTTTTGGGACAGACGAAGATCTGTTAGCAGAATCGCAGAAACAAATCAACGATTATTTAATCGTGAGACCTACTTTATCCGCTAAGCTAGAAGATATTAAAGTAGACGTGCTTTTTGATACTGGAGCCGAATTATCTTGTATGTCTGAAAAGTTTTTCGAATTAATCAAAGAATCATTCATTTCATATGAGATTTTACCCCTAACAAGTATCAATCTCCAGGGTGCATTTGGTTCGAAAACTAAACTAGTTTCCAAACAGATTCGTGTAGAGTTAGAATTTAACCAGATTAAAATTTTATCGATTTTCCTCGTAGTTCCAAAATTAATCAGACCACTTATTCTTGGCACAGACTGGATGTCAGAACACAAGGTTCAGATTGATTTTTCCACTTCCTTGATCCATATTAAAGAAAAAAAAATCCCTCTCAACATGTATGATAAAGACGGGCACACAGTGTTTAAATCCGAAAATCAAAGTACCATTTTGTCTATAATCAAAGAAAACATCGATGCTTATACTCACTTGACAGATATTCAGGTTTTCGAGTTAGATTCTTGGTTAAAAAAAAATAGTTCTGTTTTTAGCGACGAACCTGGTCTAACAAACAGGTACAAACATAGGATTGTCTTGTTTGACGATACTCCTTTTTTCAAAAGACAATATCCTATTCCGTTTGCACACAGGGAATCTACGAATAAACAGATAGAAGAGATGTTAGCCGCGGGAGTTATAGAAAGACGTCCTACTCAATATATCAATCCTTTGGTCACTGTAGTTAAACCTACCGGGGAAATCCGACTCTGTATGGACGCAAGGTTCCTGAATTCCAAAATGGAGAAGGATTTTGAAAAGCCACCCAATCTTGATGAGATTTTAATAAATCTGTCGGAAGCTCGATTCTTTACCACTCTTGACCTTTCAAGCGCCTATTGGCAGATTCCTCTGTCAGAGGAATCAAAATGTTACACAGGGTTTATGTATAACAACCGCAGTTATGTATTCAATAGATTACCTTTCGGTTTATGTACAGCCGTAGCATCTTTTTCTCGAGCCATGGATAAAATCTTAGGTTCGGACGTTAAAACATTCTGTATCAACTATATTGATGATATTCTGATAGCGTCACCATCTTGGGAACAACATTTAGAACATGTAAATCTTATTTTAACCCGTATCCGACAAGCCAACATGACGGTCAAATTAAAAAAATCTAAATTTGCCAGACAAGAACTGGAATTTCTGGGTCATAAAATTGACAGAGAGGGTATGCAGGTTCAGTCTAAAACAATTAATAACATCAAAGAATTTCCTATACCTAATAGCAAGAAGAAGCTACAATCTTTCCTTGGACTTTGTAATTGGGAACGTAGATTTATTCCCAATTTCACTGAAACAGTCTTTCCTCTACAAAAATTCTTGAAAAATGATGTCAAGTTTTCCTGGGATTCGGAAGCCCAAATAGCTTTCGAACGAATCAAACAGACACTTTTTGATACGTGTAAATTATATCATCCCAATCCTGGCCACGGTTATTTCTTGGAATGTGATGCATCAGGACATGGACTCGGTGCAAAATTATATCAGATTGATACGCGACAGGAACCTAGAGTCATTGCGTATACAAGTAGAACATTAAAGGGAGCAGAGCTCAATTATACCACGACAGAAAAAGAGGCGCTCGCGGTTATATATGCTCTAGAAAAATGGAGAATCTATTTATTAGGAGCTAAAATTACCATACGTACTGATCACCGGGCTCTGAAATTTCTACAGACCTGCAAACTAACAAATGCGCGGTTAACTCGTTGGATTCTATTCCTTCAACAATTCAATTATAGTATAGAATACATACCGGGCCTATCAAATGTCACCGCGGACACTTTGTCACGGTTTCCGGAAGCAAAAAACAAGGCAGAAAAGGAGTTACAAGAAAATCTTGAATCTTTTAAAACATTCGAGATCTCATTGCTGGAAGAGGTAGAGAGCAGGCTAGCATATGAAAGATTAATTAAAAAAATTAAGGAACAACAGATAATTCAAAGGGAGATAATCATAGATAAAATACAGAACGAATATAGACTTAGGGTCTTACCGAGAGAACAGGTGAACAATCTTCTCTTCCTAAAAATAGATGACCGATGGCTATTATTCATACCACAGAACTGTGAAATTGAACTAATCAAAGAAATCCATAGGAAACTCTTACATTTCGGTACCAACAAAATAATTGCTTATATTAAGGAGCGTTTCTACTTTTCCGCGATAGAAAAAAAAATCAGATTAGTGATTAGATCATGTGATCTTTGTCAGAAAAGTAAATTCTATCAACAAAATAAAAAGGGAAAAGCTAAATCCATAATAACGGAAAACCCACTGGACGCGATAGCTATTGATTATTTTGGACCCTTACCAACTGGTAAATCCGATCTTAAGTATGTCATAGTGTTCATGGACTTGTGTACACGACTTGTAAAACTTTATCCAGTTAAAAGCCTCAAAACAGAGACTCTTATTCATCAAACTGAGAATAAATTTATCCCTGTAGTGGGAGTTCCTAAAAGTGTTTTAACTGACCACGGAGGTCAATTCATATCAGATAAGTGGAAAAACTTTTTAAAAAAAAAAAACATCCGACTTAGTCTAACCTCCGTCTATCACCCACAGTCTAATCCTGTAGAAAGGGTTATGCGTGAACTAGGAAGAATACTACGAGCTTATTGTTTTAATAAACATTCCAACTGGGTAAAATGGATCAAGCCCGCGGAAAGAGCCATAAATAGTACCAGACACTCTGCAACTGGATTTAGTCCTTATTCCTTGTGGCCGGATCTCGACTTGAACGACGAAACGCCTGAGAATATCGAGTTTCCTCCCAATCAAGGGTTGATGTCTTTGAATGAAAAATTAATTAAGGCTAGAGAAACGAATCGTTTAATATCGGAAAAAAAAAAAATCAAAAATTAGATGAGAAAAATCGAAAAGAAATTAACTTTAAAGTTAACGATTTGGTTCTCGTCAAAGTCCATAAGTTATCTAGCGCAAAGGATGTAAAAATTCGTAAACTTTTTTTAGTATACGAAGGTCCTTTTCGAATGAGAAGAGTTATCAATGACAATGCTTATGAACTAGCATATGAGAACGGCGAAGTTTATGGTACTCATAATGTTATCTATCTACGACCTTATTTCATACATCAACATAATCCTGAATTATTGGAATAAGTTGATGTAGGGGGGGACTGAGAAGTACTCCAATATTTCCTATTAGTAGTTTTGTTTTGATGCTCATTTAGTTTTTATATATTACATTAAGAGTTGGCTTTGTATGAATAATTGTTTGGATAGTTGCTATGGAGTGGAAGAAAAGGCACTCGTAATAAATATTGGAAATAAACGGACGTGTTTTAAGTGATTAATTTGAACCGCTGCTTCTAAATTAATATACTTCATTTAAATCATATCCATTTAATCATTTAACCAATTCATTCCTTTGTCGAGTCAGGTATTGGTTGTGGAATAATGTTTTAAGGTCATCCGAAAGGACTATCACAAGATTTTAAGCCACATAATGTAAAGGTATCCGGGCATTAAAATATAAACGGAGTTACATCATTGGTGAAGATCTGTGAGATCTGTAAAACGTTATTTTAAAGGGAGAAAGAAAAGTCAGCTGACATACTAATTTTAAATAAACCAACAGCGCAGAACGACCCATAATTATAATCATTTCCACAGTTTTTCTAACTTGTGAAGGATTTTGTGACTGGTTTCAAAGGACGTTTCATAGTTTCGTATCAAGAAAATTCCTACTCCCGTCACAACCACACCGTCATTAGGCTTCGACGAAATAAATTATGATTTTCAAGCCGAAGATTCGAGTCCAGAGACTCCTGCAGGTATCGTGTCAACACCTGATTTTTCAACTAGCCTGGAACACGGAGAACTGATAGGTCAATAACATTTTATTGGTACAGAGTCTCAGAAGTCGTCTCCAGTCATTGATGTTTCTGATACATCAACAATTAATATCGGACGGGATATCACATCAACCACTACACCCACCAACAGCAAGTCAAAAACCGAAACTGTTAGGCAGCGTAAGCGTGCGGGCGAGTTTATACAAGCGTCAAATAACCGACAAAAAGTAATGAAACGATTGAGTATCGCATCAATCGAGCACGTTCAGGAACTAAAAGTTAATACGAAACATTTATTATTCCACAAATTATATTTTACATATGTGCTTGTAAATACATAAACAGTAAAATTTATAAAGATGTACATTGGAAAATTGGCACAACATGACTATTGAAAAAAAAAAGCAATTATACAATTTGTTGAGGTATTCATATAAACTTTCATGACTGTTAACTATGATCACTAATCGCGAATCGCTAATCGCATCTGTGTTTCAGAGAATGAATGATAATTTAGAAATGTGGGCTCCACGACTGATACGATGCTTGGAGAGAATCGAGAAACGATTGCCGAGTCTCGAAAAAAAAAAACAAATGAGGAGACCGTCACTGATGACAATAGTTCTGCGAATGCAATTTAAGGGCTTTTGAGCGACCGTCTGTTTTACCGACGGAGTATGCATTTTCCGCCAGTCATCACGACCGCTATTTAGTCCACGGATCACGTCTCTATCGGTCCACTGATCACTCTCAGGTTCCGCAGGGATAATCCTTAGATTTTCAGCTAGCGCGCGCTGGTGTCCGAAAAGTAAATGAATGTATTTCCAATTAATAATGAATTTATTTATACAAAGCTGTGAAATCAGCCGACACTAATACATCGCCGATACACAGACACTGGAAAATAATAACATTATTTTCTGGACTTTCAATGAAAAGTCGGTGTCAGGACAACCAGCGCGCCGTATAGGCTAATGTTAGCAATCTTCTGATATTATTCCGAGGTAGATCAGTGGAGCAGGAGCCGTAAGAGACGTGGACTAAAATTCGAAGTGACAGGCTGGCGTCGACACGAACACATGCGGAAATTGTCGTATAAAGGTAGTTGCAGCTTCCCCCGCGCGTCCTCTGTGATATGAGCGCCATCCAGCTTTACGATATTCTACTCATTTGTCAGTGGAGCTCAAAGTTGTCAATAATGAAAACTTCGATTCTGCGAGAATGGCATTTTTATATTTTATAAAATATAATTTATATCGTCAACTCTTTATAATTTTCAACTCCATATCAAATACGTATATGGTGTATTTTCTTTCAAAAGAAGCCACAGAATTACGTGTTAGATTTCAAGATATGGGGAAATTCACCTCAAAATTTGAAGGTTTTTACTCTGTGTTTTGAAAATCCATTGAAATCTTCCAACGTCAAATATATGTTGAAAAAAATTCGATATGTGTTTTCATGATCGCTTGAACAATTTTTTTCTCTAAGGAACTTATATACCAATGAATTTTGTTTCGGAATTACCGCGCCATTGGCTTGAGATATAACTTCGGTTCTGCTCGTCGCAGAGAGAAGTGTAAAAATGCATTTCAAAGCTGAAGCAATCACCTTCCCTGAAAAATGTTTGTAACTTGGTGCAAAATTGCTTGTTATAATTGTTATGAACAATCGAAATATCCAGCGATTTTTTCTCGGATATCAGCCATTTTTCAAATTGTGGAAAGAATATCATCGAATTTTTTATTCAATAATGTAGAGTAGGCAATTTTCGTTTTTACGAAGTCGCTTTACAATATATTTTTTGATGCATTTTGTATAATGCGCGGCTCGTTGTTAGCAGAGCCGGGCTCAATGCCTTATACTAAAATTGAATAATGAATACTGTTCTTCTTTCTTTCATCAAAAATTGAAAAAATGGCTGATTTCCGGGGAAAAATCGCTGAAGACTTCCATTGGTTATGACAATTTTAACAAATCTTACAATTTTTTTTTTGCCGGATCGTTCTTGTAGCTATCAAACGCATTTTCGCACATCTCTTGTCGATTAGTAGAACCGGAGATATGCGCGCCTGTCCTACGACAATATTTACTGGTCTAGAACATCTGATATAAATGCTATACCATACAATGCCAGTCTTCATTGTAATCCGGTGTAATCAGTCTTTTTTCAATTCCCTACAACTTACACCGATCTTTTTTGAACCTCTTGGATTCCATATGAATTTCCAACGAAATCTCGCCGAGATCTTATGATATGAGGCTGAATAAAATAAAACGAGCATTCATTATATCATCCCATGTATTTTCATGATAAAATTTTAATTACATGGTTGTTGTCAAGCCATGCATTTTGTCTGGTGGAATCGTTTACCCGAAACTGGTAAACACTTTATCTATGTCAACCGGAGAGAATTATTGAAGGACAAATATCAGGAATCAAAATGAGCGAAAAGACAACAAAAAAAATTACATGACCTCTGCACGAATGTGACCTTGGACGAATAACGTTGCATCTCGCGAGCGACTTTGAAATCGCTATGGCAAGTCTATAGCGCTAGAGAGCGGTTCCATAGTGGCTCGCGAGATGCAACGTTATTCGTTGAGCCAACGCTATGTAGAACGTCTGTGCGGAACGTTTATGCACCGAACAAGTAACTTACTAACGGAATTCGACGTAGGTATGAAAAATGATTGGGAATGTAAATTAGAAATGACAAACAAGACATGCGTTCGGTGTATATATTTTTTTATTTTTTTATAAATTTTAATTCGAATTGAATTGTTCGGAAACATATTATACGACCGAACATATACCGCCGTTTACTGCATGGATGCCCCATCGTGGCATTGGTATAGGTATATGTTTCGGCTGGATAATATGTTTCCGAACACACTCGCAACGCGTCCATCGCCTCCGCGGTCTCCACCGCCCCTGCCCCCTCTGCCACGCTGCCGCCACTGCCATCCCTGCCTCCCCTGACTACTCGGCCGCCCCTGCCGCCGCTGCTGCCCCTGCCGCCTTCGCCTCTCTCCGGCCCACGATCCGGCCTCATATTTCCACGGCCGCTGCGTGGAGTTACCAGCCGCGGCGTGAAACCTATCGGCGGCGAATTAGCGGTTTGCCGCGGCGGTGTCGCCGCTCGCTCCGGCGATGCCACTGACCTCCCCGGCAAAGACGGCCAAATTTCACGGGACGCGCGAAGCGCCGCAACGCGGGAAATTTTGTTATTTCCCGCGCTTATGCTACGCGACCGCCGCCACCGCTGTGGAGCATCGTTTTCCTACAAACACAAATTCAATAAATTATATGATGTCGGAAACAAATATGATCAAATCTCAAGTATAGTACCAGACTAGGGGTATTAAAATAGGGGCCGACCCAGTAATATGTACTTTTTGTATGATTTTCTCGCGATAGAACGTGTGACTTTTTTCAAATAAATTTCTAACCTGATTGCTATATATGTATTAGCCAATGATGAAAGCCGGAATAAAATACACATGACTCATCAAACAGAAAATTGGCATTTTTGGATATTTTTTTGACGCGATGATACAAAGCGAGCATCTTCAATAGTTTACGAATATAAAATCAACTACAACAAGCGAACAAACTGCTTTCAATTTTCAAACTTCTCCAGCACTGATGAATTCAAATGAATTTGTACAATTTCAAAGATAAAATTGACAATTTACGTCATTTCCATGCTATTTTAAATAGTCACTGAATTTCAGGATAATTCCCGGACCTTTACAAATAGCTAGACATGATATTTGAATGTCTTCTCTACACTTACCCTCCTCTCAGCCTCCGCGTGTACCGCCCTCCCTCCGCGACCTTCTCGTCGTCCGCGCACTCCACCAGCCTGATTTTTTTGATTTTCTGTAATCGTACGCAATAAGGAATTGATTTGAGATTCAAACATTTATTGTCTTTCTGCGGAAAATAGAATAAACTACAGCCGTGTTCAGATGCTTGTAGTTATGGAGAGAAACACGCAGAGCGCTAATCAAATCTCGACGATTGTAAGAATCCATGGATGATAGATTCACATTCGTATACATTCATACACTATATGAAGCTTTCTGTACCAAATCGGTGGACTTTTTGCTTGATTGTTTGTAGGAATAAACTTATCAAAATACAAATATCTGAATTTTCACAGATTTTCATCATTCAAGTGGTGTTAGAGATATAACTGATCAAAGATGCAAAATTCTGACGACGGATTTCACAATACGACTAAATAAAATTTATCGAAAATTTTTTTACCAATCTATAAATGTCTTTAGTCTGAAAGACCTAAAAAAAACGTAAGTTATTTCATCAAAGAAGCATAAAATAAATCAAATATGTGATACTTCACATATAATTTGCTACACACATTTGTGATAATAGGTAATTTGGAGAGAGAACAAACACTTTTTTTTTTTAATTATTGAAAGAATTTTGAAACCAATTATGATTGATGGGTGTATGTGTTCATAAATGATTAACGAATTTTCGAATGAATTTTTTTCGAAATCAATTCGGTCGTATTTTTAGAAAATTCAAGTGTCAAGTTTCGGATAAAAATATGATACCGTGAGCACAACTGTGAAAGTATTTTTCTGAAGGTACATTCTTTTGCGATCCGATTACCGTTGAATTCAAAATTTTTGGGATTTCGAGATCTTGAATTCTCTAAAATTAATATCTCTAATACCGGTTAATATAAAAATCTGCCCAAATTCCCAGATGTTTATGCCCCTGGATTGATTATTATAGAAAATCACGCGAAAATTCCGTGGGGGTCAGGACAAAGAGTGGACCGATTTGGCATGAAAAAAACTCATATACCTATACTCACGCTAGATACTGTAGCGGAGCAAGGTGTAATGTTCGGAAAATTTTAATCTCATAAACTATAATTGACCATTTTAATATTATTATTCACTACATAGGGTACACAAAAGACCAGTAGTATCCGAAAACAGCACAAGACCAGTTGGTCTAGATCAGGATTACGTACCCTAATTTTTTTAATTTCTCCTAAACTACGGTTCATTAGATATGATTTTGAAGGTTTATCGAAAATTTTAGACGATTGAGAAAAGTAATTACACTTTCACTATTTTGTTCTTAACTCGCGCTTTACTCCAAAATGCCATAGCTGATACGAAATTAATTTTCGGATTCATAGCGTATAAAATTAATGTTTTTGATCTAGGTATTCCTATTGCCTATAATTTCTATACGTTGAGTTCCATATAAAATTCGAAATTCGGGGCTCACAGCCCCTCTAACATTTTTTATGAATTAACGATGCCAAAAGTTTAATTAGAACGATTTTTCTGAATTATGAAAGTTCTTTCATTCACTGGTCTAAATAATTACGTCTGCGTTCTTGGAAAATCGGAATTTATGAAAAGTAATCCAACTTTCAGAATTGTGTTGATCCACTATACTGTCAATAAAAATTATGCTTCTACGTACTTTTTCACATACGCGTTGAAAAAAATGTGACTACGTCACAGGCAATTATTTAATTGTGATAACAAATCTATGCATTTTAGGGAAAATTTTCTTAGAATATTTTTATCACATGTTTGACGGAGATTGATCCCGTGTAATAGTCGTTGCTAATTCTGTCACATTCTGTATATCTATAATCCACGCTTCCATAAACGTTTTTTTTTTCAAACCAAAGTATGTACGAAACGATGAATACGATTCATTCTGCACGGATGCAATAATTGTAGAATACAAAAAATTCGGTAATATTTACTTACTTGGCATGATTGTTATGTTGCTCCTGTCTCGTCGTAGCCTCACGAGTCACGACTGAGACGTTTTGGAGCGTCGTGCGATCTCGCAGTCGACACAGCGGTCGAAACGCGCGATGCTTTCCACAAAGTAACGTAGCTTGAGCGACGAAACAACAGTGTCTGCATCGTTAGATATTATTTTAGTGGGTTCACGTTAACATTTTTATTGTGAATTGTGTTCTGGAGTTATCATTATGGATAAAAAATTTCGTCGCGGTGATCCAGAACGCAAACGATATCGTCTAGGTGGAAAACGGCTTTCCTTATCGAAAGCTGCACGCAACAGGTTAGTGTGTCATAATTGGGGATTTTTATTGAATATTTTTTTTTATTAACTTAAAATAATTAGGTAATATTTTTTCTTCGATGTTCGAAATAATAATTGCTAACGTTACAGGCAATTGAATTTGTACGATTATGCTATATTATATATCTTAGCACGGGTGACATGATATTGTTCTGATTCTCAATCTGCTGAAAATTGTCATGAATTGACAAAATTTCAGTATCCAAGATTGCAAGAATACATGATGTATAAATTCATACAAAAAATGTATTGTATTACACAGTGAAACTCGAGCCATGATTATTTCTCGAACCTATTTCATTCGGTTACATGCATGTTAGATTTTCAATTATTTTATTAAAATTCGGATAAACTACAAATTATCGAAAAACTTTCACATAAATCCATGATCTCGGAATGAAATAACTTCCAATCATATATTATTTGATTGGCGCCCAACATATTAATTTATAAAATATTTATCAAAGTCCAATAAAAGTAAAATAGCTTCAATTGGCGCCCAACGTGGGGCAGTTCTAAATTAAATTAATACTTCATAAAAACAAAAAGGATTTCAATATGACTCGTACTAGAAAAGGAAAAAGGATATCAGACACTCGGTCCCTCAATGATATGTCAGGCGAAGAAATAGAAATTTGCGAAGGCGAACCTAATGCAAGTCAATGTAAATCTTCTTTAGCCATCAATTCATCAGGAATTACGGATGCTATATCCACATTACTAATAACATTCAATGAATTTCGTACTGAAGTTCGACAAGAGTTTCAAAAAATTCATACTAAAATAGATGATCAACGCCTTGAATTACTTGGTGTAATTGATTTAACTAAAAAAGAATTGAGACAAGAAATGACGGATTTAGAAACACGGGTTAATAAGTGTGTTAATGCTCATACAAATCTCGACATAAACGTATCGGATGGGGAAGCTCAGGCACAAGCCATTGGAATATTAGAAACGGAAGTATCGCAGTTACGCACTACGAATAATTTGCAATTACCAATTTTGGCCAATATAGCAAAAAGTAATCCAACAACGTTTTCAAATGCAAGTAACCAATTTCCTATTGACTTTTTAGAAGAGTTAGAAGCTTGGTTTGATAAATGGGGAATTAAAGGAGACCTTAGATTATCAGAAATCAAATCAAGAAACAATATCTTTGGTAATAGCGTAAAACTATGGTTCGGAGCTGTGAAATCACAATTAAAAGATTATGAAAGTTTCCGTGAAGAATTTCTACGAACATATTGGAATGAAACCGTGCGATTACGTAGGAAAAATGAGTGGTCTCATCGCCGGTTGGATTCTAAGTCAAATATGTCATTAACTGAATATTTTTATGATCAAGTCCATCAGGCTACGTGAATCGATAACCGTATGTCAGTTTTTGAAATAAATTATAACGTCATTCGGCAATTTCCTTTTGAAGTTGTTTACGCTTTAATAGGGAGTGTTGATTGCTCTGATAATAATTCAATTATTCAGAGATTAAGCGTTATGGAGAACCCCATGTTCTTGGATCATCCTGATATCACTACCAGATCAAATAATACTCAAAGTAATAAAACGCAAACTCCTAACTACCGAAATCAACAGAATCGTGATCGTCCCCTGGGAAATCAACAAAATTCATACTATAATAGATCAGGATAAAATCAAAATACACCTACCCAACAAATAAATACACAAAATATGCAAACGCAAGATTCATATAATCAGAATCCATCTCAACCTTACCAAAATCATCAGCCAATGAATGGGCCTTCAAACTCACCACGGACTTAAGTAAAACGGGTCGAAACTTAAGTCCTACAAAAATTCAAAACATTTTAAAAGACCCAAATAATAAAATAAATTCATCTTCAACTTCTGAAGTTAAAGAAAACTTAATTGATTGCCCAAGACTTAACTTAACCATAGGGAATACTAATATTGAAGCATTATTAGATACTGGTAGTCAAATTACTTGTATTTCCGAGAATCTTTTGAAAAAATTAAAAAATGATCAAAAAATTCCTACGCTTCCAGTACATAATTGGAAAGTTTATGGAGCATTTATACATAAAGCACCTAATATAAAGCAGGAAGCCATGATTGAATTAAAAATTGGATCATTACAAATAGAAGTCGTTTGCTACGTGCTGCCTTCAGCATCTGAAAATTTGATTTTGGGAATTGATTGGATGAATTCAAATCGTGTAGCTATTGATATTGAAACCCGATCAATTAGGATTCAAGGAGTAAATTTTAATGAACCTATTTTTTATCTTTATTCATCACGGGGTCAGCTCGGTAGTCACCGGCTAGAAGCCATGCTTCATGATGAAAGTCACGAATCAATGTTCACAGGTCTAAATCGGATAATTAATGGATTACCATGTCCTGAAGAACAAAAATCATTTTTAGATTCCTTTTGTGAAGAGGATTTAATTATTAAACAACAGCAATCTTTGGTTGACCAATCGTTTATTACTCAGGTCGATGACATGATTAGTTCAATTGATAATATAAATAAAGAACAAAAAGTAGATTTAAGAGAATTAATTTTTAAATATTCTCAAGCGTTTAATGACAAACCGGGATGCACTAACGTATATGAACACGAAATTCATCTTACGCATGAAAAACCTTTTACTGCACCTATTTATTCTATCCCTTATGCTCGTAGACCTGCAGTTAATAAAGCGATATCGGAGATGTTACATTTAGGAATTATTGAACGAAGTAATTCACCTCACTTAAATCCCATAACTACGGTGCCAAAAAAAGATGGATCTGTTAGAATCTGTTTAGACGCTTGCAAACTGAACGCTTACATGAAGACTGATCATGAAAGACCCAAGCCGATTGATGAAATCATTCAAAAATTTGATCAAGTTAAATTCATGACTTCAACGGATTTCTCTAGTGGGTATTGGCAAGTTCCACTTGCTGAAAATTCGCGATCTTATACAGCTTTTTTAAATGATTCATCCTTATATCATTTTCGAAGAATTCCATTTGGAATTGAAACTGCTGGTAGTGGTTTCATACGAGCCATAAATTTAGCTTTCGGGAATGAGCTTGACGAATTTACTACAATATACGTTGATGATTTACTTATTACTTCCCGGACTTTTTCAAAACATTTAGAGCATCTTGCCCGTGTTTTTGAAAAAGTTATTAAAAACGGATTTACATTAAAATTATCAAAAACCTTCTTTTGTAAAAATGAAGTAAAATTTTTGGGATATATACTATCTTCTGATGTGATTCAGCCAAATCCAGAAAAAATTGCATCTATACAACAGTTTCCACCACCTAAAAATTTGAAACAGTTACAACAGTTCTTTGGAATGTGTAACTATTATCGTAGATTTGCAATTAAATATTCACACTTTACAGATCCTTTTCGTGACATTTTGAGTACAAAAAACAAATGGATCTGGACTCAACAACATGGTTTAGCGTTCCAAGAATTGAAACAGAATTTCCTTGAAACGGTCACGCTTAATCAAGAGACTCGGTGCCAAGTATACCGTGCGATTATGTGGAAACTACACGCTCCAAGCGCGCGAACTTTGATTTGCTCGAATATCATTGGCCGGTGAAATCGCGCCAGCAACTCCACCAACTTTTCAGTAATATCCCTAGCTCTGTCGTCTGCTGGATTCACAAGAAACATAACCTATTCCTGCCACGGTCTGCCGCCATTTGTATTTGACAACAATCGGAAACAAACAGCAGACGGACTCTAGGGATATTCGTGCAGAGTCTGAAATTGGTGTCCCTCGTAATAGTCGAATAAATCAGCGCCTGCGCGCTTGGAACCTGTAGTTTCCACATAATCGCACGGTATAAAAGACAGAAAATATAAGACCGTAGCGCGCTCGACCGAGTACTTATACCGCACCGACCCAACTTTGACGGAGTGGGGGTATAATGTTTCATATATTCTAGCGGATTCTAGCGTATTTGGTAGTATCCTGAGATCGACGACTTAGGTCAAAATTAAGGGTCAAAATCCGCTTCATTGGAGTCAAAGATCAATGTGATCGGTGCTCGGAGCGCTGAGATATGTTCTTTTCTATTATTTGTAGGAGTCAGTTTCATCAGGAATAAAAGTCATCTCCAGCCGAGACTTTTCGCTCCGCGTTCTTTCGCTTCGCTCTCAGTTCCATGCGTATATAAATGACATAGAGAGTCGCTGTATGAGACGAAAGTTACATGGGAGTAAACTCAAATGGGGTATGGTAGTCTATACGAAATTAATATAATGCCTTTGGTCTATGGCTCAAGGAATACAGTCCAACCGTGCAGTCCAACGTGCGCACAGTGGTGCGCATGCAAGCAATATAAATATTTGTCATGCATAAGACTTCGAGGTTAGGATAAATAGCTTTCATCAATTAATTCCCATAAATTACATAAAAAAAAGTACATATAATGGCAGGATGCACAAAACTATGATCTAAAATGTTACACATCGAACTTTCGAATGAATTTATTTGAAAATATATTATATTTCTCCAATTTCTGTGACGCCAGTTTAAAAATGTTTGTCACTACATCATAGTTCTAGGTGGATCTTTCGAGTTGGGTGAAATGACACCTATTCTGAGAACCTTTTCTGATTTCCGGCATATAACGGTTCTGATGATATATTGATAAGATATACGCCTATTTACCAAAGCTCTCTGCAGAGTAGCTATATAGGTAGCGGATGTATTTTGCTACCAAACTTCAATCGTGAGATGTATTTGGATGATTGTTTAGTTTTCACCAGACGTGTACCATAGAATCCTTCAGTTACTGGAAGGTTTATTACTCATGTCGTGTATTTTGTGTAGGCAAGTAACAAGATAGTTGATAATGACTTTGCATGGGCAAGTTTCTAAATCATATATTCTATCAATCAAAGCAACGCTAATTTAAAAACGTTCTTCGTGTTACAGTTGTAGCTAGTTCTATTTTACTTTGCGGAGGGTTAGTCACGAGGGTATTTACGCTCACAGACTATTAAGTTTCACAATATATTGTTTCCTCACAAGTACCCGAAGTGAAAGAAAGCCACGCATCACTTTATCCTATTTTCTATATATTTCTATATGTATAATTATCTCAAGGGACACAACAATGTTTGAGTGGTATCTTGAATGTTAAATTGGTTTCAGTACAATGCTTTATTGCAGGTAACAATATTGAAGATATGGTTTATTCCTATTACAAATATATAGGAACTATACACATGTTTCGCCATATTTGTAATATTACTGATATACAGGGTGACCCAGAACCCTCGTACCACCGCTGGTGGGCATATTCCTTGACAAATTCTAAGACGAAAATTCCTCAGCGAAAAATTCCTGAGATCAACGGTGTCCGAGTTATAGAATTTTCTAGTTGACCATTTAGAGAGCTCTACACTGGCCGAGATAGTGCCGGCTCTAGTCTCAACAATTGTGGCAGTGCCCCCCATCGTATGTCTGATAATTTGGCGCGAAAGTTTCATTTGAATAATGCGTAATGGATAACGGGTGGGCCTTTTCACTTTGACATTTCGGTTTTTCAGTTCTTGGCAGCCAGGTCACCCGCTCCATAGTTTTCGGCCGTCTAGGTCCACTGCTCGATATTTTTCAGCTTTTCACGTCTACCACGAGATAATTTTCGCCGTCCGGGTTGTTCGCGCAGCAGTTCTTGGCCGTCTGGGTCGACCGCTCCATAGTTTTCTGCAGTCTTGCCGGTTTCACTTAGCCGGTTGACGACCCTCAATATCACGCCTTTATCAGGTGATCGTTGATTAGGGTACAGCTCTGCGTATCGTCTAGCAGTTTCCCTCGCATTTCGTCCACACTTTCCGTACAATATCACCATTTCGCAGTATTCACGAGTTGAATAATCCATTTTAGATTTCAAGCCAAGCCGATTTTAAACGTAGAAACGTTTGTTTGAAAACAAATCATAGCTCACTTTTTCGGTTTCTATCAGAAATTTTCAGCGCACTACGGTCATACTCGCAATACGGAATACTGTGAAATGGTAATATTGTACGGAGAGTGTGGTCGCAATGCGATGGAAACTACTAGACAATACGCAGATCGGTACCCTAATCAACGATCACCTGATAAAGGCGTGATATTGAGGGTCGTCAACCGGCTAAGTGAAACCGGCAAGACTGCACCGGATCGGAAGGGGATCGGACGACTCAGAAATGCACGAGTACCCGATTTAGAAGAATCGGTTATAGAAACCATTGAAAATGATCCACGGCTGAGCTTGAGAGAAGTTGCAAGTATATGTGATACTAGTTACAGCACCGCACAATGGATAACAACGGCTGAAAAGATGCACGCATTCCACTACATGAGGGTCCAAAGTTTACAGCCCGGAGACTACCCCGCTCGGGTAGAATTTTGCGAATGGTTATTGCAACGTAATGAACTGGACCCTGTATTTAGCCACAAAATTTTATTTACTGACGAGTCAACATTCGGCCAGGAGGGCACGCACAATCATCATAATTTACATGTGTGGGATTACCAAAATCCGCACGAAAAATTAGTAAAAGGGTTCCAAGTACGATTTAGCATGAATTTATGGGCCGGAATCAGAGGAGATGTATTGGTGTGTTCAAAGTCATTACTCAGATTTTGATATTTATACCGAAATCATTTTTGAAACAGAATAAGTTTGATGTGATTAGACGTGAGGGTGCGATCTGTAGTCTGATTGAATAATAAATCATTGATTCGCACTTTCAGTTGGGCCCGACTGAATTACCGCCCCGTTTGAATGGTGGTTTATATCGGGATTTCCTCCTTGAAACACTGCCAGAACTGTTAGAACAGGCAGAATTGGATGCCGGGGACATGTGGTTTCAGCATGACGGGGCACCAGCCCATTATGCCCAACAGGCACGTGAGGTTGTGGAGGCAGCGTTTCCAGCCGCGTGGATTGGCCGTGGCGGCCCGATTGCTTGGCCCCCACGATCTCCGGACTTGAACATTTTAGATTTCTTTTTATGGGGCCACATTAAACAACGAGTCTATTGAGCAGAGATATTGAACAACCCTGCTCAATTGCAAGAGGCGATACGAGCGGCTATTGCCACCGTAACACCAGCCATGCTTGACCGCGCACAGATGAGCCTAATTCACAGAGCGCGACTTTGCATAGAACAGGAGGGAGGGCAATTCGAACACCTCTTGTGAATGGCAGTCAATATACACTACTTGTTCACCTTATACTTCCATTACCTATAACCCATTTAGTATTTTGTTAACCTTATACACTATTGTTCACCTTGTACTTCCATTACCTATAACCCATTTAGTATTTTGTTAACCTTATACACTATTGTTCACCTTATACTTTCATTACCTATAACCCATTTAGTATTTTGTTAACCTTATACACTACTTGTTCACCTTATACTTCATTACCTATAACCCATTTAGTATTTTGTTAACCTTATACACTACTTGTTCACCTTATACTTCATTACCTATAACCCATTTAGTATTTTGTTAACCTTATACACTATTGTTCACCTTATACTTCCATAACCTATAACCTATTTAGTATTTTGTTAACCTTATACACTATTGTTCACCTTATACTTCCATTACCTATAACCCATTTAGTATTTTGTTAACCTTATACACTATTGTTCACCTTATACTTCCATTACCTATAACCCATTTAGTATTTTGTTAACCTTATACACTATTGTTAACCTTATACTTCCATTACCTATAACCCATTCAGTATTTTGTTAACCTTATACACTACTTGTTTACCTTATACTTCATTACCTATAACCCATTTAGTATTTTGTTAACCTTATACACTATTGTTCACCTTATACTTCCATTACCTATAACCCATTTAGTATTTTGTTAACCTTATACACTATTATTCAACTTATACTTCAATTAAAAATATTATTATTGCATATAAAATATTCCGCATCTTGTGTTGTGGAACTGATTTGATTTTTACACTGGCATGGAACACCTTGTGAGACCATCCTGTGTCGTTTCGTAGTTGGATATGAAACAAGTCTTTCTTATGAAATTACGTGACATAAGTATTTAAGTATGTTATCTGTTTTGTGATTAAGAAGGGACTGCATAATACATGATAATTTTTTATTTTATGACTGTCGAGCAGTCAAGCGGTTTCACTCATTGTAATGATGACTCCGACGAACAAGAGTTTCCTATCGTACAGATGGGATATCAGAATTAACAAAAGAAAAAAAAATCAAGAAGTGGACCCATCTTTGTTGAAGTAATAACTAGGTTATTTATTTCATTAACTACTAGCTCGTAGATAGATAATCGAATAAAATATAGATGGGTTGACGTGGGCGTCCAAAAACTGTGCACTGGTAAAAAAACTACGAAGCGGACGACCTGACTGCAGAAAACTATGGAGCGGTCGACCCAGACGGCCAAGAACTGCTGCGCGAACAACCCGGACCACGAAAATAATCTCGTGGTAGACGTGAAAAGCTGAAAAATATCGAGCAGTGGACCTAGACGGCCGGAAACTATGGAGCGGGTAACCTGGCTGCCAAGAACTGAAAAACCGAAATGTCAAAGTGAAAAGGCCCACCCGTTATCCGTTACGCATTATTCAAATGAAACTTTCGCGACAAATTATCAGACATACGATGGGGGGCACTGCCACAATTGTTGACACTAGAGCCGGCACTATCTCGGCCAGTGTAGAGCTCTCTGAATGTTTAACTAGAAAATTCTATAACTCGGACACCGTTGATCTCAGGAATTTTTTGCTAAGGAATTTTCGTCTTAGAATCTGTCAAGGAATATGCCCACCAGCGGTGGTACGAGGGTTCTGGGTCATCCTGTATACTTGTTATCTTTCATAATGATTTTATATATAGCTCAGAACTAATTATCAATATGACCATACTGTCCATAACTATATAATATTCAACCCTCAAGTTATTATGAAAAAAAATAAGCATACATAGGTAATATTACAAACACGACAAGACATGTGTATAGTTCCTATATATTTGTAATAGGAATAAACCGTATCTTAAATAATGTTACTTGCAATAAAACTTTGTATTGAAACCAATTTAAAATATAAGATATAATTCAAACATTGTTAACCCTCGAGATAATTATATAGAATTAAATAGAATACAGGATAAAGTGATGCACTGCGATAGGATGAAAAAATGTTATCTTTTGCTTCCTCTCACTTCTGGCGGTTGTGAGGGAACAATATATTTTGAAACTCAGCAGTCTGTCAGCGCAAATATCTCCTCGACTAGCTTATCGCTGCAAAGTGAAACTACAGTTATGGGCAAAAATTTAACTGTAATCAGGGGAGTCCCCGTCGGTCTCGTAGATTTATCATGAACTGAGGTCTCCCCCCACTATTCGAGTCCAGGAGCTTCTCTAGTCGGCCACTGGAGTTAGCCAGAAGAACCAAAATAGATAGACAATCTGATGCTGACTAGATACATCCGATTCGTACTTCCAGTTATGCGGAAAATTTATTAGAATTCATACCCTATTCCATGGCTCATACCGTGTTCCGTCTGTTTGACTGCAAACGGGATTAATTGCTTTCTTTGATTCGAAGCGGATTGAGTTTAGCATTGCACTGTCATTTGTAGGTATATTCAAAACACGTCAACTTTAACTGAAGTACTGTGTGTCTCGTGAATTCGTATCACCAATAGTCACGATGGGTTAATCCCCCCAAAAAGCATCCCATGTGCAAAAACCTTGCGCCAAGTACGTTGTTATCGTCATCACCTCGAAAACCTCTACCTCTACGTGTCTAGATACGATTGATTAAAAACAAAAATAAATATCAAAACGGCACTGTACAAAAAGTAGTGAAATCCCCCAAAAAGCACCTCACGTGCAAAAACCTTGCGCCAAGTATATTGATGTGGTTATCACCCGAAAAAAACGACTTCCTTCAAAAAAGTATTGAAATCTGACATTACCGCCAAGTACGTACAGCGTCATTTTTGTTTTTCTTCGAGCACGAAATAAGGCTTCAATATTTGATGTACATACGCATATGTCCCATGATCCCATGTTCCATAATTGAAAAAGAAAAATTGGAGGTAGTGGTACTTGGCGGGCCTTCTGTAGACAAGTCGGCCTTCTGTAGACAAGTCGGCCCGCCAAGTACCACTACCTCCAATTTTTCTTTTTCAATTATGGGACATAGGATCATGGGACATATGCGTATGTACATCAAATATTGAAGCCTTATTTCGTGCTCGAAGAAAAACAAAAATGACGCTGTACGTACTTGGCGGTAATGTCAGATTTCAATACTTTTTTGAAGGAAGTCGTTTTTTTCAGGTGATAACTACATCAATATACTTGGCGCAAGGTTTTTGCACATGGGGTGCTTTTTGGGGTCATTATATTCCAGGCCAAACGTTTCACATCCAGACAGATGCTAGCATTTCTGGAATTTGCGCTATTTTATATCAACTTGATAATGAAGAAAATCTACGAATCATTTCGTTAATCAGTCGCTGTTTGAATTCTGTTGAAAAAAATTATTGTACTACTGAATTAGAATTATTGGCCATAATATACGCGGTAACAAAATTCCGTAATTATATAGCAGGAACCCAATTTCAAATCATAACTGATCACAAAGCTCTTCCATTCCTTATGCAAACTAAATTCAGAAATAGCCGAATGACTCGTTGGATTTTATTTCTTCAAGAATATGACTTCGAAATATCTCATTGTAAAGGAAAGGATAACGTAGTAGCAGACTTATTTAGTCGATATCCATTAAACGATAATTTAGAAATACAATTTGAATCACCGAATCATAATAAGGTTCAATTGAATACAATAAAAATGTCAATGAACAAAGAACTTGCTCAATGTCTAAAAACGATTAAGCAAAATCAACACAAAGATTCACATTATAGCCAAATTATTAGAAAATTAATAACTCCAAATTATACTCATCCGCGATATATTATAATTAATGGAATTTTATTCCAAAATACTCGTAGAGATCTTTCATGGAGATTATGTATTCCTCGGGGAATCACATCTAAAATAATACAATATATTCACGAGGTTACCGGTCATGCAGGAGCAAAAAAATGCATTACGTATACTGATAGATTTTTCATGTGGCCAGGATATCACCGTGATATTCGAAAATACGTCGGTTCATGTGATCTATGTCAACGTGTAAAATACAATAATGTATCTATGAAAGCTCAAGATACCAGTTATATTCCACATAACATTAACGAATTAATTGCGATTGATTTCTATGGACCATTACCTACATCCAGGTTTGGTGCCCAATATATTTTCGTGATAGTAGACATATTTTCAAAATTAGTAACACTATATCCTATTAAAAAGGCTAATTCAGATATCTGTATCAAAAGATTGAGAAATGATTATTTTAAAAGAGTTGGAAAACCTAAAACAATTTTATCTGATCACGGAACCCAGTTTACATCGTATTTATGGAAAAAATTTGCTGATGAAAACGAAATAAAAATCTTACATTCACCTGTACGTCATCCTCAAAGCAATCCATCCGAACGTATTATGCGCGAATTGGGTCGGTATTTTCGCACTTATTGTAGTCACAAACATACATCATGGGCTACTGTAGTCTCACAAATTCAAGAATGGATGAATCTAACTACTCATGAAAGTACCAACTTTACACCATTTGAACTTCATTATGGAAAAAATCCTAAAATGGAAATTGAAAAATTAATAAATTTTCCACTTGGGAATCTGATGGCTAGAGAAGTTCAACTGCGACTTGCATACGAAAATTTAACTCGTAGTGCGGTTAGACGCAACAAAAAACCCACTAATAAAGAAATTCCTTTTGAAATAGGAGAAAAAGTATTATTACGTGTAATACGAAGCTCTAATATGAATAATCAACACATAGAAAAGTTTTTTCATTTATATGAGGGACCCTATATAATTAATAAAAAACCACATGCTGATGCATATCAATTAGTAGATGCTGATAAGCCTGATAAAATAATTGGTGTTTATCATCGTAATAGCTTGAAAAAATATAAAAGTTCAATTTAATGATTATAACTAAGTATATCATAGTTTAAATTTTATATTCATAGATAGGATTAGATAAATAAATATATATTTAACATTTGGGGAATAAAAGTAATAATAATGGAAGAGGGTGGTCAAAGAGGCGCGAAAAACAAAATCAAATCATTGCTTAGGACAACCGATGCAATCATTTGATTGGGACGCGGCATGGTCAACGATAATAATAACAGTAGGAAATTGCTTCAAGGATATCAGTTCGTAAAAAATTTCATAAAGAGAACATATAAAAAAATGGATCAAAGTTGCCAAAGCACTAATCCTGGCACCCGAGACGTGGGTATGCAGACAGGACTTGAGGGAATTTTCACGATTCTCATACCAGGATATGCCAATCGAAAAATTAAAACTCCGCGTTCGTGGATCAGTATACCGGGAAAAGCATCAATGGGTCGTGGAAATCAAACGGCAAGACCATCTCGTGTCCATCGCGGCACATCTTACGTACCTAACACATGGAAATTAATTCCAGTTGATACCCCCAATAAAATTCAACGATGTCGGCTACCAGAAGAATCAATTTCAACACACCTTCCAAGTTTTCTTGAATTATATAAATTGACCCAAGAAAATATAACTTTCTGGACTCCTGGAGAATCATCAAATACTGAAACGCACGAGAATAATCTGAATGAAGTAAATAATGAAGATTTATTCCTTCTGGCCGAATTCCTTCATGGCAAAAAAGAAGAACCAAAATTAATCGAACCCTTTGCCACGTCACCTGAACCAGACCAAAAAGAAATTATTCGCCAACTTCCTAGACCTTCCCTTTGGGTATCAATAGACCTAACAAAAATAGTAATTTAATTGTAATCATTGACGTACAAATTCATTAATCCCCTAAATTCATAAAATATTATTCAAGTATCACTCATAGACAGCAAAGCCTCTTCTAAAATTAATAAAAATTATTTCTTCAAATCACCTTCACTGGGGGAATGTTGTAACGTAACGTATTAATCCCCATAAAAAGCACCTTTGGTGCAAAAACCTTTCGCCTCGTTATATAAATGTATAGTTATATACGAAAATTCCTTCATTGTAAAAAAAACAATTAGAAATCAGATGCTGTTGCCTAGTTGCCTAGTACAGACATCACGCTGATTTTTATTAGGATTGACAATTAGGCTTTTTATAATACGGTATTGACAGCCTTCTTGTCTTGCCACGTATAACCATAGAGGTAATGATAGGCGAATGACGCCTCCATTGGTTCAAACAGAAAACATACAAGAAAAATAAGTAATGGTTGGCGGCGACCAATCGGGCTTGTCCGATGAGGAGGAAGCCTTATCGATTGCAGCAATGTCTGCTGCAAAAGTCAGCAATAACGGTAACCCTGCGCATTATTTAACTTCATTTCAGTTAGTTATAATAATAATTGAAAATAAAAAGCAATGCATTACCGACGTTACAGATAGCAGACGTGGAATTGAGGCCGAAGCTGGTCCATCCCGCGGTGGTGGTGAACCTACCGCAGAAGCTGGCCCGTCAAGTCGGCCATCCTCGGCATCAAATCGGGTTAATTTGCGGGTGAAAAGGGACTCGCGCGTTATTGAATTGCTCGAGGAGCAAAATCATATAATGAAGGTGAATACCGAAATATTGATGTATTCCCGAAATTTTTTGAAACTAACAGCTTTCAAGATAAATATTCATGACATTACCCAGACAACACAAAGGTAAAAGTTGTCCTCAACACGTCATATGGACGTCAAACGCATCGATTTCTGACGTCTCAAAGACTTTGTAACAATTAAAACGTCTTCAAGGCATCTTTGAGACTTGTCGACGCATTTGACGTCCATATGACGTCTTAAAGGCTACTTTTATTTTTGTGTTGTCTGGGTAGTTAATTAGAGAAAAGAGATAAAAAAATAAATAAGAATAGTCATACATAATTCATACAACATCAATAATAATTTTCTACCTGTTACGATACCATACACGATGTTCATCAAAATTCAAATTTATCATGAGAAACTGTTATAAGTCACGTTCCTAAAGAATTTTTTATCCATCAGAGATCAATTCAAAAATCATTGACAATCACCGTTGTAATATTTTTCGAAATAATTTATCTTACATTCCATTAGATTAACCTAATTTGGTTTGTATATGGGGTATTCCAGCCAATATCGCACACGATTTGACTTCGCATGTATTACTTTCTTTTTATAATTCCATATGATGTAGAGAAAAATAGGATTAAAAATTGAAGGTGCACCTTTGATATGGATCTACATCGTTAGAAATTATTTGGAAAATCCCAAAATGTCGAGTCAAATCGTGCGCGATAACGAATACTCTATATGCATGTGCGTAATGGATTCAAAGTCAAGTCAGTAATCAACAAGACAATCGTTGGAATCTTTCCTAACGGGGTAACAGTTCATCATCCCCTTCGATATCAGTTTTAAAAATGATACATAAATGAATAAACATGCACAGCATCAACTTCAATGATCTATTGTGATAACAGCATTTCATTAAATATTTGTCAACAGGTAATAGCAAGCAATGGTGCCAGGCTGAATACGCTGCTGGAAGATATGATCGGTATCAAACGGCGCAAGTTGGCTCTGCTGGAGGCCGCACAGGCGCCAGAATAAAAATCTTTTTATATTAAAATCTTTTTTTGTACAATATTTTAATCGATATACTGTTCAATTTTTTTTTTTCATCTTATTCTACTCGAGTTCGTATATTATAATTTTTTTTTTTTTAGTGCTTATTTATTTCAATTATTCATGTTGAATTTCTTATTGAATTAAATTAATTGAAATATATTTCCGTTCAAAATCAACATCATAGGTATAGAATTTTTCGAAAAAAATTATCTATGAATGCGAATCCTATAGGTGAAATTAAAGAAAAAATTTGTTATCTCTTTTGAATCGGCTAAAACAATCATAATAAAGAATCGCTACCACAGATTATCAAATATTATTAGTTTCAGTGCCATTCAAAAAACCTCTATTTATTTGAAAAAGTCTGAGCCAAATTAAAAAAAAAAAATAGGATTGTCGCGGACTACGTTAAACACCTACACTGACATATCATTTGGATAAATGTTCGATCGAATTTTCTATAAATGGTTATAATTTCGCAAACGAAATGCAACTCAATTTCACTAAGGTATATCGCTTAACAATATGGGGGTAATAGGTGCATATACACATACATATACGCATCTTACCGAATATCACCGATGCACGTCATAATAAAATCACAATCGTGATTGCGAAATGTAAAATGCACTTACCTCGACAATCACTTATTGAATACGCCCTACGTGATCGAGAAAGCTAATTGGTAAAAGAGTAAGATCGATTCATAACTATAATAAACGTATACCGTAAAAAGCACTCATTGCATACGCGAAGTTACATCGGAAATTTCTTGATAAATATTGAGTCGAACGATAGGATCAACAAAAAACTATTAGCAACAGTTTATTACATAATTTAACAAGCCGAACAATTTCCATTAATTGAATTATTCGTATATTCTAAATCACGCTATACGCCAGTAAATATTCATGAAACCTAAAGACAAATCCCGCGTGATGTTTTCGTGTGAATAATGTGAGAAAGCTACGGTTAGATTTGTAAAGAAGAGAATGCTTCTCATAATGTCGCACTGTGGGATCGATAAAGGTAACAAGGTAAGATTGATTCATAACTATGATAAACTTATCCCGTAAAAAGCATTCATTGCATACGAGACGTTACAGTGGAAATTTCTTGATAAATATTGAGTCGAACGATAGGATAAACTGAAAATGATTAGCAATAGTTTATGACATAATTTAACAAGCTCAACGATTTCAATCAATTGAATTATTCGGATATTCTAAATTACGCTATACGCCAGTAAAGACTCATGAAATGCAAAGGCAAATCCCGCGGAATGTTTCCTCTTCAAAAATGTAAGAAAGCTCTACGGCTACATTCAGGAAGAAGCGAATGCTTCTCATAACGTCGCACTGTGGCTGGCGTTATGATTTAGCGAATTTCAGTCTGCTACGCGTTAAATAACTTTCAATCCTCGCCTCTGTTATATAATTGTCGCTACGAGGCGACCCTAGGTTCGCAATTTTTAACAACACTGTGGTACAAGCGGCGGGGCGCGGGTATTAGCGGGGAAATGCATTGGCGTAGCAGTTGAAAAAATTATAAAGATAGCGCAAGTTGCGTTATCGAGTTACAGAATCGCTCTACAGGGGTCAAAGCCCCCGGCGGGGGTCTGGTTGCAAACATAACAAAATTTCAAATGATTTTTGATTTTGAATATAAATTAAATTTATTTATTTAAGCTTTTCATTTTTATTTAAATTTTCAAATTTATTTTAATTATCCACAAATTAAACCAATATTCTAAATTTTTATAATTAATTATTATCATTGCCTCCGTTTTAATTTTTCTTTCCACCCCCGCGATAGGGGTTGGCCATGTTGTATAATAACTGTATTAAATTTCGCTGGCGGTAATTGTTAGCCCGCCAGCTCCGCCCTGCTCTTTGGTGGCGTGCGATTCTTCCTCCTGAGAAATTAAAAGTTACAACATTATTCATAATAGTATTCTAGTGATCACGTAATGCGACTATGAAATCGGAACACTTGAAGTAGCCTTATTAAAATCATAATTTAATTAAATGATGATCATTACACTCGTTCAATTAAAGTTCGCTAAACTAAACAATCTAAGATATTTCGTTCATTCAAATCTGCGTTATAAGCTTCATAAACTTAAGGTTCAATATATATATAATCCTATCCTCACTTTTAAAGGTTGCTCAATTGGTTGATTAAATGAATTATTAAAATATTCAAAATAACACTGGTCTGCAACGAAATCCTCCTTTAAATAAAAATATGATGAATTTTAAGAGTTTAAAATGCTCAATCTACCGTGAGAATCAGGTGAAACCGAATGGTCCGTCCGCCCAGGCGCCGAATATTTGGTATTTTTAGGGGGATAACCACTCGTTGCGCTGAAAAATTCCTAGGGTGATCTTGGCGATCGCGGTCGATCTGCCGAGTTTCAGTGCAACGAGTGGCTATCCCCATGAAAATACCAAATATTCACCGTCTGGGCGGATGAACCATTCGGTTTCACCTGATTCTCACGGTATATCTGCTTTCCATTTTTTGCTCACACTTTTTTTTTTGGCTCAAAATTCTGTATTTTTTGAATCGTCTACATTTGAAGGAATTGAATGAGTATGTTATTTTTTTTTAAATTCGATCATACCGTCAGCTTGTCGCCGAACCTGGTTTTGTTCGCCACGAGCAGGGCCCTCATTTTGTGCGTCCGGTCTTCTGTTGTCTGAAAATGAGCACACAGTTATATTGATAAACTTCATCTATTGAAATTTAAAATAATTACTGTGAATATCCGTATGCCATATATTTAATGTCGACTGTTAGCTTTTTACACATAAGTTAACCTTCTTATGCCAAAAGTATGAGATGAATAATATCGCTTTGCAATCGTAAGGTTGATTGGATTGATAACGGATGAGAATACAAATATGTAAGAATTACAATCATACCATTAGCCTGTCGCTGATCCAGCTTAACAACTGCCCTCTCCGCGGCCTCATTTACCACATTCGGTCTTATGTTCTCTGAAAATATGAGCACATAGTAATATTGTTTATAAACTGCAACTAGCCTGAAATTAGTCCTCCAATTATCATCATTCGAAGCATTGAATTTATTATTTTATAAAATCAATAATATTATTCAAAATTTTTTTTTCGAATACATTTAAATTCTATATGTCTACCAATCCGTTTAGATAAATGACTATTTATTAAATTTTTACAGTGCTCATGAAAAAGTGCTGTCTCGCTTGGCTGGATACAAAAGCGCTACCTTGCCGGATTGTACACAAATTTCCATAGCGCCTGGCGAGATAACACGTTTCCATTATGTCGTGTCGATTTCTGCATCTTTGTTTTTGTATAAATTTTTTTTTTTTATTTTTTTTTTTTATTAACCAATGTGTGGATTCCCCCCATCTTATCTGTGACGATATGTTACGATACCAGGACGATATATTACGAATCTCATATCATAAATTATTTATCTCATAATTCTTCATACTTACGAATAGGATTGTTGATTTGCACGTTTGCCAATCCATTCTGTACCTCCAATATATTTACATGTTCATCGAATTCTTCATCGAAGTCTATGTCCTTAAACATAAATATAATGAATATATATCAAATTCGTCAAATTTTTATCACATACATGAACATTTTTCGTATTATACTATAAACTTACGTTGTCAATCGGCTCGTTTGATGCCATTTTTCCAAATGAAGCTTCTTCATCTTCAACTTCAACTTTTTCACTTCCAACTTCATTCATTGTTCATTGTTTTGGTTGAAACCAATCAAATAAGCTTGAGCCAGAATCGCACGCCACCAACGAGCAGGGCATAGCTGGCTGGCTAGCAACGATCGCAAGCGCAATTTAATTCAACTATTATATAACATGGCCAACCCCTATCGCGGGGGTCGCAAGTAAAATCCGAATATACGATACGATAATTATTTATAAACATTTATAATATTTCATTAATTTTTTAATAATTATAAAAATTTAAATCAAAATAAAAATCTTCAATAAAATGTTGTACTCAATGATTCTCCGAGTTCGCATCGACGCAAACGACCTATACATTTAAAACTACTACGCGAACGACCTGTACTCCGAAAACTACGATGCTGACCACCTTGACTCCGAGAACTACGAAGCGGACGACCTGGACGTCGAAAGCTACGGAGCGGATGACCTGGACTACGAGAACTACGAAGCGCAGCACCTGGACGACTAAAACTACGGAGCGGATGACGTAGACTACGTGAACTACGAAGCGCAGGACCTGGACGACTAAATCTACGTAGCGGAGGACCTGGAGGACTAAAACTACCGAGCGGAAGACCTGGACGACTCAAACTACGAAGCGGATGACCTGGACTGCTAGAACTACGAAGCGCAGGACCTGTACGACTAAAACTACCGGGCGGAGGACCTGGACTACGAGAACTACTAAGCGCAGGACCTGGAGGACTAAAACTACGGAGCGGAGTACCTGGACGACTGAAACTATGAATCAGAGGATCAGGACGACGATAACGGAGGTGAATGCCGTACGTAAAGCGCCATCTGGCTACTGACGTCCGTACTTGGTAGGTCTCTTCTTTCTACATAGCCTAGCGAAGGCCACTCTATGCTAATTTTTATACACATAGGATTAGTGTCACACTGACTGAAGGAGATGATGATGATGATGAACACTCGGCGAAAACAAGTATGATTTACTTGAATCTAAAACGTTGAATAATCATATCTCAGCTCTACGTTAACCGATTTAATCGAAATAGGGCTTAAATGAAAGCTCTTCTCGGCCACATCCTGCGATAAATATTACAATTCCGTATTTATAGTGAGACTGAAGAAATTAACGATCATAAATTGCAGTAACGGCCGCTCAGCTATGAACTCCAAGATTTCTGCATCTGCAGAAATAATGTTTGGCCATCCGTAGCTCCAAAACGGTTGGCCCTAGAGGAAACTTTGTTGCACATTTTTTGTCGCGGCAGCCATAATCTAGATACGCATTTTCTTGTTTTTTTTTTTATCCATGCATCTAGACTTATTTTTCAATGAAATGCTGCTTCGGCTATCCGTAGCGCTGAAACGGTCACTCCAAGGGGAAACTTTATTGGACGTTCTTTGGTGCTCTATTGTTTATCTGGATACGCATTATCTAGTTTTTTTTTCTATCAATGCATCTGGACTTGTTTTTTAATGAAATGCGGTGTTGGCCATCCGTAGCCTTGAAGCGGTCTGACCTAGAGTCGAATTCGTTTCACGCCTTTCGTTAATATCAATCATCCGGATACGTATTGACAGAAAACATCCACTGTGACGAAAGGATAGCCAGTAGTTGACTCTAATCTCTCTCATAAAGAAAAGTAAAACACTTATCCTCGTAGGAAATTTGGTTACGCACCTCTTTCCTTCTGAACAAAGTCCTAGCTTTCTTTGTTTCCGAAATAATGGGAAAAAACACGAATTTATGAAAACGATAAACGTTTCTTTCTTTTCACTTCAACTCGTTCTAAATCCTGAAATATCCCGAATATTCACCTCAAATTTGAATCAATTATGTATCAAACTATTCTGAAGCCGGTAGTGTAACTGAATTTTTTTTTTCGTAATCAAAAAAGTTCAATTTTTTCTGAGTAATTACATAAATCGCGTTTGAATATTTTCAATCGCTCGATTTATCGAGTCAAGTTTGAGTAATCACAAACTTCGGGTGGATGAAATGGTCATCGGTATTGTAACGCAGTTTTCTTTATAGGAAGAGGAAAACCACTACTACGCTACTATTCGACGCTTACTCGTGTTACTTACTGAAAACGTACTAGATCGTTGGGCGCCAGACGCGGATGCGTCGTTTTCTTAACAAAATTCTTTACCATACGATACCAGAACAATAAACCAAAATTCGCGAGAATGCGACGAGCGATAACTCAGCTAACTCAGTAACGATAGCCTTAGATAGAGGGGCAGGGTACGCCACACAAATTATTATGCAACGATAGTTTCTGAGGTATCATCAATCAATTATTTTATTCAACGAAAGTCGATAGTTATTCGAGATCGATAACAGATTTGGACAGAATTACTAGTACGATAGATTTCTCGCTTGTCGGAACAGAATTAACGTGTTTTATTACACAAGGTCGGTTATAGGCACGCTAGAGGTGACTCGATACAAAACAATTTATTAGACTCCAGACTCGGTATCACAGAGCGATACTTCGTACCCGAATGCAAAATTATTCTTTCTAGATGCCGCCTAAGCCGATAATTTATTTGCTATTTTAGCCGACAAAGCTCGACACTAACGATACAGTTTTTAACATAAGGGCTCGCTAAACTTTACAATTACGATATTCTGAGAAAGGTGTTATTAACCAAATGACATACGATACGATACTCGATGATAGGATATTAATTTATCCAGAACGGTACTCGACTTACGATACGATATTACTTTATACGAAACGGAATTATTACCAAATTTTTGACGGCATCGTCAATATAACAGAATTTAACAGAATTTATACTAATTATACTGTAACGCGAGGCCTAAGGCCCTCGCGGCTATCTTCGCTCAGGGTTCTCCAGGAAAAGTATTTCTACAATAGTCATGCACAATGATAAATATTTAACATACTAGATAATAGAAAGCCATACGATATACAGAAGCAAAAAGCGATAGATATAATCAATTATAGCCAAAAAGCGATAGCCAGTCTACGAATTCTGCCAGACTCGAGGTTGTTCGATAAATTAAACAAAAGACGAGCTTCTTAGCTCAAGAACAAAACCATACCATACGATACGACAAACTTTTATACGAACGACCTCGTGCCTTCACATAAAGAAATCAAGACCTTACCTTAGTTGGCTTCAGTAGAACACAACACTATTTTAAATATACTCGATATGAACGATATTTTCGATACACGATGTTCGGTAGACGGTACGATACGATAGAGGCGATACGATACACGTTGAGCGATACTCGATGTACGGTAGGGGTGTAGCGCAGACGGAGCGAAGAGTAGGCCGATTAGCCTACGTATCCTCCTTATATAGTCCTTATTTTCGCTCGTACAGACTTCTGACTAGTCACGTGGCTTATCACCTTCCTAATTGGTCGTCATCGTTTTCGGTAGTTTCGACGGACGCTAGCTGTTGGTGCGATTTACAGGCGATTTTAGCGTACCCTTGCCGTTGCTTCTCACCCCTCTTCCTGCCGCCTTACGTTAGAACTCCCTGGCGCTGGATCCATAAGAAATCTCGCTCGCCAGAGCTACTCATTAATTCTATTAGGCCTTACAATAAAGTCAATCCTAAAGAAGTTAATTAATAACCTCGTGCTGGGCATACTAGGGCCTCGCTCACGACAGAATTCTTCCGGTAGGAACGCTGTACCGAGGGTTTTCTGGACCAATCCGGCCGCGATAACGGTTTCAGAGACAGTATAGATGTTCGATACCTGCGACAGCTGACAACTCATCAAATGGGAGGCTGCGAGATTACTCTCGCATGACCTTATACTCCACCCTCGTTTCAGTAGCGCAGTTGTTGTGGACGGTAGCTTCGTCGGATGACGGGAGGATTTTTTGGTGCTTCACGCACATCCCTATACTCCGCCAGTCCGAATCGTTGAGAGCAGCAGATCGTCGTGTTCGAGAGGAGGCGCTGACCTTGCCGCTTTCTTGGCGGATCAAAGGTTTGCGCGCCGATCGAGGCGTCGATGATGACTCTAGGTGTTGTTGTTTCAGGATGCCGTAGTTTTTCCGGTAGTTCCCACGACGGTGGATGCCTCGTAGACGATGTACATGATTTACATAAATAAAATAGTGCGTTAATTTAACCTAATAACTTTTCCTAAATTTTTCCTTTTCCTGGAGGCCCTTGTCTGCGCTACGCATCGCCGTATTTTCCGATAGTGTGCCCTTGTAACGGGTCTTTACGAAATACCACGTTACAGTATATATCGAAGTTTTCTGTGAAGTTTTACTTCCACTAAACAAGTCGTTAATACATGACGAGTGTTTATTTGTTATCTTGAGCGAGCCGCACGGCGTTGCGAGTGGAGAACGGCCGCTACACTTAGAAAATAATATTTTCCCACACAAATTGATGTCAATTAAGTAACTATTACTTGATGAGTAATAAGGATCATCTAAATCTATCTAAAAACTAGTTTATTTGATCTAGATTTGTGTTGGATTGCGTATTTTACATTATGAATTGATATAATACATATACATATAATGATATAACAATATATTAATATGGTAATAAATTGGATTAATATCTTTGCAAATTGGAAAGACTGACTACTGAGTAAGTCTATCATAATGCTACATTAATATCTTTAGATAAAACGGCTCTGGCAATGTTTACAAAACATTCCGAGACAAACGTCTTTAATAATAAAGAAACAGACAGGAAGAGATAAGAAGGATTATTCTTATCTCTTTCTGATTAGTGTTATAAAACAAATTTACATAATGCCATGCAGGAAAATGTTATTTTCCAAATGTAGCGGCCGTCCAGAAAGGTGGCCGTGCCACACGTGCCTACCCAGCGCGGAGCCGCTGCACCGAGTTCTCTACTTGCAACGCCGCACGGCTCGCTCAAGATAATAATTAAACACACGTATTTTATTAACGGCTAATTCAATTGGAGTAAAACTTTACAAAAAACTTCTGTACATCCCGATGACCATTTCATCTACTGGAAGTTTGTGATTGCTCAAACTTGACTCGATAACCCGAGCGATTGAAAATATTTAAACGCGATTTCTGCGATTACTCAGAAAAAATTGAATGACTTTTTAGATTGAGAAAAAAATTAAAATTCAGTTGCACTACCAGCTTTAGAATAGTTTGACACATAATGGCTCCAAATTTGAAGTAAAAACTCGGGATATTTCAGGATTTAAAGCGAGTTGAAGTGGGATATGTGGATACTATACGGATAGGTGTCTGAAAAATCAGTCACCGTTCTTTCAACACCACGTGATGTTCGTATCCTCAATAGGATGACGAAACTTTATATGCTGTTCCAGGTTTTACTGCTCACTCCACCATTATCAATATCGCTAGTTGAATTAAATCGTCATCTTCTGTACTAAAAATTTTCTCTCGTTTTTCCAATACTCTTTATTATCGTTACCTTTTCAACTTCATGTCTTCCGAGTTGATTAGAGTCGTTCCAATTCGGACCAATCTTAGGCCAAGTTAAATGTTGTCGCGATCGCCCCATTGTCGATAGAGTAGTGGAACCTACCTGAGGCTCAATCTTACCTTCATTCTCATTCAATATCACATCGCTGTAAACTTCGCTTCTTTCCGCTCCGAATATCTATTCACAATGCCATTCAATTTCAACAAATTGGTGGATGCTGTCGTTTATTCTGCGGACAACATTGAGGACTCGACGTCTGGCCCCACAACGTCAAAACTATTTCCCAAGATTTGTAAGTTCTTAGATGTGCGGAAAAAAAAATTATCAAATTGCTGCGTACAAACTTAGAGTTCTCGTGGAAGCGAAATGTCGGTAACTTTTCGGATATCGTTACAGAGCCAATTGTATGTGAAAGCTTTAACAACACTGTAGTAATAACACCGGACCGTCGCTCACAAGATTCGGATAATGATCCATGTATGAATCTCAACAAAACAAGTGAACGTCGGCAGGATGTTGCAGAGAAATCAAAGAAAAAATTCTTGCGTTATATTTTAACGGTGAAAATCGAAACTTCGCGAATCATTGACAAACGGGGAAAGGTATCATCCGATAAATTGCACCGAAAACTTCGCAATAAATTGCCATCAGCAAAAAAAAGAATAACCTGCTGTCTCACATTCAATGGTTTCAAAAACAGCGAAAATCCCAAGACACCTTGGAAATTTTGGGATTATGCATATTGTCGCCAACCAAAATGCCATTGCACATACAAGTTTATCGGGTATCAGAAAGACAAATTTACGCAAATCCACATATATGCGATTTGTAAGAGTGTAGCGCATCACACTTTGCCTTCAAATTATCAATTGCGTGGTAGACAGCGAGTAAAATTCCAAAAACGTTTGCGACACGAAATGCCTTCTCGCGTACATGCAAGGCAGTACTCAAAAATGGACTTAGCGTTGGCGGAGAAAGATAAAAATTATAAGTTTACGCACCCGTTGAAAGTTATTCAAACAGTGAGATGCGAAGCATTAAGGTATAACGACCAGGATTCAGATGACACTCTCGACATTGTCAGCAGACTAATCAGTAATCCTTCCCACAAGGATTCATTTATAAGAAGATACATAAGTCCATTCACAATATACCTCGGGTGCATTGAACAAATCCAATTATTGCAAAACAATCCTGGTTTAGTCTTTCACTTTGACGCAACGGGTTCTATCATTAGAAAACCATATGGCGAATCTAATCGAGTATATTTATATTCTGGTGTTGTAGGCAGATCGCATAAGATTATGCCTCTACTTCAAATGATAACGAACGATCATAGGGCTTCTACCACCAGAAACATGCTGATTTACTTCAAAGAGACATGGGAAAATGCGGGAATCGAATGGCCATCTTTTGAAGCCGTAGTCGTTGATTGGTCGTGGGCTGACATAAATGCTATCATGTCAGCTTGGAATAACACGGACGTATCCAAATACTTAGTGGCAGCGTATAAAGGATTACCAGATAATTATCTCACCGTTCACTTGTGCTATGGGCATTTTATGAAAATGATCTCCTCATTTCTCCGTAAGCACCAAGTTCACGGCGTGACTAAAAAAATAGTAATGGAAGGAATGGCAATACTATGCCACTGTAGATCCCTGAATGAGCTGAAACAAAAAGTGGCGGATCTTGCAACGATACTTTTATTGAAGAAAAAAAACCAAACTCTACTCCGCGCGGTCACAAGTATAATCGGTGAAGCAGTTATCTCTACAGAAAATTTGGTAGAAGAATACGGTAACGCAAACTCGAACAGTGATGGAAAGAAAAACGATAAAACTCAACCCAAGTATAATCAGATAAAAGAAGGTCCGGCATATTCTACAAGTCCCTATTTTACGGAATTTGATAGTCTATTGGATGGTTTAGAAGCGTCCATTAACAATGACTGTGATCATGTCTTAGAAGTCAACGAATATCGCTGCGAGGTCTACATCACATACCTACGCAAGAAATTATTGCCTTACGCACCTTTGTGGACTGGTATGTTAATAAAAAACAAAATCCGACGCCACTATACCAACGCTATCGCCGAAAATTCATTCAAAATTGTGAAAGAGTCTTTGTGCGAAAAGCAGGTTCATTTAAAACCAGGTCGAGTTATCGATATGATGCACGACTATGCTGTGTTAACAGCGAAGCAATTGCAGATTGAGCCGTCTTCGCAGCATATCAATAAAAGGGCACGTATTGAAAAGGTTGCCCAATCTGTAACGGGACAGTCAGTTGCTTTATCTTTGGGCAATAACCCTCCGATATCTGGAATGTGCAAGCAGACAACATATACAGACGATGAAGAGTCTGTAATTGAATCGGACGGAAGTCTGCAGCTGTCTTCTCAGAGATCCTGTAAATTAAAAAAGAAACGAAAACGCGGCCGAAGGATCAACGCACCTGGCAATATGAAGTCCACCGAATATTGGTTGAGGAAACGGCCAACGGGCACTGTACACAACAAATATGAGAAAAACTCGAATCTAAAAAAAATCGGAATGGTAGAAGATAACCTGACGACTGCAATCAAATTCAATAATAAGACTGGCATCAAAGAAAAATCGATTCGTTACAATTCAAATGGGACAGTTGCAAATCGAGACTATTACTATGCGCCTGATATGATAAGAGACTACTTCGTAGGTATTGTAGCCAAAAGTCCGACGTAAAGAGACTATTACAGAGTACTCAGAGGTGAGGACTACAACACTTTATATGGCCAGCGCTGGATCAGCAATATGGTCATAGATTACTGTTTCAGCTACACAACATTTGATAGTGCACACAGTGCTCGATTTGCGTTTGTCGCCGGGTAAATTGCCAGTAAATACGTTGGCCAGGGCGAAATGGCAGATATATGCCATGAATTTAAGATAAAATGTTTGAACGACTGGGCAGGCAGAGAGGGTGTATTACTTCCGATAAATATACACAACCAACATTTTATCCTAATGTACGTAGACGTACAATCAAAAATAACGTATCTTCTGGATCCCGCAACGAAAAGCGGTCAACATTATCATGCGATGTGTCATGAAAACTGGGTAAAAATGTGGCAGCTAGTATTTGATGCAGAATGTAATTTCACAAAAGGTTCCTACAAGTATCCGTATCGAGCAGACGGGTACAATTGTGGAATCTTCGTGATACATTACATTCAAGAAATACTTCGTTATGGTGCCCTCACTATCGGTCCGGTCAATCCCGATAATCTTCGGGTTTCGCTACAGCACGATTGCGTAGTGAAATCTGCGGACGTACGGGAACGTTGTCTACACTGTGGATGTGGCGAGACACGTCAAGTTGAAACATGGGTTGGTTGCGACTGCTGTGGAAAGTGGACACATCTCAGCTGTCTTCAGCATCTCCACAAATCGAAAGAAGAAATCGAAAGTAGCACATACACATATATTTGTGATTTGTGTACAAAATGGATGAATTCCACATAAACTGGAACTACGTTATTTCAGTACTTTCATTTACATACATATCGGTTGACGTTAGAAATGAGTAGATGGATACTAATAAAAATATAAAATTGGTAAATGTTGAATCAGTATGGTTCTCGGTGAAATCAGAAAAAAGAAGCGTTTTACGTTAATTCTGCGCTTTGATATATCGACAAAAATTGAAAATCTGTATATATAAAAACAGTTGTTCTTGGTAGAATCAGAAAAAAAGGGAATTTTTTTCAAATTGTTTATTATCTATTATTTTTATAATTTAAATATTTATTATTCATTTTATTATTTGTTACGTTATTTTTGCGCTTGTACGTATTAGAAATGAGTATATGGATAGTACTAATGAAAAATTGAAAATCTGTGAATATCAAATCAGTATAGTTTTCGGTGGAGTCAGAAAAAAGAAGGGTTTCACGTTATTTCTGCACCTTTATGTAATAAATTAAAAATTTGTAAATATGAAATCAGTAATTCTCGGTGGAATCAAAAAAAGGAGAGTTTTTTTTTCATCATTTATCCTTTATTATTTATTATATTCCAGTGATGTTTTCCGTCAATTACGTTCCAGATAATTGATATTAACGAAAGACGTGGAACGAATTCGACTCTAGGTCAGACCGCTTCAAGGCTACGGATGGTCAACACCGCATTTCATTAAAAAACAGGTCTAGATGCATTGATAAGAAAAAAAAAACTAGATAATGCGTATCCAGATGAACAATATAGCACCAAAAAACGTCCAATAAAGTTTCCCTTGGAGTGACCGTTTCAGAGCTACGGATAGCCGAAGCAGCATTCCATTGGAAAACAAGTCTAGATGCATCGATAAAAAAAAAACAAGAAAATGCGTATCTAGATAAACAATAGAGCATCAAAAAACGTCGAATGAAGTTTCCTCTTGAAGTGACCGTTTCGGAGCTACGGCTGGCCAAAGCAGCATTTCATTGAAAAACAAGTCTAGATGCGTCGATAAAAAAAAAACAAGAAAATGCGTATCTAGATTATGGCTGCCGCGACAAAAAATGTGGAACAACATTTCCTCTAGGGCCAACCGTTTTGGAGCTACGGGTGGCCAAACATTATTTCTGCAGATGCAGAAATCTTGGAGTTCATCGCTCAGCTTTCGTTCGGGTATATAGACTCGGTCGAGTCTCGCACGGCGCATACAAAAAAAAATTTTTTTTTTCTTTATATAACTAGGCGCGAGACTCTACCGAGTCTCTTGATATAGCGAGTCGCAGCTAGATGCAGAGACCTAGCTGTTATGTTTCCGTTAAATAAATTCTATCACAAATGATAAACGCATTCATACATAGAAACAGAAACATTAAATTGATATAATCACCGATTTCGTTAAATAAATTCTATCACAAATGATAAACGCATTCATACATAGAAACAGAAACATTAAATTGATATAATCACCGATAGATGGTTATATAACTCATAATAAAAGTAATTATCATATTTTGATATAAATAATCCATTTTAATCATTCGGGGAGCGCCATACTCCATTTAAATAATCCTCTGAGGCATCGCAGATCGTACTTCGGTCTTTCTGCCTGTCCTCAAGATTTTCTTTTCAAATCACTAAGATTTGCTAGCATCGCGGATCGTATTTCGGTCTTTCTGCCTGTCTAGCTTTTTTTTTTATTTTTTGGTTTGTACGCATCGCGGATTGTACTTCGGTCTTTCTGCCTGTCGTGCTTTCCTCTTTTTGAATAACCATTAGAATCATTTAAAAAATAGACTAGCTTGCATCGCGAATTGTACTTAGGTCCTTTTGCCTGTCAAGCTTTTCTCTTTTGAATAAAAGAAATCTTTTTAAAATTGAATATTATAATTAAATTCATTTATAAAGTAAACTCATATATCATATGGTGATCTAAATAATAAGCGATCTTTCTATTTATTCTCCTAAATAAGCATAGATTCGAATAATTTTATTAGATTATTATTCTAATTAGAGTCATTAGAAAAAAGACTAGCTTGCATCGCGGATTGTACTTAGGTCCTTTTGCCTGTCAAGCTTTCCTCCTTTCGATAAAAGAAATCTTGTTAAATAAATATAAATTAAATATTATAATTAAATCCATTTATAGAGTGTACTCATATATCATATGGTAATAAGCGATTTTTCTGTTTATAAGCATAGATTCAAATAATTTTATTAGATTATTATTTTAATTTAAACCTTTATAATTATTAATTTAACATTATTATAAATAAATTGATGTATTATTTAATTGAAATGTCTGCTTATCCTTGTTTCTTTGTACAATATTGGAAATCCTTTATATATTTGGACATCGGATAGTTTCATATATTATTCGTTCAATCCTCGTTATTGTCCTCTTCATTTGACCAGCCGAGAGAATTCTCAACGCCCTGAGTTTCACAAGTTGTTTCTAATATTATCATATATTATTTGATTGGCGCCCAACATATTAATTTATAAAATATTTATCAAAGTCCAATAAAAGTAAAATAGCTTCAGTTTCAATCGCCGTATACAGGGGGTACTGTATATTTTTTCTAGTCCATACATGATTTCTTCGAATCTAGATCATCTTCTAAACCAAATAATCGTTCACTACGGACTGAAACCCTGCTGGATAAATTTCAATGAAAAATCACGATAAAAAAATGTTATTTCCCAAAAATACCGTAACAAATAATCACGTAATCTACAAAAACTCGTATACTATGCATTTTTTACTGGAAGCAGCTCTGTAACAAATATTTCGAAATCACCTTGCGGGACCTTCTCATCATATAAAAACATTAGGTTGCGCTGGTCAGTTCGAAGATACGGGGTATTTCGTGAAAGCAGATGTGACACCCGTGAGATTTTTTATTTTATCCATCGATAGTCCTTAAAGAACTTACTGATGCTGCGAAATTGATTGAGATATTCGCCATTCCAAATGTGTGAAGATTTTAAAAATAAAATGATAACGGTCACTAATTTATATTAGACCGAAACTGATTATTTCGATTCACGACGAGTGTAACGGATTTAGAAAAATTACAAAATACATGATTGCATAAAAGTGAATTTTTGAATCGTATATTTGTCTGCGCTCCAAGAATAAGGAATAAATGAAATTTGATTCGAAAGTTTCTTGTAGTTCTATAGATAACATGCTTCCAAACTTGTGGTGTGCGAAAATCTGGCGTACCAGCTGATCAACCTGTCATGCGCTTGCCCCTCCACGTATATTTTACAGCGGCGCGTGAATTTACGAGATGATGCCGAAGATATCGCTGCATACCTGTATGTTAGAAAACGTGTTTTCT
This sequence comes from Tenthredo amoena, assembly GCA_963966615.1. Lineage (NCBI taxonomy): Eukaryota > Metazoa > Arthropoda > Insecta > Hymenoptera > Tenthredinidae > Tenthredo > Tenthredo amoena. The sequence goes on along the minus strand of OZ016486.1, from coordinate 1,792,027 downwards.
TTTTGCGTACTTGTATCCGTAGCTTGACTTCAAGTCGTCGCCATTTCGTTTTTTAATAGTATTGATAATTTAAAATAATTCCCACATACTCCTTAGAATCTGATGCGTAGTATGCTGTTCTAAAAATCTAAAAATGATGAAAGCCATGACGGCTACAAGCAATAATCAGTGGAGTAGTCATCTTGACCACTTGGACTGTCAGCCGAAAGTGATGAGTTCTAAAATTTTCGATCAAAAAAAAAAAACAATTCGAATCTGTAACCAGTATATCGATCGCAAGTATGGTTATTTAGTACATTTGGTCATTCATCGCCTCGACGTGGTTCTCCGGCTGTAATGGGGCGCTTCGTGACCGCTACCCCTCTTCCCATACGTTGTAGAGAAAAATCAGTTGGCCTGGTTTAGCATATTGATAACCGTCGGAGAATTATATTGTTTTCATATTTTCTAACTCATAATTGTTATAGTGGGCGCCAGGGTTGTGAAAATTGTAATTAAAATATGTAATTTAATTACATTTGTAATTACATTACAATTTGAAAAAAGTTCAACTACATTTCACGAACATCGGATGGCAAAATGGGTTATTGAATTATAGAAGTAATTGATGACTCTCAACCCTGGTGGGCGCTAAGCATCCCACTTCGATGGGCAAACCACGTCGAACCGCATCTGCAGACGATTAATTAAAACTTAATTTACTAATGTAAGTAACTGTACTTGCGATTGATTTACCGGTTACGGATTTCAATTTTTTTTTTGTGTTGCCAGAAAATTTTAGATATCACTACTTTCGGCTAACAGCACCAGTAGCCAAGATGACCAATCCGCCGATTATTGCCTGTACCTGTCATGGTGTCCAATGTTCTAAGAGTTTTGAAACGGCATATTACGCATGAGATTCTAAGGAATACGAAGGAATCATTTCAAATGTTCAATATTATTATACACGTTTTCCAACATATAGTATGTATCGATATCTCTAGGCCTGAATTTTTCACAACAATTATACAGTAATATCGTGACGCGGCAAGCTCCACAGTTCCAGAAACTGTATTGCACGATGCATCACGAGTATTTCGCGAAGAGCTATTGTATTCCAAACCCACGCGTATTGATTGAATGTCCCGATAGTTTATTATCACTGATACTTCGATTACAATTTTCACTGAGTTTATTTTTTTTACGCTTCCGAGATGCTTTATTTTGTGCGAATTGCATCCCACTTTTGACTCGTGTCACTTTATATAATTACATATAAGCTACAATTACCATCTCAATTTCTAAAATTGTCTCTATATTGAATCTGTATCGAAATATCTCGCCAAGGAAAAACATTACCTCTACGTTGGTAAATAATAATTCATAGTGATAATTATCGCGCATACCCTGGTAGAAATTTTTCTAGGCCTGCTCGACTGCAGTATAGGCCTGTCAAGATTTTCCTAGAATTGCTAGACTGCAGATAGGCCTGCCTAGGCCTGTCCAGTCAACCTAGATTACCTCAAATTTTTAACCCTTCACCGTCACACTGGGTAGAATCGACCCGTCGATCAACTGCGGCGTAAATATTGTTTTTGCGTTTTCACCTTTTCATGAATTTTCTTTTAACATGTCGCCATTTTATTTCTCATAAATCAATTTTTCGTACATCATCTAGAATGTTCAGAGCATGTTCCGCAATTTTTTGAACCACTCCGGACGGATAGTTTGCTCACAATCGTTTTTTGAAAACTGACTGGGTAGAATCGACCCAGTGTGACGGCCGTGATATTTTTTGGTAGTGTGACGGTGAAGGGTTAAATCATCATCCATTCTGCTAGAACAATCTGTCTAGGTTTTCATCTAGTAAATCTAGATAACCTAGAATCGCTAACAGTAATGCGGTTTTCCAGATGTGCTATCGAGGCCTTTCCAGTTAGTCTCGATTGCCCTAAATCGTAGATCGTTTCCACACTCTCCTGGGTAAACTACCTCGAATTTGATTTAGTAAACCTCAATAATCTAGATAACCTAAAAATTATAAAATCCAAATTATTGTAAAACTTTCGTCACAGAATAAGGACGTAAAGCGATCATATGCGCGGTACTTTGGATCTTTGTGTTGCCAGTTACGTGACCTTGATCGAGTAGCCGTCATATCATTAGTTGAAACAGTACTTTCTGGCGCGCAATTATATCAGTAGTCTATTAATAGCGCTCTGATCGTTACGATATACGTGCACGGTCGAATCCAGATCAGTTTTTTTGATTAAAAGTGCGTATTGACTCATCGTGTTGATATGAACTTCGTTAGTAAGTACCGTGTGAGAAAACACCGATCAAAGAAAAAAGTGAGAGACATCCTTGGGAGAATAACGAGTGAACAAGAAAGAAGATCGATATTTCGCGCGCATGAAGATCAGTGTGACATGAGTGACAGCGGCAGCAGTGATTTTGAAAATCATTTAGTGGGTAATTGTGTTTCTGAAGCCCAAGTAAGCCTAAGTCCGGATAGGAAATATGACGAAAACGCTCAAGACGAAGACCAGAACGTCGATGATTCATCCGAAATTCAAGAGGTAGGTACAAATAATGACACTGAAAGTAGTGCAGGGAAGCCTGCTAATGAATCAGAAGGAGAATCAATTATTGAAGACAGCGATGATGAAAATCAAGATCCTGTTGGAAATGCAGATCCTGGAGGCGACGGTAATAATATACTTGATCGGTATAATAACTATTCAGAAGGTGAAGAGGAAATCTCTGAGATACGCAAGTGGATTGTGAATTGCAAAATTCCTCACAATCATTCTGATTTGCTGCTCAAAATTTTAAGACGCCGACTGTTACCAAATCTACCACAGTCGACAAAAACTCTACTCGAAACAACCTCTGCAGAGTACACGATTGAAGAAATGGAAGATTCGGATGGTTCGAAAGGAGAATATGCATACTTAGGGTTACAAAAAGGCTTGTTGGCTTGTGTAAATACAGACTTACATGAGTTGAACCAGCTTGAATTGATAGTCAATATAGATGGTATCAAGCTTTTCAAATCGAGCACAAAAACTTTTTGGCCCATATTATGCCAAGTACATTTTGACCCGGATGTATACGAACCATTTGCAGTCGCTCTTTACTCTGGTAATTCTAAGCCAAAGGAAGTTAGCGTGTACTTGGAAGATTTTATTGGGGAAATTAATCAACTTCAAGCAAGGGGGGTTGTAATTAATGACAGACATTTTAGAGTCAGAATCAAATGTTTCATATGTGACACTCCGGCTCGATCTTTTTTGAAGTGTGTCAAAGGTCACAACGCATTTGATGGTTGTGAGCGATGTTTGGTTAAAGGAGAAAGAGTGAATCATATCACAGTTTTTCTACCCTTTAATGCGGCCAGAAGAACAAATGAGTCCTTCAGAAATTTTACCAGCCCTGAACACCATGTAGGAGTGTCGCCACTTATTTTCATTGAACCGCCCGTGGATATGATTTACGCCTTCGTACTGGACTCTATGCACCTCAGGGATTTAGGAGTAATGAATAGATTAATTGACGTTTTCATGGGTACTGATTTGAATACTAAGTTAAACCCAGAAATGAAGGACGAACTAACAAGGAGAACAAAATTCATAAAAAAAGACATTCCAGATGAATTTCCACGGAAATTAAGGCCCATGAATGCACATCGGAAATTCAAAGCAACAGAGTTCAAATTTATTCTGTATTATTGTGGACCGATAATATTGAAGAAGATCTTGAATGAAGACCAATACAAAAATTTGTTATTATTACACGTGACATTCAGGTTATTGTCGGACAAATCTGCTTCAAATTATGTGGACCGTGCAAAACGATATCTGAATATGTTTGTCGAATCTGCGAAGGAGTTATACGGCACAGAATTTTTAGTGATGAATGTGCACAACTTAACGCATATAGTTGATGATGTAATTAATACACAGTGCAACTTGAATCAAATCGATGCCTACAAATTTGAGAACCACCTTGGTAAAATTAAAGGTTTTTTACGTTCACCAAATCAAACTCTGGCCCAGTATTGTCGAAGACTCCACGAGCAGAACTCTTGGATTCAAAATCGTAGCCAGGTACCCACTAAGTTAGTTGTACTTAGAGAAGATAAAGATGGAACCATCGTGAAAATTAAATTCAATGAACACATTTTGACACGAAGAGCACCCAACAATACTGTGATATTGACTAATAGGAGAATCGTCGAAGTGAAGTCCATGTATTTTGACAATAATCACATGATGCAACTTGACGTGAGAGAAATCATTATTAAGAAAAGTTTGTACGATTTTCCTCTAGATACTGAGTTTTTGAATACATGGGAAATTGAAGAAAATTCTAGAGAAAACATTTTTACAATTCCGATTGACAGTGTTGATAAAAAAATGATAAGAATTAATATGAACTATGACGTCACTGGCGATATAAGAAGTTTTGTTATGCCTTTATTGCATTAATTGCTATACATACACAAAAAAAAAATAGATTTATTACGAACGATAGAAATGAGTCGAAAATATATATAGTCTATCAGTACAACAATTGATTATGTGTGAGAATTAGTTCTTCCCCGTTATTGGATTAATTGGTCCTACTCCTATGTATTGTTTACTCTACCATCTCGGGCATAAACAGGTTCATAAAATAAAAGAATCTATAAATTTATATTCAAGTATTCATAAAATGATTGTGTTTTCACGATACAAGAATATGACTGCTATGACGTGAAGTGGGAACGTCTTATTGTGTGTATGACGTCACAACCGGCAATATTAGTCTCGCGAGATAGGCGCGTGAGGGAAGCGAAGGCAACTTCAGATTGTCGTTCCACGTGCACCTATGTCGCGGCGCTAAGCATTGACCACGTGCTCTCATTTATTATCTGAAATTCTGAACCAAATAAAATAGAACGAAAGTCAACCAGTTTCATCGGCCGGTCACCATCATTCAACTTCCGTGTATCTCTTTCATCATACCATCAGGTAGGTACTAATATTAATTTTTTTTCAAAATATGCCTGAATTCTGAAAAGGGGTTAAGCCACTTCGGACATCTGACGAAGTGTGACTATTTTTGGGATCAAATTATATATAAAGTATAGAAAAATATATTTTCAATCCTTAGTTTCTACATAAATTAAAGTATATTCTGTAGCAGTTTCATAAGTCCTTCGGAATTAGAAACACCAAAAAATCTGTATATATGTAAACGAAATATTAACCTTCCTATCATGATTTCTTTTCCACAAAAAAGCATTACTTTTCAACTTTTCAACAAACTTACTTTCCACTAGTTGTCAAGAACACTAAGCGATAGTGCATGCCAGAAAATCAGACACTGTAACTTCTATAAATACGAACAATAAATTTTTCTCAAATATGTACAGAATTTGAGTGTATCTTCATGCAAATGAAGAAATAAATATTGCTCAATGTCCCAGTATAGGACATACACCCTTTTGTTTTCAAATTCTAGCCACGCAATATAGGAATCTTTGCTTTTTACTTTGGCGGTAATTGAATGAAAGGGAAAGGCCACTTTTTGCACTGTCTAAACTGATATGACCCCATTGTTGTACTTTGATGTATGTGATTATATATTCTTTAATACATATGATGGCCTTACGATTGAAACAAGGGGCAAAACTCAATATTCAAAATAATTATGAATTTGTGTACATTTTATCCATGAACTTCTCATTGCTATAATCTTCATTCAATAAGCAGAGTTGTTTCATGTTGAAAGTTCATTTTGTGCCGTTTTGAGAGTATGAAAAAAAATAACGTTATATACAATAACAGGTTTTGTGCACAAATTAAAAAAATGGACATTTCTGAGGAGAGGCCATTCACTCTGGTTCAATTTTTATTAAGAGGTAAACAACCAAGATCTGTTGAAATTGTACCGTGGAAATGGGTATCATGGAATGAAGGGCGAAAGAAGTGTGTTGTAAAATACCAAAATCCACCATACACCGTAGAAAATTTGAAAGAAATTCAGAGATTAACTGAAAATCTTGACGAAGCCCCAGACGACTGGCCAATATTTAATGTTAGGCTCAAGGGTTCTGCAAGTAAGATTACGATTATTCGAACGAATATATATATTTATACTAAATTCTGCAGCAATTATTTATTAGTTTGATATCTAATTTTTTATTATCTCAGGCACGTATTCTGATGCATTAGCAAAGCTACCAATACTAGAAAGGTATGAAAATGCTTTCACGTCAGATGATTCAGCATCAGAAAAAGAAAAAAGGTTTCAGAAAGCATTGCGTCAAAAAAAATTAAAAACGGATGCGGCCAAACTAAAAGAAATCCTAGCTGTTGAATCTGATGCTGATTTCCCTATCAATAGCACGCCAGGAAAAAAAGTTAACTTAATAAAAAAAAAGCTGATCAACACCGATATGTTACTTGAGAGCCGTAAGTACTTTTGTAGCTTATTAATGTATTTTCATTTACTTCAAAATTTTTTTACCTGTGAAATTAATTCTATTTATAGAAATACACATGTATTTTTCAATTATTATAATCTTCATGATTTAATTATTCATTCATGCCTTCTTAAGTAGGGTTATACGTTGATCACATGAGCATATTATTCTGACCACAAAAGCAACACTTTTACCCTTTTTTCATATGAGTCTTCAATTCTGATAATGCTAATTCTGTTTAGCAAGAAAAATTATCTTTGTTTTTTTATATTTTAAGTGTAACACACCTTGAAGTTTTCATATTTAAAATTTTTGGAATCATTGACTGAAAACTTGATAATTATTACCTTTTAGCTTCAACGAAATCAAATATTGGAACATCATCGGTTTCCTCGATAGTTAATGCAGGGACATGTCAAAAGTCTGTACCAAAAACTACGAAGCAGCTGCAGCTTCCAAAGGTATATCTCTACGTGTCAAAATTCGACTCGGTTCATGCACAAATTTTGCTTGGCTTACATATTAGTCTGTGTTCAAACGTAGGGACGTCGGCAAGTAAAGCTTGTGACGTATATCGCAGTTCGTCGTCAAACTCGACTAATATCACTACTGGAGCCATATCAAAGCCTACGAAGCAAACTGCAGCTTCCACAGGTATATTTCTACGTGTCAAAATCAGACTCCAAATTTTGCTTGGCTTACATATTTGTTTGTGTTCAATCGTAGGGATGTCGGCAAGTAAAACTTCTGAAGCGTATCGCAGTTCGTCATCGAATATTCCATCATCAGATGCAAATAATAATAATAATGAAATAGGAGATAGGAGTGAAAAATATAAAATACATGCCGCTTCTGTCAAAGGTACAGTTATTTCTAGATACACAGTATAAACCTAGAGCTGGTCAATTCGTCGCAATTATCTAAAAATTGGTTCATATGGTACAGACTTGTGTTCATTGAGCCAACAAGATATAGGTAAATATGTTTTGAGGAAAAGGTTCCAATCAATCGAGTCGAGTCAGTAGATTTAAAATTGTCACCTGACGTTTCAGCAGTGATGTGCTGCCTTCATCAGAGGCTATTTATTGAACAAAAAATTACAAAAGTCAGTCAAAACTAACGGTACAGTTAACACAAAAAGTCAATAATTAAAAATAAAAATAAATATGTTTTGTATTTGTAGGTGGTACTTATGAGAATTTATCACAAAAAGAACTCTTAGAATTCCTCAAACGAAAAGAGCCAACAAATGAAGGTAAACGAACTGTTCACTTCAGTCTTATACTTGAAGTCATTTCATGCATCAACATTTTCATTTTATTTGCAGATACTACAGTGTTGGCACTTTGCAAATCCATATTATTAATGCTCAATGATGTAAAAGAAGATGTACAAGCTATCAAGCGAAACCAGCGCATTGGTACAGATGTCACAGCACCTTCATATAATGTTGCAAGACACATTGGGTTTTGTGATGAATACCAAGTAGCCTTACCATTTGAAACCACACCAGAGTTTTTTAGATTTGATAACCGACTCAGATTGGATGAATCTCTACATAGTAGTTTTGTACGATATTTGATAAACATATATACCTAATATGAGTGATTAATCACCTTTTTCATGAGATTATAACCTCATGTTTTCTTTCTGATTTAGCTTCAATATTTATCACTACAAATTGTCGTCGATCAAGGGCTTCCTAAAAATATCACCTCAATTCTAAAAGTCGTGTTCACTCGAGACGTGACGATGGAATTCACGGCAGTGAAAAAAGTAAAAGACAAACATATAATAAAGAAAACTGTATTTGCCTTGTGCTTCTATGGTGAGTTCTATGTTGATTGCATTAGATATTCATATTTGCTAGTTTTTATACAACTTTAATGTCTGCCGTTGCTCTAATTCACAGATACGATATGTAAGCGAAGATCCGAACATAATATAAATACATCGGAGAAAGAATTTTATTCCGCACTAGGGGTTCAACTAACCAATTCAAAAGATTGGGACGGCCATCGTAGTCGAAGACGAGTAGTGACCAGCAGAAAACCTGGAATCACCGATGTACACCCTGAGCATCAAAATAATGAAAATAATGAATCTGATATTAGCGATGAAGCTAATGAGGCTGCTATGGTGGATGATTCATATGACGATAACAATGATCGAGATGACAGAGATGACAGGAATGAGGGTGACGATGGAGGTGATGAAGTTGAAGGAGATGATGGAAGTGACAGAGATGACAGAAGTAATGGTGATGATCGAGATGATGAACATGACGAAAATGATCGTGTGAACAAGGATCATGAGAATTTAGAAGATTATAACGAACTTTTTGGAAAAAAAGATTTACAAATTGATATGGACATTGAACAGCTTGATCTGTATGATATCATTACACAACCTTTTTAATTTTGAAATAATTTCCTAATTATTTTGAAAGTCGTTGAATATACACTAAAAATACCTTGGATGCAAAATTCTCCTTAGTCCCTGGTAAAAACTTGTCTTCAAGCAATCATAGTGAAAAAAAAATTGAAATGTTTAGACATTTACTGTTTAATGCTATAATACTGCACTTCACAAATTTGAGGGTTTTCCAATAAGAATATCCAATAACGACTCCAAAGATATTTTTTAGGATTATCCATCAATAACTTACAAACTCAATAATTTATTGTTAGACATAATCGTGCTGAATATTGCCCGACTTTTTTGTTTTAAAATTTTCTTTTACCCAACTTTATTTTGATATTTCATCAGTATCATTAGCTGCATTATTAAAAAATGAGTCATTTTCGTGAATGTAAGACTGTTTACCTAGGATAAGTTTTTTTTGTTATGAAATAGTTCAATAAAAGGTATGTAAAATATTGTTAGCTGTACTGTAAAACAATTCCTGATAATTTTTGTGATAATAAGACTGCAAATGTAGAGATCACTTGACATGAAATACGCCTAAGATATTATATTATATTATTTGATAATATCATGTTGAACACATAGTAATAAAATTAGAAGAAAAAAAAAACAATATGTCTTTATAATTTCAAAAATTCCACAGAAAATATCCTGAAATTGAAAGAAAATACTGCTCAGGTCCGGCTAGAAACTATACAGATGCAACCTGTCAGTGCTAGATTGCTGCTAGATAGCACTGCTATATTGCATCTAGAGGGGACAAGTGTTACATTTCTGCCCGGGCACCTGTACAGTTTTACTGGACTGGCCTAGACGTCAGTCGCGCGAATATATTGAGGCCTAGATAGGATACTGGACAAATTTCCACCAGGGTACGTGCCATTCTTTGAAGAATTCTAAATAGCTCTTAGTCCAGTGGAATAACGATCCACGGTGGATGTACTTAGAGTATGCTAGATTTTTGTCGGTCTCACTCCAAAATAATATGGAGAATGAGGAATAATGTCTGGCGTCATGGATTTCGGGGTGCGTTAGCCGTGGTAAATGCAAATGTGTGAGATAGCACGAAAAAGGCACATTCTTCGGTAAACTTTCTTATTTAACTTTGAAAATATCATTCCCATGACAAAAATGGATAGAAATAAACTTGTTTGTCGGAAAATTTCCTACAAAATGCCATGGTCAAAAATTGAAAAATTCCAATACCGTACCCGTAGGAGTTGAAAATACCGTCAAATAATGCTTTAAATTTGGCTTATATTTATACGCGCACGTCGACACTTAGTTGTTTTTTTTTTTTTTTTGACATCTGTGCTTGAAATATTCAGAGTTTTATGAATCTAATGGATCAAACCCGAACTCGATTTGACAATTGCTTTTCGCACAATAGATTTGTTAATCTACTTTCTACGTGAGTAGATATCGTTAATTATAACCAAATAGCGATCAAACGAGAGCCTTCATATGGTGGGTATATTTTTTTTCATATACTATAAGGTCTAAAGTATCATATGCAATTGTCGTATGAACTGTTTTTGCTTGTTAACTAATATTAACGATTTAAAAGAAAAAATGTGCGATTCTTAACTCAATAACAAATTATACAACACCGTGGTTTTTTAATGAAAATGAATTTCCAAAGCACATACGGAAAGTACTCGGGAAGAGGCTTCTTTTGGTCCCTTGACCGAACAATTCGAAGCATTCAGTCTCGAGATATCAAGTCGCAAAGATCATTTGATATTGATGGCATACGATTAACAATATAGCGATAAAAAAAATATTGTCATATAGCTTTTTCCTGATACTTTTCGTATATACATTGAGATGATGCTCCTCCTTTATGCTTCGAGTGCAATTAAATTATTCATCAGCGCCCACGCGCGAGGAAATGCAGTCAGATGCGAGGTCGGCGTGGTGGGGGTAACTTTTAGCGAAAATCGAATTCGTGCGTTCAAAGTCGAAGCGCGCTCTTTACCTCGCATTAATTCAGCTTCTAGTTAACCGAATTTGACGTTTTTTTTTTTAATTTGATATAGCTGATCGCGAGGAACTAAATTCTCTATTTTTTTTTGTTATATTTCCATGAACCAATGAGCTATGAAGAGCTATTTCCATTCTGAAATACTTCATTGATATAAAGTAACATTGTTCACGAATGAAAAATTGTTAATTATAGTTCCAGACAAAACGAAATCATTCATTCGATTTATTAAAACATAATCAATTAGATACATTTAGCATTATGATACATATTTATTTATTATATACGGTAACCATGAACAAAATCATAAAAAATGAAAAAACGAAAACAAAAAAAGGAGCACCTATATTTTGTGAGGGAGATTGTTTGACAATACTGTTTATAATATTCGTAGCGTCCTTTCAGTTCGCGTAGTGTAACCATGGTCTAATGTGGTAAGTAAAAAATTAATTTAATATTGAATGTATACCATTTCAACAATTAAATCAGCGTTATATTTTTTTGTGGGTGTTGATTTAGATGAAATTTTATTCATCATAAAGATAGTGTTCAAACATTGCACATTTACTTTCTCTAGTGATCAGATTCATTGACGCGACAATGGATGAAGAACCGGAGAACTGTCTTTTGTGTGACAAACCGTTGCTCGAGTACGAAAAAATCCAAAGAATCGATGGCGATCGTATGGAAAATATTAAACTTGCAAGTATGAAGCGGAAAGATAAAAGACATTTGAAAATTCGACAATATACTACCATCAACGTTCACATAAACTGTGCCAAAAACTACTCGACACAGTCAAGAATCGAGGCATATCTGCGTCGAGTAGCAAAGACCGAATCCGTAGAAGCGTATGCGACCCGTTCGTCACAGCCAAGTGATTTTGATTTTGCAAATCGCTGTCTAATTTGTGGAGAAGACGCATCAGAAAAGTTCATTCAAAAACAATTAAAGTATCCATCAAATCGACGCACACAAGTTAGAAATGTTACAAAGAACGACACGAGACAGTCGATTTTAGATCTATGTCGCCCATTAACTCATAAGTTAGCTATTGAAGTTACTTCTAGAATTGAGAGTGTCGAAGATTCATTTTTAGTAGGCGCTAGGTATCACGACAATTGCCAAAAATCACTATACAGTCAATTTCATAACGTTTCTGAAACACAAGAAAAAAATCCAATCGAGAATCAAAGATCGAATTGAAACTCGAAAATCGATTTGTCTGTCGAGAATAACTCCCCCTATTTTATCTTCTGGACTTCATAACCTTACTAATCGATTAAAAATCGATTAAAGTTTTGTCGAAACGACTCCCTTCATTTTCTATTAGGTTAGCATAACCTTACAAAACCTCTTGTAAACATCGCTGGCTGATTCCTCGGCATCGAGAATCAAAACTTGAGCTGTTTGGGAAGAAAATAACCCTTCTATCAACCAGTCTTCGTGAACATCATGTAAGATTTTCAAATAACTCAGGGGAATCGAGTCTTCTTCAAGTCGCGAACGAGATGATACTCGTGAGAAGGAGGTTTCTGGACTTGACCTCAAATAAATTACGAGGTCTACTTTGAAATTGGGAGAACTCTCGACTAATATCCTGACGTTTTCAGATAAAAGGTGAGCTTCGAAATCTTCGAACTCTCCGGTTCTACGACGAGCCTCTATAAAACAATTGGTACTGAAAATTGACCTTTCCATGATTCTAACAGGTTTCGAAGTTTGAATTAAATGCTTATTCCTCATCACCATTGAAGCGTGATGTTGAAAATGGTAAGCATATTTTTCAGGATTCCTGTACATCTTTTCTAACAGATTCACTCCTAACACGTTTCTAAACTCTTCTACCGGTTCCAAAAGAGTCAAAATATTCTCATCTTCTAGGAATTTTTTAGTGAAAGTGCTCTTTCCACACCCTATATTACCTTCGACTATGAACGTCAGGGGTCTGTTAGGACTTTGCTTGATCCCAAATGTCGTAATCCAGACCACCTGAAAACAGAAAAGACAAGAACCTGAAGGATTCAAAAGAGAAGAGTGGGTTCAACATCTCCCAAGTTAGTCGTTTTGGAAAGGTTGTCTTTGTTCGTAAGGAGCTAGACGGTCTAGGTGAACTACCTTAGGTTTAGTACGTTTTGAACGTTGTATTCTGTAAACTACGTCGTTAATTCGATCTTTAATTTCATGAGGTCCTTCCCAATTGGACTGTAACTTAGGACAGCGTCCCTTCTCTCTTCTGGGTTGAAAGAACCAAACTAAATCCCCAGCTTTAAATCGAAGGTTACGAGTTCTAATGTCGTACCTAGCTTTCGTCCGATCTGAAACTACTTGAATCTTATCTCTAGCAAATTTATGAATTTCTTCGAGTTTTTCCTGAAGAGATAAACCGAAACTTGAGTCTAATAGTTCTTCTGAAGGCAAAGGTCCCTTTTCTAAATCCGAAGGAAGTCTAAGGTCTCTCCCCATGAGCATGGAAGCAGAAGTTTTACCAGTAGTTTCATGATTCTGTTCAATCGTTCTACCATTCCATCCGATTGAGGATGTAAGGGAGTCGTTCTAGTTTTCTTTATCCCTAAAACCTTTAAAATCTCGGCTACAAGAAGTGATTCAAAATTTCGACCTTGGTCTGTATGGAGTTCTAATGGGGAACCGTATCGACAAATAAATTCTTTGACAAAAACCTGAGCTACCGTTTCAGCTTCCTGATTCGGAATTGGTATTACTTCAGGCCATTTGGTGAAGTAATCCGAAATAACTAAAGCGTAACGGTTTCCAGAATGGGAAAGAGGTAAAGGACCGAGGATGTCCATAGCTATTCTTTCAAATGGAGCGCCAACATTATAAATCTGAAAATTACCAGTCCCTTTCTCTCTTGGACCTTTCTTAGCTATACAAACGTCGCAAGTGCGACACCAACTTTCTACGTCTGAACGGCAACGCGCCCAAAAGTATTTTTCCCTAATCCTACCAAGAGTTTTATTGACTGCGAAATGTCCTCCGGAAGGGGCATCGTGATGTTCCAGGAGGACGTCCGGAATCTTCTTTGAAGGGACCAGAAGTTGCCATCGGAGCTGTCTTGCATCTGGAGATTCCCATTTTCGGTAAAGTAGATCCTGAAGTATATAGATGGAATCCCATTGTGCCCAATAAATTTTTAGTTGTTGGCTAGCCGAAGACACTTCTTGCCAATCTGGTCGTGATCCCGAATCTTTCCACGTCCTGATTTGAGAGAGAACAATATCCTCTCTCTGAAGGGTCTGCCATTTTTGAGCATCTCTTCCAAGGGAAATCAAACGTACCTTAACAGAAGGTATTCGTTGATCTTCAAGACGCGTGCATTGTTTACAATTTACTAAGTCTTCGCAGGGTCTCCTGGAGAGGGCGTCTGCGTTTCCGTGTAGGGTACCTGGGCGATGTTGAATATCGGAATCATATTGACCTAAAGTCTCTAACCATCTAGCTACCTGACCTTCAGGAGCCTTGAAAGAAAGCAACCACCTTAGCGAAGCGTGATCGGTTTTAACAAGAAACTTTTTCCCATACAAATAGTGATGAAAATGAGACACCGTTTTCACAACAGCTAGAAGTTCCCTATGGGTAACGCAATAATTACTTTCGGTTTTACTAAGAACTCGACTAAAATAACTAATTACTCTTTCTTGCCCTTCTTGAATTTGAGATAAAACCCCACCTATTCCTGTAAGTGAAGCGTCTGTATCTAATATAAATGAAAGTTCCGCATTTGGGTAAGCTAAGATAGGAGACGAAGTTAAGCAAAGCTTTGATCGAGAAAAGGCCTCTTCACAATCTTGGTCCCAGTCGAAAGGCGTCTTGAGCCCAGTTAGATGATGAAGTGGTCTAGCGATGGTTGCAAATCCTTTTACGAATCTTCTGTAGTATGTGCATAGCCCAATGAAGCTTTGTATTTGTTCCTTATTTTCAGGGCGAGGCCAATGGGAAACTTTCTCAATTTTTGTTGGGTCAGTCTTTACCCCGCAAGCGGAGACTATATGTCCCAAGAAGTTCACTTCTTTCTGGAATTAATGGCATTTCTTTGGACTCATTTTGAGTCCCGCTTTTCGAAGACGAAGGAAAACTTCTCGAAGATTGTCCACCTCTTCTTTGAAGGTTTTTCCGGAAACGATGATGTCGTCTAAGTAGACGAGACAAATTTTTCCCGATAGTCCTTGAAGAATCGTCTCCATGGCTCTTTCGAAAGTTGCGGGAGCATTGCACAATCCAAACGGCATGACCTTAAATTGCCATAACCCTCCAAGAGCTGAGACAAAAGCAGTTTTTTTCGTATCCATCGGATCCATTTCGATCTGCCAGTATCCACTTTGAAGATCTATGGTACTGAACCATCGGGCTCCAGTTAGCAGATCTAAAGTCTCTTCGATCTTTGGAAGGGGGTAGGAATCTTTTTTGGTTATGTCGTTCAATTTTCTGTAGTCAATACAGAATCGTTTGGAACCATCCTTTTTGTTCACTAAAACAATAGGGGATGCCCACGGGCTGGAAGAGGCTTCTATTACTCCACTGTTTAGCATGTCTTCTATCAGTTTGTCAAGCTCTTCCCTCCCGTTCAAGGGAAGTCTGCGAGCAGCTTGTTTGAAACAAGCGTTGTCTCCAGTGTTGATCTTGTGTTTCACCAAAGTGCAACGTCCAATATCTCCTCCGGGTTTAGCGGAGGAGTCTTCAAATTCTTCTAATAGAGACACGAAATCTTCTGTATTAGGTTCGTCTAAATTCACCATAGATCTATCTATGAGATCTTCAAAAGATGAGAGGGTTCCGATGGGAGAGTCTACTCTTGATCCTTCTTCGTGATCGTCCTCATCTTTAAACGAAGTTTCCAGTAAAATCTCCAGGTCTTCTGAAGAATGAGCCAAACTACGAACTCTAGGAACGTTACACGAGGAATCAAAAGGTAGACGTCTGGTCGTCAAAAGAGAAATCTCGCGTTGACCAGAAATTAAAGAATTGGTAGCCGTTGAAATAATACATCCATGAAGAGTCAAAAAATCTAACCCCAAAATCCCATCATCCTCAATATCAGCTACGTAAACTTTATGAGGAGAAGAAATAAATCCAGATATAGCAACCTGGACAGAAGTTTTGCCTAAAACTGCAGTGGTTTCTCCAGTAGCAGTTCGCAATGAAGGAACAGGCAAAACATTCAATTTGGGTTCTAAGAGATCCGAACGGACCACAGTAACCTCAGCCCCGGTATCTATAACCCAGAGACAATCAACACCATTTACGGTGTCCCAGGTGTATAGCCCGGTTTGACGGAGGCTCCTGACTAAAAATTGGATATTATTAGGACTACCAATATAAGACTCTTCCGATGATTTAAGTCCCTCTGAATCACCAGAATTTAGTTTTTTGAGGTTGAAGCTTCTGGATTGGAAGAGGAATCTCTTTCCCTCCAAGATTTTTGATTCGAGCTTTTATTATCATTTTTTTTTGGATTTGTCTGAATTATTATTTTCAGAATTTCTTTTTTTTAAGTATAAAGCAATAATCTATCGTGTGACCGTTCTTCTTACAATAACGACAGGACCTTGGTGATTCAGTGTCGTCTTTGTTCTTTGGAGGAGTCTTATTTTGGTCGCGACGCTGCCAGGGAGTGGTCTTTTTTGAATTATTATTTTTCTTCTTTTCGGGAGAAGATTCGTTAGCTTGAACCCGCCTAACTTTTCCGGAAGCTAAGTATTGTTTATTGAGGGCCTCGATTTCCAGAGCCCTCCTAATGGCTTCTCTTAAAGTCGGGGGTCCCGCTAGGCTTAAGGCATGTTTTAATTCGGCGTTGAAAATGGCGTTAATGAAACGACTTTGAGCTATTTGGTCTCTCGTCTCGTCATCGCAGGTCGGTAAAGCGAACCTGGTCATTCGTTCGATTTCATGCCCGAGCGTTACGAGACTCTCTCCTTTAATTTGTTTCCTATTTTCTAGTTCGCTCAGATGTAATTTTTTAAGGTGGTGACCACCGTACCTGAGTCTCAAACTTTCACTCACAAGGGAACCCCGCCAAGTGTCCCCCTCCGATTTCAACGAAACTTTGGGAGATTGTAGAGGGGGTGAAAATATTCGACACGTATTTTTTTATATCTGCGGAATTCCACCCCAAGGGGGTGTAATCAACCCCTGAAAATTGCGGATTTCGCTATTCGATAGCTCGTGAAGAACGAACGGCCGAGGATTTTTGGCTGACAAGGTGCTACCGGGGGTTTTCGGGGCCGCTGATTACGAATCTGGCATCAGATTTTCGAAATTCAAAATGGCGCATCCAATATGGCGAACGTCGAAACGAAAAATGGTACCAATTTTCCCAAAATTCTGTACCCGGGGGTTTTCGGGGTCGCTGATTACGAATCTGGTATCAGATTTTCAAAATTCAAAATGGCGGATCCAATATGGCGAACGTCGGAACGAAAAATGGTACCAATTTTCCCAAAATTCTGTACCCTGGGGTTTTCGGGGTCGCTGATTACGAATCTGGCATCAGATTTTCAAAATTCAAAATGGCGCATCCAATATGGCGAACGTCGAAACGAAAAATGGTACCAATTTTCCCAAAATTCTGTACCCGGGGGTTTTCGAGGTCGCTGATTGAAAATGTGTAGTCGAAATTGGAAAATTCAACATGACTGACACAAAATGGCGGACCGACTTCTTCCAAAATGGTGTGGATTGCTTCGGATTCGGTATCCCCGGGATTTCGGGGTCGCTGATTACAAATCTGAGGTTAGAATTGGAAAATTGATATTGGAAAATTACGAGTAGATGAGTAGACGGACATTGTATCGTTAGAGATGACAAGAATATGACGTAATGATTTTTTGTTCAATAAAAATATGATTTCAATTCCAGAAATTGCTATCAAATCTTCAAAAACTGTAATTTCCAAGTATTTTCTAAACAACAGTGTAAATATTTTCATGAAAATTATTGCCAATATTCTGGTAATTTCATAAATTGAATGTTCCATAAATATTTATGCAATATTGCGTAAAAATATTGGTTCATAAATATGTACGGTAAATGTATTTCTATTGACATATCATGAGTAATGAATGATTGATAATAAATAGTTCTGATAGAAATGCTGTGCTGATAACCAGAAGTAGAAATATTCGGTGATGAGAAACGCGTTTTATCTTATAAACCGAACTTACATAAGACTTCTTTTTCTTACGTAAGATTTCTATTTCACAAGTAAAAATATTCGGTGATAAGAAACGTGTTTTATCTTATAAACCGAACTTACATAAGACGGTTTAATCTGTTGTTGTTCAGTGTATTTTTACGTATGGAGTTGAGTTCATCCATCCCTCTAAAGAGACTTGGAGAAAAATGCACGTCAATCCGTTGAACGTCATTCAGCTTTTGTCTCTAGCATTCAATGCTATTAAATTACTCGATTCTCCAGTCACGGAATCCGAAAGGCAGTTGAGCGAAGAGCTCGAAATCATCATCAAAGATGCAATGATACAGCCAATGGAAACTGAAATTGAATGGAGTTTGGATTTTGAACATCCAAATGCAGTGCACGAATCGGAAATTATAGAAGACAACGATGGAACAGAAGACTGGAATCATCAAAGATTTCTGAATCCCAATATAGATGCACCGGACCAAGTTTGCACCATCGATGATGAAGATTTGGATTATGATTACAAAAAACAAGCGACAGAATTTTGGAGGTCCGGAAAAACGGGAAACAGAAAGGTATCGTCCGTTCAATCAAAATTCAGAAAAGTTCAGTCTGTGCGACAATTACGGCGCTGGGCACATCAAGTTAATCAAGGTGGGACATACAGAGAAAAGTTGAAAATGATCTGTGAGTATACTCTTAACAATGTAATGGATGCTTTAAATAAGAAATTGCCAATTCACGATATTGATATTAGACGTTGGGCTATACGAGCGCGACAACTGTTTGATATGGCACCAGCAAAATTTAAGGCATCCAAAACCTGGCTATTAGAATTTAAGAAACGTCACGGAATCGTGTCGCGGAAAATTACGAAACATATAACAAAAAATACATTAGCAACACAGGAATCTTTAAAAGAGCAGGCTGCCATCTTCATTCAGAAAGTAAAAACCCACATCGTCGATATCGGAGTCGAAAACGTTTACAATTCCGATCAGAGCGGTTTCAATTTGGAGCTACATGCGGGGCGAACCTTAGCGTTGCGAGGGCAAAAAACAGTGGAATCAATAATACAATCAAAGTCATCAACAACGCACAGCTACACCATACAGCCTTTGATTTCGGCCGATGGCAAATTATTGTCACCTCTATTAATTGTTTTAAAAGAATCTAGTGGAGGATTTGGTCCTCGAGTGCAAGAGACTATGTTTAAACCACAGAATGTATATCTTACGGCTTCGAAATCTGGGAAATTAACAACCGAACATTTTAAACATTGGTTTCAAGACGTATACCTTCCGCACACCAGTCCGAAATCGGTTATATTATTGGATTCATGGAGTGGTCAATGTCCGGGCGTATTTGAAACGATGAATTTCAATGGACAAAAAGTAGAACTTCTAACCATTCCCCCAGGGACAACTGGAATGATACAGCCACTGGACGTGTACGGATTTCGCATATGGAAGAATTATATCAAACATTTCTCTGATATCGTGATATTGTATGATTACGACGTGAATCTTCATTTGAGAGACAATATCGTCAAGCTGCAAAGTCTTACTCACAATCAATTTTCGTCTCCTAGATTTACAGATCTTTTTAAATATTCATGGTATAAAAGTGGATACATAGACGCAAGACCACCGAAATTCGAAAATCCGGTTCAATATTGTTTTACCGAGAGTTCTCCAACGTGTGACATATGCGGCGACGTTGCTATTATCAAGTGTGCGTGGTGTAAAAAGTCGCTATGTTTAAAACACTTTTTTCATGAATATCACTATTGTCAAAACTATCACCCGTGACGAAATACGCATGATGTAAGCTATATTGTAAGGTTCAATCTAAAGATTTATATTCGTATACATAAGACCTTTATTCGTATACTATATTCGTATATTATATTCGTATACTATAACACCATTATATTATAAAAGTGAATAAAACGATTGCCAAAGGTAGCTTAATCATGAATTAGCGAGGTATTTACCACACCGTATTTTTTTCTACAGTCATAAAACTGTTATTAGTTTGTGGGGTCTTTTATTTATAATTTTTGAAAATCTGATACCAGAATCGTAATCAGCGACCCCGAAAACCCCCGGGTACAGAATTTTGGGAAAATTGGTACCATTTTTCGTTTCGACGTTCGCCATATTGGATGCGCCATTTTGAATTTTGAAAATCTGATGCCAGATTCGTAATCAGCGACCCCGAAAACCCCAGGGTACAGAATTTTGGGAAAATTGGTACCATTTTTCGTTTCGACGTTCGCCATATTGGATCCGCCATTTTGAATTTTGAAAATCTGATACCAGATTCGTAATCAGCGACCCCGAAAACCCCCGGGTACAGAATTTTGGGAAAATTGGTACCATTTTTCGTTTCGACGTTCGCCATATTGGATGCGCCATTTTGAATTTTGAAAATCTGATGCCAGATTCGTAATCAGCGGCCCCGAAAACCCCCGGTAGCACCTTGTCAGCCAAAAATCCTCGGCCGTTCGTTCTTCACGAGCTATCGAATAGCGAAATCCGCAATTTTCAGGGGTTGATTACACCCCCTTGGGGTGGAATTCCGCAGATATAAAAAAATACGTGTCGAATATTTTCACCCCCTCTACAATCTCCCAAAGTTTCGTTGAAATCGGAGGGGGACACTTGGCGGGGTTCCCTTGTCAGTTTATCAAAATTGCGAATTTCTTCTCCCGAAAGAGTCGTTAATACCGAGAGAGCCGGACCTCTCAGACTCAGAGCCAAATTCGAAGCCTTCGCGAGCGGAGTCCAATCGTTCAATTCCGAACACAGATTAAACTGACATTCGTATTCGGCCCAAGGGATTGAGCCATCATAAAAAGGAACTTTAAGGTTGTTATAGAGTTTTGGATGGGGGTTATGTTGGACCCTGTCAATTAAATTTTCCGGATTTCTAACCGGGACTCCGCAAATTTCGCGACCACTCGCGGCGCGAGACAAAATGATTTCTACGTCATCAATATTGTTATCGGTAATTAAAGCTTGTACGTGTGGCGATTTCGGAATCCCATCTCTCGAATGAGTATCTCCACACGTCAAGTCTAGACCTTCTGCTCTACCGTCTCGCATTGTATTTCCAATGCGGTCGTCTCGAGTATTGGTACGGGTGTGCGGCGTAAAAACGGCCGCTCCACCAGTCCGAGGCCTACGAATGATAGGAGAAGGTTCTTCTTCCCCATAAACTGGAACAGACCTTAAAACTGGAGGTTCGGGGATCTGTTCTACAGGGGATCGGCTCGGGGTAGGGGTCCGTAAATGCAATTCCGGGCCCTCAGATCGCCGGCGAAGTCCTTCTCGAAGAAAGGATAGGGTGGCTTGTTCGCGTTCGCGTTGCGCTGCAAGATCCGATTCTCTTTCTTCACGTCGGGCCTTGCGCTCTTCACGATCTCGTTCGCGCTGAGCCAGTAGGTTGGCTTCACGCTCTTCGCGTAGCGCTGCCAGGTTAGCTTCCCTTTCTTCGCGTTGAAAGGCTCGCTCCTCTCGTTGAGCAGCTAAAGTGGTCTGTTGTTGGCCCGCCAAAGATTGAAGGAGGCGTTCCATCATGTCGAACGGCAATTGGGCTGATGGTGGAGAAGATAGCTGGGTACCAGCTGGTCTCGAAGTCGAAGCAGCGGGTTCGTCGTTAGTAGATTTTGTAGCCCGTCGGCGAGAGGACATTATGTTTTCGAATTAATTCTAATTATTTCAAAAGTTCAACTTATCGATCTCGGGCAAGATCCCGCTTCTGACACCAGTGTTGCGAATTGTATTTCGCGCCTCTTCCTCATGATCAACTGTAGTACCCTCAACTTACACCGATGTCGCCACCATTGTTTAAAGTAAAAATTTCCGTTGGCTGCCTGTCTAGGCATTACGTTAGCTCATTCTTCTTCTTGGTGCCGATGAGACCACAACGTGAAGAAATGGGACGAAAAAGAAGACACAGTTCACACAGTGATAGCTCAGATAAAGAAAATAAGGAATCTGCAATAATAAAGAGGATTCGAAGACTGGAGAGAAAGCTCAAGCATAAGAAGAAAAGACAGCATCGTCGTCAACATTCATCAGATTCTGAATCTTCGATAGTGATCGACAAACAAGGACGCCATGATTACACGCCATCGAAATCTGCGAATTCGTTGTCGTCTGACACTAATCAACGACAACTTCGTATGCATTCATTGTCGGATTCTGAAGAGGTTTCGAGGCATGAAACTAGTCAAATACGTAAGTCATTAAAGATAATAGTGGTATATATGTGTACCAGCTCTAACCGGTACTAGGGATATGCGTCCCTCGCCACGTGGCTGCTGAGTGCCGAATGGCGCTAGTAGTTGTTTGTTCGACAGACACTAATCTGTTCGGATTGTTCAGGCTCTAACCTGTAATGCTAAAATCGTTATTCGATTTTCTGGAACACTCAATCGGGCTCTAACCTGAGAGAGAAATTTTTGACTTGTTCAGACCTAACCTATCAGAAATGCTCACAGTTGGACTTGTTTTACTCAGTTAAATCAAGTAGAAATGGTTCTTCATAGGGTTATTCTGATAATTATAGGTAGTCATGGTGGAGATGAGAATAACAAGACAAGTGAAACAATCCAGGCGCAAGCCTTGTTGGACGCTAATCCAAAAGAAGCTCAACCTGCTGGGGAAAAATCTTCCGAGCCAGTTGATGACCCACTGGGAGAGGAAGTTTTGAATGCTATAGGAAAGCGCTTCGCAGAGGGTAGAGTCCTTGCTCCAGCCATTCATAAAGATATGGCATCTAGATGGGAGGAAATCCTTAAGCTTGGACTGCCATCAGAAGACAGGATGGCCATTATCAAAAAATACCCACCCCCGAGTAACTGTACCTTAATCGACCCACCGAAGCTCAATTTAGAGGTCAAGTCTTCATTACAGGAAGCAATTTTAAAAAGAGACGGACGTATTTTATCAAAACAAGAAAAGTTGACAGCATGCCTGGGGGCAATTGGGAAAACGCTTTCCATACTTTTCAAAAATGGATATAGCGAAGAAAATCTGCTTTTGATTGAATGTTTGGGCGATACAAGCCGCCTCTTGGCGGATTTACAGCATGATGAAACTGTCATCAGGAGGAGTTTATTGTTGTCAAACATCAATACAAATCTGAAGAATACACTCAGTGCCACGCCAATAGATGAGTGGCTGTTTGGTAAAGAATTAGCAGAGAATGTTAAGGCAGCAAAGCTAATCGAAAACTCAGCTAAGGATTTCAAACCGGCAGGAAAGCCCCAGACATTTAAGCAGTCAAAAAACTGGAAGGGCCCGCTCCGTCAGCAACGACCCAAAAATCCGCAGGCCACAACGAGCGGGCAAAAATATCCAACACCAACTTCAGGCAGGGCATCGCGCCCACAACACTTTCAGAGAACATCGCAGCGGAAGGACAACTCCAATTACGGAAAGAAACGATACTAAGTCCTGTAAGCCAAATAGCGGGTAGACTAAGGTTGTTCAAGAGAGAATGGAAAAGCCTCACACCCGATCCAAAGATTATGTCCTGGATTCAAGGGTATAAAATACCTTTTGCATCTAAAGTGGTGCAATTGATACCCCCTAAATGCCCAACCTGGTCGAAAGAGGAAAGATGTCAAATTCACTTACAAATCTCTGCTTTACTAGAAAAGGGGGCAATAGTACAATGCAACCCATGCCAAGACCAATATATCTCAAATATATTTCTAGTTCCAAAGCCTGATGGGACTAGTAGACTGATTTTGAATCTTAAAAAATTAAACAATTTCATTCAGACTCAACATTTCAAATTAGAAGACTACAGGACAGCGATAAATTTAATTAACGAGAAATGGTATATGGCGACGTTAGATCTAAAAGACGCTTATTATTTGATACCAATTGCTGAGTCTGATAGGAAATACTTAAGATTCAGATTTGAAAATAGTTTATTTGAATTCACTTGCCTACCTTTTGGACTTTGCACGGCTCCTTTTGTCTTTACCAAGCTTCTGAAGCCAGTGGCAACTTCATTAAGAAGTTTGGGTTATCTTTCAGTAGTCTACTTGGATGATTTTTTGTTACTGGGAAAATCGTATAAAGAATGTTTAGCTAATGTTACAAAGACTCGACAATTTTTACATAGTCTCGGATTCATAGTTAATGATGAAAAAAGCCAAGTTACTCCATCGATGAAGTGTAAATTTCTGGGTTTTGTCTTTGACTCAAATCGAATGATAATTGAACTGCCCCAAAAGAAAAGAGATCAAATAAGAAAACAGATAGAGAAGTTTAGCTCTCTAGAAAGGTGTAAAATAAGGGAATTTGCAAGTCTGGTTGGCCTATTGGTATCTTGCTGCCCTGCGGTGAGATACGGATGGAGTCATACAAAGATATTTGAAAGAGAAAAGTATTTGGCTCTCAAAAAAAATCGGGACGAATACGGTAAAGTAATGCCACTGAGCGATAAATTGCAAGCGGATCTCCGTTGGTGGAGATCATCCATAGTATCATCTTTCAATCATATCAAAAATATTCATTTTTGTATAGAAATTTTTACAGACGCATCACTGTCCGGTTGGGGCGCTGTTTGTGGTAAAGAAAAGACTCATGGTCATTGGCATGAGGACGAACGCACACACCACATTAATTATTTAGAGCTAAAAGCAGCCTTTCTCGGGTTAAAATGGTTTGCTAACTCATTACGAAATTGCGATGTATTACTACGAATAGATAATACCACGGCTATTTCGTACATAAATAGAATGGGTGGCATCCAATTTGTAAAACTGAACCAAATCACCAAAGAGATTTGGAGATGGTGTGAGGATCGAGGTTTATGGATTTTCGCGTCATATATAAGCTCTATCGAAAATTCTGAAGCAGATGCAGAATCTCGGAGGGTTAAGCCAGAGACAGATTTCGAAATAGCGGATACGGCTTTCGAAAAAATCATACGAGTTTTCGGAAGTCCGGAAATTGACTTGTTTGCAAGTAGGATCAATACAAAGTGCAAAAGATATATATCTTGGTACAAAGACCCAGATGCCCTAGCTTCGGATGCATTTACAATCTCGTGGAAACCCTTTTATTTCTACGCTTTCCCACCATTCGCGATTATTCTGAAAGTGCTACAAAAAATTAGAGATGAAAAGGCCGAGGGAATTGTAGTGGTCCCCAAATGGCCTGCCCAACCCTGGTTTCCGCTTTTCCATTCGATGCTCGTTTCTGAACCTATTTATTTTAATCCTGACTATAACCTGCTAATTTCTTGTAATAGAGAACCACATCCCCTTTGGCGGAGTCTTACCCTGGTGGGAGGCAGATTATCAGGAAATCGTACGAATTAAAGAATATTCCTGAATCATCAATCGAGGTGATGTTTTCTTCATTAAGCGAATCATCCCTAAAGCAGTATAATTCTTCTCTGAAGAAATGGTGGACGTTTTGTAAGCAGAGAGGGATCAACCATTTTACTAAGTCAGTTCCTGACATTCTTACGTGCTTAACAGAAGAATTTGAGAAGGGAGCATCGCATGGATCGTTAAATTGTCTTCGATCCGCGATCTCTCTAATAATTGATACCGACATATCAAATGATCCTAAGCTCAGACGGTTTTTTAAAGGAATTTATAACTTGAGACCATCAAGACCTCGGTATGAGTCAACTTGGGATCCTAAAACCGTCTTAGATCTTTTCTTGTCATGGCCGGCAGATGATCAAATGAGCCAAAAGGACCTCTCTATGAAACTCATAACACTTCTTGCTCTGGTTACGGGTCACAGATTACAGACATTTTCACTAATAGACATTAGAAATATTCGTGAGACTCCAGAGGTTATCGAAATCAAAATTCCTGATAGAATTAAGACGTCCGGACCAAACAAAAAACAACCATGCCTGTTTTTACCTACATACAATATTAATAGAAAGATTTGCGTAGCATCCACTTTAAAAACTTATTTGGAAAAAACGAAATTGTTACGTGGTAGCATAACTAAACTTTTCATCTCTCTAAAGAAACCCTTTCGAGCGATTTCAAGTCAAACTCTAAGTCGCTGGGTTAAGGAAACTATAAGCAGAGGCGGCGTGGATACTAACGTGTTTACTGCTTATAGTACGCGACATGCTGCTACGTCAGCAGCAAAACGGAGAGGAGTAGATATAGGTCTTATTAGAAAAACTGCTGGTTGGACAGAGTCATCAGCAACGTTTGCTAAGTTTTATGACAGAAAGATTATAGCAGATAGTTCCACCTTTGCAAATGCCATATTAGAATAAGCAAAACCTTGGCCTTGGGCCTTTATTCATATATTATCTTAACACTTAGGGTCAGAAGGTCCAGTTGGATACTTCAAGTCCATTGTAAAGGCACAATACGTGTCCTTGATAATAAAGTTTTTCTTACTTTATTATAGTCTTTTATGCTGTAACTAGCTTTAAACATCTACAGTTGATCATGAGGAAGAGGCGCGAAATACAATTATATGATTGAACGAACTTACCTAAGTGATGTTCAATCAGGATTGTATGAGCGCCTCTTCCGAAGTGATCAAATCCCACCCTATAATTCCCAATCCTAAACGCTCTTAGGATCCCTAAAAAGTTACAGCATAGCTTTAAAGAGAATGAGCTAACGTAATGCCTAGACAGGCAGCCAACGGAAATTTTTACTTTAAACAATGGTGGCGACATCGGTGTAAGTTGAGGGTACTACAGTTGATCACTTCGGAAGAGGCGCTCATACAATCCTGATTGAACATCACTTAGGTAAGTTCGTTCAATCATATAATTATGGTCCGCGATTATTAAGATAATTAATTGTGGGTTCCCGAGAGGAATAAGTTGAACAGGAAACGAAATAATGGGAAATAAATATTGGGTTGTATTTAGGAAAATACACGTCGGTTTAAGGCCAAAGCTAAAACAAGACTGTTTTGTACAATAATGCGGTTGTGATTAGAAACCGCTATCTTTTATCAAATGTTAACATCTTTTATTTAGATGACTACTAGACCTTGCAAATTAAATATGAGGGGTGTTTTTCGACCTTTGTAACAATATATATCCTGATAATAATATATATATTGCGATGTCCGTAAGCATTCGCAACATAATTATGCAAAGGTATTATCTAATCGTAGTACAATTCCTCCACTGACAAACTAATGATAATAGAACAAATTTTCGATTCGTGTCGATATTATAGATTTTTTGATTTTGCTAGTCAGATTTCAGGCTAGACACAATTATCACGTAGATAATAGCGTGATTGTGAATACAAGAATCCGAATCTGAAAAATTTACGTTACATACAACTTTTGCAGTAGCGCTGTGTGTAGTTCGAGTCATGCTACGCTGCTCATCCTCACAATTAATGCAGAAATGTAGAATTATTATCATGTCGTAAAATCACAAAATTGAGGAGCCGAATATACGTAATTTTACAAATAGGTTGAGCGCCTCTACTCTGAGGCTCCGCCCATACTGAGTTCTCGGGCTCGGTGCTAGAGGCGCCGTAGTCGCTAGATTATTCCAATAGGGTTCTTGAGCTGGACGCTAGAGGCGCTCAACGGATGAAGAGTTGTCGGGGCTCGCTCAAAAGCCCTTAAGCATAGGTATACTTGCTTGCTAAATTGATACATAAATTCATGAAATACTTAGTGAATAACGTCATTCATGTAAAGCTGAGTAAATAGATAGAGAGTATGATGTTACGTAGAATGCGGTTAAACGATAAGCGATATTCCCCACGCGCGGCTTATGGTCTAAGATGCTCGATACAGTGAAATTTCTTCATTATTATTATTCAGCCCTCGCGAAATATTGCCTAACGATTTCCTCACGAATATTTCTACCTCTGACTATGATGTTATCAGCCGGATTAACATTAATATCAGCCTCAATGTTTGCATGAACTTCCGCATCTTGTGGTGGATCACTGAAATGTTCGATAAAACAAATTATTAATTATGCGTTGATTCGCTAGATCATTACAGTTCAAGAAATGAATTAGTATAACTCACTTCAATTGAATGGCGAGGTTATGTAGGAAAGTGCAGGCTTTTACAGAACGGCCAGCACGCGAAGGCTTGTAATGTAGCGTTCAATCTCGTTTCAAGCAACACCACCACCCTTTCAATCTTCCGAAAACTCTTTCGACCATACTTCTCGTGTGAGTGTGTCTGACATTATATCTGGCTTCCGGGGAGTCCGGTTGGGGGTCACGATATGGTGTCAGCAGACCCGGTTGCAACGGAGAGCCTTGATCACCTTTAATTTACCAATCCTTTTTTTACAGCCAATCTGACGCAGGAAAAATCGAACGAGGTGCATGAGTACGATGGATATCGCATGATAAATCAAGTATAATTGCCGACTAATTCGTAATACTCAATTATAATATCTTCTGCGTATCCCATATTTTTTAAATTAATTTTAAAACAGTATAAAGGCGACCGAGGCGAAGTGTGCACTTCACCTCAATATTTTTAAAATTTGCATCATTTTATACGAGATATTTTTTAGTAGATATTGTTTCCTCAATTTAATTTCATCGAAAATCTTTTTTACATGAAATTTTTCATGTTATCAATTTTAAGCTGAGGTGCCCACTTTGCCTCGGTCTATCCTACTATAAACTGTTATCAGTACATTGATTTAAACTTTGAATGTGGGAAAACTGGGTACCGATGTGCAAACATTATTGTAATAATCATTACCATGTTTTTCAATACATAATATAACTTGTGATAGAAAATATCTTAAATTTTAGAATTCATTGTTTGTATTCAATCGTAATAAACGCATTTTGTAAATTTCGTGTTATTAAATGATAATCATGAGTATTAATCAAATATTGTTGCACATTATGAAATTTATTTATAATGTATAATGTAAGTTTTTCATTGATTGAGTACATTAATTCTTTGGATTTAATTTGAGTAGACGCTTAAAGGTGACATTCATATATAACATTCGGCTATATTCGATTATTTTAAAAATTTCATGTTTACCACTTTTGCATTATTATAGTTTCAACTACAAACTCTATGTCATTTTCATAGTTAATGAAATTCTTTTTGTAGTTGACACTAACCACTTGAGAAAGTGCAAGCGGAAGTATTGTTGGGTTTATTACGTATTTCCGCTTGACTGTATGTGTAGTAATCGCTACAATATTGTAATTTGCCTCGATTTGACGAGTGATTCTTTTCATCCTTATGCTTTTATACTCATAGTAGTTGCAATATTCAATATTGAATTATACAAATTTATTTACGAATCATCTAACAAAGAAAATTGTACACGCGCATCAGATTTTATCCATGTTATTTATCTAATAAATGAAACATTCCATCGCGATCCCTATGGAGTCGATCCATTTCCTGCTTCACAGCTGATTGCCGCCATATCCTTGCATCGTGCGTAGATCCAGGAAAAAACATTATTGATGTTATTTTCATATCGTGATCGCAAGTAGCTTGGATATTTAATGAGTGCGTCCTGTTATGATTTAAATACATCCATGGCATCACATTGGGTGGAAAAATAGGTATTTGTGTGCCGTCGATGCACCCTATTATCCTCGGAAATCCGGTCATAATTTGATATCTGTACAAATCCTTCTATAAATAAAAAAATCTTGTACCTAACAAATGAAGAAAAAGATTAAAAGATTATAATAACAATAGTATACGAATGAAGTTGCCGTTGAATGTCAGCCCAGTTCATGTTAAACAATATGTCAAATGTTTCAGTTTTGACAGGTATATTTGACAGCTATATGACGGATAGTTGACAGCAATCAAAATGAGCGTTGATCAGGTGACAGTCACTGACAGCTGATTGACGAATTTCGATACAGATAGTTGACAGCTATTTCTGTAATCACATGCAGCAATCTGAAAACTATATTAAAATAAAAAAAATAACTATTCATTCGTGTTAAAAGTTAACGTTACTAGCATTAATTTAATTTAAACTCATTTATTTAAAGTTGACGATTTATTTATTTAAAGTTGACGAGTTTGTAGTCGAATTTTATTCTTTGACAGTTAGTCATTTAACGGTATAAAGTTTGTTGTTTGAAGTTCAATAGTTCGCTGTTATAAATTGAAAAATCATTGAGATGGGGTTTAAAGTTTTGAAAATGAAACCCGACGGAAATTTTCTTTTCCGTGCGGTATTCTCTTGTATGTACTGTAACGGATCGGGTGATCTAATCCCGAAACAATACGTCACGCCGCGCACCGTCAACCGCGCACAACAAGTGACGTCAATCGGTGACTATATAAGCGCAGCGCTAACATGGCTCCAGCAGCAGTGTTAGGCAAAGCGCCACGCTGACTCACTTATTCCTCCTTTTCGAGCAGTGTTAGGCAAAGCGCCACGCTGTCTCACTAACATATCTTTTCTGAGGCCAGACAGGCAGAGCGCCCTGGTGCTCTTTAGCTTCATTTCTTTAATCACGGAAACTGCCATAGCGGGGTTTTACGTTAGAGTCAATTATTATCTTATTTTTCTACTTTCATTTACATTACCATTTGGATTCCTATTTATCAGATTTAAAATATAACGAAAAATTAAACGAGAAACGAGCGTAGAATCGTAGCATAGCTGAATCTACAAATTAGGTTAAAACTTATGTAATTTAATAATAGTATAAATTTCCGGTTGCAACCATTTCAACTCATTATGATTTATTTGATTAATTAAATATTTTGTTAATCGGGACGGTTTCCTTTTTCTCTACAACCTTCTTCTCCGTAGGCTGAACTGACCTGACTAACACATTTCATTTAATTAGCTAATATACAGCTTCGGTGACGACTGCACTGTCCAGATCCGATACTCGCTTCGGTGCGCTAGGCGTACCCAAGTCGAGATACGGTCTCGGCAAGTGCGTTGAATCCCAAGTCTGATACAGCCTCGGTGCTGCTTGCAGCATCCAGGTCTGAGGGAGGCAGCTACGGTGTGATTCGCTCCACCCTAGTCTGTATTAGGGACTAACAAATTGATTACCTCTACCAAGGAGCCCTAGAAATTAATCTAGAGTAAAGACACTCACAAGTAACTAGCCGTACGCGACACCTTCCGTGTCGCGTAAAGCACCCGAAAAGTTACATTTGGCGCCCAACGTGGGGCTCCTTGTTAGTTGGAGGTAAACCTTCTGTTTACCTGTAAATTCAGTAAAATCATTGCTTAGAGTCATTTGTTTAAATTCGAGTCATTGCTTAATTTAGAGTCTTTTGTTAACTTAGAGTCATTGCATAATTTAGAGTCATTTGTCAAAATGGAAGGTCACAGTTCAGCCTCGAGAAAAGGTGCGGAAAAGGAAACCGGCTCGAAACTTACAGATAAAAATGTAGGTAGGCGTGAGAAAGACAAAGGCACTACTGAGTTTGACAAAACCTTTATTGAAAAACCAACAGAAGTAGGAACATCAAGTAAATTCGCGGATCCGACGCAATCCATGATGATGGAGATCCTAGAACAAATAAACAAAAAGTTAGATGAAAAATTTGCTGCCGTAGAACGTAGGATGATGGTATTTAAAACAGATACAGAAAAAGAATATTCAAAGTTCGAAAACAGAATATCTAAAAAAGTAGACGATCAACAGCAAATAAATCGAAAGCAAATAGAGTCTGTAGAAGCGAATTTACATGATCTAGACGAAAAATATAGTTCCGAAGTGATAGGTTTGCAAGAGCAATTGACAACTTGCCAAGTAGACATCAGAAGCGAATTTAACGGAAATTTAAATAAACTCAATACCAAGGTTAAGGATAACTATCAATTTAGTGTTGACAAATTCGCTGAGTTAGAGAACAAACACGAGAGTTTGAAAACAAACATCGACACAGAGGTTAGGAGAATTAGATTCAGAAACTCTGGCAACAACAGTGAGTGTCACAACATAATTGCTAAGCATATCAAAATGCCGACTTATTCAGGAAAAGCATGGGAAAGACCTGCTAACTTTATTAAAGAACTAGAAGAATACTTTACCTTTGTAGGAGCTGATTGCGATGAATTAGGTTTAAAACTCATAGGCCAATGTCTTAATCAGGATGCAAAAGACTGGTGGACTGCGCGTCGTGACGTGATCAATTCCTGGGACTCGTTCAAAAATAGATTTCTAAATAGATACTGGGGAGAAGAAACCCAGAGGGAGATTAGAAAAGACATTGAGTTCGGATTTTATAATAACGATACGAAGGTAACGTGGTCAGAATACGCAAATAGAAAATTCGCGTCAGCCGCAGGCTTGTCTCCACGCATGGACGAAAGAGAGATAGTTAGTTGCCTTACCCGACATTTTAACGAATCCGTAGTAGAAGCAGCTAGGTGCCGTGACATCCGCGACATCGATGCGCTCCTCGCATTCTTGGACGAATTGCAATTTGGGGGTAGATCAAATGCAACTCGAAGTAAGTTCACTAACACGAACAAACAAAATTCACCGGGTTATCGGACGACAGAGACGCGAGATAAACAAGTGTCATGGCGGACTGAGAACGTTAATCCTGGTTCAAAACAAAGCGACGCCAACCAAAATATTAGGCCTAGTACTCAATATTACAGTCCAAAACAAAACTGGACAAATCATCAAATAAACGCGATCGACTGTGACGACACTACGGATGATCCGATTACAACGGAACCTAGTAACAGTTCGGAAAACTAGAAATCGCTGTGCCGGTCACACCAATAAACGTACCGACACAGCATGAAGTCAATGTTTTCGCGGCAAATCTCACTGATTTAACTACTTTTGAAGATCCGTACGAGTTTTTAATTGCGGAAGAAATAAATGAGAAACCTGTAGATAACAAATGTCCGGAATTAAGTCTCCGAATCGAAAAAATCGAGATGAAAGCTTTGGTAGATACAGGTAGCCAAATAACCTGCGTTTCGGATGAATGGTATCTCAAACATAAAGACAATTTATCAAAATGCGAAAAATTACCGGTTGTTAATTTTCAAGTACAGGGTGTAACAGGGGGCAGACCAGCCCGAGTAAAAGAACAATTTCTTGCGGAAATCAAGATCGGTATGGCAGTCGATGAGGTGGGTTTTCTCGTCGTGCCTGGATTAAAACACGATGTAATAATCGGTATCGACACACTGCGTAAATGGAGAGCTGATCTTGACTTGCAAATAAACAGACTGGAGATCCAAATAAAAGAGAGAAAATATTATATCGAATTGTATAACCCAAGCGATAAACAAAATCGATCAGATTCCACGGCTGGAAACTCTAGCTTAAAAACAACCGAGAATCAAGAAAATAAATATCACATAACCGATGATGAAGTAGAGAGCAAACTAACCGACTGTCAGGTACTAGGAGCCGATGAAGTTAAAGCTTTCTCAGACCTAATCAAAAAGTATCGGGATGTTTTTCAAAAGATTCCGGGTAGAGTCACCGTGTATGAGCATAAAATCAAAGTTTACGAAGATAGACCGTTCGTCAAACGATCATATCCTATTTCAATGGTACATAGAGATAAAGTCAATGATGAAATACAAAAAATGTTAGACCTTGGAGTGATCGAAAGATCTTATAGTGAGTATGTGAATCCACTGGTAGTTGTTGCTAAAAAATCTGGCGAGATCAGGTTAGTCTTAGATGCGAGATACATCAATCGGCTTATAGTACCTGATCACGATTGCGCGCAATCTACTGAGGTTTTGTTCCAGAAGTGCGGAAATGCAACCGTAATGTCGAGTCTAGACCTAACAGCTAGTTTTTGGCAAGTGCCATTACATAAAGATTCGCGGAAATACACAGCATTCATGCACGAGGGGAAAACCTACCAATTCACTGTCACACCTTATGGGTTAAGTACAAGTCTAGCCAGCCTGATTAGAACTTTAGATCTAGTGTTAAAAGACACAGATCAATTCACAGTAAATTTCGTAGACGACATATTGTGTTTATCTGACTCGATCCAATCACATTTAGAGCACCTGGAATTGTTGTTTAAAGTATTCAGGAAATACAATATGACGATCAATTTCAGTAAATCAAAATTCTTCCGTGAGGAAATCGATTTTTTAGGCCACAAGATAACGAAAGAAGGCATACGGCCGCAAACAGAGAAGATCGAGGCAATTCAGAATTTTCCAGAGCCGAAAAATGTTAAACAACTAAAAGGATTCTTGGGCCTAACAAATTATTATAGCAAATTTACGAGATCTTATTCCGAGGCAACAGCACCATTATTAGCGTTGGTAAAGAAGGACTCTAAATGGGATTGGACCGAGGAAATGATAACACATTTTACCACAGTAAAGAAGTTGTTCTGTGACAACATGATAATACATCATCCTGATCCTAAACGTAGATATTATTTGCAGTGCGATGCAAGCAATTACGCTATCGGAGCCGTATTATACCAGCTTTCAGATCAAAATGAAGAATTAATTGTCGGGTTTGCAAGTAGAACATTAAAAGGAGCGGAGTTGAATTACTTCACAACCGAAAAAGAATTGTTAGCAGTAGTGTTCGCATTAGGAAAGTTTCGGACATTTGTGGCAGGAGCTCAATTAACAATTCGGACAGATCATAAGGCATTGACATTTTTATTTGCATGCAGACTATTAAGTTCAAGGCTAACCCGATGGATTTTGTTTGTTCAAACGTATAATTTTGACATCGAGTACGTTAAAGGAAAAGATAATGTTGTCGCAGACACGCTGAGCCGATATCTTCCTGAAAAGAAAGAAAAAATAGCATTAGTAAGGCAGATAATAATATTAGCGCCATTAGCTAAAGAATTAACAAATGAACTAAGAATTAATTTAGAATCACTTGCTAACAATCAAAGACAGGACGAGAGAATTTTATCGATCCTGGAATCAGACGAAATACAATCAGAAAAGCGATATAAAATCATAAATGATGTACTATACCACGTAGAGCCAGGGGGCGGTTTGAAAGCCTACGTGCCTGATTCATTAATTAAAAAATTAATCAAGGAATGCCATGAGATATATGGGCATACAGGCTCGAGCAAATGCTACCGGATATTACGAGAAGGTTTCTATTACCCTAAATTCGCACGAGTAATCCGACAAGAATTAGCGCGATGCGATAGATGTCAAAGATGCAAGGTACCTAGCTCATATAGTTATGCAAGTATGCAAAACATAGTTCCGCGGGGGGTAGGCGATTTAGTATCCATCGATTTTCTGGGACCGTTACCTTCGAGCAGGGGAAATTATAAATGGATCTTGGTGACCTGCGATGCATTCAGTAAATTTGTACGAATGTATCCCTTGAGAACGGCAAACGCGGAGTCCATCATCAAATGCATTTTTGATAAATATATACCGGAACTTGGAAAGCCGAGCAGGATCCAGTTTGATCATGGTACGCAATTTACGTCAGCTAGATGGTTAAATAAATTAGAGGAAGAGGGTATAACCCCAATTTTTTCATCAATACGTCATCCGCAAGGGAACATCGTTGAGAGAGTAAACCGAGAAATAGGAAGGTTTTTTAGGACATTCCTCACGGAGGAACATACCGCATGGATCAATTGGATCTCAGTGATTGAGTGTTGCATAAATGAGGTGTACCATGATTCAACTGGATTCTGCCCGTGCGAAATCCAACTAGGAGAACCTCCATCTAGATTCTGGGAGGAATGGCTCGTAAAAAATAGGGACAATATATCTAGGGACGCAAAACTAGGTTTAGTTCGACAGAATATTCTAAAACACGGATTAAAACGAGCCGATCGTTTTAATCGAACACACAGGCTAGTAAAATTCAATGTTGGAGATCTGGTACTAGTTAAAGCTTTGAACGTATCAGATACTAAAAATAAGAAGATGGGAAAGTTTTTCACCCTTTACGAAGGACCTTATAGATTAAAAACTAGAATTGGCGAAGCCACGTTTATTTTAGAACACCTGAACAATGGCTTAGAAAGAGGCAGATTCCATACTAATATGTTCAAGCTGTATCTAGAACCTTCTCGAGAAATATAGAAAAACATTTTGAATACACACAGACAAAACGTTTAGACTTGGTGACATAGGACTATAGTTGAAAAAAAAAAAAAAGTACTCACCTATATTACACACCTGTAATTAGGCATCTATAAAAGCAGAGCAGCAAGGAAGACACCAGCAGTTTTCGGCAAGATGACCTCGTTCAATTACGGTTACACGAGTGTACAAGACAAGGAAACGCAAACTGAGTCGCAACCATACCTAGATAAAAATAATAATGAATTAAAAATCGTATACCCGAATAAAACATTTGTCTCGGGGAAAGGGAGGTTTGTGAAAGGGAGAGCAGTCCAAACAGCCGCAATAGAGAAAAAATCGAGAAGAGGAAGGAGGATTGCAGATGAGGCTATTGAGATAAAAGAGATTAATAACAAAAAATCACTTACCAGAACACGACCTGATCAGACGATGGAGCCTGAGTTAATGAAGGAAGACCAGATAAGCACTACGATTGGAAAACTCACCTTACCTATCCAGATCGACATAGCTTATCTCAACGTCGCAATACCTGAAAAACAAGACAAACCAACCTTACCGATTACGACGAATTTATTACCGATTACGACGAATTTATCACCGATTATGACGAATACAACACCAATGATAACTAATACTTTACCGGTCCAGACAAATGAAAAAGAAAAAAAGAAGACAACGGAAACGTACTTACCGTGGAAGCTGATACCAATGGAAATACCGGAGAATCGGAGATTACAGCGGAAAGAACACCGGAAGAAAATCTCGATGCTCAGATTGTTTGGATCACTTGATATTTCTGACGACGAAGAAAAAACACCTGCACCGTCTAGGAAACATGACATACGAGAAGAGATCGAGATACCGACGTTATTCGACCCTAGTGATCCTCTGGGTCTGAAGAGGCTGTAGAAGCAACCCGGTATTGTATCAATCATCGTCCGACCAGCTGACAAATCATCCGGAGATCCGATGATTGAAGGGGGCAATGTAACGGATCGGGTGATCTAATCCCGAAACAATACGTCACGCCGCGCACCGTCAACCGCGCACAACAAGTGACGTCAATCGGTGACTATATAAGCGCAGCGCTAACATGGCTCCAGCAGCAGTGTTAGGCAAAGCGCCACGCTGACTCACTTATTCCTCCTTTTCGAGCAGTGTTAGGCAAAGCGCCACGCTGTCTCACTAACATATCTTTTCTGAGGCCAGACAGGCAGAGCGCCCTGGTGCTCTTTAGCTTCATTTCTTTAATCACGGAAACTGCCATAGCGGGGTTTTACGTTAGAGTCAATTATTATCTTATTTTTCTACTTTCATTTACATTACCATTTGGATTCCTATTTATCAGATTTAAAATATAACGAAAAATTAAACGAGAAACGAGCGTAGAATCGTAGCATAGCTGAATCTACAAATTAGGTTAAAACTTATGTAATTTAATAATAGTATAAATTTCCGGTTGCAACCATTTCAACTCATTATGATTTATTTGATTAATTAAATATTTTGTTAATCGGGACGGTTTCCTTTTTCTCTACAACCTTCTTCTCCGTAGGCTGAACTGACCTGACTAACACATTTCATTTAATTAGCTAATATACAGCTTCGGTGACGACTGCACTGTCCAGATCCGATACTCGCTTCGGTGCGCTAGGCGTACCCAAGTCGAGATACGGTCTCGGCAAGTGCGTTGAATCCCAAGTCTGATACAGCCTCGGTGCTGCTTGCAGCATCCAGGTCTGAGGGAGGCAGCTACGGTGTGATTCGCTCCACCCTAGTCTGTATTAGGGACTAACAAATTGATTACCTCTACCAAGGAGCCCTAGAAATTAATCTAGAGTAAAGACACTCACAAGTAACTAGCCGTACGCGACACCTTCCGTGTCGCGTAAAGCACCCGAAAAGTTACAGTACAATACCCAAGAAAGACATGCGGAGGTACGATTCAATGCCGTTGACTACATCACACGTATTCGCTATAGGATTTCGCTACAACTTCAAAATATCGAGAATGAGAATCAAATTTAATTTAATGATTCTCCGAAACTACTCGGGTCTCTCGCGAAGACCACGAGAGGTCTCGAGTCAAGGCGCGGTGAATCGGTAAACAAGTGACAGTTATTGACAAAAAGTAGGGGTACGAGGAGTTAACGGTAATTCCGCGGTATAACGCGGCGTACGGATAATTCATCCCGCATAGAATCTTCTAGAATCTAACAAAATAATTAAACAAAGAAAACAATCGCTTCCTTAGCGTCATTAATAATCATGGATCCATCGAAGGCAGACGTGATTCGCACTGGCATCATAGTCTCTGAATTGAATTGGGAAAGAGTGAAAGAAATGGGGTGCGAGGAAGCGAAGAAGTGGTTTCGGGGTGAATGGGCACGCGTGCAGTGTGCGAAGGGAGAGGCGATGGCTCTAACAGGGGAGACCCCCCGGCACGTTTGCTTAAATTGTTATATTTTCAAGTAAGTCAATTCTCATTCGTGTATTGATCCTATTTTTCTAAAATTATTATTCTCGACTCCCGTTCCCTTATTAATTCTGATCTTTTCTCCTTTCTGCAGGATCCCCGTCCAGATGGTTTCGGGGTTGGTGGCTCTCCATCGCACGTATGTGGGGGAGCTAGACGTGAGGGGGCCTTACGGGACTTGTATAGGGTGTAACGACCCCCTCTTGCATATCAGCGAGATCTCGACATGCCAAGAGTGTGCGAAAATCAAAAACACTATAAAGCATATCATCGAAAAGAAAATTTCCAACAAATTTTAAATGTTTTAATCGATTTTTTTTTTTTTAATTAAATAAACTCCATTCTGTCTCTAAAATCTGAAGAGTTTCTGTTGAATTTATTGAACCAGTGTGTGTCGAAATATTCGGCATATATCTATCATTATTTTTAATTAAATCAGCCCGCTTCGTAGATCTCTCGATCGATCCCTAACCTAGCGACCTCTTCGAGAATTGAGAAGTCGTTTGCGATCGATTCAATCTATTCTCCAATCGACTCTGCTTACTTCAGAGTCTTCTGTCAAAACAGGAGTTTTCATAACCTGACAAAAGTTTATATAAACATCGTCAGCTGAAGCTTCAGCGTAGAGAATCAAAACTTTCATCAAAAATTTGACGAACATTTAATACTCCTCCGCTTTGTGATTTCCGACGTATCAGTCATTCACTTGGAACTTCAGAATATTTAGAATCCAACGTCGGTATGTTATAGCATTACGCGCGAGACACCGAACAACGAGTTCGGAGTTCTCGGCGGCGAGCACAACGGGCCCCGAGGCAGGGGATCTCTCCATATATAACAAAATCTTGCAATAAGAGCGTTTTGCGTACGTGTACTGTTTCTGGTATGTCTGTTTTGTGAGGATAATTTAGGATATTCACAATTCAATGTATGTGACCGAGTGAGGCGCGAAGCGCCGAACAACGAGGCGCGCGAAGCGCGCAGGGGCGAAGCCCCTAGTTATATTAAAAAATCAATTTCGAATGAAAAGAACCGAAATTAAACAAGTAAATTCGAATAAATAATTTTCAAAAATATTTATAGGGGAATTGTGAATGTTTATAAATACTCCTCAATTGAGGAGTTCTTTTTTTAATTGACGCACTGCTCGATCGTGTTTGCGAATCATCGTGTTTAGAATATGACATTGTACCAATAGTAACAAGGCAAATTATCGTCTGTGTATAAATTTTATAATTGAATAATGTATTCGCGTGAAATTTGGGTATCCGTAGATGTTGAGATAATCTAATTTAACAGAATATTTACTGAAATCCACTTGCCCAGCAGATGCTCGAGCTCTTGCGGCCACTGTTCGCGGAAATTTAACCTACTCGTTCGCTAGGGTAGCCATTAGCTTTGCGATACGATTCACGACTCGACTAACGGATGCTTGAGAAAGACACAAATGTTCTGATTCACCAATGGATAGTCGATAACTGTCTTGTGCCAGAAATCTCAACGTACACAATACCTGTGAATCATTCGATCTTAATTGTCCAAATACACTCTTATACTCGATGATTTACATACTTGTAGAATGATCGGAATGGATGTATTTCTTATCTGCTGAATCCTAGGTGCCAATACTTGACATAGCCAAGCCACTGTTTCCTTTTGTAATCTACTTGAATTAACGTAATATTATGCTTCATGAAATCTAACATGAAACTGTTGTAATCTATAGGTCAGTAAAAAGCATATAGCAGGATAATCATCGAGTGAAAAGTGTCCTGTATAAAAGTTATTGTGGCACTTAATCAATAGTTTTTCCTCTGCTTTTCGATTTTCTGTAATTTTACATTCCCTTCAGTTTTTCATAAATTTTGTTCGGTTGAGCTTTCGCCAAATTAATATCACTGTATTTTCATTCGAATAATGTAGGAATTTGAATCGTCTATTGGTCTGTCTGTGTGTCTGTCTCAAAAAATATAGTGTGTCCGCGTGTTCTGAAAAACGGCTCGATGGAAAACTTTGAAAATTCAAAGAATTATAGCTGGTGCCCTGACGATAAAAAAGAATGATTTGTCCTATTGCGATCGGTTGACTGGTTCAGCCTGAAAAATTCTTAACCTATGAACGAAATAGAAAATAATTTGATGATGAATAGTGATAAAAAGTCAAGGGCAGCCAAGATGATTTCAATATTGGAACAAAAACATACTGACGGATGAATACTTTAACGCATATTCGTAAACAAATTTTACACCCATCGGTCTTGGAGAGATTCAAAAATGTATACAATATCGTGTAACTGTAAGACGGGGGTACTTATGACTTCTGAAATATAAAAGTTGTTTCGATATTGTTGAACTCGTACATCGACGAGTATGAAATACCTGTAATGATGCCGAAAGTATTTCCGGGGCATTGATTCAAGCGGGTTAGAGATGTCTCTCATCGCGAATCGATGCATTCGAATTTGCATCGCCAATTCTCTATTGTCCTCTTCATCGAAGTCGTCATCCATTATGGCTATAGCTAGAGCCATATTTGGATCCATCTTGAATTAAGAGTGATACTGTTCAGTCAAGATGTTGAACGATATACTCTTTGAAAAAATTATATGAATATAGATTGTCAGTATACCGAAAATTGACGTTCAAAATAAGCATAAATTATTCGTCTGTACAACAAAATGAACTCACCTTCAGAATTTTTCGATTTTCTATTCTATTTAAATATTATTCCACTGAACTTTGATTTAAAACGAATGACCGATTGAACAGCAAAATTGAATTTTAATTGTGTTATTTTATAACTAGCGTACCACTGATTGCTCGCCGTGTGAGTACTGCATCCATTTTATAATGTATATTGTTATTAGTTGCCTACGACGACAGCATCATAGAGGTAAAGTTAGAGAATACAAATAGCGTTATTTCGCAGCTATTTTGCCGACATTTATCCCACAAGAAATAGCCAGCCGATTGGCTGTTTCAGATCGAACTGCAGTTATTTTTGCCGTTATGCATAACGCTGAGGTTAGTGAATAAGCCCCCAGGATGCTCTAACTTGGAACAGGCATGAAGCTCCTTCAAGCTTGACTGTATTAGTCGTTTCGTAACATGAATACGTCGACCGTCATCCTTTTTCACCGAAACATGATCTTTCATACCCGGCAGGTTCGTACTATAGTCGTCATCATTGTAAAAATTAACGACTAGTTCTTCAACAAACTCCTGAAGGGATCGACCTATACGAACGAAGTTCATCGATGGAGGGAAATAGAGGATTAGTTATTATACACTTTGCTGTCGAAATAGGAGTTAGAAAGCTCAAATGTATACCCTTTTTTTTCCCCCTGGAATCGCAAGTATTTCATCACTTTTCAAGAGAGCTCTAGCTGTAATTGCCATTCGTTTCGATACATTCATGATCTTCATGACTTTCTTAATGCTCCAATTTGGTGGCATTAACGTGAGAATTTGCACTTTCTCAGCTCTCTTCATGGTTCTATCGTGTAGTTTCTCTGTTAACGTATAAATCATGTTCATAAGATCTTGTGAATCTTTTTTTGTCAAGTCATTTGAATCAGCCTTATTACCCCTGAGAGATTTGTTTAATTTATCACATACTTTAGTGATTTTATTATCAATGTAGTTTTCGGTTGAAGTTTTTTTCATTTTTTTCTTTATGATCGGTAAAAAATTCAATAGTCCAAACACCGTGTTTATCACTGGAAGTGTTGTGCCAAAACTTAATTCGGATTGTTGACTCAGAGGATGGGATACACTACTTGAATCAATCCGAGTGAAAGCGTCATCTTCCACTAATTCAATACTTTTCATTCGATCTCCGAGTTCATTATCCATCGTTTCAACTTTACTTCGATTCACAACGTTATTTCCAACTGTATCAGATGCATTAGGATTCGAACTAACTAATTGCACAGCCACATCACTTCCCGCTCTTCTTCGACACGTTGGACACAGATAATGAGATCGTTTTAATTGCCACTTTGTACATAATTCGGCACATGGTGATCGTAAACCGGTACGTTTAAGATGATTTTTCCAATTTGAAAGGGTTGCAGCAACGATCAAATCGGCATTTTTTTGGAGCCATTATAATAGGGGTTTCTCGACAAATAAATTCCGAATGGAATCAAGAAAAGCCTATCGATTACTATGCACTAGAAATCTTTTGATTTTCGCACACTATTAAATACTATTAAATTCACGTATCAATCAATACTGTTAAAGTTTTCCTTATTATATCAGTAAAATAAATTACGAGACAATTTGTTGATAACAATTGATGAATGTGCAATAGTGTTGCTAAGCAACGAGTAATGAGTAACGCTAGAGTGATTTAAAAATTAACTAACGACTGTTTTGTGTAAAATACGTCGGTAAGGCTGGACACCTACTCACCATTCCTATTCCAATTACTAGAGCGCCAATTTTCGTGGTCTTTTGGTTATAATCGACTAATCGTTCAAACACGTTTTACGCCTGAACTATTGAGTTTAGGTGACAAACGATCGAAACTTGATTTGTAGAGTACAAAATTTACCACTAAAATAGTCCAGATAGTTTTTACTCACATTAGGATCAATTGTTTGAAAGTTACAAGCGTTTAAACATCGGTAAATTCCAACGACGTTTAAACACTTGTAGCCTGTTAACTATTGATCCTAGATAAAAAACAATTCATACTATTCTTGTAGTGAAGTTTACAGTCAAAAACTCATAAACTTCATACTCTTTTTGAGCGACAGATTACAAACTTCATTTCTTCACACGAAATAATACAAAAACCTTGCACGTGAAATCAGGCAACAAAGCCAAGCAATACTTTAGTTAAGTTTTATTTTTCAAATTATGTTTATCAAATATTAATTAATGGAAATCAATGAAAAACCAATAGAAAATTATTCGTTAACTTGAACAAAACAGCATATTGGCGACGAGAAATATTGCTGAAGGAAGTTATCTCGTATGACGATACAAACTTGGCGGGCATAGATTGTTCTGAAAATGATCAAATGCTGCAGTGTGAAGTAGAATCGAAAATTGGTGTGTCTGTAAATACAGAATACACTTCAATCTCTTTGTTATCGACTCATGAAAAAAATTGATGCGATTCGATGTATACATTCACTGCAGGTAGAACAGGAAGGAAGACGTTGAGAAAAGCATTAGCCCAGAGTATCAATAATGGGTATAGCCAGAATATGTATCATTTCATGGCTTTGACATATTCATATCGTGGCGTGAAAACCATAGGCGAACGTTGGTGAACGATGGATGCATAATTCTCAACTGCAACGATGCAACTAACATAAGTAATGCTGATTTGGAATTGAATAAGAACTTCAACTTCCAGGGCCATCGTTCATAAACTTATTAGTTCTCGCTATAAAAGACATATTCTGTAAAAGTATTGACACGATAGATAGGTATGTTTGATTGACCATTAATATTCAACTGATTATTCACTAGTTTCATTTACTCATGTCTCAGTTTCGGTCAATAATGAATATTATTAGTGTGATAAAAGTTCAAACAATCTTTGATCATGTGGTAAACAGTGTTGTGGATGTGATCGTCGCAGAGTGACTGGGAGAAATAGATCAAAAAAAGAGGGCAATTGATCATTTTCAGAACAATCTATGCCCGCCAAGTTTGTATCGTCATACGAGATAACTTCCTTCAGCAATATTTCTCGTCGCCAATATGCTGTTTTGTTCAAGTTAACGAATAATTTTCTATTGGTTTTTCATTGATTTCCATTAATTAATATTTGATAAACATAATTTGAGAAATAAAACTTCACTAAAGTATTGCTTGGCTTTGTTGCCTGATTTCACGTGTGAGGTTTTTGTATTATTTTGTGTGAAGAAATGAAGTTTGTAATCTGTCGCTTAAAAAGAGTATGAAGTTTATGAGTTTTTGACTGGCGAAACCATTTTTGTACTTGGCGGTAATTTTTGACATTTGCAATGCTTTTTTCGGGGTATTTCATCACTTTTTGTACGTACAAACGGGTCAGCGCTGAACTGACTTTAATGTATCATACACATTAGTGTGTTTCTCATAAAAAAACAAATTTTCATTGATTTTTTGCACAGATTTTTTTACGTAACATATAAATAAAATCTATTACATGTATTTCAGATGTTAAACTTTGCCCCTCTGGCGCCAGCTCAATTTTTGAGATATCTGGCTGATTTTTTAGTCGAATTCTGTTTTATTAATTCATATTTTTTT
The DNA here is from genome assembly GCA_963966615.1 of Tenthredo amoena. Taxonomy (NCBI): domain Eukaryota; kingdom Metazoa; phylum Arthropoda; class Insecta; order Hymenoptera; family Tenthredinidae; genus Tenthredo; species Tenthredo amoena. The sequence goes on along the minus strand of OZ016486.1, from coordinate 1,747,261 downwards.
TTTTTATTTATCGATACAGTAGTTCATAGACAGATTTGTGTCGTTGGCAAGTAAATTCAGTTATATGATAGATCTTTATATGTACTACATGTTTCCGGTAAAGTAGTCTTTAAATATAAATACATCCATTCATCTATGTTTTTCTTTCTGCGGCCTTGTAGCATCCTGCAGCACAAAATCATACGGCCTAAGCTCGGGCTATCATCAATGGACCTACAATAATAACGTTCAATTGAATACATAGTAATCTCTTATCTAGCAGTCAGGCTGGTTCATACTTCATATGTATATGAAACCAATACTCTTGGATTCACCAATAGGAGATTGTTTAATCTACAAGTGAATGTTTTCAATTTGCATTCCAACGATGGTATGCCCAAACCAAATTATGTGATTGACCAATAAATTCAAACAAAATATTGTCATATAAATAAATAACAAATACAAATAATATTATTTCGTATCCTCAAGACTCCTACTTGATTTCTGTATGAAACCCATTCAGATTGGCAACAACTGTAGGATCAATCCACTGCAATCAACCCATTGTCAGATCATATACGCCTGCGCTGCTACTACATATACGGTACTTTATCGGATTGAACGAATCAAATTTGTAAATCAAATTTTCATAACATCCATGATCTATTAGATGTTACTCCGATTGTGAGCTTGCAACTGTGTTTTGATCACTTGCTGTTACCTCTCAGAACCTGTCAATTGTCCATACAACAAATTTTAATATAAAATAAATAACGAATACTTAATTTTTCTAAAATAAACATCATAGTAGGAGAAGGATTAATAAGAGTGACTAAAGTAAATGATTCAAGGACGCAGTTTCAGTAATACTCTACAAGTTTTTGTTACATTTAATTTTTATCAATAACTAAAAAATAAAAAAAAATTATATTCAGGGATAAACTTACAAATGGGTTTGACCTTCTTTGTATCAGATCCACCACCTGGCATCTTTTGCAACATTGAAATGTCCGTAGATGTCCGTGGATCATACTTCGATGAGTGGATGTACATTAATAACGAAATAAGAAATAAAATGTTGTTTTCTAGTATATTTATGGTCAGCTTGCCAACTGAACAAATCCGACAATATTCAATAAAAGTCTCTAATGTATAAGTAAATAAAAATTCAAATTTTTCTACAATGTTTCTTCTGCTTATGAACTAAATAGTTTATTGATGAAAATTCTTATTTAATAACTGCTAAACTGTGCCATATACCTCTCTGTAGCTGCATGGTACAAAAATATATACCTAACATGATAAGCATTCTATACTTTTCGAACTGCGCCCATTTCAAAATATATTCACCCATTGCGATCATTGCATTCGCAGTCAAACAAACATGGCGTTTGACTTCAAATTTACCCGGAAATGTGACATTTTACCCTACAGCCACAGATATAAGTATAAATACAAGCAGGTATAGTCCACGTGCACATGATATTCCCTTCTGCTCACTGTCAAAGCTCAACACTGCTCTACCTTCTTCCCTATACAATATATTTATACGCATGTACGTGGACATACGTATGCAAAGAGGTCTCACCATGTCGATATAGCGTTACGTATATGTGAGTATTGCTGAGTGAACTACGAACATCGCGAAGAAAAATTTGTCACTCTAGCTTAACGAATTGCGATGTTATTTCATTCTAAACATTGAATTCATATGTATAAATTCTTTTAACACATGCTTGAATTTACGTTTTTTTCTCTTTGAACGTATATATTTCATAAATCGACAAAGTGGACCTTTTTCATACTGATAATATCATGTACGAGACATTCATGTTATGATACGTTCAATAACACCGTTACTGGTAACGATTCAATACTGTGTATGCTCCAATTTTGTTATTATTGAATCATATCGCGTTGATCATGGGCCTGTTGGAAATATGAAAATTAGTACACATATAACCTCATCAAAAAATTCATCCGAGTGTATGATGCAAATGCAGTTACTTTCAACAATTATTATTATTGTCCTTGGCTTTGAGCATCGTTACAATTATTATTCCGAAATGTACATTTTCATTACGTTTGATCGTTGTGGACTCACCTTTCAAATTCAGTATAAATACCAATGCAAAAATGGTCTAGTAACCGCTCAGATGAACCTTTGATGCATGAAGAGGTAAATAATATGGGAGGACGACACAACACATGGGGTATAGTTTTGTTGTAAATATATGATTGGCAACATGTTCACTTCCTGTTCGATTTCATTTATTCATATGTTTTGTATTGTCGCTTCGAATCATAATCGAAGCTGACCGTGAGAGACCAGAAGGTGTACCGCCATGGCTAATAGTTGCGTTGCAGGATGAGCCTGTCATTTAGATGCAATAATGTTCTTGCAATTCAGACGTTTTCGGATCTATATCTTTATGAACATTGCTGGATATATTTTATTTGCCTCCTTATTTCAATAGTTTCTAACCAATGTATCTCACTTAAGGTTGATATCTCATGTCCATATGTTACAAAATTATATTTGCACCAGTCTTTTGATTTATATATTTCTTTTCATTTTGCTGCTTCGTTTTTTGTTTTCTAACAATTTCAAACAATAGTACTCGTTCCACACGCCACATATCCATCTATGGATATACCGTGAGAATCAGGTGAAACCGAATGGTCCATCCGCCCAGACGGTGAATATTTGGTATTTTTAGCGGGCTAACCACTCGTTGCGCTGAAAAATCCCTAGGGTGATCCTGGCGCGCGGTCGATCTGCCGAGTTTTATCGACCGCGCGCCAAAATCACCCTAGGGATATTCAGTGCAACGAGTGGCTATCCCCATGAAAATACCAAATATTCACCGTCTGGGCGGATGGACCATTCGGTTTCACCTGATTCTCACGGTATTACAGTCATTTTATTCCAAAATATTAGTCTTTATTGGAAGATTTCTAACTTGTATCCTCGTACATAAAATGTAAGACAATTACGTGCTAGATTTTTTATCATAATCTTGCGAGTAGGATAAATTGTAAATTTTTCTTGTAAAGTGAATATCCAATAAGACGGAGGCCTACACTTTGCTCTAATTTCATGAATTCCAAATTAGTTCATGTCATGAATACGTGATACTATGAAGGCAATATTAAACTTTCAAGTCAAAGTTATTTGAATTCGATACTGTTCGCCAATTGCGAGATACGTACAGGCCGTCTCTCTTATTCGTCCACTATACATTGTTTTTGTAACATATGATTCCATATGTACTATTCAAATGACAGGTTATCCGGTAACGCAACTATTAACCGGAACGGTACACTCTGTTCTATCACTTGAATCAATTTTATATTTACAATTTATACACGTCGTAGATTATGAATCCAAAATCACACTGTGATTTTGAACATATGGATCATGAATATTAGCAATTTATCGTCATTATTTGAAAACGAGGTGTTGTAGTAACACGGATCTATCACAAATCTTATTAATTAATAACAAATTATTTGTATTCACTACGTTTCAAATTATGCAGCATATACTATATAGTATATCTTTTTAACCAACCTTCGTTTTGAATCAACATACCACAATCAAAAGAATTCTTCGTATTCACAATTGTCATATGCCATATTGTACTCACGGCCATCTCTGTAATACAAACATATAAGCATTTTTTCCTCCTCTCGGCCAAGTCATCTTGCGTACTTGCTGATCGCTTACACTCAACCAATTATTTTGATTGTATTTCAGCATTGCACTATAATGACCTCTGTCAACATTATCACCGTGGTGAAATATCGCACTACTTACTTTAAATTTTTTACCGTCAAGTAATACGATTGACGTTGGTATAGCATTCAATTTTAAATTACCAATCTTAATTGCTCTATCAACTTTATAAGAAAAGAGCATCAATTGAAGTACAACAGTTTCTTTCACAGACGTTAAAACAATTCTCTGTCATTTATTTATTTCATGACAGTTATTGCAAGTACTGTCAATCCTGGTCCAGCGTGAGAAAGACATGTCTACCAAATCCTGAATACTCTGGGGACACTTGTCATCATGGGCAATATTGATGGGTAATGTAACGATATAATTCGATTCTGTATTTTGCGAGGTGAGTCCACAATCGTTACATTTGATAGTTGTGATTGTCTGATGTTCTATCGTTTCACGAATGATTTTCGATTTCTGACAAAGTGCCATAAGAAATTCTGCTGCATCCTGCTGAACCGTCTCTGCGAAACGGTGATCAGCAAACTCTCGAACGGCCAGTGAATTCAAATTTTCACTAGCCCTAACATAAGAATGAGCAAATATTCCTAGTGGGTCTCCGTTACCTAGTTTATCGAGCATCTGTATAATAGTTTTACAGTGAAATAAGCACTGAGTGATTGCATTAGCGTAACAAGAAACATTATCGTTATTGACCATGCCAACGACGTTCGGTACAGACGCACGATTTGCAATATTGGCTACTTAGGGCTGGAATTCACAAACCTGGTTATTATTCTCATAAACTGACCACACGGTATATCGTATTTTTATTTTAGTTTCGTTCGTAACATCTTTTGCCGACAAATCAGGCCTGTACATCTTTCTCAGCCTATCGTATTCGACTAGTGCCGACTCCTGAACTTTGATTGAACATGGATCTAAGTTGATCACATGCAATTCCTCCAGGGACGTTACTCTTGACAACGCAACGTAGGCTTGTCCAGAAGTAAAGACCCTATTGCCAATATCTATGACAGCGCTTCTCAAACTCAATCCTTGACTTTTATGTATAGTTATACCGTAACTAAGAGTTAAAGGAAACTGCTTTCTGAAAATGAATGCTCCGTTCATTATCTCGAACTTAGTCGAAAGTTTTTCTATAGTATAATCTTTGCCGGACGATAAAGCAATTGTTAACGATTCCACTTGACCCGTGTCTATGCCTTTTGAAACAGATGTGACACTACCTATTGTGCTGTTGACAAGACCCGAGGTTATGTCGATATTTCTTCTGATCGTGACCTTCGCTCCAATTTTAATTTTAATAGTTTTCGCAATACCTGCGGTACGAGAACTATCTTCATTTTCATTATTCAAAAGCATAGATATTTTTTTTTTTCAAATATGGCATACAATCAACGGTATCCTCTGCGTTTAGTTCTATTTCGTCGCTTTCAATTCTCGCAAGCATTGCTATATTCAAAACCTCACACTGATGTCTAGTGAGAAACAAGCAAACCGTATCTATTGGTAGTTTGTCAATGTAGTCGCATAGGTCGTTAAGTCTATCGCTGATACTATCCTCAACAATTTTCAATTTTCTCGCTTGAAGAATATCTATGTCACCCCTAGTCAATATGCCGAAACGAACTCGATCAAAAATTTCTTTATATGACAAGTCGTTTTGTTGACGCATATTTATTATCAGCCGTCATATGTGAATAAATGCGACCATAAATTAATCATTCCTAAAGAGCCTAAGTATTTCTGTACCCGGTCTTTTGATATTTTTATGAAAGCTGATTGATCATTCACGGGAGGTAGCTGTAACAAATCGCCCAAAAGTATTATATGTTTTCCTCCAAACCAACCTTCGTCAGAATTTTTTGTATTGAATATTTCAGACAACCTCAAGTGAATATATACCAATGTTACGTTAGAAATCATTGACACCTCGTCTATAATGAATAAAACAACGTCTTTCATTTCTTACCTTAAAATTTTCAGTACCTGATCCGATAATTCTTTATATTTCGGAGTACCTTCATGCTCAATGGGCAATCGAAATAATCGATGTATCGTTAACCCGTCAATATTGAAAGCTGCTAGCCCGGTGGGTGCCGTTACGGCTGTAACTTTTCCGAGTATCTGTTCAGTCCAGCATCTGATAGTTTTAATTAGAAAACTTTTACCAGTACCACCTGCGCCGCTCACAAATAGACGCAAGATTTCTTCATTATTTCCTGAATTCAGAATGCTTGTTACCTTCTCAAATATTCTCTTCTGGTCGTCATTAAGCTCGGAAATCATTTGGTTGATATCAACGTCCTTGAGTTGTTCCTCGACACAGTTGAACTCTTGCATAGCTACGTCAGCCTCTACCGGCTGGAAACCTAACGGATTATCCTCACCGCCCTGTGAGTCTTCACTAAGCACGCTCGTCTTGTCAGCTGAATCAACCAATTTGTTTTCAATCTGTCCTTTAATAAATTCAAACCCCTTTTGAATATCTAGCAATCGTTCGTGATACTGAAAAGCTGCTATAAGCTCCGTTTTCGATTTATCGAAAGATTCGGTATAAGAATCACAACCCTGTTTCAGGTCATCGGTATCTCGCCAGGGTTTGAACATAAGTAACAGTGAGTGTTGATAATGATTTATCAGATAAGCACGCTGTCGTTTTTTCAGATACAAACCGTCGCTAAGTTTATATATTTCTACGCTAGTATTCACAGGCTTTATCTTTGTTATATCATACCATCCCGCAAAATCGCACAGATGTACAGACTCCACCTCGTCGGGCCGGTTTGGATAGTAATTGTCGATAAGCGACGGAAAAAAAATATCTGTAGGTTCTGGATGGAGTGCTTTTACAGTTTCAAATGATCTCAATTTTCTGTTTCGTATTTGATTAACATCTAACCATTTGATCGTTGTGTCTGGGTCAGTTCCATGTAGTGATATTCTTAATAACGCATCTGCAGCTTCCAATGCTCCACATTCTCTATTAGCCAAACTGCGCACCGCTACACTCCAAAGTCGACTATTTAATGACTTGGTTGAATTGATGTCATCAAATATTTCCACTCCATCACTAGATTCACATTTGGTCGTATATTTAGTGCAATACCAATTTAGCAGTGAAGATTTTTCACCAATGAACTGTATATACATGTTTCCTTCCCAAGCTATGAGAATAACAGGATTGTAGTCATTGATACAGGTCTCCGCCTCTGACCGCGGTAAGTCATACAATCGACTTTTCAACTTCAGCTGTTTTCTTCCCGCAACAGAGATAGCCACATCCCTCATAACCAATGAATCCGTAACAGGTCTCGGAAAGCCGAACCTGCAAACTCTGGAGTATCCCTTTCTTGTTTCTTTGTTACGTAAACAGTAATTATTGTGCCTGTGTCTCTGATGCGTGCCTACTCTACGATATAACGTTGGCGAAACGTTTTTATCAGGCATCTTGCACGTGACATAATTGGTGATGAATCTAGCCACCGCATCGGTAGAAGATTCCCCAATAACAGGAGCATATTTAATCCAAATCAATGAATGAAAATGTTGTGTACCTCTTCCGTGGTATTCTCGTCGCCAAAAGTAATGAGTTACTTCCCCGATCGGGTGATCGCTCGAACAAATGAAGCTAAGCATTGCCTGAAATTTATTATCAAGATACCTTGAAGTAGATACCGGATTGGCAGCTACAAGCTTACTCGTCGAAAAATTCGACATTTCGGTTCCATTCACTTTACGGATATATTCAGCCAAATCTTCCCACATCCATTCGCTGGGACTTATGGTTAGGAACCATGTCGCGGGACCATAATTACGAATCATACATGCTAAATTATTTCGCGGTCTACGCCAATACTGTTCCGTATTGCGTAATCTAGAAAGGATAGTTGTAAGATTTCCTTCCAGTTGTTCCTTAGACATCATATCCAAGCAGTTCGCTGCCGTGAAGTTTTCTCGCGGCCTTATTACATTCAGTTTATGAAAGATACCGCTCCTTAATTGGCGAATGTTAGAGTCATGTAGCAAGTAAAAAAGATATTGTTGACTCAATCTAAAGCAAGCGTGCTTGGACATTAATCTGCATTTTATAAAGTCACATTCTCGTAGATAAGCCGTTCGTTTTTCGTACTGGCCATTAACGCCATAAGGATACAGATCCGGGAAACACATAATATCTATGTCTAAATTTTTATCCCATGTATTCAGAGGCGCTGCTTGTACTTTCAGCAATTGATAGAGAGCTGAAGCACTTTGATTTTCCCTATCTTCATGTATGGGATAGATTGTGAATTGTTCGCAATATGCATCGGAATCAATAATCTGAGTTAACATTGCCGGACGATCGATAAGTACTTGGACATTATCGCACACTGATTTCAAGTCCGCATGTTCTTCCAAATCTTCGCTTTCCTGTTTACCTGAATTTCAGCATTTTCAGTCAAATCGTCCAACAACAAGTGGCTCTTTACCGATAATTTGATTTCTCTATACAACGAATTATTTGTCTTCAGCCATGTGAGCGCATCATGAATTTTATGTACATTTACCAATTTACTCCAAACCCCCTTTGATTCGTTCGGGATACCACAAACCAATATAAATAATTTCTGGTTAAGATTTATTGCGTCCGTCGGGGATGGTAATTTCTTCAACGTCTTCTCCAAAGGCAATAGCAAATGGAAAGTTCTACCCTTTACTTTTTGTATTTTCACGGAATGAGGCAAATTCTTCTTCGCTACTGTTCCCATTCTTTGAACCGTCTGAAAAGCTTTCGCTCTTTGAATCAAAATTCTCTCGTATTCATTCAACGACGATACTACGGATGGTCTTTCTTTCACGGCCAGTTGATTCAGGCTGCAAGTCGGTGGTAACTTACCATCGCGAAAGTTGCCCAGACAATAGTTGCAAATGAAGCCAGTAATATCAACGTGCTCTTTGAGCTCTGAAAAGTAAACTCCTGACGGCGGTTTTTTGAATTTCGAAATTTCCACAACGTTTCTTCTGCAACAGAGTTTTGTACAAGACTCGCAAGCTAATCGTGGTGTATCCATTGAAAGCTTAGTCAGTGCTTCGAATGCATTACGATATTTATAAATTATGTCATCTTCATTTAAATTCATTCGTTCGTCTACACACGGCTGATGAGCTCGAGCTTTTTGTGCTTCTTTTATTGATATTTCGTTTAAAACTTCTAGGTCACCCCGATTTAAAGAGCTGTCAATATAATTAATTTTCCTGACTAGACTTATGATCTCAACCACCTGTCTAACAAAGTATCTAATCCGCGTGAAATGAGCACTCAATATCTGCATTGGTAAAAGTTTTGATCGACAAGTTCCCGGATTTACATAGCAGCTTTGTAAATGCCCAAATTTATTACGTAATTTATTAACGCTGCAGACATTAACTTGTTTTATGTTGTTCCGAATATTAGTTAGATTCCAATAACTAACAAGCTTCAGGAAATGTCCTATTCTGGCGATCGTATACAAATCAGGTTTCACGCACATTTTCGAGTCACAAGTTCACGATTTCCGCACATGATTGCTTGGCCATACTGGTAAAATATTAGCAATTTGCCCAGTCGATGTTGTAACGAGCGATTTTTTCACGATTGCCAATTCATTGTAGGCAGTATCAGCAAAATAGCTTTCGGATGATCCAGTATGTTTCGAATCTCCACAAATCGCTACAACTTTTTGTTCTAAGTCTGAAGATTCTGCCGCGTGAATCAAACATAATTCTGCATTCCGCTTCAAATTGGCTAACGCTTTCTTTAAACTGAAAACCAAATCTTCCCTGACATGAATAGACCATTTAATAATTTTTTCAGCTTCCATTCTTGACTTTGAAAAAGACTCGCATTTGATTTTGAATGCTAAAGCATTGATACACTTTTCCATTGATTCCACAAACTTAATTGTATCATTCCGTTTTCCTAAACGTCTATATTTCTTTGAAATATTATTTGAAACCACGAATTTCTGAATCTTCAATTTTCTATCTTGATTGTAATAATAAGTCTTCTTGTTCATATCTTTCTTTTTTCCTGGATTAGCAGCATATTTTGCCTTTTACCTAATTTTCTTGCTGTCCGGATTAGCAGCATACTTTGCCTTTTCGATAATTTTCTTACTCCCCGGATCGGCAGCATACTTTGCCTTTTCTCTCATCTTTTTACTCTCCGGATTAGCAGCATACCTTGCCTTTCCCCTAATCTTCGCACTCTCCGGATCGGCATCATACTCTTCCTTTTTCCTAATCTTTGTCATCTACGGATCAGCAGCATACTTTGCCTTTTCCATGTTTTTCTTACTTTCCGGATCTTTACTTTATTTTTTCGATAATTTTTTTATTCTCCGGGTCAGCAGCGTATCTGATTTTTTCTCGCGTCTTCTTAGGCTCACTGCTTGCAGCATACTTCTCGCTTTCTACATTTCGTCGGATTACCCAGTTATTATAATAATCTATATGCCTTCTTTTGCTGATCTCATCTTTATGACTAATCCACCATTCTTTTTTAATATGTTTGATTGATTCTACTCTACTGTCGACTGTTTGGTTTGACAACTGCTGGAGTTCATGACCGTCGATTGCATTCTCTGGAATAACCGGAATAGAATCAACAATTCGACCTTGCTGTGATTTGCAGACTGATGCATAAGTCTTTGATTGAGATATTCTCGATTGAGGTTGGATATCCCTTGAATTAATTTTAGCCTCATCTCTAATTACCTTTGGATAGAATACGGTTGTATCCTCAGAACGTCCGGTATTGATATTAAATTCACCAATAATTTCATTATTCAAGTGCTGCTGTTTTAATGAAAATGAATCAGCCCCCATCGTCGGGAAACCAAACAACGTCTGTTTTTCTAAAACTTCTAGCAAATGACGTCTGAGTGTATATGTCGACCTCGTTTGCCCATTACTATCTAAAAAATATTGTTCCGTTTCAGGGTCTACCCGTAATGCAATAGAAGTCGCAATAGCGCAAGCGTACACTCCACATGATACACCATCCGGTTGAATCTGGATACATTCGTATTTAACCGAGGAATCCGGATAGAGCCTGTTTACTATCTCGTATTGTATCGGTAATAATTGTCTACGCAACGAATCGTATACATGTACTATGGATCCGTCGTAATATATACACGTCCAATGACCCACCTCATCTTTACCTATATTTCCACCGTAAATAATTTGAATATCCCTATCAGTTTCTATCGGTTGATACCAATGTATGCCTTGGTAAAGTAATGGATCCTGCGGCCGGAAGGATGTGTTCATTGTTAGAACCTTGAGAAACGCGTTAATACATCTATCATCCAATTCTAGTTTTACGTCAGCAATACGTGCCGAAATGCTTACGCGTTCACTTTGTAATACATCATAATCATTCTTCGCATTTGAATCATCATTATTATCTCCTATCGCTTGCATCGAATCTATGTTAATAATGTCATCCCTGCCATCGTTATTATTTGTGTAAATTCTAGCCAAACGTTTCGCAACATTTCTACGTTCTCTATATTTTGTATAGGAATGCTTCTTCGTTTTTGGCATTATGGAACGGAATATACCGCGATCTCGTAAATTTTATCCGGGGTTTTTGATGATCGAACAAGTCTTATACCAATAACGAAATAAATCTGTTAACAATAATTATTCACCAAACTAAAATATATTGTTACACAATCAAAAATATTAACTCAAATTATGTGCAACACACCATAATTAATTAACAATAAAATTATAATAAGAGACTACAAATAATGATAAACCAACTCAAATTCTCTAATGATTTTCATGGGATCTCTAGTCCGGATTGGATCAAGTTCTTTTTCTTCTGATGATCGAATTATTATGATTATTAAAATATTCTACTCACGTACAACAATCTTCTTATTTTGTAAGGACTGTTCCGCACAAGCGATTAATTGATTATTCACCTTCTATCACAAATCAATTTGAGAATTTGTTATCATGAATTGATTAACACCAAATAACTATTTGTTCGTCATCGAATAAAGTTCATGAATAAGACAGAAGACTGTGGTGCAAACTTCATACCGGTCAGAATCAAACAAGCGTACGTCGAATCTTTCTTTTTTTATATGTGGTCACATCAAATCATATTGGCATAGCTCATTTGCGTGGAAACATCCACATGTCTGGTAAGTACACACTATTTATTAAATTTATTATATATTATATCTCGGGGCTTATTCTCTAACTCTCCAGCTACGCATAGCCAGAAATGACTGCGTATCATTTGAAACAGCCAACAGGTAGCTTGTTTCTTTTGGATTTTGATAGCTGCATAATAGCTGTATTTGTAATCCGTAACTTCTACGTTGTTTATCTGTTGTTATGCAAAATCTACACCGCGAAAAGTCATTCTGCGCATTCACGTAAATCAAATACAATTCGTTACCGCTACATTTACTCGTTACCATTCTCTTTATTCTAATCTTTTTATATAATAGACCTCTCGAACGAATCGTTTGAAAACATGGAGATGGATCCACCACCCGGACAGGATGTTGCCGGAAGAGATGCCATACGGGTGGTGGATCCGAATCCACCCGCGGCGCCGCAGCCGCAGCCGCAGCCACTGCCCCAGCCGCCGCCGATGGGAATAACGTCGTACGACGAAATCGTAGGTATTCTATGGTATAGAATGTTGTCCACGCGTGTAATTATAGCACACCTCATTCTCATACGTGGTCAGCTCGATAATAATCATTCATTCATTTAATATAATCCTAATTAATAACATATTACTTATTCCAGAATTCAATGGTACGACAGGCAGTGAATATATGCCTGGCTCTTCAAAAGAGTGGCCGCGGAAGACCCTGGCGCGGCGGCTGGAGGGGACGGCGCGACTGGCGCGGACGCGGGGGCTACCGCGGGCGACGTGGCAATAGAAGGTGGGGGCGGGGTGGTGGTTGGGGGTCAACATCTTCTTTGAACATATACATATATGTGATATTTTAGTAAATAAAATTTAAAATGTTATTGAATATGTTCCAGTGACTTTATTGATTAAACCTTAACCCTTATCTATTAATTTCCTATCTTAAAATGTGCTGCAACTTTATACAACTCTTACAAATCAAACGCATACACCTATTTGACCCATACCAATTTCCGCAAGAAATGACTCCACTTTAATTACATTGCAAATTTCCTACTAAAGCATATTATGCAACATTTCTATAAACCTACATAAATTTCTATCACGACCGTACTCTCTGTGCAAATATTGTAGATTTTGTATTTCTGAGTTATGGCTTGTAGCCTAGCATCGTGTTCGATGCTTCGCACAACCCCAACCTGTTCTGTTTATTCGTTCTTTAGCTATCGAAGTGGCCGTATATTGCTGTGATTTCAAATAGAAATATATATACAATAATACCGAACGCGTGTGTAACTTATTGTCCACCTCTAATGAATATAGAAATCTATTATTATTTCTCTCCTCCTGAAATAACATGATATATACCTATATCATGTAAGTGAAGCGCTAGCATATAAAGCGACACTAATGCCATTCTGTCAGTAACATATGATACTACATCGGTAAAATTTTTGATTAAAAAATTGATGTCGGTAACATATAACACTATATAGCTGAAATATTAAAAAAATTGATGATTGACTACTTGAAGTATAGGCGGGTACTTGGCGGCGATTCATTATTGCGAATCTAGATTTATGAATAATTATTACATGAATATCTCAGTTATGCGCAGCGGAATATGGTTCAAAAGCAATAGGGGGCGAGATTTCGGTGACGGGAACATCCCTACCGAATTGCAAGTTCATAAGTGCAACGGTTCGACAGATATCGTGGTCCCAAGAATGACGTTCTGCAAGGAAGAAGAAGGAGAAGAAGCAGAAGATTGTGATTATCTATCATCTTTGACGGTCAATATCTCAGGAACCGCATGGTCGATTCCGTCGAACTTTTGCAAGCGAGGTCAGGTCCAGTGGGCCTTACACCTGTATGAATTTTATCAAAAAATAATCAGCGGTTCAAAAGATATGACAGATTTTTTACAAGGACAACGGCTTGCTCGGGTAAATGATTCGTGGCTGGCGCGCCGGCCTACGGGTACTTGGCGGCGATTCGCTGCGCGAATCTTGATACTCTACAAATCAAGTTTTGATCATTTTTCACCTAAACCTAATGGTTTTGCCGTAAAAACATAAGATCACGAATGTTGGAATTCTACTAATTACTGCGTTTAACCTACTGCCATTCGGCCAAAAGTGCTGATTGAGTTGCTATACTGGTTGCCATCGATGATTCGAACGGAACAAAAAAAATGGTAAAATTTATATAAAGTTAGAGAAATTAGAAAAAAAAAAAAAAAATAGAAGGAAAAATCTGTCCGCGCTGGGGCATGGCTTAAAACGTTTGGGTTGGAATGCAGAAAAACTGACTAAAAATTCAAAAAAATCAAATGTGGCATACTCGACGAAAATCGGATTCTAAGACCTTAAACATGGAAATAGCGATGGAAAATGCGTCATGGAATTCTGAATATATTTTATTCGAAAAGTCCATTTTCTAACGAACATTTTCATGTATTCGGTTTTTCCGATCGCATTAACCAGAGCTGCGTAATAATTGTTTGTATATTTTGCTAGCTGAAAAAATTAAAAATTCGCAGCTGAAAAAGGCTTTGAACAAAAAATTTGAAATTATTCACTCAAGTTCTTTTCAATTTGCTAATGATGAAAAAAAATTATCAAATAAATCGAACTGGGTGAGGAACCGAGCCAGTCACACTTGGCAGAGAATACCTCATATGAGCGGATCCACGTCACTTCACTCAAACATAAACCGTCAAGTCACGGATTTTTGCGCCATTCAAAATATCTTCAGTACTATGAAAAAAAAAATACGACTTCAAGGATTTTGAAAAATTTTCAAAAATGGCGGAGTTATAGCTATGTGAATTTTCGTAAACCGGTGTTGCACCGCTATGTTTGAAAATTCATATCTCCAAAAGTATTCAACGGAGCAGATTGATCTTTGAATCATTTTGTTCATAAAAGAATACGCTTACATGGAAAAAATGTCGATTCCAAAAAAAAAATTCCTTCACTTTTTTTTCGTCGTTTGTTTTTTTAATTTTACTGCCATTTCCGCGGGACTTACAGAAATTCATGGAGATAATTTTTTTTGGATACTTGGATCCTTCCCCTTCAATCCTAAGAAAAAAAATCTATGGAGAAAATACCTGGACCGAAGAAAAAAAATAAAACGTCTCGTCGCGCGTCGCCGTACGCGCCGATCCACGTCCGCACTACTCCCGCAAGCTCGTTGTGTTGCATAGTGGAGTTATGACTGATGAATCTTTTGCAATATTTTGGTGGTTCTGAAAAGGGCCGATGTTTTTAGCGATGATGTGCTGGATGACACTTAGTGGGACACCTCTGTTTGAAATCAATTCATAATTTTCATCGAATCAAATTTTTCTGATGCGGAAAATAATTTTGTTTTGACGAGTTTATAAGATGTTGGAATGACCGCATGTAATTTCAGAGCACCACGAACTGTCAATGCTTTATCGAATCGATTTTGTAAAATAGATTCTTCCGCTTGATGTTCTGCAGACGTGTACAATACGCGAAAGATATGCTGCGCAAATGAGAACGTGCCCAATCATCGTTGCAAGAAGCCTCCGCAAATAATGTCATCAATGATGTTACTTATAAATAGTGAATATCAGTGGATCGAACGGCTTCGGAATCACTCACCAAAAAGTCCGAGGATTTTATAGATAACTTATATGATCAATTGTCAAAATTGGTTGCACATGATTCCATTGCGAAGCAGCAAAGTAGTCATTCGCAGAAGATGAAAGAGAACTTGAATGTTGGCGAATTTTCAGCAGTATGCGATTTCGTTAAGAATTATGCATTTTTTGTACACGATTCCACGTAAGGGTTGCACTGGAGCAATAATCAGGCGACTTTCCATCCAATCCTGGTTCACTATAAAAGTTACGGTAACGACCAGTCGAGACATTTTAGTTTTGTGATAATTTCAGAGCATCTGAAATATAATCCAGTTGCAGTTCATTTATTTCAAAAAAAAGCCATCAACTTTATGACAGAGAAGTTTCAAAATTCAATTCCTATAGAAAAAATAATTTATGTCTCCGATGGAGCAGTGTGCAACCAATTTTGACGATTGATCACAGAAGTTATCTATAGAGGTGTCCTACTGAGTGTCATCCAGCGAATCATCGCTAAACACATCGGCCTTTTTCAGAGCCACCAAAATATTGCAAAAGATCCATCAGTCATAACTCCACTATGCAACACAACGAGCTTGCGGGAGTAGTGCGGACGTGGATCGGCGCGACGAGACGTTTTATTCTTTTTCTTCGGCCCAGGTATTTTCTCCATAGATTTTTTCTTTAGGATTGAAGGGGAAGGATCCAGGTATCCAAAAAAAATTATTTCCTTGAATTTCTGTGAGTCCCGCGGAAATGGCAGTAAAATTAGAAAAACAAATGACGAAAAAAAAGTGGGGAATTTTTTTTTTTGGACTTGACATTTTTTCCATGAAAGCGTATTCTTTTATAAACAAAATGATTCAAAGATCAATCCGCTCCGTTAAATACTTTTGGAGATATGAATTTTCAAACATAGCGGTGCAACACCGGTTTACGAAAATTCACATAGCTCTAACTCCGCCATTTTTGAAAAATTTTCAAAATCCTTGAAGTTGTATTTTTTTTTCCATAGTACTAAAGATATTTTGAATGGCGCAAAATCCGTGACTTGACGGTTTATTTTTGAGTGAAGTGATGTGGATCCGCTCATATAGGTATATATTTGCCGTGTCTCAATTGGTAAGGGTATCCTTACGGACTTGCCTTTCACACTTGCCCTCGGTCTTGCCTTTCGCCTTTCCAATTGGACTGCTTAACCTGAGGGTACACTTTGAGCTCTTGCGCGCTCTGGTGTTTGCGGAATACACTACTGATAGCGAGGGCCATCTACTGTTTATTGTACTTAATGTTGGAGAGTTGATTCGGTCCTCTGTTGTACCTATGCACTTTGTGGTGAAAAATTGTTACAAAGCAGAGGTAAATTTGAACGTGAAAAAGACATAAGAAATAAGATGGATAATCCCGAGTTGATTGCTGCCTGGATGGTCGCGTACAGAATGTTGAGAAGAAACCGGGAAGACGCAGAGAGGCGAAGAAGACTTTTGGCCATGCGTTATTTACTGTTATTGCAGTTGCTGCAATGCAGAAATAATCAGGTGAGGTTATGTCGATATTCGCATGTTAATTGTTCTTAGTATAGAGCGTTACTGATATGTACTGAATGAAACTGATATTTCATTATAAACTAACAACAATATAAAATAGTACATGATGTTCTAATATTACCATATCGAGTTACAGAGAGGTCAATATTGCAGAATGCTCATGCATAATGAGCGCTTCCTTGCTGAAATTCTGAGGGGCGAACACCGCAGTACAATAAACAATTTACGTGTGACTCCCAATAGTTTACGCCGATTGGTGGAATTATGTGTCGACATTAGAAAACGATCTGGCTGGACGGTGGAATTGGAGGTTAGTTACAATTATTTGGCAATTGGTTTAAATCACTTATCATTTTACTTAATCTGTTGAACCAATATCAAAATCACATGATTTACAGGTCATCCTGTTTCTATTTTGGTTGGCTTGTGGTACGGCGTATCGAGTTGTCGGATTGACTTTCGATATCCCACGGTCAACTATTCATCGAGTAGTCCACAAAATTCTAAACAAAGTTGTCTCGCTCTTGCCAGAAATTGTGAGATTACCATCAGAGGATGCGCTACCGGAAATCGGAAGAGCCTTTGCCCGAAAAGCCAACAGCGCTGTGTTTCAGCAATGTGTAGGAGCAATTGACGGCTGTCACGTCAGAATTACATGCCCAAAAGCATTGCATCAACAATATTATAATCGCAAACAATTTTATTCTTTAAACTTGCAAGCGCTCGTTGACCATTCTGGCAAGTTTATCGACATTATGAGTGGATATCCTGGGTCAGTTCATGATAGCAGAATTCTCCGAAACAGTGCACTGTTTCAACAGCACCTATATCCTCCCGAAGGATATTTCATCATTGGCGATAGTGGATATCCATGTAGGCGACACCCGATTTGCATAATCACTCCTTTTCGAGAACCTCTTACTCCAGAACAGCATGCCTTCAATCAAGCACTGAGTAAAGCAAGAGTTACCGTCGAACAATCATTTGGAATAATGAAGGTTCGCTGGCGATCTATCTTCACCAAGGCTCTTGAGGTCAAAATTGAAACATCCATTAAAGTGGTTGCAGGTTGCACCATAATGCATAATATATGTTTGACGCAAGGTGATGTTATACGTGCCGATCGAGTGATACCGGAACTTCCTCCACGTCGGAATGTACGTGATGAACGGGATGGGAACGACCTCCGTAATTTATTTTTACGATTATATACTGCTGAGCAACTCCAGCGCTGAATACGGTAGTCACTCAAAGTATCAGGCAATAGAAATTAAGGATATAACGCATGTACAGATGTTTCATCATTTAGTATTTTTATTCATAATATATGTAGAATAAAAATATTTCTAGTTTGTACTAATAAGACTTATGCATTTGATGTATATTTGTATAAAATAGGTTATCACAACTTCGTACGTATTAATAATAAAATTGGACTATTAAATATTTCTAGTTTGTACTAATAAGACTTATGCATTTAATGTATATTTGTATAAAATGGGTTATCACAACTTCGTACGTATTAATAATAAAATTAGACTATTAAATATTTCTAGTTTGTACTAATAAGACTTATGCATTAATGTATATTTGTATAAAATAGATTATCACAAGTTCATACGTATTACCTAATAATGAAATAAGACTCTATTAAGTATTAATATTGATATGAAATACATATGGGGCTGTCCACGTCAATTCACCTAGCCTTGAAACCGCACCATCCCCGATTTGCCCCGTAATTTTTTATGTTGTTGTCCTTGCTCTAAAACATTTTTCCGAATTTTTTTAAAATTTTCAGACCAAGCCTTTCTGAGTTATAATTTTTTTTAACCTAAAAAGAAGGACCATTTTTAAAAATCTGAAGAAATTCACAAAAATTGTATGACTGAGGTAGAACAATTCCCCGGTAGTGAGAATATGGAACACATTTCTCTGATATTTTTTTTTTAATTAATAAAAATTTTATCTTTTCAAGAAAACGAAAAAAACTTCGCTGCGGACAGAAACGTGGTTCGGGAAACATAAAATAATGTGAAATATATTTTTTAGATAGACCTTCATATGTAATTTCATTTTGTTTATTGCTTACGAACGTTTTTTTTTTTTTAAGGTGTGTGTTTTGTACTCTTCTGCACTCGAGTATTCTTTGGTAAAAACGACTCCATTGCGCTGGGGGATAAAACAATGTAGTTGTTGAGTTTGTGGAACGCCTTTGATCCTTTTTCAGTTCAAAAATAGTGTTGGCAGATCTATGGAAAGATTAGAGTCGTGGGTGCAGTGTTTTCTTAAAAAAAAAAAATTTGATTAGGTAAAAAAAAAATATAAGAAAAATGTGTTCCACATTCTCACTAGCGGGAAACTGTTCTACGTCAGTTATGCAATTTTTGTGAATTTTTTCAGATTTTTAAAAATGGTCCTTCTTCTCACGTTAAAAACAATTATAACTCAGAAAGGCTTAGTCTGAAAATTTTGAAAAAATTCAGGAAAATGTTTTAGAGCAAGGACAATAACATGAAAAATCACAGAGCAAATCGGAGATGGTGCGGTCTGGAGGCTAGGTGAATTGACGTGGACAGCCCCATATATATTTATGTGGAAAAGAATTGTCCTTTGTACGTATCATTGGTCGATCATATTAAAATTAAACTATATTACTATTGGAATATCACTTACGACTAAAAGTACTTATGCTCAAATATTAAAATAATTAAATAAAGAACTATTTCTTCTCAAGAATACTTTTCAAAATATCCAGCATGGCTCTTTCATTTTTCCTCGCCTCTTCTTGCTGTTTCCGGCTCTCTTCCATTTCGGCTTTAATGTGAGCCACCAATTCAGCAATTGCTGCATCATTCCCGCTGCTTTGTGTTCGTCTCCTCTTCCGGGGATTGACTATAGGTACTGGCGAGCAGCTATCCTCGAAAATCTGATCACCAGCATCCAACTCATGACTGATGCTCGAAGAACTGCTGGATGTCCACGACGAACAACCTGGAGAACTTAGTGGCAGCTCAACTGTCGTTGAAAATTGTAGGTGATTGGCGGTGGGTGTGGTAGATGGTGAAGGACGAGGTGGTGGAGTTGGTGTGCATGAACCTGATGGACGAGTTAGGATTGATGTCGTGGAAGGCACAGGCCTAGGTGATGGGGTTGATGCGCGCGAATATGAGGGGCGTAATAGATTCGATGCATTTGAGTAGGAAGTCTGTTGTGGTGATCCATGGGCGAATGAAGATGCGGAGCGTTCTACTCGTTTAGTTTGTGGATGAGCTGCAGATTGAAGCGTTAAGATCGGTGTGATCGTGTGTCGATTGCTCATGTACACATTGAGTGCATCAAAAAATGGCCAATCAAATGCACTATGCTGCATTTCTTCTAATCCTTCTCCTGTCGGTGGTATGATAATATTTTTATATTTCGTGATTAGATTTTCCCACTTTTTTTTGCATTGAAGGCCTGTCGCACCAGAATTCAAGTGCGCCGCTATCTCCTCCCAATTTTTTTTGGCACTGCCCTTCTTGCCATTAAACGACTGCTCGTTGCGTACTCTTGCCTCAATTAGAGCATGGACGTCGTTCTCTTTCCCTATAAACGAAGCCAGTATTAATAACAGAAATGTACACGTATGCAGTATAAGCTTCGAGAACTTTAAATTCTACACACAAGCGAATTATTTTAGTTTGCAAAAATTTATCAGTACTTACACACGAAAACAGCGTTATTCATTATGGAGTTTGTTAAAGAAAACTTTTTTTTCAAAGGTTCTTTGGTTCTTATTTTTCAAATGGTGACAGTACGGCGTGATTTCCAATATGGCGGCTTCTCTTCTTCTCCTTCTTCCAGGCTTTTCCCGTGTTCGGATGTAGCCAAACCAATATGGCGACTGAGCAAAAGGTGGACGAAAGGCGCATGAAATGTGCATCGCTCGTGCCTTCGACACTTGCACCCTTGCGCCCTCTGCCTTCGCCAGTTGGATCGCCTTTCCTGACGTCACGCATACTTTGTCCAAGGGCAAGTGTGCATTAAGTGTACACTTCGTGCCAATTGAGACACGGCAATTGTAACGCGTACAGCTGTATAGCAGCTGTATAGCAGCTGTACCGCGCACCATCTACGGCGCATAACATGTATGATGTCAGAACGGGTATATAAGGAGCCACGCAAGAGCACTCAGGAGCAATCCTCGACAGAGCGTCAGGTTGACTCACCGCGATAATATCTTATGTTAGTTTGGAATTATGCCAAAGCGGCCAGTTACCTAGTTCGCTTCAATCCACGTTTAATCCGCCGAAGCGGCAATTATAAAATCAAGCACGTATAAAATTTAGAACAATCATACTAATTTAGAAGACGCAATACTTAATCTATAGGCGCGAAGCGAACGTTCCTATTATTTAAAATAAGCTTTTCAAACTATTCTACAACTCTTACCAATCAAAACAAATTCATGTTTCGACAAACTTTCGATAGCTATATTCTCTTCTTATAATTTGGTATTATTATTTCTTTCAACGCATTGAAATTTACGATATTTTCGATTATACTTTCTATTCTATTTATTGTTTCTGTAAATACAATTAGACTTATTATTTTAATTTTAATTGGTTGCAACCGTTTATATTTAATTTTGTTAAACTTCTATTTTCATTTCAATTAAATCCCACATTATTTATGTCAGAGTCGTTTCAACTACAGACATGCTCTATTTATGATTCACCTTTTCTCCCTTACTATCTTAAATTCAACGCAGCTAGATCTCTACAGCTTTAGCAATACATGCACGGGGCAGCGGTAGTAGAAATACTCCTGTCTGACAGCTATACCGCATATGAAGCATTCTTCGTCAACTGGGCCACTTTTTTTTTCAACCTCTCCAATTTTTTTTCAAAATCTGCCGGTTTGAAATATCAGTCAAAAGGAACGTCTGTGATTATTTTTAGATTTTTTTAGGCGTCCGTTCAAGATTTTCGATTTTTCATTACGAACACTGTATCTCAAAAAATATTCGTCAAACAGAAAAAAAACATAAGAATAAAAACTTTTTTATTTTTCCCGCTTCATCGAAAAAAATCAAAATCACAATTTTCCTGCATCGAGAAAATTGAAATTTGGCAAAAAAATGAGAATAAAATTTTTTGAAACTAATAACACACTTTCGATTTCGGTACAAATTTTAGAGTATGTCTGCCATTGGGTAAAGAGTCTGCGAAAAAATTTTCAGAATGGTACCTCCAATGGTTACGATGAAAAAAAATAAAAACCCTGCGAAATCTCATAATCGCGGATATTATTTCAAAACGAAAATACTTGCTGCGTATTATTACTAAACATTTCCTGGACAAAAATAAATTAGGGAAAAAAATGTTGACTCAGCGAAATCTCATGAACATGTTTTATTTCAAAGAATAATGGACTCTTTAGATCCAGGTACGAATTCTGCACGATGGCCGACGTTGTATAGGAATCCTCTTGAACCCGATTCAACCTTCCCAGAGTAGCACCTGCATGGAAGACGAAGAAAAAAATCAATTTCATACGAAATCGGACGCTTACGGATTTTTCTCGGAGAAAATCTTATCCCGCTTACCAGAATTCAGTAATGACTTACCTATGTTTTCCAGATTTATTTATGCATTACGTTTGCCTCGTTTTCTCGCTGATGCAGCATCGGATTTACTTTCGGCAGCCCGTCGTCCCAGGAGGGTTGTCTTTTTTTTGGGAATGTCGTGTTATCTCTTGAGAAGGAATATTTCTTCAAAACTAGTTGCCGGTCATCATTCGGTCTCACCGAGTGATATTGTAACGTCCCCGGTATCGTCTTCGCTTCTTGAAAACGGTCAGACAGTTGTTCAGCAACAATGTCATGAGTTTCTTTCGGACTGCAGTGAATTGACGTTTTTGTAAAGTTCTTTTTGGCCCAGTTAAACAATGCTAATGGTGTCAGAATTTGCTGCTCCGGAGTGGCCGCTTGTAGACTAGCACGACTGGCCAATCGTTTCAAATTACCGGCAATTCCATCGCACACTCCTTTTCCGTGAGCAGTCCCGAAAAAGTGCCATTCTGAAGGGAGGCCAAAGTCCTGTTCGTGGTTCAGAAGATTAGCAAAGTTGAATCTCTTTTTGTATTGTTGGCCCGCTCCATCAGAAACATAAATCAACGTCTTTGGGTTGAAATTTGCCTTCAGATGATCAATTATAATACGCTGGAATGAGTACACCGCTACCGTATTATGTCGCAAATCGTCCGAAAAAATTGCCATTGAACCATGTCGTAATTCTGATACATCTTTGTAATAATAGACCACAAGATGAATAGTGCATTGGTCATTGTTCCAATGAAAGCCTTGGATCGCATTCTGCGCTACAAATGCGTAGTTCTCAGCAAAGTCACATTGAATGATAAATTCGCCTTCGTTCAAATTCTCTTTGCGATAGTCCAAGTATTGTGATTGTTGACGAGCAATGTAGGCATGAGTCTTTAGCCTTTCAATTTTGGTGCATAGTTCATCGACAAATGCATCACATGAAAGTACCTGAATCTCAAACGTGGCTCGGTCGGTTTCAGTCCAATTGTGGAATTGAAGGTTTTCAATTTCTGCTTTGTCCAATAGCTTTCGAAGATACTCGGCCAAGCGTGCTGACCCCGGGCATGCATCACACTCACCGAGGTAGCATGCAGCGATCGGTGCATTACAGATGATCACGTTTATAAAATCTTCGTATGTATTCAGATGGAATGTCGAATGCTCAGTAAGTCGAGAAAAATCAACAGCATCGATCATTAATTTCACGTTTTCGTGATACACGCAGACACAAACGCTGTGGGTACCACTCGCACCGGCTAAAATACAGTGCCGTGGCCTCAACTTAGCAAACATCGAAAAGCTTGCAGTGGAATCTGGGTGGGCCTGCAAGTAAAGCTTGTGGAGCTCCTCCAGGTTGCAGTACATTAGGCGTTTTTGCTCATGTCTTCGGGTACCATCCGGTTGTTTTACTGAAACGTAGTCGTTTTTACCCGCCATCTGCTTACTATTTGCATCATGTTCGTAGAAAGTTCGTATAGATTCCACGGTTGATTCATCCAATGTCTTTCCTCGTTTCGGATTGGGTGATGTGAGAATACCGCACGAGCTAGCTAAATCTATGGCTGTTCGAATCATTCGTCGAGGTGCATGAAAAAATCGCGCAGTTTTTCTAATACTCCAATCGCTCGGCTTTAGAGTGAGTATTCGGATTTTCTCGGAGCGTGTAGTTGTTGGTTCTTGAAACTTCTCCTTCAACTTTTGTAGAATCTCCACGCCTGCTTCAGCAAGCTGTAACCAGTCTTTGTTAACCACGGTATTCTTGCTATTTTTTTTTGATGAAGGATTGAATGACACGTCGCTTTCTTGGCTCGGTACCATTGCCTCACTGCTGAACGTTTGTTGACTAGTAAGAGTACTTTGACTAAATGTATTCTCAATAGCAGTTTGTGAAATTGGCACGTTAATAGTTAATGCAGCAGTTTCCTTTGAAGTCGACGGCTCAGAAGATTCAGGCAGATTTCCCAAGTTTGGCACGTCGTAAGACGTGGGTTTGAAGCTCATCATTTTCCCTCTGCAGTAGCCACATAATTTGCGTTCTTTGACGAACGTCATTTTCTTCACGTGATTAGCGGAAGCTGTTCGTAAATTAGATTTTCTAAGATACTTCTTTAATCCAAATGGATTACAGCACCGATCAGTAAACACCATCGC
This sequence comes from Tenthredo amoena, assembly GCA_963966615.1. Lineage (NCBI taxonomy): Eukaryota > Metazoa > Arthropoda > Insecta > Hymenoptera > Tenthredinidae > Tenthredo > Tenthredo amoena. The sequence continues at coordinate 1,722,478 of OZ016486.1, read as the reverse complement.
TTGTTTTGTTTTATGGTTATTAATATAATCCACGATCACAGTTTTGATAAAAAATGTCAAAATATTCTAAAGGAATCGACTGGAATTGAACACAGCGTCTTACACGTTTCCTTTTCACTGAACATTCATTATTGTCAGAATATCCGAGACTGAAAATGTAGTACAAACTCGCGATCTTATTCTAAGAGAACTATCGTTAACACTCATCGTATAACCGTTCACTCTGTAACATCCTGCCGTGAAATACGTCGCGGGATAAGTCAACTTCACCAATAAACGCAACAACACACGAAGTACTCAATATCGTTTACTATCGGAAATACTAGATTTCTCTCAGTGACAATCCACTAAGAAAATTAACGCATTTAATATACAGTCGCATCCAGGCTGCTGTTGAATATCGATATATATACCGTGAGAATCAGGTGAAACCGAATGGTCCATCCGCCCAGACGGTGAATATTGGGTATTTTTATAGGGATAGCCACTCGTTGCACTGGAAATCTCTAGGGTGATTTTGGCACGCAGAGCTCTATCGACCGCGCGCCAAGATCACCCTAGGGATTTTTCAGCGCAACGAGTGGTTATCCCTATAAAAATACCAAATATTCACCGTCTGGGCGGATGGACCATTCGGTTTCACCTGATTCTCGCGGTATACATCTCTCCGAGCATTCCGAGCTCTTCTATCTTTTGTTACCGCATGTTAAAACTACCATAATTTCTATGCGAGTTTTCGAATGCCAGCTCAAATGTAACTAAATGAACGTAATTCAATTTCTGAACCTATCTGACAAGTCAACATATACAGAGCGATTCTGTGAATAGTAGTCAGTCTAATGGCAGGGCATTTCTTTGTTTTCCGAAACTGATGACCTATCCACTGATATCTTATATGTCTATGACTGATACCTTCAGACGACGTAGCGGTGGCTGTCAGGGGCTTGATTCCATAACTTTTATTACTGTTATCATTGTTGATAGATATCAGTGCTCCGTGCGATGAGTAATTAATTTAATTATAAAATAAGTAATTATTAATGTACTGGTAATCATTTAATAAAATAAAACTCGTACGACGTTAAGTACTCGTCGCACGGAGCACCCTCATGATATCTATCGACAGTGATAACAGTAATAAAAGTTATGGAATCGAGCTCCAGGTCTGAAGGTATCAGTCATAGATAAATAAGATATCAGTAGATAGGTCGTCAGTTTTAAAAAACAAAGAAATGCCCCGCCATTAGACTGACTACTATCCACAGAATCGCTCTGTATAATTGAAAAGCAAGTATGCACCTTATCCATTTTTAATTCCTTACCATGGCTTCGTTGATTTTTGCTGCATTCACCCTTTATCTTCCGCTTACCGCCTGCAGTTTTGCGAGAAGAAACTATTTTGGCAGAAGTATCTTGTTGATGTTTTGACAGTTCATTCTCTCTGTATGGGTCATCTTCATCAGTCTCAAATCCACTAGCCTCATCCTCTCGATCACCTGCTGCTGTGCCCTGAGCAAGTTCTAATAGTTTTGAAATTTTTGTAATATCCCTTGCTATAATTGGTTGACGGTAGATGTTTTTGTGGATCTTTTCATTATGACCCATGAAATTGGCCAGGTCGGCTACTTGAGTTTCGGATAAATTCATGTTGATACAGTGCGTTGCAATGTGCTTTCGAAGTTTCGTGCCACGCAGTGAGTAGGGTACGGTGGCTCCACATGCCACAGAAAACTGTCGCAACAAATCGCAGGCTCTCAAATACTTATGTCGATCTGGGTCGGTCGAGGGTAGGCCAAAAAGGTATGGATTGTTATCTGGAACTTTTGCCTCTTTGCGGAATTTCTTAATGGTTTGCATACATTCCAAAATTAGAGAAGGGACCAAAACAGGCACTCCTCGCCCAAGTTTGCCCCGAATCATGAACCGCACATAGTTTTTGGCCAGACGTTGGGCATCTGGTGACAATGAATTGTAAACCTCTTCATCCGCAAAAGCATCTACCCCTTCAAAAGAGTCGAAGTCTTCTACGCACACCCGTTCGATTTCACCAGCGCGCCGACGATTAAATATTTGTAAGGAAACTAAAGTAGATTCAGCTAGTTTTTTCCATGCATTGTAGCAAAATCGAGTCTTGAGAATTTTCTGAGATTTTTCACGTGTCACTTTCAGGAAATCCTGCAGCTTTGTTATATCCTCCGTACTAGGCAGATCGACTTTTTTACGCCGATTGTTCTGCATTTGCGTTTCAGCCACAGTTTTGTTGATGAAAGTACTATAATCTTCGGAGGGTAATTTCAAGAAGTCTTCAACTTGTTTTTGCTTTTTTTCCTCCTCCGTTTTGATATATTTCGATCGTAATACTTCGCTGACGTGTTTCAACAAAGTCCCCAGATTCGTTGCAACTGCCGGCATTTTGAATCTTCGAGTTTTCTCGTCAAACTCAGCGACAACTTTCACAGCTTTTATACAGCTGTCGTAACATTTTGGTTTATAAATCGAGGCAAAGTCAGTTACAGAAGCATTGACTTCTCTGATCGCCAATAAAAACCGACCTAGCAATCTGGAACCAATGTTGATGTGCACTGTAACGTCAAACTCAGCGACAACTTTCACAGCTTTTATACAGCTGTCGTAACATTTTGGTTTATAAATCGAGGCAAAGTCAGTTACAGAAGCATTGACTTCTCTGATCGCCAATAAAAACCGACCTAGCATCTGGAACCAATGTTGATGTGCACTGTAACGTTCACGTTGCTTGTTAGCGAATAAGATTACGAGTTCGTCGTATCGAATGGCACGTACTACAGCATCCTTGCGCAAATATTGAAAGACTTGCTCTCTGACAGCCGTGTCTGCCTTCTCATTGATATGAGCCATCACGGCCCTCCCTTTCGACATAACAATTCTGTCAGTTTTGCCAACGCGTTTAGTGCATTTTCGCCAATGATGTCTCACAACTGATTTCGCGTACTGTCCTTTACATTTAGCACATGCAATAAAATCTTGGGCTGTTTTGTTCATCCTCTCATTTGGTCGCCTACAAATTAATAAAGTTCCATCGTTGAATCTTCGGTCTAACTAAGTTAAACATGTGATTGCCGTTCTTTCGAAGAGTTGCTATAATTTGCTGGCGTTCAGTGTTGCCTTTGGGTAGGTTAATACATTTTTTTACATCTTCTTCGTTTCTATGTACAAGTTCCAAGTGGCGTGCCAGCTTACATTGCATTTTATGGCAATATAGGCAAAAGTATTTCTTCGTATGTGTTGCACTTGACGAATCTGCTACCCGCATATTAGTGTCATCCGGTGCTGAAGCTGGTTTATTTGGTAACGGATACGTAAACGAAGCATGATTTTCAAATTCCTGATTCGTCGAGTCTTCATCGTCAGTACTGGATATATTGTCTGCTGTTTTATAATCTTCATCTTTTGCTTTGTCATGGATATCACTTTCTTCTAAACCCAAATCTGAAACAGTCATCAGTTCTCACAATCATATACTTTCAACTCTCAAGTTCTAATAAGTTTTTCATTGAAGGAAAGGAATTTGCCATCAGTGTGATTTGTTGAGGAACCACTAAAGGCTCTATCCAGCACGGTAGAGCTTAAGGGAGGCAGATTGATTGCGTCAAATGAACTCGGTAATTCCAAATCACTTACGCTAATTTGAGAATCCATGAAATTTCCAAGCGATATATTACTAAGCGATGTGTTGGGCCTGGAAATTGAAAGGAACTTATCAAACGCGAGTCAAGATTATAACAATTGTTTTATTCGAAATTTCACTAAGAACAAAGAATAATGAAGAATACTCATTCATGTGGTTGACTCATCATTTATGATTAGACTGCCCCAGCAATGAATTGGAACAAAAATTCTTTTTTCATAAATTTTAACGACTCTAGGTGTTGTGCACAGACTTCTTTAGCACGGACCAATCAGCGACCATCTTTAAAACATAATTCATATGCACAAGGCGAGCAAGTGACAACAGCGACAGAGTGCTATCCAAAACAATTGATTTGCCTCGACACTTCATTCCATCCTCTCTGATCACGCATAAGCGGTGCAGCTATTGTCACTCACTCACCTCATACCATATTCTAAATATGATCGCTGATTGGTGCATTTTAAAACGGCTCATTTGTGAAAACTAGAATTCGATGTTTTTCAGGAATAATTTTTGTATCAATTCACTGCAAGAAAAGAGACAGTTGGCCCGGACCCGTGAGTTTTCCTATATATTATAACTTACATCTCTCCAATGAAAGTCCTCAGGATGAAGGATTCCGTTTGATATTGACTTCCTTAAAGTAAAGGAGAAGTTAATGGAAAATAAGAATTGAGGCTGTATATCTTTGACATCAGTGAGCAATTAGAATTGAGTGTTCACATTTTTTGATAAGGCTTAAGTCGAGAATATTAACCAACTGCTTTGAAGAGTAAAGCGTACAAAAATATTGGTCAGCTTTGTGAAATTTTGGAGTTTGAAAAATATGAGCAGAGTGTAGTATTATGATAAGGTAACTATCTTATAGGCTTCAATACAAATTTTAAAAAATTCCTGAATATAAAGGGACGGAGTCAGATTAAGCACATAAATTATAACTGCAAAGAAAAGGTGAATATTACAGAGTCAATTTCCTCGACATATATTGGAATTCTCGAGTTTTATATGAAAAGACATCACTCCAGTGAAAGTAATCAATGACTCATAAACGTACCAACATATAATAAGTCCTCTGAATTGTAGTTTGTTTCTGCCAAAGCTGGAACTCTTACGACATCATGCTTGACCTGTTTTATGCTCAGTATTTTTGGTTTAACAGACAGTATAGTTGTTCGTTTGATGGGTTCAATAAGTTGCGTTTTAATAAATTCTCGATTATTTTTCTCAATTTGGCCTTGCAAGTCACATGTCGAAGCATCTCCATCGTCGACTTTGGCGTCGGTTAATCCAGACGGGTTTCTATCAAGTTCCGGAGGCTCGATAGGTTGCGACTCTACCAATTCTTGATTATCTTCCTGAATTTTGCGTCCCAAGTCACATATTAGAGCACTTTCATCGTCGACTTGAGTTCCGACTAGTAAAGACACATTCGTTTGAGGTTTTCTAGATTCTTTGGGTTTTATCTTCACAAGCTCTCTCCTGTGCTCTGGTAGGGATAGATTTACTTCGTAAAATACCGAATTTTTATCTGTAAACCAAAATTTTGTCATTTTATGTAATCCTTCAGAGCACGGAACCACTGTATTAGATGAGACGAAGCTGAAACTAGCAGCCGCAGCTGACAGCTGATTATTGTGGCCATGGCATAGGGCTGTGCTGGTTCAGCCATGCCTTTCGACTGCTAGCTTATATCCTTTTCAAAATCTCAAGTTTGTACTCCTACTTACTACTTCGAATGAAGAATTTAAAAATATCGATTAACAACGGTGAATTCAGATATACAGGGTGAATTCGTGGCGTTCGGCCACTCAGAACAGCGTTGAGGTGGCTACGAGTTCGGTGCCCTCAATTGTTTTCCGATTTTGACGAATTAAAAAGCCAGAAACTAATAAAACAATTGACGACTCTGACTCGCGGCCACCTCAACGCTCTTCTTAGTGGCCGAACGCCACGAATTCACCCTGGATGTATACCTATGTCAGCCTCATATTTACCTGTGTCTATTGAATATTCTATCACATGGAAGAGATAAGATTGAGCATCTGTGATGTTCGGTAAAATGGTCTCATTCATATACAGCTTATTTGGATCTGTAAAAAACAGACATTGTGAAAGAGTTGTGCTACCTTGGAATTCGCTAGCGTCTTTCCGTCTTTCTTCCCGCAAATTATGACACAGTCATTATTTGAAAAAAAATGTCAATCGACGATACACGAGGCTTGCATAAAAAAATCGAAGATATTACTGGAACTAATTGGAATGTGGTATTTGCTAAAAAAAAATCGCGAATTTCTTGAATATATCAGACTTTCATGGATCATGCTACTTTGCTATTAGTTTATCAGACTGCTAACAATAGTACATTACGATACGAGTGTGATAAAACTTTTTATGACGAGTATGAGGTTGCAGCACGAGCCAAAGGCAAGTGTTGCAATCACACGAGATCAGAAGAAGTTTTTCCGTCGAATATTGTGCGAAATTTTACTTTATGAGGTGTAAAAATTGGGGGTTTCCCACGCGAAGCGTGCGTAAGGCGTCCATTATCACATAGAGTGAAGTAAACAAAATGACTAATCGAATGGCACATGGCTCAACTCAAGTATTATGTTCACAATTAAGCCCACCCTGCACATTCTTCTTAACCTGTAGTAACATTTGAGACCCAGATAAACGTATACCCGTATACGATAATGTGTCGATACAAACATGCTTCGAATCTCCCTCAAGATGTTGCTGTATCTCATTCAATAATCCAGAATTCGCTGTCAATATTGAGAAGAGAATGTCAAAATATATCAATTATCGCCAGAATAAAACAAATGATACTTACCGCTTAAAACTAATAGACGTGCGACCTATTTCTTGCGATCCTTCCATTTCACTGCGTAGCAGCCTTGTTTGTCTAAACTTATATCCGTAATTTTGCACGTATGAATTATGTCATCCGTAAAAATCACTATCGCCCTCATATTTTCTGATGAACGTAGGAGTTAGGTTGGCTGATAAATTCGAACACTTAACGGATCTAAGTGCATAATTAGCACGAGATTCGAAGACTCACGTGGCTGCAACCGGGCTCATCGTTCGCGAGTTGGTTTGAGCGGGGGGTTCCCAAAGTATCATGTTCGGCGTTCTTAAAAGCATCCGTTTGAAACCAACGCAGACAGCTGCCAGCTAAGTAGTTAGTTGAAAATTAGTTAGACTCAAGACTAGCCGAACGCTTGACAGCTGCCAAAAGCTCGGTCTACAATAGACGCATACGTTCCCGTTCCTGTTACCGCAGAAAATTGAAGTATACGAACTCTACGGTGTGGTCTACAAATGAACGCGCGGTCAATTGTATACCATACTGTAGAGTTCGTATATTTCAATTTTCTACGGGAACGGGAACGAGAACGTATGCGTCTATTGTAAACCCAGCTTCAAACTATCAACAGCGGAGACGTTTATCAACGTTCGCTAAAAAGATAGATCTAGGTCCGACAAGTAATTAAAATGAATAGGGAGACTTTATTTGGTACGTCGGTGTTCACCGGATAACTGGAGGAAAAAAAAAAAAAAATTAAAATGAATATGTATCATTCCATATGTGTTCTCTAACTATACAGGGTGATCCAGAATGAGGTATTTTTCTTCTACCAGTTGATTCTTCGTGAAAATCTAAGACGGAAATTATCAATGCTAAAATGTCGAGGGTGAAGCCGTTTTTAAATAACAGCCGTACAAAGTTAGCCAATATGAAAGCAGATACGAAACTGTTTCAGGGCCGCTACCGCCGACCTGGCGGTCCTCGCGACGCGTCACCGGCCACCGCGATCTCGCCAACTGACAAAACGACGATCGCGGCCCCGAGGTTTCGTATATGCTTTCGTACTGGCTAACTTTAAACGGCTCTCATCTGAAAACGGCTTCACCCTCGACATTTTAGCATTGACAATTTTCGTCTTAGATTTTCACGAAGAATCCACTGATAGAAGGAAAATACCTTATTCTGGATCACCCTGTATACCAGTTGGAAAATTGTGTCTGTGGGGTATACGATTTCATTGAAATCGCGACCTCATAGTATACGCTAGCTTTAAAATTACGTGTATAAAGAATACAGTCGTTTTCCATTGCTATGTTGTACATTTACATTAGGGTGGTCCTTAATAAGGTTATTTTCAAATTTCTTTGCTCCCAGGGGCTCAAATGCTTCCAAATTGATAAAAAAAAATTCCTTGAAAATTTGAGCTCTTAATATTAACTCTAAGATAGTGCGCATTCCAATCTAAGTTTCCTATGGAAATAACATGGGAAAAATTACTTTCGTTGTTTATAATTCTATAACTTGGGAACGAATGAATTAAAAATTATAAATCATACATATTTTTATAGAGAATTTAACGCTCTACAAAAAAGGTCTCCTATAATTTTTCCATTAGTCTATTGGTTTAAAAGTTATTCAACGTCAAAGTTTAATTTTCATATTATTATTAATATTATCAAGGCTTTTTATTAATATTATCGAGTAAATTATTACATTATTAAATATTTGTTGTTAATATTTTATTTATGATTAAAATAAGCGAATATAATGTTTTCTTTAGGATTGTGATTGATATGTGTGATTTTTAAATCAATAAAACAAATAGTTTTCTAATTTTCAAGTTAATAAAATGAAACGACAGACGAAATACGATACCGCTCGGATACTTAGCCTTAATCTTTTTTCATATTTTCCACTATTGCAGATTTTCGAGTATCAGCATAATATCGCTTATATTCTGATAAAAATTGAACTATAAATTGCTGCTGCTATGGATCCTTGCTTAGTATACTATGGTATTCTTCAATTAGTTTCACTGCACGCTCAGCAATATCATTAACAACTTTCAAACTTCGTACCAATAGCAAACCTTTCTGGTAATCTTCATTTCGACACCACTCAGACGGATTTAAATTAAAAAAATCTGTATTTATTCCAAATCTTGTGAAAAACTGGAGTGATTTTGATGATATGAATGAAGCAATGCTCCAGTTATATACATCACGAATGTTTTTAATTTCAAAACGTTTCAATTTCTCAGAACTTTTGTCGATACTTTTTAACATAATCACCATCTGGTTCTTGATGTTTAGTGGTATTCTTTCGTCGAAAAATGCCATAGCTGCAGTTTCTGGATTTAAATACCATAAATTCTTGCTAAATTTTTTTAATGCCACTTCAGATATTTTAGCATCTGTCAATTTATAATCAATAAGTTCTTTTAAAAATGTTAAATCATTATTTGGAGCTTCAGATGCTAGAGGACAAGTAAACCATGCTTTGATATACACTATAGCAATAAAAATACAAATTTCAGAAATTGATTTGATTAATTTCACCGTCATTTCAAATTTTTTACGGAATAAAAATATTTTTATAGTATATATGGCTTTTGACATCCATCTAGCGTGATGGAATGCGCCCGGTTTACGAAATTTCACTTCACTGCATGGAACTTTATCAATAAATATCTGAACAAGCTCCAAAAGTTCTTTGTAGTCTTCTCTTGGTTGCTCAGAATCAAGTTGCTGTTGGATAAATTGATTGATGTCTTCAATGTGATCTTGTATTTTGTTCTGCACATACGAGTCTTCAATACCAGTAGAAAATTGACTTGTATCAATTTCAGTCCAACTGTCTCGAAACCTTTTAGACAAAGGTACATCAGGACCTGAAGTTGTAGGTATTTTAAGTTCAAACACATCCTTTAGAATAAGTTCAAATATGTGATGCCTGCAGGGCAAATACAGTAATTTTTTTTCAAGTAACTGTTCAAGTAAAACTGCAGCTCCTTTATTTGATCCTAGATTTGCAGCAGTAGTATCACAACAGAGAGCTTTGATACAGTCAGGAATACCCCAATCAATAACAGCATCAAACATTGCATCAGCTTGGGACTGTCCTGTACCATCATCAAGTACTGGAATTGCTAGTATTTTTTCAATTTGTCCACAACTTAATACAACTGGTGGGCGTTCTTTATTATTTCCACTAGAAGTTTTTAAAATTTTTCCATCCCAATGTAGGACACTAGCATTCAAATCTTCAGTTTTGAAAAGTTCTTTAATTTGCTTGACTTTCTCTTCACGTATTTTCTCTCTGCTTCGGCGAATTGATGATCTATTTACTATCAGTGGGTTTACGTCGATGTTTAATGATAAACATAAAGCTACAATCAAACGTACAGCGTTACGGTCGCTTATTTTACAATGATCGAAGACCGCTACTAATTTATCATCCATGATATTTATCGTCCCACGAGATTGTGTTGATTCTTGGTGCCGAGTAGTTGCCAGTTCATCAGAAAAATCCGAAGCAGACGATATTGTTTTTTGACTCAACGGATTTACTCCTTCCACTTCGCTGCTTGATGTGAACTCCACAAAGTCATCTATTCAATAAACATAAAAGGCATAGAAATAAAAATTTGTGATTGAAATTAAGATACAATCATTTATAATGAATGAATTAAGCTTCATAAATTATTTTAACATCAATTTTACCGTATTGAGCTTTTTCTCTCTCCGATTTTTCACGACGTAGCTGTAGTAGTTCATCCTTCATTTTTTGTACTTGTTCATAATCATCAGACTCAATATTAGCTATGTAGCCAACTCTACCGTCTTGCCGTTGTTGAGTCAAAAAATGCATTATATTTTCATTGACCATTTGTGCCGCATTTGCATGGGCAATGTCGAATAAATTAAGCAATGAAGATTTAAATTCGTCCACTTTAATTTTACTTGAGTCTCTGTTTATACTTTTTTTAAGAAGCTGATATTGTTCATATAATTCTAACAACTGATCTATGCAATGATCTTTTCTTTTTGTTGGTATCTGAGCTTTTTGCCAAAATACTTTAACTCCATCAATACAAAGTTCAGCACTTCCACGTAATTTCAATTTAAGAATACGGATATGATAAAAAAAAACTTTTAGCACTTGTAATTTTGATGGCAATTTATTACCGATAATTTGAGTGTCGACATCACCAATTAAATAAATATTTTGACGTAAAATTATTCTTGATGTCATGATGAATTAATATTTAGTTACACAGCTCCCACAGATTGTTTATTTTGATTAGAGGTTAAGTGATTTATGAATATTTTTAAGGGTCAAAATGTTTGAGTACACAAATACTATGATAGATGGCGTAAGTGATTCATTCCATAATACCGCGAGAATTACAAATATTGTATTTGCTTATTTTAATCACAAATAAAATATTTTAACAACAAATATTCAATAATATAATGATTTATTCGATAATATTGATAAAAAGCCTTGATAATATTAATAATAATATGAAAATTAAACTTTGACGTTGAATAACTTTTAAACCAATAGACTAATGGAAAAATTATAGGAGACCTTTTTTGTAGAGCGTTAAATTTTCTATAAAAATATGTATGATTTATAATTTTTAATTCATTCGTTCCCAATTTATAAAATTATAAACAACAAAAGTAATTTTTCCCATGTTATTTCCATAGGAAACTTAGATTGGAATGCGCACTATCTTAGAGTTAATATTAAGAGCTCAAATTTTCAGGGAATTTTTTTTTATCAATTTGGAAGCATTTGAGCCCCTGGGACCAAAGAAATTTGAAAATAACCTTATTAAGGACCTATATACAAGCCTATACGTAGAAAAGTTCTCAAAACCGCCATTCCATAGTCAATGTGCAATAAAAAAAATTCAATCATCGCGTACAGAAATGGACGAGTGCACGGCCTCTAAAGTTTTACTGATTGCAAAAACTCGGGAGCAACAACACTGACTGTGGGTCAATATTGCGGCTGTGACGCAACTTGACAAATTCGATTTTTTTTTACTGTAACTCGCAAACTGTGTGAAAAATAAGATTCTTCAAGGCAAACATGTCTTAGTTCTTTGATAGGAATATAACCACGTGTAGCACAAAAAGCAATTATTGGACATTTTGTGAACATATTTCCGAATTGTGATCTCAAAGTAGACCGAAAAAAAATTATTGCTGGATTACACGACATGGGAGCAACAATTCTTGTTCTGTAGAAATGACAGAAATCGCGGTATTTTGCACAATGGCAAATGTAACTTCATCAAGCTAACAAGTGAATAACCGTACGATTTTTGTAGACTCTACAGAAATGAACTGTTGTCCAACAATCATTTATTCCCGTGCATCAGAAATGCATCTGGGAGCGTGACCTGAAAATATGCTATACTTCGAAATATTGGGTCCCCGGAGCGGACAATCCTTTAAAAATCGTGTCCTCGGAATAAACATTAGTTTCGTAATGGTGTCTTTGTATACGCCATTAGATATAATTTATATTTCCTTTATAAGCCTATGGATACAAAATCAAGTCCTCAAAATAGACAACGGTTGCAAAACTACGTACTTATATTATATACCGATGAATATAATGTTCTGTCCTTATACAAGCCTATACATAGAAAAGTCCCCAAAACAGCCATTCTGTAGTTAATGTGCAATAAATATTGCAATAATTCAATAATTTTTTCAAAAATTGATATACGGGGTATAACATCGCCATTCTGAATAGATAATCATAATAATATTTTCGTGTCCTCAAACCACACATTAGACATATGTATGGGGGAAGTGGTCAAGAGTTTACTATATCTTGATAATAATGTCTGTCCTTGTGCTGTGAATTGATAAAGCCGGTTGCTTAATGCAATGAGTGAAGAAAACAAAAAGAGTGAATTTAAGTAAGTTTCTTATAGGTGATTTTAAATAATGCTGGCTTGTATTGGTATAACGGTCCGACATCCCAGAAGGTCGAAACAATGAAGGTAGCTTCTCCGTTATACATAAAGCATATGTGAAGGCATACGGACTAGTAGGGAGGCCGAAACAACCCATACGCGCGGTATACTCAATGCATATAATAAACACGGAACCTGGGACCTCTAGGAAGTAGAGTCCTGCTTTCGACGTCTGCAGACCGAAGCTTTCAATACAGCTGGCAGATACTTATTTTGCGAGAAAGGTTTTCGCTCGGGCCTCAGCGGAGGTCCGAGATCCGAGATAGCGACACTGCGGGGAGATGGCGCGCGCGAGAGTTCCATACTGCGCTTAGCGTCTGCTTTATTTTAATAATATAATTATTCTAATATCTTTTGATTTTGCAACGTTACAATGATCCGCACGGGAAAGTGGCTTCAAGATAATGCCTCGTAGTTTGAAGAACTTTGTCGACTTCTGGAGTGACAGAATCAACGTCGTATTCATAATACTGGAGTATGGTTGACTGGATATGCGTGTGTGATTTATTGTTAGTTATATATGTAACTACTTAGTTTTGTATATAATACAGGGTGTCTGGAAATTCCCGCACCATCGGCATACTGGCGGATTCCTTGCGAAAAATTGAGACGGAAGTTACCAATAAAAAAAAGTTCGCGACGGCTCAGTTTTCCTGTAAAATCATTTAATAACTAACTAATCAGCGTTCAGCTTTAGGAAAGAATGGTTAGAACATTGCATAGCCGTCCGCCCCACTCCTGGGCGAAGCGGGGAACACCACACATTATTGTCTCGATCGCGCTAGTGGGGCGGACAGCGATGCGGAGCTTTAGCCAGTCTTTCTTAAAACCAATGCTGATTGGTCCGTTATTTAGGGCTTTTACACGAACACTAAGTCCTTGCGGACTTTTTTGCATAGGTAACTTTCTTCTCAATTTTTCGCAAGGAATCCGGCAGTATGCCGATGGTGCGCGAATTTCCAGACACCCTGTATATAGTATATAATACTGTGTTGTTCCAAGTATAAGTCGAGGCTCTTAGTAACCAAATATCATCCCGAAATGCGGCTTCGACTTATACGCGGAGTCGACTCAAATTCGGGATAATATACAAAATTTACCTTATCAACCGGTAAACTTTTTTATCGACCGATCGATTCTTATTGAGAGTTCGATTGTATAATTCGGCCAATGAAATTCACGTACGGACACTGCGACTGCGCGCGTAATGTACGAGATATCGAAAATACGAATTTCAATTTTTTCAAGATCAATTGTTTCGCACGTATTGTTTTTAGGATAGCGTCGGTTACAATTATGAACAGATTGCAAATCAGATTTTACGCGATATTATTGAACATTGTGATAAAATGGATATTCGATGATAGAATGGAATTTAGGGCTTCGCAGAAAAATCGCGTGAAAAAGAAAATTCGAAACAGTTACGACGCAAATTTCAAATTAACTGTAGTGCGAGATGCGGAAAGAACCAACAATTGCCGAGCCGCAGATAAATATGGTGTTTTAGAAAAAAACGTTCGCGATTGGCGGCGAATGAAATAAAAATTAAAAAGCGCGTGTTCTACACGGCTTAGTTTGAGAGGCCCGAAAATCGGAAAATATCCCGAAATCGACGATCTAGTAATCGATTATATTCACGAGAAACGGAGTCAAGGCTTTGCCATATTTCGCGAAGTGATACAACTCAAAGCACTGGAGACTGCGAGGAGCATGAATATCCCTCAGGCGCAATTCAAGGCTAGTTTGGGTTGGTGTAGGCGGATGATGCTAAAGTATGGTTTATCATTGAGGCGAAGAACAACCTTGGCACAACGTTTACCAAACGACTTCAAACAAAAACTAGTCGAATATGAAAGATTTGTTTTAAACCTTCGAGGAAACAACAATTACCTGCTTGGTCAGATGGGTAATGCCAACCAAACACCTGTGTCCTTTGACATGCCGTCAAATACAACCGTTGATGCAAAAGGTGCAAAAAGTGTCTTAATAAAAACTAGTGGTAATGATAAGATGAGGATCACCGTCATGTTAGCAGTATTGGCAGATGGTACCAAGTTACCTACTTATGTCATTATGAAACGTAAGCGTTTACCTAAAGAAAAGCTACCAAATGGAATCCATGTTCGTTGCCAAGAAAACGGCTGGATGTGCGAAGATTTAGTAGAAGACTGGTTACAGACAATGTGGAAGAGACGACCTGGTGCTTTGCTAAAAAAAAAAAACAATGCTTGTGCTTGATGCATTCCGAGGTCACACAACCCAGGGTGTAAAACGTGTGATTCAGGAATTAAACACAGACCTGGTTGTCATACCAGGAGGCATGACTTCACAACTACAAGTTTTGGATGTCGTTATCAATAAACCATTCGAAGTCAGACTAAGGTCTCACTTCACCAAGTGAACTCTGGAAGCAGAACACACCTTGACACCGACCGGGAAAATAAAGAAACCATCGGTTACCCTATTACTGCAATGGATTCAAGCTGCCTGGCTATCCATTGAGCCTGGAACCATTGTAAAAGGCTTTAGAAAATGTTGCATCAGGAATGCCATGGATGGCACTGAAGACGGTATCGTCTGGGAGGATGATGCTTCAGAAGGAGACGATGGTTGAAGTGAAGACAGTGAAGAGGGTACTGATCGGAACGACACTGACCAAGACTCTGATGATGTTTAAATAATTATCCATGTACCTGAATATATGAGATCTGGATATCTATGTTATTATTGAAATTCACTGATAAATAACTAATCAGTCCTACTGAAACATATGTTAAGAAAATGCCATATTATATATAGATAAAAATATAAATGACAATTTCTTTGTAAAAGTCGACTTATATTTAGCGTCTGAAAAAAATTTCTCTCATCAAACCTTAGAATTAGAAGTCGACTTATACTTGGGGTCGACTTATACTCGGAACAATATGGTATACAGGGTGTCTGAAAATTCGCGCACCATCGGCATACCGGCGGATTCCTTGCGGAAAATTGAGACGAAAGTTACCAATGAAAAAAAATCATTTAATAACGAACCAATCAGCGTTTGGCTTTAGGAAAGAATGTTTAGAACGTTACATAGCCGTCCGCTCCACTCCTCGGCGAAGCAGGGAACACCACACATTATTGTCTCGATCTCGGTAGTGGGGCGGACGGCGATGCGAAGCTTTAGCCAGTCTTTCTTAAAGCCGAACGCTGATTGGTCCGTTATTAAGTGGTTTTCCACGAAAACTAAGTTCCCGCGGACTTTTTTGCATAGGTAACTTTATTCTCAATTTTTCGCAAGGAATCCGCCGGTATGCCGATGGTGCGCGAATTTTCAGACACCTCCCACACAGCACATTAAGTCCATACGATATCCGAGTTTGATCCCAAATATCCCATTGATATACCATATATCTTCAGGAGATCGTGTGGATATCTCATACGATATTCTGGACTATTCGAATTTGGGACCGAATGGGATATCTCTGGGACATTTCGAAGATATCTTGTGGGATCAACGAAACATCTTGAGTAGATTTGTAATTTTCTGATATTTTGTGGATATCTCTGAGAGATCCTACGGATATTGTCCTGCGGTATGCGTAAGACGACCACAGTACATTCTGGGGACATTCCCGGCGGTACCTGAAAATAAGCGCCTGAACAGAAAGACCCTATTTTACGGCTTCGTCAAATCGCCTAGCCTAATTTGACTGTGATTATAATTTTTCATTGAATATTCATATTTTCTAATAAGCTAACTCTCATGATCCTGATATTCACCATTTTTCCAAGCAATATCTTTCATATTTTCGAAAACATTCTCATCTAGATTGTGTGATAAAAACAATATTTTGGAGACCTCAGTAAGAATTTAATGAGAATTTCATTCACCAATCGGTTGAGGAGGATGTGAAAAATTAAGTGTTAGAATATATGTATATATATATATCACACCATACATATAATTATATATCATGTTCCAGTGGTATTTAAGATCGGTGCTCAGATGTGAAATATTCAGACGCATGACGGGGGCCCGTACGCGTCGATTTAGTACGCAATAGCATTCGACATAACCTCAACGTAACAGCACGTGCTTAGTGTGACCATAGATATAATGGTGTGACCATCGTGAGTGTTTCAATACATTTAACCATACGAAGGAAACTAGAAAGAATTTATCGTCTACAGGACATAAATATTTAATGACTGTTAGTGGCAGTGCTATTGTTGTCAAAGAAAGTAGGCTCCAGTTTCCAAACTTTTTTGAACCTAGCACAATTATCAGTGAAGCTCAACTACATATATCGTCTTCGGATTCGGATTCCAACTCACCGGCTACAACATCAGAGTTTGCCAGCTGCTCTGAACACAATTCATTGGGCGCCGAAGTTCATGAACCGTATTATATTTTTTCCGGTGAAAGTCACTGTGGAGACACGTCTGAATCTAATGTGGCTGAAGAACACCTTGCTGAATCAGAAATCCCATCGTCTTCTCTATCAGATGGAAATACGTCGGGGCGGGATTCGATTGCGCCAGAACACGTCGATCATGGGCCAGAGAACTACAACTTACGATCGTTTCTAGCAAAGTGGGCAGTAGCTTTCAGTATTCCACATGTAGCTCTATCACCATTATTGAAAAACCTCAGTGCACATCCGTGTCATTCGGATTTACCGTCTGATCCTAGAAGCTTATTGCAAACACCAAGAACGACGGAAGTTAGGGATGTTCGGTCAGGAAAATATACACATCTAGGACTACAACGTAGAATCAAACATCTACTCGGCAAGTATTCAAGAAAAATTGATAACAACATTGAGCTAGCCATTGGAATTGATGGTCTCCCCATATCAAAGTCATCCAGGGCTTCTCTTTGGCCAATTCTAGGATCTAAAAGCTATTCACTTGCAACATAAAATTTTTTGTCTGCGATGCTCCAGCGAAGTCCTTTATCTTAAATGTAAAAGGCCATATTGGATATTTCAGCTGCACCAAATGTTCTACGGAAGGTGAATATAATAATGGAAGAGTTTGTTTTCCGAAGTTGACTGCACAAGAAAGGACAGATACAGATTTCAGAAACAGAACAGACGAAGAGTACCATGCTGGTAATTGTTGTATCAAAGATATACCAAATTTTCATATGATCAAAAATGTCCCACTCGACTATATGCATTTAGTTTGTTTGGGAGTCGTACGGAAGTTGTTATATTTATGGATATTTGAGGACTTAATGTACCGTTTGCAACATCGCAAAGTAGTTTTGATCTCGAATGCGTTGGAAAATCTGAGGGCCTCCATTCCACTAGAATTTGCGAGAAAACCGCGATCCTTAAATTATGTCAAGCAGTGGAAAGCTACAGAGTTTCGACAGTTTCTTTTATATACCGGTCCAATAGTTCTAAAATCTGTATTGCCGTTAGATATTTATAACAACTTTATGACACTTCACGCCGCAATAAGGATTTTATGTGTTCCAAGCACAATATCACTTCTCAATTATGCTCCGGACCTACTGAAACATTTTGTGACAGCATTCATCATACTCTATAAAAAACATTATGTAAGTCACAACGTTCATGGTCTCATCCATCTGGTGCAAGATGTGAGAAATCTACGCACTGTAGATAACTTCAGTGCTTTTAAATTTGAAAACTAGATGCAAACCTTCAAAAGACTACTGAGGAAGAGTGATAGGCCGTTACAACAGCTTTGTAAACGCTATGTTGAAATAGCAAGTAGTTGTGGAACTACCGCGCCAAAAAGACAGAAATTAACATTCGACGTACTTACACGCTCTTCTCATTATGATGGACCACTCCCAAAAGGCTGTGAAAATCCGCAATATAGGATTGTTAATTTTCCAGGCTTCCGATTGAGTGCCGGTAGCAAAGCGGATGCCTGCTGCGCTTTGATGGATGGAAAAATAATATCGGTTGAAAATTTTGCCTACGATTCGCATAGAAATATTGTTGTTGCTATAGGGAGAGAATATTTAGACAAAGATAATTTGTACCATACACCATGTAACTCGAGCTCACTAGGGATATGGTCCATTGGTCGACTCTCCGAGCGGAGTACGTGGCCTGTGAAAAATATTACCAAAAAATATGTAATATTACCATACGGGCCGACAAAATCAGCAGCTTTCCCAATGCTGCACACAGAGTTATTCGAGTGAAGATGAAAAAAACATAAAACGAATCTGCACCCGTGCGAAATACTTACCTGTGCTCCGGAGCCTTCAAATTTCATCACCGCATACGTTCCTGGTGTCCAGTGCCCCGGCGCCTCGTGCATGCGCGAAGTTGTTGCGCAATGCTACTGCTCTGTAGTGAGACCCGGCATGTATCGTCGGCACGTGTTTACCGCGTGGTGCATTGTGGTGCAATTGTTCGAAAATTTTTATGTGGTACAAGAAAATACGTGAGCAAGATCTCACTAACCTGGGTAAGTAATACTTCCTAATCTCAGTTTAAGCAAATATTTCTGGTTGACATAATTTTGATGAATGTGAAAAGTGCTCATTTCAACCTTATTGCAAAAAAGATGTTGCAGCGTGGGTATTTAGAAAAAAAATCGGAACATTACTATCGGAAAAATGATGATTAACCAAATAATATATTACAAATAAATGAATTTCTTAGATATAAGTACCATGCTCATCTTAGATATATAACTTCCAAGCCTATGGAATAAATCTGTCAGACGCCAGGGAAGATTTTCATCTTTATTTTCGACCTTTTAGCCAGACTTTTTTTTCAGGTTACGTAGGTTTTGTAAGCCATTTTGTAGATGAAATAATTCACGTATTAGTTACATAGCGAATTTTGTTGTTGTTATACACGGATAAAAATATTCTCCTTTTCAAAATGCACACATGTTCTTCTTGAATCAAGAATAGTTTTTCCATGTGTACTTTCGGAGAGGCTACAACATTTCTATTCATTATCGAATTTAACTGCTTACAGGATTATTCGTACGACCAGTGACTTTAATTTTTACATTTCTTTTTTAGCTATAGTTGAATAATCATTCAAGAGTCAGTCAGCGACAAGTCAAACAAATAACTACAGCAAGCGAGCCACAGGAGTTTATCCTGACAGTTGAGGTCTAGTGAAACTATGGCGCAATCCAAACCATACATTGTGGTAGAATTTGAAGATGGCATGCAGCTGATTGCGAAGAACTGGTTAAATAGAGCGACGATGAAAGCTTACTGGCCTGCTCTTACCACTATGAATCGCTACTATAAAGCTTTTCGAGAAATGGAAAATATCCAGGATACATGGACGCTGTTTCCAGTGAAACGTATACTTGCTGAAGCATGTAGGTTTAGTCTATTTTATGGTCACAGGAACCCACGAGACTGAAATGAAAAATCGAAATCCAATAAATAAAATTTTTATAATTTTTTTGTTGGATGATAGACTCGTATGAAGAAGGAATGCAAAATTTAAAAGAAGCCGAACTATTTTCTGATCTTAATTCAGATGTCCGCAATGATACAAACATTAAATCGAGACGAAGGAAACGCGCTCAATCAACACAATCGGGTACAGAGGGGTCAGACATGGAACGTGATCATCAATCCAAACTCCCGCCGTTTCCAGATCAACTATCCCCTACATCATATAAGAGAAGAGAACACACTATTCCATTGGAAAAACGTACAAAATCATCCACTTTCGTTTCCAGCAACGTACAACACCACACATTACAAAATAGCAAGTCCTCAAAATCTGAGAGTTCGAAGTCTGAAAACTCAGAAGCTGACAAGGATAAGCAGAGTGTGGAATATTTTGATACTCAAAAATCAGTTTCCCGAGAATCAGATGTCGAGATAAATGCTCAATTGAAACGTCCGCATTCAACAATAATTTCGACGAAGCATTACGACGCTCAGCCTCGTGCGGAGAATGTGCGAAAGAATGCAAATGGTCCAGCTGCCGAAACAGCACCCGGTAAAAACTTGCCTTCCTCACGTACAAACACCAGCACAAAAGCAGCACCTGATGAGTCTCATATGTCTCCTAATGTTGATGATAACGAAGGTAAAATATCAACACTTAAGAAGCTTATATAATATTGTTGCGTAAATTAAAGCACACATGCATATGCCTAAATGAAATAAACTAATTTAAAACAAAACAACTCTTGTTATTTTTTCAGATAATTTAACTTTTGAAAGGTTTGTTGTGCGCTCATTGATTGTTTTGAAAAGCAGGACCAGGTCTATTCATGACACTTTACAAGAAATACAGGAATCATCAAATTCACTGGTGAACAACGAGAATATTGATATTGAAAATGGATCAGATGCAGAAAAGGATATTATGAGCCCCTTTCCATGACAAAGTCTTAAAAAATTTCGCAAAGTCAAAAAAAAATTGAGCCAGGATTCCTACAGAAAAGAATTGGTGAGTAGGCTTTTTATCATGGTTGTGGGGCCTTAGGTATTTCTTACAAATGCTGGATTGCATGAGTACCTTGCTACATCTCAGTAACTGTAATGATTTAATTTGAAATCAATATGTAATTATTGCTGTACGTGTGTGCGATCAATTTCTTATTATTCTACGTGACTTATATCAAGCGCATGAGGTTATTGAGAATTGGTGGAACCGATTTCAAAGCCTGCACGAACAAATTGATGGACAGACTGTTCAGTAATTTCGTGAAATTCAGCTGGCTTGGGTACAAGGGAAAAAGAGTTTTTTCCACGCTTCAACTGTGCAGCCTTATTCTGGATAAACTAATTCACGTGATATAATCATTTTACAGTTCTTTCATACTTGATAATAATGCAGCTGTAGAAATGTGACACTTATGAAATTTGTGAGAAATTCAAGTAGAGTAGAAGTAGATGATGCGTACACTGGCATAAATTGGATACTTGTTTCTGTTCGAATTAGTTTTTTCTTTATGGAATTTGATTTCAAACACCCAACGTTTCTGTACATCTCTACATAATTATAACATATGTTTTTAGAGATTGTCGGAAAAGTTAGGAGCCCTATTTTCGTGACGGAGGAGATGATTTCGGAAGTCATCAAAGACTGGTTGCGGCATGCAAACGGGCGGTTGCTGAAAGAGAGACCGTGAGTTCTCTATTCACATATTTCGTTGTGTTATCAAGGGGGTATTCTGGTTTAGACGCCCGAATTTTGGGTGTATTTTCGGACGCTATAAAAAAACCAATAAATAATTTCAAAATCCATGTTTTTACTAGTTATTTATTGATATTTTGAGCGTATAAAATATTTATAACATCAAAGAAAAAATCGAAATTCAAAAAACTGCAGGCCGGCAAAGTGGGGGCTCTCGAAAAAATGGCGTGTTCTGGTGTGCAGGATTCCAGTCCTTCCAGTGATCTGAAAATTTTTTTTTTTTCAATTCTTCAAGAAGAAGGATGTAGTTACAGCACTACGAGGAGTTTAAGGAAAAAGAAAAAAAAAATCACAAAATGGTGCCGGTTTGAAAAATGAGTTACGTTTTCTCCGTTTTTTTCGCCCTTTCGGAATTTTTAAAAATTAAAAAAAAAAAATTTATCAAAAAACTCTTCGTAGTACAATACTATAATATATATAAAGAAGCTCTGTACCAAATTTCAAGTGAATCGTTCGAGTACAACCTGAGATATCATGCACACCGTTTCGAAAAAAGTATATTCGAGAAAAACGCGTGTAAGTTTGAGGTCAAGTTTCGCGCAGCTGAGTCGTTTAATGGCATGTTATACTTACTTTTTCTTAATCGGCGATCCCTGCTCCGTACAATGTGCCTTCTTCCACTTCAAATGTCATGTTTAGTGAAGCTCTCTCATTTAATTTTGCAGTTCTAGCTTCCTTGGAGGCGTCAGAAGCTCGTACCTCGGACCGACTAATTCGCGCTTGATCTCGTTTGTTGGCGAACATGTGGGGTGGGGCCGATTGTTATTCCCATATCAGACATTTGCTTAAAGGGTTATACTATGGAAATATGCAAGAAAAGACAAATCGATCTTTTCGAATTTCTAAACCAGAATACCCCCTTAAGCAATGAAATGACTTTTCGTCATTAATTAAAATAAGTAGCTGTTGCAAATATACACAGTAATTTTATATTTCGTACACTTTCAGGCCTATACTCCGTTCACGGAGAGAATACCCAAACGTCGCGCAGCTTCGAACGGCCTGAGAGTCGGGTGGGGGTAACGGGGCTCACAACTCAACGCCGTATCTAAATTATCATACGTTTGGGCCCCGGCCGATAATGTACGCTGGGTAAAGAAATTGACCGCTCGGTTTAAAGACTCGGGGCCCCCGCGTCGGCTATACCGGGTCTGCTTAGCCATGCAACTCGTTTGGCGACATGGAGAGGGTAAAATGGGTGGAGCGTTGGGTGGGATATGACCGAACCGGACGAGTTCTGTTTCGATCGTTGGGTATTCTCTCCGTGAACGGAGTATAGGCTATACGACGATGTGGAGGGAGCTCCACCTGCAGCAGAAGTTGCCATACCAGCTACAGCAAAAGTTGCCAATGTACGTGAAGTTAGCATATCAATTGCCAGCAGATCAAAAATAAAAGGGTGTTCTTTTCGCATGCAGCCGAGTTCTATAGTTCCTGATATGCTTTGATAATAGTTCTGTCAATTAAACCTCCAAAAAATG
This sequence comes from Tenthredo amoena, assembly GCA_963966615.1. NCBI lineage: Eukaryota > Metazoa > Arthropoda > Insecta > Hymenoptera > Tenthredinidae > Tenthredo > Tenthredo amoena. The sequence continues at coordinate 1,699,350 of OZ016486.1, read as the reverse complement.
AAATCAAAAAAATGATCTGCTAACTTCCCGCAGCAGATCATTTTTGCAAAAAAAAATCAAATTCGACAGATTTCGACGAGCCCGATAGTTCTCTGTATTAGAGAATAATAGTTCTGCCCTTTTTTTCAATTTTTTTTTTTTATATTTCCGAGCGAGCAAGACGATCGTGACTTGTGGTTCTCAGGGGTGAGTTCTGGACTTTTTGTGAATTTCCACCGACTCCCTCAACACTCTGGCGTATATCCGAGTAGAGTTCCGGGCACTAGTCATTTTCAATATGTTGATAATCATTTTTTTCCTAATATAATACATACGATCGTGATATGCTAGTGTTAAGGGGTGAGTTCTGGACTTTTTGTGAATTTCCACCGACTCCTTCAACACTCTGGCGTATATCCGAGTAGAGTTCCGGGCACTAGTCATTTTCAATATGTTAATAACCATTTTTTTCGTAATATAATATATACGATCGTGGTATTGAACTTTCCATAGAAAGAGATCGCACATCCCGCACCCGTAGTTCTCCTCTCTCTCTCTCCAGCCTCGCACGAGTGACGCTTTGCTAGGAGCCTTTCTCGCAAGTGATATTGCTCCAAAGATTGATAACTCTGCAGAAAGTTTGCTGTAATGTTACTTCGTTTGGTTCTCCGCGTTGCATGTGCGTTACTCATAGCGTTTCGACTTTTGAGTCGCGGTTTTATCGTTCGATTTATTCAGTGGTTGTGCCTGAATTGATATAGCATTCGTATTCGAGGGTCTGTAGGGATTGTCATTCAGGATTTTTTGTAATTAGTCTGGAGTTGGCTTTGTACTCACTGCATTCAGATAGAAAGGTTTATAAAATTTATCTGGCTCAGATTGTTTTTTCATAGCCAAGTTAGCGAATTGCGATTGCTTCGCTTGATTTGAGGTGGCCCGGGTATGTGAAGTTGGAATCCCAACGTCTCTAACGCCCTGCGCAGCTTGTGGCTATACTGACAATCCACTGCAGCGTTCACTGCTCTCTGGTTTTTATATAGTCAGCCAGTTTGAACTTCTTTTTTTTTGTTGACTGCTCCACTCGAATTGTAGTTGTGTTCGAATTCTTCACAATTTTCTTCTCATATCATTGACGATTCTTTTTTTTTTTGTGATGTAGTTTTGAAGTACTCAGTTCGCTGAATTTCCTTGACATCTGCACGGCTCAGATTTTCTCCATTTGCGAATTTTGCTTTGTTCACTTATTATTCGACATATTATACACACAGAAGGTACAGATTCGCTGAAAAATGAAACCTCAATCCGGATATGATAAAATTGCCCTACAGAAAATTTTATCGGATGTTAAATATTGCGCTATTAACGATAAAGGGCGCGTGCTTCAACCTTCTCACAGACGATTTCAAGACTAATGGCAAATCAGGGATCGAATGTCACGCCAAAGCATATCCATACGATTATTAACAACAATCGTAATGGTTTTAAAGACTACATTTTGAAAACGTTTGATATACGAGAACAAGAGTTGACTACCTCCATTGGGAATGGTGATTTGAGCGTATCCGTATCTGCAGACCACACCACAAATAGTCAGACCAGCTTCATCTCGATAGATATCAATCTCGTAATATCGTCAGAAAAATGGCATGCTATTCGTCCGGAAGAAAAAATGTACGGAAAACGAGTTTATTGGAAATTGCGAGCGGGATGAGCAGACGTGGTAGCTGAGGCAATGTGGGTTCAAGACCAAGTCGATTGCGTATTCGTATCTAAGAACAATAACGTCTATCGGAGTGCAGTTGCACAATATTTTCTGACGTTTGAGGGGTCCTGTCGCGAGTGTAACGCGAAGATTCACGGTAACTTGTTAAAGGAACCAGCAAAAAACGTGGACGTTATTCTTAAATGCCACATTGAGGGGATTCAAGCTAAAGCCCATTCTGGGAAAAAAGAAGGCAATTGAGAGGCGCACGTTGTCGCAAAGTAGCTGATTCGCTTATCAATGGGCGCAAAGATGCGATGACTTGGCGACGACAGGAAGCTGGACGCATAAAGAAATTTGGAGGTAAAAACCCACCAATCTTACCGACAAACGAAGTTGTGCGTAAAGCAAAAGAACAGCGACTATTAGAAAAATATGGTTTGAAGTTCGCAAATCCTGCATTGAATTTACTTAAAAGCGCTAAACATGGTAAATTCGTTGGGTGCATACATCACGTTGCCGTACTACAATTTGAATGTATATATTGGCGACCCGAACAATTGCAGATATACAAAGCACGCTGTCGTAAGAATCCGAATACGATATTGACTATCGATGCTACGGGCGGTATCGCGAAGCGTAATAAGTTACATGAGCCGCACATTTTTTTTTATCAGTGTGTACTCGTGACACAGGAAGGTAGCGTGCCTACGTTCCAAATGGTCTCAGCCGATCAACGGTCTCTCATTGTCGCTCATTTTTTGCGTCTGATACTCGCTGCAAATGCACCAATCCCACCGATTGTCGTGACTGATTTTGGTTGGTCATTATTGATTGCGGTAGCTGAAATATTTGGTAGATGCTCAAGTTTTAACGAATACTTGCAAAAATGTTATAATGCTATCGTACACAAATCGACTTCATTGCCTTCAACTTTCATGCGGTTAGACGTATGTCATCTTTCGGCAATGGTTTCACGGTGGTGGCCATGCCTGAAAGGGAAAGACAAGTGTTTGGTACGTAGGTTTTATAAACGATGCATCGGAAAAGCCTATCAAATTTCGAACTTAGAAGACTTGTAGTTTTTTGTAGAATCGGTCCTTGTTGTTTCTCTCAGTAAATGTATCGGGTCGAGTCCGAATAACGAGCCTCAGCCATCCGTCGAAAGACTCAAATTTTTGAATAAAATAGGAGGGCTACAAACAAACAATATCGACGACGACGACGGTGACGGTGACGTCGAAACAGAAGGAGAAGAGGAATTCGATGCAGGAGAGAATCCTGAAGAAAATAAAATGGGTGAAGTGGGCTGGAAATTGTGGAGTGATCAGTTATACAATAGCGCACAAGATCTTGCTAATCAGTCATCAAATGGTAATACGATCAATGGGTGCTATAATGTAGGCTTTGCGAAAAATTTCAAAAGATACTTGCTTCCATACGTGCCTCTATGGACCTGTATAATGATTTCAATCTTCCGAAGAGGGCCAATAATTGCTACGTCAGCTGCAGTCGAGTCCGAATTTTGCGACCTAAAAAATCGTGATTTCAAGGGTGAACTGCCCATGCGGGTAGACAGGTTCGTGTTTCAACACCTTCAGCGTATCGACGATAAAATAAAAGAGCGCTGCAAGGAGTCAGACGCTTTGCGAAATAGCACAAATGAAGATGGACAGAAGCAAGATAGTACAGAGGTTCAGAACTCCCCGAAGCCCGGACGTCATTCTGGAGTTTCAGAGATGTAAGATACCATGCAGATTGACGATCCTCAGCAAGCTACGTTTAAAGATGTGACAAACAGCGGAATCGTTTCATTCGTAATAATTGAGAAAAACTGGTGCAGCACTCCAAACCAAAGTAGAGAAAAATCAGACAGTCTTGCATTGGAGAAAACATCGGTGAATTTTGTATCGTCAATAACAGAGGAGGAAATCAAAGACTCGCCTTACGTTTCCAATTCTTCGAAGGTCTCAAGTAACGTGACTGACGATCAGGTGAACGAGTTTATAATGGACCGAAACATTTCGGCTGACAACGAATGGAATGTTCAAAAAGAATGGAGGGGTCTAAATAAAAACACTATACATAAAAATCCAAGCGATGAACCGCCGAAACGAAAACGTCCAAAACAAACATGTTTAGATGATTGCCCAGAGTGGGACTATATTAAAGATGCGAAGATGGGACACATCCCAGTCCTTCTGAACGGAAATATCTCGGGACCAGTGCGTATAGACAACTACGATTTGAATTTGATTAGAACATGTGCATTCGACTCGATTTTTCAGGTCGTTATTAACGGACTCTCGGTAAATAGGTTCTATCGCGAAAAATTGCAGTCATCTGACTGTTCGATCATGAATTTAGCTCAGGATGTCAGCAATAAAAAAAAAAAAAATAACTAAAGAGAATTATATTCAAAGAGCTAAAATATTACTGAAGTCTTTCATATTCAAAGGTAGTGTCACGTCCTTCACAAGAAACATAAAACGTTTAGATGCTGAATGCAATGCTGCCCATCTGGCTCAATCTCTTTTTGACAAAGCACCGAGTTATGCTTACAAGATTGAATGCTCTTGTGGATACAGTAATGGTAACACATATCAGTTGATGAATGTGCATATCGACATGATTCTTTGCAAAGGTTTACATCTAATGCAAGAAGCAATTGACGATTGTATATCGAATGAGAGGACCTGCTTTGACTGCAAGAAAAAAACTGCAAGTTTAACAGAGTATGGACCACACCTCATCATCGATACCGCTGTTGTAACCGATCCTGGTTACTCAAACAAGGGTAGATCATTGCACACAACTTGGACTCTATCAAAAAAATCGTAACGGTTGGTGGAAGAGTGTATATGCTGACCGGTGTCGTTGATTACCATATGGAAATAAGTCACTATGTCGCGTACGGATTAGCGGGAGAGTATTGGTACAAATATGATAGCTTGTTTAAAAAACGTGAAACGGCGAATTCACAGACAAAGATCTACCCACACGTAATTCTATACACGATATGCAGCCAGACCAACTGAGGGAATCAGACAAATGATTGACTGATGACGATAAAATGATGCAGATGGGGAACTCTCGAAGTTCTGTAGATCTATTGGTTTTCTGATCTTGACCAAATATAGGGTCATCCGAAATTATATTCCAACATTAGTTTATGATAATTACTTAATCTTCGCACTTATGTTCTTTTGATTTTTGAAGAAAATTGTGCGCAATTGATACTTGCACCTACTTACTTATATTTATATACACTCATACTCATATACCTATATACTTATAACGTATGCACTTAGATACTCACGCGCAGTGTGACACATACTGAAGATGAAAATATGATACGGCTCAACTGGTGCAGCTAAAAATCAGTCGATATTGTATAATACTCAGTTGAGCCAAGAGATGTACACGGTCAGTCAATTGAATCTCCGAGAGCAGGAGGAACTTGATAATAAATGAGGCCCTACCCCTCAGCCAATCTAGCGAATGTTCAGTATATACGTCGAGGAGTCATTAGTAAACATGACCTAATTGTTTACATTTCTGGCTGTCGTCTTTTTTTGTTGTGGTCATATCTTCTTTATTGTTTCTTCAACTGCGACTATTCGTACGAAGAAATAAATCATCGAGAAGAAAATTATTAAAATATAGAAACAAAGAAATTATAAAAAAATAAAAAAAATGAAAAAAAATTACTAAAAAAATAAAAAAAAATAAAAAAATCATTAAAAAAAGGAAAAAAAAAATATTTATAAATATATAAAAAAAAAAAAGAAGTCAGTTCGCAACACGTCCACGTCGTTGACTTCGGGTATTGCTAAGATTGAGACTATATAGCATATCTTGCTAGCATATTGTTGCGAAATGTGTTTTGCGATAAGAAATAAGTTATTAATAGTGGGTTCCCGAAGGAAATAAAGTGAATCAGGTGAAATTATATGAATTGGGCAAAAGGGTTATGTATTCTGAAATACAGGTCTGTACTAGTAGTGAGCCAGAAACAGACTGACTTGTTTTACAATAATGTTTGTTGACGCAGCAACCGAAGTTCTTATATTTGAGAAGACGTCTTTTATCATATAAGCTACTAGATGTAGTTCGTGAAGAATAAATGATATGAGGGTGATTCTACCAAATGTAACATATCATGGTCGTACCGATTTAAGGGGGTATTCTAGTCTAGAGGCTCGATTTTGAGGTGATTTTAAGGGCGTAATAACAAAAAAACACTGAACATTTTTACTATACATTTTTTTATCAGTTTTTTATTGACATTTTGAAAGTCTAAGAATGTATTTAAAATTAAAAAAAATTTAAAATCGAAATTGATATAGGCCGGTGAAGTAAGGACTCAAAAAAAAAAGGTGTCTCCTGGTTGACACGATTCCAATTCTCCCGTGCTCTGAAACATAAAATTTTGGTGAATTCTTAAAAAACAAGAATGTAAAATTATCTGGACGTAGGTGATTTGAAAAAAAAAATTCTTCACAAAATGGCGTCCATCTGAAACAAGAGGTCATTTTTTTGCCTACTTTTTTCAACTTTGGGAATTTTTTAAAAATAGTCAAAATTTTTTTTTCAAAAATCCCTACGTCAGGTCAATTTTGATAGTATTAAAAAGGTCTGTACCAAATTTCAAGTAAATCGGTGCATTAGGACTTGAGATATCATGTCAACCACATCAAAAAAAGTAGTTTCGAGAAAAACGCATTTAAACTTCGCAGTCTCATTTCAGGCGCAGTCTGAGTCGTTCAATATGTATGTTATACTTACATTTGTTTCAATCAGCGATCCCCGCCTCATACAATGTTCCTTCTTCGACTTCAAAAGTGACATTGTTTGCAGTTCGTTCAGCCATACGAGCAGTTCTACTTTCTTTGGAAGCTTCAGAAGCTCGTAACTCGGAGCGGTTAATCCGTTGTTGATCGCGTTTGCTCGCGAATGCATGACTTTCAGGTCCAATTTTTATCATCATTGTATCCATAATTTTTAAAATTGGTAAAAAAACCTTAATTAAAAATGCAGACAGCTATGTTATTCGCTATTTCAATGGTGTGACTTCCAGCATGTATGTGTTTAGGTGCAAAAGTCCAGATTAGCGAATTCAATGATTCATTATTATTCTGTGTTTCTGAATCCAAACATCTTGTCAGCAAGCTTTCCGAAGACCAATCCTCGTATATTGGCTTTATCACTTCCAATACTTTTTCACTCAATGGTGGATTCTTGTGAAAAAAGTCTTGCAGAGTACCCTCAGAAACAGCTTTTTGCCATTTACACCAGCTTGATTCACCAGGTGGACAATACTGGTGCTGTGGATTTTCATCAGTTGAACTTTTATGGTAATAAGTAGCCCACACCTCGTTCCTCATATCATCAACAGATTCAGGATTTCGGCGAATAGCTAAACCATAATATAAACTCAATTCATTGATTAGTTTGTCCGTTAATTTTCCAGGGCCTTTACCACCAATACCTGTATTGTTCTTTTTAACTTTTCGTAACCTAGAGCCCATCCTTTTCTGCACATGTCCGACGCACTCTTTTTTTATCACTACAGGATCACCATGATATGGGTCTATATCCAGAATGCCTTTAAATGTTTTCGCGTCACCGTCTCCGATGTATTTTGCATATTTGACTCCATGTTTTTCAACTGACTGTTCGAACATTTCAATCACAGCGTCGACCTCCATTTTTCCGGAACTTCCATCATGATTTATAGTGCAAGAATCCTCATGTTCTTCGTACCAATTATTGTAAGCTTCAATATCGGTATTTTTTTTATGTTTCCATAAATTACACCCTTGACAAAAGCTCGATTTTGCAACCGTGTCGATCACTTTCTTGCTATATTTACCGACAAGTGTAGTTACTCCAAACAGTGAGTTGAAACCTCGTTTCTTCCACGTGCCATCACCAGAGACAGTCAGATATGTAGGGTCAGCATCAGGTTCAGAGGCTTGTGTTAGCTCTTTTTCTTCCTCAACGGCTTTTGAAATTATATGGTCATAAACTGCACGTGCAGCTATCTGCAAATTTTCCAGACAACTGTAGTACGTATTATTTGCCAATCCTTGGCAAATATCCATCATGCTGCAAAATATATTTATGCCTTCCCTTCCTACACCTAAAAGTCTCATTGCTACGACGATTCTGCGATTGATTTCAAAAGCTTTATTGATAAAAGGCGATGAATTGATGTATTGTATACCGTTACAACTGCATTGCAATGCAATTTTACATCCCAACCCACGAGGAGCAGTTCGAGAAAATTTAATATTTTCCTTGCATTCAGCACAAACAATTACCGCAGACAAGGCCGTGAAAACCGAAAAAAATTCTAAGATACAATATCCGTAATTATTTTCTATTATAATTTCATCATCTTTCGAACTTTTTAGTTTCGCTGCTGAAGCACTCGTAAAACTTGTATCTTGCTCCATGGAATAACGATTGCATGGGGCTTTTCTTTTTCTTTGTCTATCTGGACGCAAATTACTTCCTCTTATACTTTTTTTTATCCATTTTACACTAAAAATTTTAAATTGACACTGAAAAGATTACACAGTACACAGGGGGAACGCACATCCACGTGGCTTGACGGTTGAAACTAAACTAAACTGAACTGAACACGAAGCATGAGAATATAATCAACAAAATACGTCACAATGGTTCCGGCCGGACCGGTTTAGTTGGCGCGTCACAAAAATAACTATAACTCCGAAAATAATTCGAATTTCCAAAAATCCTTTCGGAGGCTTATTCTTGAAGGTCAAAACTTTGAAAATATGAAAAAAAAAAAATCGATTTTTTCAAATTTCTAGACTAGAATACCCCCTTAGAGCAATCAGAAATTGTTGAAAACTATTAAGTAATTATCAGAGCCCAGGAACTCTACTGGGATATACGCCGGAGTGTTGAGGGAGTCGGTGGAAATTCACAAAAAGTCCAGAACTCACCCCTAAACACCAGCATATCACGATCGTATGTATTATATTAGGAAAAAAATGATTATCAACATATTGAAAATGACTAGTGCCCGGAACTCTACTCGGATATACGCCAGAGTGTTAAGGGAGTCGGTGGAAATTCACAAAAAGCCCAGAACTCACCCCTGAGAACCACAAGTCACGATCGTCTTGCTCGCTCGGAAATATGGAAAAAAAAATTGAAAAAAAAAATAGTATACGCTGTCCCAAGGACAGAACTATTATTCTCTAATACAGAGAACTATCGAGGTCTAATAAGCTAGCACACCCACATTCTGAAAATCGATTTTTTAGGGGTGAATATTTACTTGCTTTTTATTTGCTATTTTTTTGCCAGATTTTCGATTTTTTTGCTCCACCCCTTTAGCCAAAATTCATGGCGCTGCCAACTTGAAAAAAAGCTAGCGGCGCCATTCGAAAAAAAATAGAAAGGGGATGAAAAAATTAAAAACAATGGTACCATATTTTTTTGCTTTGTATTTGCTCCACACCCCTTCTAAATTTTTTTCCATCACCCCCCTGCCCAGAACAGTCACCCCAACAGTAGCCGGAAGCAACTGATTGCTAAAAAAATGGGAATTTCGAAAAAATGACCACGCCTGATTTAATTGCTCGCCTTTTCAGCGAAAATCTCACTTTACTTGATTTTTTGCTCAACCCCCTATCTGAAAAAGTCACCCCTACGGTCGGAGGCGAGAAAAGACGGTCGCAGGAGTGGAATTTCGAAAAACTGAGTACGCCTGATATAATTGCTCGCCGATTCCAGTGAAAATCCCACTTGACTTATTATTTTGCTCAACCCCCTATCCGGAAAAGTCACCCCTACGGTCGGAGGCAAGAAAAGACGGTCGTAGAATAGGAATTTCGAAAAACTAAGTACGCCTGATTTAATTGCTCACCGATTTCAGCGAGAATCCCACTTGACTTATTTTTTTGCTTAACCCCCTGTCCAGAAATGTCACCCCTACGATCGAAGGCGAGAAAAAACGGTCGTAGAAGTGAAATTTCAAAAAACTGAGTACGCCTGATTTAATTGCTCGCCAATTCCAGCGAGAATCCCACTTGACTTATTTTTTTGCTCAACCCCCTATCAGGAAAAGTCACCCCTACGATCGGAAGCGAGAAAAAACGGTCGTAGAATAGGAATTTCGAAAAACTAAGTACGCCTGATTTAATTGCTCACCGATTCCAGCGAGAATCCCACTTGACTTATTTTTTTGCTTAACCCCCTGTCCAGAAATGTCACCCCTACGATCGAAGGCGAGAAAAAACGGTCGTAGAAGTGAAATTTCAAAAAACTGAGTACGCCTGATTTAAGTCCATATGACGTCTTGAGGACCACTTTTACTTTTGTGTTGTCTGGGTTATATTTCGAAATAAGTTCAACTACATTTTCCGAACGTATTGGTAAATCAGATGAAATAACTATGTAACCAATAGATGATTCAGGATCCTACTTGAACACTACAGGGTGTCCCAGAATTCGCGACGAGGAATTCACAGGGTAAATCTTGAGCGAAAACGGGATCGAAATTTCTTGAACCGTTTTTTCCGGAAATGCTGAGATTTATCGTTATAATTATTTCAATTTCAGTCAATAAGGTGCAATGTAAGAACGAGCGCTTGTCGGTGTGCTCGCCGCTTGGTTGTGTGCACTTTGTTTCGCGGCGACAATAGGCTGGGAGACGCGCATACAACCGAGCGGTAATCACATCAACGAACATCCGTTTATAAGCCGCGCATCATTGGCTGGATTTGAAATAATTATAACGAGAAATCTAAGCCTTTCCGGAAAAAACGGCTGAGAATATTTCGATCCCGTTTTTGATAACGATTTACTCTGTTAATTTCTCGTCGCGAATTCTGGGACACGCTGTATAGAGAAATGTGAAAAAATGCACTGCGAACCGGATGGTGTTGGGCTGGGCAGTTGCTGATTCCATACATGGGGCATTTCAGCTACTGAAAAATGGTATAGGTATATCTTAGAAAGAGTTCAATCTGGAAGTTGATATTCCGGGGTATCCTAGTACAACAATTTTGACCCGCGTTAAGTTCGATTTTGTAATTCTTCTTGTAAACAGAAACAACTCGGCAACGGTGCATCAAATCTAAAATTTTGGTTGACGGATGTTTTTTTCTTCTTTGTCATCTATAGTGTCAAAATATCTGCATAAGGCTCAAAATTTTATCTACCAAAGGGTATGATATGATAGCGCCGTAATAGAACCTATAAGAACTTTTAGGCCCGACTGTACATACATATGGGGCATTCCATGCTAACTCAACCTACCTTCGGATTTTTTTTATCTTTCTGTATTTTGTGAAAAAGAGCTCCATGATTGATTCCTAATTCATGAGAGGGATTTCTAGCTCAAACGAAAATCACTCATGTAAAATGAAAAACAAAATTAAAAAAAAATATTTAATCTTTTTTTTTTCTTAATTTTTATTCTTAAATACTTTTGTTCTACTTTTGTTGTCGTTTAAAATGAAAAAACGTTCAAATAAATGCATTTTTGAAAAAGTTATGAGCATTGAAACAAAACATTAAAATTTTGAGAAAATTTATATTTTGTAAACGGCTTGATAAAAAAATTATAAATGAATCATGGAGCTCTTTTTCTCAGAATACTAAGAGATAAAAAAATTAAGGCCAAATAAAAAGTCAATTCCGAGGGTAAGTCGAGTTGGCAGAAAAACCACTTCTAGAAAAATCTTGTTTTTTGTTTTAAAGAGAAAAAAACCTATCAAAATTATTTTCAATAATTTTTTTAATATTTCTTAATGCAAATGCAATTCGGGACGAGGAAAATGATGCCCTTATTTTTGTTGATATAATTTTTTTCGCTGAATTGTATGCAATTGACATTTTTGGGGACGAGATTTTTCAGAAATTCATATCCGGAGAATGAATTGAGATAAAAATCTGAAAAAATCATGTAGATTACGCTTAATGAATTTTGAAATGGAGAAAAAAAATCAGCCAAATCCAAAATGGTCGGGGATAAACGTTTGTCGAGTTGGCATGGAATCCTCCAAATGTATACCTACACATTATACTGGGAATTTCTCTAACGATGGAGCGATTCGTGCGCCTGGGGGTAGGCAATTGAAGACACACCGCATTGAAATAACATGGGATGTATCTTCAATTGTCTGCCTGAAATCGCACGGATCGTTTCATCGTTGGAGAAATTCATGGTATGAGTAAAAAATTTAATTATTTTTAATTTTCGATTCAATGTATCGTTGACCAGTTATCTCTACTTACAAGACTTGACAAAATCCTCGACTTGAGAAAATAACGACAATATGCTTCAAGCCAACTTGAGTAGTTTTCATGAACACCGCTCAGGTTCTTGGGTGGTGCTCAAGCTAGAGTATACTTTCTTTTCAACTTCTATGGTCGCAGGACCGACGATCTCCGACCATGTGTACTACACAATCATCAAGGGCGATAAGTCATTTAAGGAATCGACTTGACTTCACAAGCATATTAGGCTACTTACCCGATAGGGTTATAAACTTATAACCCATTAAAGGATCTAATGATGACCTCACAAGCATAGTTATAGCCACGTGTATCCGTGTACATGCATATAGTTTTGAATTCAGTAACGCCTTAACTCCCAGTTTGGTGGCGCTGGTAAGCGTACACACGCACACTTACAGTAGCGCGCTTACGAACGGAATCCAATAGCCAATTGGCGCACTGCTTCTGTTCGAACCGTGATGTTCCGAGATCGACGTTCGGCCCGACATATTACTTGGGATTCCCCAGGTGCCGGCCGACTCTTGCGTCTTCAGTTCTTTTCCGCCGCCGTTTTGTACTAGTGCTCAGTTATTGTATTGCAATATTACAACGGCCAAAGAAAGTGGCAGAAGAAAACAGGAAGAAAAAGAAGAAGAAGAAGAAGAGGAAATAGAAGAATGTGAGAAGGAAAATCGGGTTTGTCTACAGAAATCTTTGTGTATTATGTGACTTGTGTGAACAGGATTCATCAAAATCTGCCCTTGTCTCGGAAGTAAGTGCTGTAATTTTGTATACCTACTGTGACGTAGATTTCTCGAGACCCTCGGATCTGGACCGAATAGCCAGTCTCCGAGGTCAATCCAGTCGACAATCGAATTCGAAAAATGTAAAAACCATCTGTAGACTCTATTTTTGCATGAAACGAACATTTTTTTGGAAGTATGTGCTCGGTGTTGAATTTAAATTCGCCTGGGCTGGGATAATAATCGAAATGTGTCACATTGTATCAAAAGAAGATGGGCGACTAGGGATGGGCCTTAAGAGCTCATATTTCGGCAGGCATATTCTTATACCTAAATTGAACTTTTGAGCCTATTAGTAAGAAACAAAAAATATTTTTTTTTTTGTTAATCATCCTACTACATACACGGAGAAAAATATTCTGTCATGTATGCCGACCAGCAATTGAATAGTGTTATCTCAACATACATCCGAATATCCGATGGTTAGTACTTTTATTTTTGCATGATAATAATGTAGATAATTATATGATAAATCTTCAAAACGGATGAGGTTGCATGAATTTTGTGAGGCGCTGACCTTAGACCATATACTACTGGACTGTTTATCCCTATCTTCTCCAATAGTGGTGTTGTTGTCAAGTTACGGGACAAGGATAGGTAGTGCTTCACAATGCGTAGGATAATGTAAACACCACCGTCGATAGACTAAAGGACTGCCATTTACAGCGTTGTAACATTTTACCTATATCCTGTTCGAAGTGAATTCGACGCGAACCCACGTGTAGCGGCGAACTGGCGCTAGCACGAACATAGATATAGATCACTGTATATTAGGGTGGTGAAAAAAAAAAATTTTTTTTGTCTTATCATCTCAAAAGTTTCGTTCAGGTATAGAACAAAGTCTCCTCAAAGCGCAGCTCGATATCTCAACTCTACGCGACGCTCAACGATTTTCCGTTTTTCCATATAAATAACACGTAAAAAAATTTTTTTTTGTTTTTTTTTCACGTAAAACTGAAAAAAAATTTTATTCCAATTTTGATGCACATATTTTCTTAGAAAACATGATTCATTACAGAAAGAAAAAAAAAGTAAAGAAGAAATTGATAATCGTTCTAAAATTATATCTGGTTAAATTTAATTGAGTTGCAAGGGTTTAAAGCCTGATAACTTTTTACATGTTAAGATTACAAGAACACCTTATGAAACCTTTCTTGTAGAGAATTGAATTTCCTACAAGAATATGTACATCAAAATTGAAATAAATTTTTTTTCAGAGTTTTATGCAGAAAAAACGAAAAAAAAATGTATCATGTGTTATATATATGGGAAAACGGAAAATCTTTGAGCGTCTCGTAGAGTTGAAATATCGAGCTGCGCTTTGAAGAGAATTTGTTTTATACCTAAAAGAAACTTTTGAGATGATAAGGGAAAAACTTTTTTTTTTGGACCACTACTGTAGATTTCATTGTATTCACTGTATTTCAAAATGAATTCAATTTCGGTATTTTTCATTTTCCATTCAATTCAAGATGTGATACAATCAAAACATGTTTTTTCCTGATAATATCATTCATAACGTAATTAAAAATAACAACACAATAGTTTGTTTATAAGATTATGAGTAACCCATAGATATTTATTTTCAGTAGTTTCAACTACCACCTAAAATAACAGCTTTGAACTGTTCCGTTAATATCGAAAATGATTTTTTTTTTTAATTAACAAAATTAACCGACAGAATATATCATAGCCTGGGAAACGTAGTGAATATTGTAGAAAATTTGAGCGATAATATCATATTTGAGTATAATAGGATATTTATATTCATATTCATATTCATATTTATATTTATATTTATATTTATATTTATATTTAGCGAGTCTTTTGATTGTTCGTACGGTGCACTGACATGACCCCTTTGAGGTGGACGGTTTTTATTTTATGCAGTGAATGCTAATGACGAACTATTTTGATACGGTATATCTTAAAAAAATTGTAAATAAGGTTTGACAAGTTGTAGCATGAAATGAATCTTATAAATGTCATGATATGGTATTTGATAAATCTCCTGTATGGGTGAAGTATACGTGATTTAACGGGCGTATGCAATTATATGGGGAGTTACAGATGTAAACTGGCCCACAGACTCGTCTATTTTTTTCAGGCCATCGTACTGTACCCACTTGCCATCACGTCGTCGACAAATTGCCGTATAGTGCCCGAGTTGAACGGGGACAGAAGAGGTACTTCGCGTAGTACATGTTAGTACAGCGGGGGGTTCGAAATGTACCACCCCTATTAAATGATAAACATCATCAACTGATGGCACGTTGATCTGTGTGGGAATGAGAGCTATGATAATAGCATTCTCGTCAGCCTTGGAATCTATCGAGAACACCTCGAACAGAATAACATTCCCTGTGAACAAAACATGGTAAGAACAAGTAGATAATACAGATATATGAGTCATTTAAATACACTAGCAGAGTAGTGAACATCTGTCTTTAGTTATTATATGTATATTCGTCCACGCGAAAACCGAACAGACAAATTCGGGTAGAGCCACATATTGAAAAATATTATAAATGTTCTCAGTTTTTGTCAATTCATCAATATACAGGGTGTCACAGAGTTCGCGAAGGATATTCCACAGGGTAAATCTTGATCAAAAATGAGATCGAGCTTTCCTCAACCGATTTTTTCGGAAATGCATGGATTTTTCGTTATAATTATTTTCATGTCAGCCAATGACGCGCGGCTTATGGACGGCCGTTTGTCGATGTGATTATCGCTCGGTTGTGTACGCGTCTCTCACACTATTGTCGCCGCAAAAAAAAGTAAATATACGGTAAATGGCATAGAGTCGGATCATGTCAAGTGGACTCCCCATTTTCCACTTGATCATGGAATACTTGCTAAAATATATTAATCGAAAGTACTCATCACTGATAATCATCCCTTAAAATAGTTTTTGAACATTTTGATTAAAAAATCAATTGTACAAAAACTGTTAAAGACAACTTCACGAAATTTTCAGAGCTTATAGTAAAATATTTATAATTTCATAAAAGAATTTAAAAAAAATTTATTCGTTTATTATCATACCTTTTATCAACTTTTTAAGAAACAAATGAAAATTTTAATGACTTCTCAGTACGATAATCGAATTTTTTTTTTTTAGTCATACGCGTTATACATTCAAGCTCCATATTCCGAAAGAAAATTTCACTGCCCGGCATTAGTTTGAATAATATATATTTTTATATTACGTAGCGACGAGCGGTCTCAGTGCGAAAATTGTTGTTAATTTCAAAATCTTCAGAAACTATTTTAAGGGATGATTATTAGTGATGACTACTTTCGATTAATATATTTTATCAAGTATTCCATGATCAAGTGGAAAATGGGGGGGTCCCCTTGACATGATCCGACTCATAGTGAAAATAGTAACGAAAGAAAAAATCAAGAATTATTTCAGTTCATTACTTTCTTCTGTTATAACCCTGCTCTGATTATCAATTTCCAATAAAAAGCCCCAAATACCATATGTCAAACAGAGACTGACCTATTTGCGTGACGACAGTACTCTCTCTACCCAAGCATCCCTTCGTACCACATTGATTACTGGCCGTTAGAAGCACGTCGTTTTCGATGATATTATTGAAATCCGCTTCAAATAATTGAGAATGCAGAATTTGAATCCTAGCGAATCGTTTATTTCTAGGGGCACACGCTTTGTCGCACTGTGTTAGTTCTGCCAAGGCAGGTGAGTCTTGAAATAGCAAAGAAACCAAATGAGCCACCGTAACTTGGCAAGGTAAGACACTACCACTCTTACTGCGTCTGGGAGTTGTGAATATACCGGTTAGTATTTCTGTCCTCAAGCGATATGCACAATTTGTCAGCCCTTTATCCAGAACATGTATTATTAATTTCGAAAATAAATTGATTTCAGCACTGATAATCAAGTGTTCTTTCAACAGAGGCCGATCGCACGCTCCTGCTAAGAAGATTTGAAACAAACTATCGAAGGCACAAGTATTTTCCAACGAAATATGAATACGTCCGATCTTCACTGATTGCAGAGTCATGTCGCTGCCATTCCGTATAATCGGTAATTTCTTTATTTTAGCGTGTAAGATGAACTCATGCTTGCTGAAACTTCTCTGCAGGTATTTTGATGTCTTCTTCTTATTTTTTTTGGGTTTCGTTAGTGCCAGCCCTCGCCAATTCTCGATTTCTTGGGACGCGAGAGCACTTGGCAGATTTGGTAATTTATTACACGACACACATACACGTTTCTGACCGTATCCTTCTGTGTTATTCTCACAGGCTACGGAGCACAAATCGAAAGCGTGTACTGGTGTCTGGCAAACGACACAAACATGAGCTCCTGTAGGCTCATCACCGTTGATGCACGCTGGACACGAAGAAGGTGACGAATGCACGAATATAGGTGTATCTATACGGGGAAAGATATTCTGTAATCAGTGCTGAAAAGTAAGTGAATTTTATAGGATTTCTGAGAGATTAGAAGGACAGCCTCATTTTACTGTTGAAATATACCAGCTTTTCAATGAAGCTTAACGAAGAAACACTCTCGACAATTTAAGTGATATTCACTGATGAATATCTTTCTAAATATGAGTATATAAAACTTACTGCACAATTTTTCTCCGTGTATAATCGGTGTTGACGAAGGCGTGGACATTGGTTTATCTATAATCGGTGTCAGTACGCAATCAATGTTGGAGGGAAATGTCGGTTCATGTTCAATCATTGTTATCTGTGCAGGTTCATCTTCAGCCACTGTGGTCAAGACCCCCAGCGACTGAGCTTCAGCAATTTTAATTCGTCCATTAATATAGTCGAGATGCTTTTGCACGAAATCGTCTACTCGCATCGGTTTGTTGCAATTTCTAAGCAATCGATTTTTTATTTGGTTGAAATCACTTTCGACCGAGGCACTGGATGCAGATACGCGACCATAGCCATACCTATTCCTGAACGCGCAGGACCATAACGGTAGCCATTTGGCATCTTTGACTAGACGATCGGCGAGTTGAGGTATGAAATGCGCATTATCACGGTTACCGTCACCATCTGATACCAATGTTTTCACCTCGTTATCAATATTTTTGGCCCATGACGACCAACTGTTGCAATGTGTATCTTCATCGGTACTATCACGATCTTCATCAATACTATCGCGATTTTCTACACCGTTGTCCAAGTTTTCTAGGTCAGGGTTTTCGACGGTTATGCGGTTTTTAAGCCGTTCCTTGTGTTCTTCGCAAGGTGTGATTTGACCAGTCACGAAATTACCCTCTGTCTCGCTTCGAGCAACTATTAAAATAGATTTTAATAATTCCGCAGCATCTTCAACTGAACGAGATTGGATTAACTGACCCAATGATGCTAGGAAGAAGGTCTGTATTCGTCGATTCGCGCCTTTCAAAAATCTCACGTACATGTGGATAAAATGCGCAACATCAATGCGGATCCAGCAGCTAGGTACAGACTCGTCAGAAAATGCATCCGCATTTTCGTCAATGGTCGAATACGATGTAAACGTACGAATGGAGGCTGTTAGCAATGCTTTGGCGGAATCACAGACAACTTCTTTGGGACAAGGTGCACCTAGAAAAGTCATTCCAGTGAATCTACTCAAAGTATAAATGATTATACCATTATTTGTTCGTAAGGTTTCCAATTACAAACGTTATGAAATATTCAAGAAAATCAGGTACGTACATTTCAATATTGAGAAGTAAATTTCTATAGATTGAACACAGTGCAATTTATTGATAAATGTTTTGCAGATGCATTCAATTCATCACGTACTAAAATGATGAGGACGTATGCGTCCGAAATTACGAGGTAAACATGAGTAATTGCAAGTGGCAGTGAGTATTTGGAATCATACCTGAGGTTATCCACTCCATCAGCCATGCTTGTATCGAAGTAGTTTTATGACTTTCAGTCAACATTTGTGCGACAGAAAACTGTCCACGCGAGTCACAACGAACGACACATTCGTACAAGAATATGTGACTGGACTTAGTTTTATCGTCACACCTCTGTACCTTCTTCACAATACTTCCTGTGGCATCAATAGCTATACAAGCAGGTTGATCTCGTGCATAGTTCCTGTATGCGTGCTTTTGATGATTCGTCCAGTAATAGACGGAAAATGGATTCAATGATAGATGATGAATCATGTTCTTATGAGAGCCTAATTGCATTTTCGCTAATGCCAAAACTAAATCGCGATCTAAATGCATGGAAGCCGCATATTCATTTTTCGCCGTACTTAATACGTTTGAACTCCTTAAATGCGGTGGTTCAGGGTCACCCGGGTGCATTAATTCTTTTGCTTTTTCAGCGCGATATACACTGACGGATTTTCCCTGGAGCTCTGCAGCAACAGCTTTCCTAACGGGTGCCCTAAGGTACCTTTTACCGCAAGTGTTATCGCCTTGGTTCACAGTGCATTTTATACGAATGTCTTCTTCCTGTGAATCGATTATCTCGCATCGAAGAGTGGAGCCGCACTTACATTGCCCATTCATCGAACCAGACCTGCAGCTGTTGGCGATGTGGTGATTTTTAAAATTAAATCCGCATTTTAGACGTGTAGCATCCCAAATTTTCTCACTAAGAATCTCTTGCCATTTCCCTGATTGCAGAACTGTACAAGACCGTAGATACGGTTTGAGCTGGCTTGAGCCGGTACGCTTGTATGTTTTGTTTATGAGTAGTTCGTCAAATTCAGTTGTGGTTAAAAATATATAAAATTGCAGGGTACCAGCTTCACCTTCGACAGACGCTACCGAGTGATTTGACTGATTTGTCACTTGAAGGTCACTATTTTCTAACGAGACACTGTCGTTCACAGTAACACTGAGGCGATTCGTGAGTCTATCTCTCACGCCGTAAGTATTGCACGTAACAAAAGTATATAACGAATTCGGCAAAATCGCATTCCCCAATTCCTGTGATATGATACACCACACGTCATTCTGCTTCGACACTATACCACTCGGCGAAAGGAGCACTTCTTCCTTGTGATTCAAGACCGCTTCGATAATCGAGTCTGAGTCGATCTTACGCGGTCTTCCACGCCTTAACACCATTTCTATTAGTTATAACAGCACTTTATATAAACGCGACTACTTTTAATAACTTCACAACGAAGACTGACTGCATCAGTTGCATTCAGCTGCGAACTGCTTTTGTCTTTCTCGAAAGATTGAGAAATAAAGGACTCATAATACAATAGAAAAATAAATATTGATAATACAGTGTTGCATCATTTCACCAGTTCGATGCTGTAGGATTCATCAAACATTTTTATCAATAACTGTCGAGAAAAATGCTCCAAAATGATGTTGATGACTACAGTTTTAATTTCCCTGAATTTTAAATTTTTTTTTGGATTTGAAATATCAAAATTCCGCCCATTAAAAATATTTTGAATACAGTCGCTAAAATTCTGTGCCGAACGACGATGACGTTGGGACAAGTTCAACATGTAATAAGATTGGGACTCCTTTTTCAGTATAGTTTTTTGATATCCCGTAAATGATCATTTTTCTCCTCGTGGCATACGTTTGAACGCAGAGCTGTGAAACGCGGAGAGAAAAAAAAAATTTCAACGTTCTCTGTGGGTTGGTAACAAAATATATTTTAAATTATTCCTCACCAAGTTATAAGTCGCGTGACTCATGCCATAAAGTACTATTCAATGCAATATAACATCTTTCGAACGACTTCGATCAAAATTCGATAACTCAGTGAGAAACAATCGGAAAGAAATTTTGAAGAAGCACTTTAACCGGGAAACTCCACGTCTCAAAACCTGTATCGTGAAAAGTTTCTGCGATTTTTTTGTTGCACCCCAGAGAACTTTGAATGACT
The DNA here is from genome assembly GCA_963966615.1 of Tenthredo amoena. Taxonomy (NCBI): domain Eukaryota; kingdom Metazoa; phylum Arthropoda; class Insecta; order Hymenoptera; family Tenthredinidae; genus Tenthredo; species Tenthredo amoena. The sequence goes on along the minus strand of OZ016486.1, from coordinate 1,678,740 downwards.
GTTCCTTCTCTGCGTTTCACAGCTTTGCGCTCGAACCCCCATCATGAAAAATGATCGTACACAAGCCATCCAAAAACCATCTTGAAGAAAAAGTTTCAAGCTTCCAGTTTCTTTTTCGGATTTTTTTAAACGATTTCCTCTGAGTTACAGAGTTGGGAAAGCTATGCACTTTCCGCAAAGTTCCAGGTGCGCCGTTAATTGTTTGGCTGAGTGTAGTACCCAGACAACACAAAAGTAAAAGTGGTCCTCAAGACGTCATATGGACGTCACATGCGTCGATTTCTGACGTCTTAAAGACGTCTTAACAATTAAGACGTCTTTGAGACGTCAGAAATCGACGCATTTTGACGTCCATATGACGTCTTGAAGACTACTTTTGTTTTTGTGTTGTCTGGGTAGTTTCAACTCTCCCTTGTGCTTCTGTAACGTCGATAAATGATTATAATAGTACAATACGATGCGACAGCGGTAAAACTTTTTCTGACGAGTGTGAGGTTGCAGCACGAACCGAAGGCGAGGGTTGCAATCACACGATATCAGAAGAAGTTTTTGCGTCGAGTATTGTACAAAATTTTACTTTCTAAGGTGTGGAAATGGACGTTATACTCGCGCTTCGCGTGCGTATAACGTCCATTATCACACTGAGTGAAGTAATAGTATATTTCGTATCAAGGGCGTAAAATTTTATACCCGCGTGTGATCGCCGTGCACGAGGGTCTGCGAAGCCGGCCCGAGTGATTACGGCATCATACGAGGGTATAAAATCTTACGCCCGTGTTACGAACGATATTTTTCGATGTAGTTGGCGTAAAATTCGATTTCATCCAAGCAACACAAGTTGTAAAATCGGATTTTACGCCCACTACAACGAAAAATATTATTTCACAAGAAATTCTTTCAAATTCACGTGAAAAACAATTTCGTTGTCTTTCACTAATGCATGTTGTTACGAATATTGTTATATTGACCCGTTATGACCGTAAGCGGCGTGCCATGTTCAGCACATTAATTTTGGCATGCCCCGGAAAAAAATTCTCCCGATAAGTTCAGTGAATTGAGGTGCTAAATGCATAAATTCACCCTAGATAAATCACTAAAATTCATCAGTTAAAAAATTTCACACTCTTATCCCTCTATAATTGAATATAGCAGAATTTCTCGCTGCCGTCGTCATCCAGGGCGCGGACGGGGTTGTAACATGGCAGATGAATATACACGCCGCGCGAAATCGACTGGTCTAAATAATTATAGCGGGAAACCTATGCATAGCGGGAAACCTATGCATTTCGGAAAAATTGACTGAGGAAATTTTGATCTCTTTTCTGATCAAGATTTAACCTGTAAAATATCCGTCACGAGTTTGGAGACACGCTGTATATAACGTAAAAATGTATTATGAATATGCAGACATTTAGATAAGGTATACATAGCATCTGGCTTACAACGGTCTTAACTTACTGTACTTCGAAAGTGCAAGACGTGACTGAAGAAATTTCGCTTCAAAAAAGACGATATATCGATACTCACGTTCTAATAAATTGAAATATTTATTTATAAATAGTAAATTATCGATTTGACCGCTAAAGCTGACACATAAGCTGCGGAACATTATTATCATTGCATTTAAAAAAAAAAAAACAATTTCTCAAATTTTGTGGCTCACGACATATTAGAACGTGGGTATCGATATGTTAACCCCGATCGGGGGATGTGAACATCCAATGATTTCGCCGTTCAGATTTTAGTTAATATAATTACATTTATGCATTTCGATGATTCTAAAACAATTAAGAATCGACTTTTAAAAGGTTCTAGACCAGAGTATCCTCTTGAAATACACAAATGGGATGATATTTCTCAATATTTGTAAGATAATAATATTCTAAACATTCGAACGAAATTAATAATGTTGAAAAGTTGATATCTATTGAAATATTGAATTGGCAAATAAACGACTCTAGGGTTCTTCTTATGAGTCCTTATCAAATATTCAAAAAAATATGGCATCCCAACCTGCGCGTTGGGTCATCCAAAGATTTCCCTCTTCGGATCAGAATAACCTAAATCAGAATTTTCGATTTTGTACACGAAATATCAGAAAATATTCCGTAGGTTACTGTATAGTATTGTTAAGTTCGGTATTCAATTCGAGTACTCTATATTTTCTTCATATAACACGTTCGTCATCACTTCCCGGACATCGAGGGATAATCCGATGAATTCTAACCTGGTAGCTTCCATCGTGGTTCATCCAGAACTAGTGGCCAAAGATCCATTATGAATAGAGGCATTTCACGGACTTGCTTGAATGTACTACGTTCCGTGACATTCATATCGAAGTGGAGAACATTATCAACAGTGATCCACAATTGTGGCGAGTTGCGACAACACAATAAAAGGTGAAAAGTGCCGGAAGGTGGTGATTCATATCGAGATTCATGAACCAGACTCTCGTTAAATGCCTCAAAACTTCATAAAAGACCTATTGTGGAACACTAGGCGTGTAGACACTACCCGACGAATTTGGATCCCGCTACGTTTCGTTACGTAAACATCGAAGTGGAGGACGTTATCGATGGTGGTCCACAATTGCAGCGAGTTGCGACAACACAATAAACGGTGAAAAGTGCGGGCTGGCGACGATTCATATCGAACTTCATAAACCAGACTCCGTTAAATGCCTCGGGACTTCACAACGGACTACATCGTGAAGAACTAGGGAGTTTTGGGTTTCGTCGAACATGATTATCGTCCGATATAAATTCACGGACTCAAAAAATAAACAACATTCTTTCCGCCACCTTCCATATTGACATACCACCACCTCACTGAGCCCATATAGCATCACCATAGCTACCTACCTACATCAGGCCAAAACTCTGGGAGGCGCTATCAGGAAGAACTTCACGTCCCTCCACTATCGATGACTTCAGCCCTTCTGCGGATATCAGCGAGGATAATTGCGACAGAAACTGCAACACTTGTCGCCCGTTTTATTGTTTCGTTGTAGAAAGTCAGGTATTTGTGAGCCTTTAATTGCTGCGTACCGAAGGTGAGACGTCGACCTTCTACCGCTCAATTTTAGAATCGATTAATAATGATTAATATTCAATAAGTCGTAGTACACTTTTTTCTAAATCAGATGGATTCACCGTTTGAATGGATTCATGTGTTCGGTTGAGTTTCGCACCCATAGAATACCGAATAATTCAGTTTAATACAATTATTTTTAATTGATCGATATTTCCATAAATTTAATATCGTTCGATTATGTTCTGGCAACCTTTCATCCTATTTCACGGTTTCCTGTGCTACCGTCTGTTTTCGGTTTTTCGACACATAGCATTGTACCTTGTTTGCTAACTTACGTCATTTTTAATCTTGAAATTTTGGTTGAAATACTTCTATGAATGGTTTTGAGGGTATTTAAAATCAGTGAAAAATATTTGTAGATAATTTTCGATTTCGATTACCAGGACTCTGATAATAGTTTCTCAGTCGTCGATATATTGCTCATCAATAAAAATATAAGATTTAGGGGATGAAAGTTTTAGCATGCGCAAATTACGATATCTTGATAGCTTCTCAGGCAGCAAACTTAGCATATTTACGTTACCGCGATATCACACTGTAAAATTGCTGGTACATACCAAAGTTTATGTTAGTTTTGGTTTATGTAACAGTCCCGGTGATGTAGTAGTGATATAGGAAGAAACTAAGTGACGTATCTGTAATATCAGAGTGATATGATTTTGCTGCCTGGGTTATCATCTTTGAATTACTGATTGGTGACGTATTGCTGAACTCATGTCTTGTAAATATTGTAAAATGTATAATTCGAGTAATTGGATGCTTCCTAATATTTGAATAAATGTTGAGAAATATTGGAATAAACATTTATTTGGACTCATCAGTCCCGTTTTGCCTCAGTTTTCTTTACTCCTTATGAATAAAGTGGCGTATCGAAAAACTTTCAGTTTTAATTGTAATTCACGAATTTTGAGGTGGCACTACGAGTATCCTTGCCATAACTAATAGTAAAACGGAAAAATATGGTTTACGTCGACTGCTGCAGTTGCCCGAGTTTTAATATTGTGGAATTTTGTATGTTTTCGATTCATCACACACGTGATTTTTTTGTTTTCTCGCCTCCAACCGTAGGGGTGACTTTTCCGGACAGGGGGTTAAGCAAAAAAATAAGTCGAGTGGGATTCTCGCTGGAATCGGTGAGCAATTAAATCAGGCGTACTTAGTTTTTCGAAATTCCTATTCTACGACCGTTTCTTCTCGCTTCCGATCGTAGGGGTGACTTTTCCTGATAGGGGGTTGAGCAAAAAAATAAGTCAAGTGGGATTTTCACTGGAATCGGCGAGCAATTATATCAGGCGTACTCAGTTTTTCGAAATTCCACTCCTGCGACCGTCTTTTCTCGCCTCCGACCGTAGGGGTGACTTTTTCGGATAGGGGGTTGAGCAAAAAATCAAGTAAAGTGAGATTTTCGCTGGAAAGGCGAGCAATTAAATCAGGCGTGGTCATTTTTTCGAAATTCCCATTTTTTTAGCAATCAGTTGCTTTCGGCTACGGTTGGGGTGACTGTTCTGGGCAGGGGGGTGATGGAAAAAAATTTAGAAGGGGTGCATTGTGGAGCAAATAAAAAGCAAAAAAATATGGTACCATTGTTTTTAATTTTTTCATCCCCTTTCTATTTTTTTTCGAATGGCGCTGCTAGCTTTTTTTCAAGTTGGCAGCGCCATGAATTTTGGCTAAAGGGGTGGAGCAAAAAAATCGAAAATCTGGCGAAAATCTGGCAAAAAAATAGCAAATAAAAAGCAAGTAAATATTCACCCCTAAAAAATCGATTTTCAGAATGTGGGTGTGCTAGCTTATTAGACCTGAACTATCGGGCTCGTCGAAATCTGTCGAATTTGATTTTTTTTTGCAAAAATGATCTGCTGCGGGAAGTTAGCAGATCATTTTTTTGATTTCATCTTTTGGAGGTTTAATTGACAGAACTATTAACAAAACATATCAGGAACTATAGAACTCGGATTGCATGCGAAAAGAACACCCTTTTATCTTTGATCTGCTGGCAATTGATATGCTAACTTCACGTACATTTCAGAATGGGAGGGACTTAGTCGACGCGAAGCCGCGCGATATACAGATGTATACCGTGCGTTTTCGTGGATGAGCGACATGCATAGTTCCGAAGATAGCCGAACGTACGCCCTATTATATGCAATTAAGGGTACATGTCATCTATATATCAGTATTTTTGACACTTGACGGCGAGCTGTCAGTTACTGTAGAGCCTACGTACATTGGCGGCGATGTTTATAGGTTATTCTTTAATCATAAAAGTAGCTGAATGACGCGGATCAGTGATCAATCGATTTCGAATAATTACGTGGGATTGAAGAATAACCTATAAACATTGCGATCAATAGACATAGAGGCTCTACAGCAACTGACAGCTTGCCATCAAGGCTCGAGTGTCAGAAATACTGATATATATGTATGACATGTACCCTTAATTGCATATAATAGGGCGTACGTTCGGCTATCTTCGGAACTATGCATGTCGCTCATCCACGAAAACGCACGGTATAATATATATATAGATATACAACTCTAACAACTGACGGTCCGCTATCCACATCACTGAGATGTAAGCGGGGAATCATCCGGTATATATGAAATATATATCAGTAGAAAATGTCCACTTCTTGAATCATTTCATGAAATCTACCTATCCCGTGAAACCGCAAACTATTAAGTTTTGTAAGTAACCCTTAAGTGAAAATACTATTGGTGTTTATATCATTGGACCAAACAACTTTGAAAACAATAGCTACTCACACTTTTTTGGTACGAAGTTAAAAATACCGACAGAATTTTTTCATATAGGGGTTGTCTCAGAATTTCTGAAATTAGGATATGAACTCGTCAGGATATCTTCGGGATTTATTCAGAAAATGAATTGTCGGTCCTATGTTGTCCTTGGGATATTCTGGCGAGATCGTCGGATATCCATCGTCGACATCCGCAGGCTATTGCGGGACCGGCCGCAAAAATGTCCCTGGAATGTCTACTGAACGTCCACGGATATCGTAGGATATTGCGTGGATATCCAAAATATCCTGAATGATATCCATAGGATGTTGTTAGGACTGCCATGTGCTGTGTGGGCTTATATAGTATAATAGTATATAAAAATACTTATCATTGGCTTAGGTTTAGGTTATGAATATAGATATAAATAAGTTTGTAAGTAGGTAAGTGTCAAATTATAATCTTCAGGTAACTAGGTTAGATTCAAGTTATGGATATAGATATGAATAAGTTTGTAAGTAGGTAAGTGTCAAATTATAATCTTTAGGTAACTAAGTTAGGTTTAGGTTATGGATCATATATTTTTTTTTTTTTTTTAATTGGTTTGAGGAGGGGGGGGGGGGGGGGGGCAAGGAGTGGACGTACTCGCTGAAGATGCGTTCCAGGGTGGCGTCTTCGTAGCTCGCTGGAGGTGTGAGTGGCTCGAGGAGGAGGGGGGAAGGAGGCAACGTACTCGCTGAAGATGCGTTCCAGAGTGGCGTCTTTGTAGATCGCTGGAAGTGCGAGTGGCCTTTCGGCGACAGGCTTCCCTTCGCCGGGCATCCACCCGCGAATGTTGTTGTTGTTGAGTTCCGTGAACACGTCATCAGTTTGTCCCACGGTTGTCGTGTTTATTCGTGGCCGTCTGTTAGCAGGAGGGGAGGGGCTCGTGACGGGCCATAGTCGCCAGAGGACGTCGTCGATGCTTTTATCGGTGTTGACTCCCCTATGCACGCATGGCCTTTTGGTGGTTTGTGTGCCTCTTCCTTGGGCCGGGGTCCCTGGCTGGGATCTCCATGGTCGCGGAGTCTTCAGGTGCCCACCCCAACCATAGATGGTTGGTAGGCGGGTGACCTCATCCCGATCGGTCTGCTGGTTGACGTGCCAGGCTGCGAATGGTCCACTTTGGTTGGATTTTTCCATATTTTTATTCATTTATATATCTTCCCTTTTTTTTCCAAATGAGGCTGTTTGTAGTCAAGCTCCGCTTCTTATAGCTGAAGGCAGGGTGTCTTCTTTTGTTTTTTTCGTAGAGTGGGAGCAATGGAGGGAGGGAGGGGGCGTGTTTTAATCGTTGTCGATGCCAGTTAGTGGTAAAACATGGGATCGTTTTTCTTTCTTTGTAACTGGGCGATGATCCATAACTGCCTGAAGGGTTCTTATTACTAATATTACTATGACTAGTTACTCATTATTATGCTTAATTATTTATATTGAAGCTAATTTCTCCTTGTTACAGGTGTTCTAGAGCTATTTTGTATTTCTTGAGACTAGTGCGGTGATAAACACCGATTATTTTATTCGGCTCGCCAGGTTTGACTAATTGATAAGCGTTGGAGAACGGACAGTCATCTACCCGATATGGCCCCTGGTATAAATGGAAAAACTTCTCGATTCGCTTGTCGATGAGAGTTGAGACCTGGGGTACTCGTAGTAGGACCAGATCACAAATATTTATGGGAACTTCCCTTCTTATTATCTCACGATTATTTCGGCGAGATGCACTACGCGTGAGATGCTCGTATGCTAAGCGAATCTGGGTCTCTCTAGGACTTGGAGTGCCCAGCAGATAGTCGATAAGTGATTCTATTTTGTTCTTCGGATGCTCTCCAAAGTGTAATTGATAGGGAGTGAAGCCCGAGCTATCGTGGTGGGTCATATTGATCCAGTTTTGAACCTGAGGCGTCATTTTTGCCCAATTAGTGTGTTTATCGCAATATGCGTTCCGACGGGTTACTCTGAGGGTGACGAATGGGCGAGAAGATAATCTCGATCTCGTTTTCCATTGCGAACTGTCTCCAGCGTGCGGCAGTGAATTGACTACCATGGTCGGACAGTATTTTTTTAGGCTTACCTATGCCATTGAAATATTTGTCCCCTAATTTATTGATACAACTAGTAGTGGTTGCCTTATTTAGAGGATAGAGAGCGACTAGTTTCGAAAACGCGTCCACCGTAACTAATATGTACTTGACACCCCCGGTGGATGTTGGTAGCGGACCATACAAGTCGATGGCGATTAATTCATTTATATCTTTGGGTACGTAACTAGTGGTTTGCGTGCTCATTGAGATGTTCAATGGCTTGACACGCTGGCAGATATCGCAGGAAGCTATATACTGCAACTTTTTAGATTTTTTGACGGACTCTAAAGTTAGTTAGAAAATCTGAACTGGTCGTGGGGTGTTGCATCAAAGATTGTTTTCGGGCCTCGCCTTAAAACTTCAAGAGATTCTGGGGTTAGATTATCTATGCGGACTTGGTTGCTGCGTAGAGAAACAAAGCCGCCAATCAGAACTGGGTTTTTTAAGCCGAGTCTGTCTCCTAATTGAGCAGAGTTGGGCTGTTTTACGGCCAAACCTGCCTTCCAGACTTGAGACTCGAGTCAGTAGCAGACACGGACAATGTCAGTGCTGGTACGACCGTCCTCTGAAGCTGGCTATGCTGGGTATTTAGGTGTAGGATAACTAGTGATTGCAATGAGTTTGTCAGATAAATACCCAAGACGCTATTTACTATTGATTCAATAATTACAAGAGACAATTTACAAAGCAATTAAAACTAACGCTTATTCTATGGCAACAGAAGGTTGCCCAATTATCAAAACTTAATTTAATGATGTAGCTATTGAAATATCCCGACAGGCGATACGTTTTTATGCCGCATTTGGCTATTGCTAAGTTTTAAAGTAGTTCTACCGGCTCCGACAGGCAGCCGTGACTGAATATTTTGAAAAGACAAAGAAAATGACGCTAAATAATCCCCCAACCAAGACGGTTGATGAGATTTTGCAAGTGATTTTACGAGATGAGCGAATTAACCCGACAGGTGTATAATTGCTGGCCTTACGGTCAGGTAACGCCGAATTTATATCGTTTCTGACGTCATCAGCCGGTCTCCCCTCCTTGGTGGTCAGCTGCGCGCGCCGCGCTGGCTCGGAGCAGGCTTGATATGTTACAATACTGCCTCATATTTCGCTGGTAACCTGGCCAAATAAAAAATTGTTCAACGGCGCTTATGCATTTCTTTATCCCCGAGTGGCCATTGCTTTCGTGTATATACCTAATGACGTTACTAGCGATCTCCCGAGGTATGCACAAACTCCATGGCTGATGGTCAGTGGAGTTTTGGAACAATACGTTTTTGAATAATGAATATCGGGGGTGCGATAAAGTCGGATCCCCCTCTAGCTTGGTACGTATTTTAAGAATACGTGAGTCCTGTTTCTGCCATATCTCTATTTGTCTAAGTTGGCTAACGAATTCGTGATCCATCTTCATTTGGAATGACGCTATATGTAAAACCTCTTTTGGAGGTTCTTGATCTGAAACTGTCTCGCCTGGGGAGATCAGTGGATTCCGGCTGAACAGATCGGCTACGACGTTGTCGCGTCCGCTGCAGTGAAAAATTTCGAAATTGTACTCCTGCAGGAATAATATCCATCGTGTGAGGCAGCTGTTGTTGAATCGGGTTCGCATAAGAAATGATAGAGCCTTGTGATCCGATATCACGTGAAACTTGGTTCCGGATAAGTACGTACGGTATTTAGCGATTGAATATACAACTGCTAGGAGTTCCTTTTCCGTTACGGTGTAATTTTTTTCAGCGCGATTTATCCCGCGACTAACAAGTGATACTATTCTATGGTTCCCTTCATCGTCGATTTGGTATAGTACCCCACTAATTCCACGATCGCTTGCGTCGGTCTGTACTCTGAATTCTCTGTTAGGAATGAAATGTCCTAAAGTTACTGTATTTATAAATCTATTTTTTAACTCTTGGAACGCTATGTCGTGTTTGTCGGTCCATGAATATTTTTGCTTCGTACTTAATAAATCGCGAAATGGGTCGAGAAAGTTCGCGTATCTGACAGTGAATCTACGGTAGTAATTGCGTACGCCTGGAATTTGTCGTAATTGTTTTATATTATTGGGCCGAGGAAATCCGCGGATTGACGCGACTTTCTCCGGATTTGGGCTTACACCCGTTGTTGACAGAATGTATCCTACGAACGAGACCTCTGTTCGACAGAAAAAACTTTTGGATAGTTTAAGTGTGAATCCGTATTTTATCAGTCTACTGAATACTCGGTCTAAATGATTTAAATGCTCTGAAAAAGTCTCTGAAGTTCTTAATAAATCGTCAACGTGAATAGTTGTAAATTTGTCGAAATCATTGCCGATTGCAAGATTTACTGCGCGTATGAATCCGCTTCCTGCGGTTTTTATCCCGAATGGAATTCGTTTAAATTGGTAGAGAGAACCTTCGTGTAAGAATGCCGTGTATTGACGCGAATTTTTTTCAAGTGGCACTTGCCAGTAACCTTGCACAAAATCAGTGGACGTGATGTACAGTAATGATCACGGATTCTGTCACACTGGAAATATGCAACCGAAGATACATCTTCTTTTTAAGTTGGCAATACCCTGTAGGCAGTAGCTGACTCGAGTGCCCTCGCGACGGTGAGCGGCGGATTGTCAAAACCGCATCTGTCAATTCGCATAACCATTAAATGCACGAATGATTTCATTGAAAATATTTAACTTAATTTTGACCGTCAATCGCCATAACCTTTAACCGCACGAATGATCATTGAAATTCGTTCGCTTCGAAAATAACGTAATGTTCGCAAGGTGTTATAAGGATCAGGAGGTTAATTCGTGTATATCCATGAATCTGTCACGGCATTAACATTTTTATTTAGGATAACAATTAGGTTATTTATTGAACGCTCGTTGTCATTGTATAACGAATTTTCTAGCGTTTCTCTGCTCATTTTCTGTAGGTTCGTTATGCTTTCTGAAAATAATATGACGGAGCTGAAAACTATCGTCGCATTGAAATATAATACCTGTAACGGTGTATTTCTTAACCAATAAAACGAATACAATAAGATATCTGATTAACACAATTTTATTCTTTAAACATGATAAAAACGAAACATTGAATATAAACTATCAATAACACTCGTTTCAATTTAAATTGTGCTTAAAATTTTCATTAATTAACAACGCTTAATAAGCTAATAAATAACACATGCTACAATTCATTGTAATATGAAAACAAATCAGCTATATAATTTTTAACGATATGTCAAAGCGATTTTGAACCCATTCATACAATAGTTGCACGATTGTAAATGAGAATATAATAGGTAATACTGATTAGACTGCGATACAACTAGAATCTCAGCTATCAATCTTCCTTTGACTATAAATATTGAAATATAAAATAGAACCTATTGGTTTGTAACTCAGCTAACGTAAATTATGAACCTCTGTACTACTAAGTTTAAAAACAAAGTGCCTGAAGCATTACGCAGTTTAAATATATAATGTCAGTCTCATTTTGACTAGAATATATTGCACGTAACAATCCTGAATGTTCCTTACAATCATGAATGCACGTAACAATTATACATTCAATGTTCTTAAAGCGATGCCATCGTACTTGACACGAGGCTCTACAGTCTCTACTGTGCAGTCACCTCACATCTTACTATCTTTACTATACTGGTCGTTGAAAAAAAAATTTCTGTTACAAGTTGAAAAATCTGAAGTTAACCTTTCAAAAATAAGATCCTCAAAGTTTCAACGCTCTATCTAATTATTAATGGGTGCCGGTAATTTTTTTAGTTTTCTCCTATAAAATACGGCTTTATTTGTTTTCAGACTATGATCTTTTTGAATTTTATAACGTTTTGATTTGCAAAGGATTGAAAAATATTTATAACGTTATAAAATTCAACAAGATCAAGGTCTTCAAACAAATAAAGCATTATTTTATAATACAAAAAGTAAAAGATTACCGACACCCCTTATCAATGATATAGAGCATTGAAAATTTGAGGATCTTATTTTTTAAAGGTTAACAGATTTTGCAACTTTGAACAGAAATTTTGTTTTTAACGGCCAGTCTAATCTTTACCGATGACAAAGTTTCCTCCACAGATAATTAGATGGTTTATTGCAATCAAAAATTAATACTGAAAATAAAATAATTATACTCTAACGAAAATATGAATGGCAAATAATTTAAAAAATAAGGTGGAAGGAGGAAGGCAACGATATTCATTCAACATCATCACCTTGCATCAGAGCAGAAGTGTCACTGCGGTAAAGAATTCGGAGCAATACAAATGCCGGAAGGTTTGGCGATAGATTTTGGTAGAATCTGTATACCCTGTGAATTACCACCAATGCCGATTGCTGAATTCAAGAGAGCATTGCACACAGAGAAAACAGAGACTGTGCAAAAGAATCTGTGTAGTTTGAAATGAGCTCTACATACAAAGCGAAAATAACTCAAAGTTTTAGTGTATCCATGCCTCTCCTCTACAATGAGTAATGAATAATCAGAGCAGGTCCATTAGTATTTAGTGTGCCTGCCCTGGTTAATCAAAACGTCTCGTATCCGGTCAGGCATGGATGACGCTAAAGCTTCGGTGTATTCTGGCTTTGCACGTAGCCCATCCCATGCTGCACGGACTCGTATACACAAGCCCTTTTTTCTCTCGCGTTCGACCGGTTGCCATCCCCGTCCCATTTCCGCCCAAAAATTCTCTATCGGATTCAGGTCAGGGGATTTTGCCGGCCAGTTGAATCGTTGCACCTCTGGATGCTGGGCATACCAGTTGCGCACGATTCTCGTGTACAATTTTGTTTAATGAAACAGTCAAAGTTTACAGATAATAATGGAGAACTGTATAGTTGCTTAGGAATAAACAACACTGAAAAAACGCATCATTCATTGCTGCGAAGCACTTGAAGTAACACATTGAAGGTATTTATTTTTCACTAAAATTTAATACTGTCTTTAAACACGAATTTATTCTAATTGTTAAATTATTTATTGTCACCACTTTTTTTAATTAGATAACAGAATGTTCCAGCCAACCACGATGAATTATGGGAGAGCTGCTGGCTTGTTCGAAGCGGGTTGGCATAACGGAGACATCGCTGGTAACTATTTCTGCAAAATTAATTCATTTTTTTTCTATAGCATTTAAATATTGATATCAAATAGATATGTTCGTACGAAAAATTATTATTAATAATGGGACACTTACATTGAATAAAATTATAAACGATTTTTCAGTTTTTGCAATTAATTAATAAAACGTATAGCAAAAAAAAAAAAAATTAATACGAATGATGATAAAATTCATTGCTAAAACCATTGAATTGTCTAACATATACAGGTGAAATTGGGTGTGACCTGAGAACCGTACAGAGATATCGGGCCAAATACAACGCCAACGGGCTGCCCGGACTCACCGATATGCGAAAGAACAACGGTCCGCAACGGAAAACCACGGTTGCAGAGGACGCGGCCCTAGTGGCAGCCGCAAGGGCCGACCGTTTTGCACTGTCAACAAAAGTACAGAGGGAGCTGCGTCTGAACATCAGCGAGCAGACGGGACGAAGACGCATCCGAGAGTCCGGATTGAGTTGCCGCATAGCAGCGAGGAAGACAGCATTGGAACAGCGGCACAAGAACAGCAGGATGGAGTTTGCAAGAAGTGTAGTAGGGATGACTGTCCAAGAGTGGAATAAAGTAATCTTCACTGATGAGAAAGTTTTCTCAACAGATAAAGATTCACGTAGAACTGTGTGGAGGGAGCGTGGCCAACGGTTTCACCCGGACAACATCTTGCCCAGGTATAGGAGTGGACGTGTCACTGCTGCGTACTGGGGTCGGATCAGCGGTGCAGGTCCGGGCGCGCTTGTGGAGATCGACCGCCAAATGAATGCGGAGCAATACGTTGAAATTCTTGAAGGAGTGATGATACCTTCTGTGAGGGCTGTCTATCCTGTGGAGGAAAGGCCCATAATCCGCTTTGTTGAAGACAACAGTGCAGTGCACACAGCGAGAATCGTGCGCAACTGGTATGCCCAGCATCCAGAGGTGCAACGATTCAACTGGCCGGCAAAATCCCCTGACCTGAATCCGATAGAGAATTTTTGGGCGGAAATGGGACGGGGATGGCAACCGGTCGAACGCGAGAGAAAAAAGGGCTTGTGTATACGAGTCCGTGCAGCATGGGATGGGCTACGTGCAAAGCCAGAATACACCGAAGCTTTAGCGTCATCCATGCCTGACCGGATACGAGACGTTTTGATTAACCAGGGCAGGCACACTAAATACTAATGGACCTGCTCTGATTATTCATTACTCATTGTAGAGGAGAGGCATGGATACACTAAAACTTTGAGTTATTTTCGCTTTGTATGTAGAGCTCATTTCAAACTACACAGATTCTTTTGCACAGTCTCTGTTTTCTCTGTGTGCAATGCTCTCTTGAATTCAGCAATCGGCATTGGTGGTAATTCACAGGGTATACAGATTCTACCAAAATCTATCGCCAAACCTTCCGGCATTTGTATTGCTCCGAATTCTTTACCGCAGTGACACTTCTGCTCTGATGCAAGGTGATGATGTTGAATGAATATCGTTGCCTTCCTCCTTCCACCTTATTTTTTAAATTATTTGCCATTCATATTTTCGTTAGAGTATAATTATTTTATTTTCAGTATTAATTTTTGATTGCAATAAACCATCTAATTATCTGTGGAGGAAACTTTGTCATCGGTAAAGATTAGACTGGCCGTTAAAAACAAAATTTCTGTTCAAAGTTGCAAAATCTGTTAACCTTTAAAAAATAAGATCCTCAAATTTTCAATGCTCTATATCATTGATAAGGGGTGTCGGTAATCTTTTACTTTTTGTATTATAAAATAATGCTTTATTTGTTTGAAGACCTTGATCTTGTTGAATTTTATAACGTTATAAATATTTTTCAATCCTTTGCAAATCAAAACGTTATAAAATTCAAAAAGATCATAGTCTGAAAACAAATAAAGCCGTATTTTATAGGAGAAAACTAAAAAAATTACCGGCACCCATTAATAATTAGATAGAGCGTTGAAACTTTGAGGATCTTATTTTTGAAAGGTTAACTTCAGATTTTTCAACTTGTAACAGAAATTTTTTTTTCAACGACCAGTATAGTAAAGATAGTAAGATGTGAGGTGACTGCACAGTAGAGACTGTAGAGCCTCGTGTCAAGTACGATGGCATCGCTTTAAGAACATTGAATTTATAATTGTTACGTGCATTCATGATTGTAAGGAACATTCAGGATTGTTACGTGCAATATATTCTAGTCAAAATGAGACTGACATTATATATTTAAACTGCGTAATGCTTCAGGCACTTTGTTTTTAAACTTAGTAGTACAGAGGTTCATAATTTACGTTAGCTGAGTTACAAACCAATAGGTTCTATTTTATATTTCAATATTTATAGTCAAAGGAAGATTGATAGCTGAGATTCTAGTTGTATCGCAGTCTAATCAGTATTACCTATTATATTCTCATTTACAATCGTGCAACTATTGTATGAATGGGTTCAAAATCGCTTTGACATATCGTTAAAAATTATATAGCTGATTTGTTTTCATATTACAATGAATTGTAGCATGTGTTATTTATTAGCTTATTAAGCGTTGTTAATTAATGAAAATTTTAAGCACAATTTAAATTGAAACGAGTGTTATTGATAGTTTATATTCAATGTTTCGTTTTTATCATGTTTAAAGAATAAAATTGTGTTAATCAGATATCTTATTGTATTCGTTTTATTGGTTAAGAAATACACCGTTACAGGTATTATATTTCAATGCGACGATAGTTTTCAGCTCCGTCATATTATTTTCAGAAAGCATAACGAACCTACAGAAAATGAGCAGAGAAACGCTAGAAAATTCGTTATACAATGACAACGAGCGTTCAATAAATAACCTAATTGTTATCCTAAATAAAAATGTTAATGCCGTGACAGATTCATGGATATACACGAATTAACCTCCTGATCCTTATAACACCTTGCGAACATTACGTTATTTTCGAAGCGAACGAATTTCAATGATCATTCGTGCGGTTAAAGGTTATGGCGATTGACGGTCAAAATTAAGTTAAATATTTTCAATGAAATCATTCGTGCATTTAATGGTTATGCGAATTGACAGATGCGGTTTTGACAATCCGCCGCTCACCGTCGCGAGGGCACTCGAGTCAGCTACTGCCTACAGGGTATTGCCAACTTAAAAAGAAGATGTATCTTCGGTTGCATATTTCCAGTGTGACAGAATCCGTGATCATTACTGTACCTAACATTATTGAACTTTTGAAATATTTCGTCGATGGGCGGTGGACGCTCGTTATCGGCTGTCATGTGACTATTTAATTTCCGCGCATCTAAGCAAATTCGTATTGAATCGTCCTTCTTTATGACTGTGGTTACCGGATTAAGATACGACGAGGTACTCCTTTCAATAATACCTTCTTCTAACATCTTACTTATTGTTTTTGCGACTGCTGGTCGACGTGCGTAAGGCACTGGGTAAGCGTTTGCCGTAAAAGGTCTGTTAGTATCTAAGCTAATTTTGTGTTTATAAACACTGGTGAATCCGGGCTTGTTACTGAAAGCGCGCTTATTTTTTATTATGATCGCGGTCAACTGTCTTCGTTGAGAGTTGTTCAAGGTTTCAATTTGGTTGGCCGTTTGTTGTACTTGGAGTTGAAAGTCTTTATTTAAACTTTCGCATGTCTCTGATGGAGATTGATGGCTTTCGCGGTTCTGATCAAAAGTCAATGCATTTAAAAATGACGTTTCCCGACGAATTTCGTTATTATTCAAAATTTGAGACAAGCCTTTGATAGGTGATTCTATTGCTAACTCTTCTAACGATATTTCCAAATTTTGACTATTGTGTTCCCGAGTTCTTCGTTTGAAGCTAACCCCTGGTTCTTGTATCGTAAAATCTTTGAATCGGATTTCTCGAGTGTCTAGGCCGATTGTTTCTCGATGCTTGTGAATCCAGTCGATCCCCAGTATAGCGTCTTCGAATGCTATCGGTAGGACGTAACACGGGGTTTCGATCTGATGTGGCCCGATCTCAATTTTAATTAGCGCCTGATTTTTTATGGTGGGTGATTTGTGAATAAACGGCCCTCGTACCCTCATCTTTTGTACGGGTAGTGTCGGAATTTTTTCTGTTTCTGATAAGCGTTGGAATAACGCCTCGGGAATGCCAGTTATTTGACTCCCAGTGTCTATAAGCGCAAAGATAGGAATATTATTTATTTTAAGCTTAAAGTGCGGGCAATCTAATTGTTCTGACTCTACTTTTAAATTTACAGGGATTTCTTCCACTTCTTTAATTAGGTCTTCGGACATAGATTTTATGGCATCTAGCGAACCTAGGCATCGACCTCTGTCTAGATTCGTTCCTAGTTTAAACTTGACCCTGTGTTTTTGTCGGGATTTATTCTGCGATACGGAGCTGGTTTGTCGTCACGCGGTACGTCTGGCCCCTTTGGGATCGCACCTTTGTTTTGTCAGTAGTACCAATTAATGAATACACGCATTCGGTCGAAAATTGTCTGATTATATTATAACATATCTCAAAAGTGGACATTCTATCGTCAATCCGTGTTACTCGGTGTAACTGATCGTAAAAGTACTCTATTAATGACATTTCGCCCCATCGATTAAATCGTCTGCTCGCCCATTCCCTGCTGCGCTCTTTCGCAACCGCGTCGGTTCGCTCCAACGTGCACGAAGAAATTCCTCCTTGAATTCTGCATATGTGTTTAATTTCGATATCATTGCCGCAAACCAGAGTTTGGCGCTACCATGGAAGATGTTACTGTTTATTTTTAATTAGTCTAATTGAGTATTTGGCTGGACGCTCCATTTCCTGAACCAGTTCTCGAGTTCGTCTAAGAACTCTAGTGGAAATACTGTATCGTTATTGTAAAACGTGGGTGGTTTTTCCTTTATCAAGTGCGTGAGCATGGGTAGCTGACTGTTCGTAACCGCGCGGAGTTGAGCTATTTCTAATTCAATTTGATTTATTGACGGAGTTGACTGATTCGAGATAGGCCGTGAGGCTCCTCTTTCTATCTTTTGGAATCGATTGTCTACGGTTTGTTGGACGTGATCGCTCGTCTCCCAACGGATTTCTTGTCTAGCTGTTTCTAGCTCGTTGGCAAACGTTATCTGAATTCTATCAATTTTATCATGAATTTTTTTTTTGTGTCTGACTTAGTTTCGGTTTGTAATTTAGCTAATGTAAGTCTGTTTTAGCTTCTGCTCGAGATTTTTCCCATTCTATTCTAGCTTCGGCTCGAGACTCAGCCAAAAGGGCTTTGAGGTTATTTAATAAACCGTTTTGACTATCCATATTGGACGTGTCGTTATATGATATGTGGTTAACACCAGTCTCAATATCTGTACTCAATTGATCTACATAGCCCTCTGCCATGATTTTTTTGTCGGGTGCCCTCTTCGCACTGCGAGTAAGGACAATCCCCCACTAATGCTATTATATTTTTTTAGGAATCTATAGATATTTTTAAAGAATAGAGTGACGTAAGCCCCACGTTGGGCGCCAATTGTACTGTTTGTCCAGATAGTACACAATTAATTCTACTTTATTTGATAGGGGGTTTCCTTCATTTCATCCAGAGCTCAAATTCAATATTATTTGTTCTTTGTGAGGCTATGTCAGGGCGCTTGGAGGAAATCCTTGGGCCTCTTTTAAGTATCTTTTAGATAGGTAGAGGGTGTGAAATCAGTTAAGTACAGATTTTATATATGTAACAAGGTAACTCGTCTTTTTATTTAGGGTGAGTAGATATATTAATGCTATTACTATAGGTTGACGTTTTTAGAGCTGACTTGACTATATTTATACAATTACAAAACAAGCAGTCCTTTTTACTGTTTCTCTTAATAGTTATTCAAAACGCATTGATTTGCGTATACTTCTCGGCTTTATACCGTGAGAATCAGGTGAAACCGAATGGTCCATCCGCCTAGACGGTGAATATTTGGTATTTTTAGCGGGCTAACCACTCGTTGCGCTGAAAAATCCCTAGGGTGATCCTGGCGCGCGGTCGATCTGCCGAGTTTCATCGACCGCGCGCCAAAATCACCCTAGGGATATTCAGTGCAACGAGTGGCTATCCCCATGAAAATACCAAATATTCGCCGCCTGGGCGGATGGACCATTCGGTTTCACCTGATTCTCACGGTATAGACTAAAATGTGTTGGGTGATATTCAAAGCATAATTAATTTGAAGTGAAGCTGGCTTTTATTGTATAAAGGGTCCGACATCCCAGAAGGCCGAAACAATCAAGGTAGCTCTCCGTTATACACCAAGCAAAGGAGTATAGACACGTATCCGGACAGGTGGGGAGGCTGAAACAACCCTCACGTGCCAAACACGGAATATACTTCGCAATTGTACATTGAACAGTCTTTGCTGTTTGTCTTAATAGCTAGTTAAAATATAGAGACATGCATATTATTGTGAACAGGTATTATATATACAGGGTAAATTCCTAACGTCCGTCTGCTGAGAGTCGTGTTGAGGTGGCCGAGAGGCGAAATCGGCGATTGTTTTAGTGGTTTCCGAGTCCTTGATTGGCTGCCTAGTAGCAAACAATTGCCGATTTCGACTCTCGGCCACCTCAACACGACTCTCAGCAGACGGACGTTGGGAATTCTGCCTGTATATATATATATATACAGGCTGACCCAAAATTCCCGCACCACCTCGAATAGGCAGGTACCTTATCGAATTCTAAGACGAAAGTTCCTTTACAAAAACTCTCCAAGTCCAACGGTTTTCGAGTTATTCAAAATCGCGATTGACGAATCAGAGCGTTTTTTATCATCGTGATAGTGCCGGCTTTAAAGCAAGCCATGGGCAGAGCCTGTGGTATCCTTTCTTCGATACGATAGTATTTCGTGACGGTACGATAGTATTTCCTGGGAGAGTTGTCTGGTCTTCTCGTGAGGAACCCGGTTTTTCACGATGTATCCCAGAGTTTTCCAGGGCTGCGTTACCGAAAGGTTCTCCTTGTCGAGTCAAGAAGGGCGTTTCGGTTGAGTTGGGACTACTCCAACAGTGGGTTTGGAAATTAGCTGTTACGTTAAAGGCATTGGCAAAATCCATTCCTAAGATTCCCTCATATTCGAAAGAGGGAGCAAAGCGCACTACAAGGTCCTTCCGATAACCTTCAAAATGAACTGGAAGAGCTAATTCCCCGTGAGTAGTATCGACCGTTCCATTTGGATAAACGATCTCGGATCGATGATTCCGAGAAGCAATTTCCCGTGCTTCGCTGAAACGATCTAGCGATAGTCGACCGATATAAGATACACAGGCTCCTGGATCGAAAAGGGCTCTAACCGGCTGGTTATCAATGAATACGTCTAAATAATACCGAGTATCATGAGAGAGGGCCGCTACCATGGGACTATAATTTATCAGCGGGTTAGTCGATGGGGTGGTTTTATTTTGGGGGGAACCAGAGGATACCCCTTTCCTTAGTTCCCGGAGGGGTTTTCCGTACGAGATCCAGCACAATTAGGACAACTCACGACAGTTACTCCCGGTGCTCCGCAGCGATAACAATGTCGCGATTGGGGTTGAGGACATTCGCGGCGCATATGTCCTGTTTGACGACAATTCCAACAGTGCATTTCGTTTACTGTGGGAGGGGCAACATTTAGGGACATCAGAGGGGGTATGGATCGGGTATCGGTTCTCACTGTATTCCTTGGTACCGATTCAGGTGCGGTATTACGGATTACAGGTTTCGCGATAGCGTTGCGAGTGGGGGCGGACGTAGAGGGGATTGCTGCTACTGGGTAACGTTCTTCTGACGTAGCGGTCGGGGAAGGTGCGTTCTTCGCTCCTTTATTTCCACCTTTCTTTTGGCTATTAGATGGTTTTGGAACTTCGGGGGTAGTTTCGGTGTCGACGACATTTTCTAACGCGGCTACGCGGGCCTGAGATAGGGTCCGTTTGCCCACGTAAGCATGTTCAGGAAGGATAGATTCATCGGCAGTGGGGGGCGGTACGTATAATCTACCTAGCGCTTGAGAAGACTCAACTTGTTCACCGGCGCGCTCTAACTCCTCGAAAGTATTAAAATGTTCACGCGACAGCAAAAGGCGATATTCAGGGTATAGATTTGAAAAAGCTAATTCTAATTGTTCTCTTTCCGGTAGAGGGGGGTTTAGATAAGCTAGGATCATCCTAATACTCAATAGGTAATCAGCTACTGGCTCGTCTTGGCCCTGTGTTCTTCTACGCGCTTCTTCTCGAACTCTAAATTGGAAGTTAATACCTCCGAAACGCGTACGGAAGGCTGATACAAAAGGTTGCCAGCCAGTCCAGGCTGAACGATTCAACCTGAACCAATGTAAAGCTTTATCCGATAAAATGAACGGCAGGGTTTCAAACAAATCATGGTCACTCAGGTGACTTCCATGACGACACTCGTCTACCCGTTTCAAAAATTCTTCTACGCTGGTACCGCGGTGCCCGTAAAATTAAGGTTCCACCGGCGAACGATATTATGTAAATCGCGGGGGGTCTCGTTTCTCGATCGGTGATTCGATCTTTCATTATTATCCCGGTGAGTCGAAAATTGTTCCGACATCAAACGTTGGGGACTGGGGACTTGGGCATCCAGCAATAGGTTAGTAGCTTGAGGGAAGGGTTGGTGGGGTAGGGAAGAAAGAGGGGGCAGAAGGGGTAGTGAATTTGACGGCCCGGCAGAAAAGTTAGTCATCTGCTGGGGAATTGACATTCGTGAAGGATTAATAGTGTCTTCGTACGGAGTTATTTTTGGGGGTGGGTAGTTAAAATTGGAAGGCAAATTATATGTAGCGAATGGATTAGGAAGACTGGTTCGCGGGGTGGTATCCAGGGAAACGTTTTCCGGGGCTTGGCCGTGTCGTACGTTTATTTGACTCGGTACCGGCATTTCCGCGAAGCTAACCCGCGGTTGACTAAGGGGGTTTAGAATTACGGTGGACTGACTTATTGGGACTGGGGGTAATTCGGAAGGCGGGGTCATGGTTCCTTCGGGCGAGGGGGGTAAAAATTCGCGAGGGTCTTGCTCGCGCTCAACATTAGCTTGTTCGAAAAGGGTATATTCGTCATCTTCGGGGACCCAAGTTACATTAAATCCTCGGCTACATTGATAATTTCTGAGTAGCCGCCACCTACGCGACTCAATACTACCGGTAGTTTTTAAAAATGCTCTTTGAAGCATCTGGTTTATACTTTGTTCGGGTAAGCCACTTAAATGAGAAATTAGCATGTCGGTATTGTCTGGCAAACTGATGCCAGGGGGAGGAGATATCATCACAGGGGGTATGGGGGGGTCACTCTGTGTCGGATCCATTTCAAATAATAAAACAACACTTTCTACTACTAAAACAACTACTTGAAACAAATAAATACCAAAGCGATAGAGAAATAGAAAAGAAATTAGAAAAGAAAGAGATCAGGGATAATTATTGTGGGCCCCACGTTGGGCGCCAAATTTGTGACGGGCAAGACCGACGATTGGGGTGGGGGTTGGTTATCGAGGTCAGCTGCGTGCACAAAACAGGCAATCCCACCGTTTGGTAAATTTGAGATTTGACAGTTAATAACTAATTATTCAACCACGAAATCTACGTACAATATAAGGTTGGGCGCCAGGTACCTAAGGTACCGCGGTAACAAAAAGAATAAAATAATGATAAGAAGGAAACGTAATTCTCAAAATTCAAATAACGCAATCAATTTGATAACACCAGACGAGATTACTCGGCGAGTTCAGGGTGAGGGGAACGTGGGGGCGAATAATATAAGCGAAACGATACAATTAAGGTTTATGGAAAAATCACAAAGAAACCCAAAAAAATTTATTTAACGTAAAATAATCAAACAGGAGGGCTGTGACCCAGTGACCGAAATTGACAAACAAATGATAGTTACGAGGTATGTGGGTCACCAGCGAGGAGGTATTGGTTATGGTAATATAGAACAATTCACACAAAAAAAAAAGAAAGAACTACCTTAGGATACAGTAGGAATTATTCATAGGGTACAAAGAAAATAATAAGATCCGGTCGATAACATAGGGGGAGCTAGGGTCGATACTTTTTGGAACTAATTAAAATCAATCAAAAAGACGTCGATAAAGTAGAACAATTAACCGAAACATCTAATGCATCGGGGCGAACCCGTACCAACTTTCACGAACATGCACGAATACTACTACACAAGGCACGCCATGCCAGGAGGCAACACACAATAATAATTAAAAAATTACTGAAATTCACCAGAAGGGAACACAAATAATACTATCTAAAATCTTAAATAAACCAGCTCAGATTTTCAAAGGATTTTTAGGGGATTTCTACTCAGGATGAGAGGGATGTACACAAGTTTGGGGAAGAATCTTATCGAGAAGGCGTTGGTCGATCTTTCTAGAGACACGTGGCTAGGGAACGGCTCAAACAATAATAAAAGACTAAACCCAAGCTTTTAATGCAAGGATAGAAAGGACACTATATCTTGAGGCCAAAGGCTTCTTAGAAAAATCGATCTAACGATACACCATTTATAAATATAATGATTTTGAGGGGATTTACAAAGGATAGGGAAAACTAAAACGCAACCATTCGATAAGATTTTGGGAGAAGTTAAAATCAGGCAAATTAATTTGGGTAGTTTCGGAAGGTCGATTAGGATGAGAGCTTACCTTAGATATACGGACCCAACGGCACACAACACAAATAATAATTAAGAGTCAATAATAAAAAAATTTAAAGAATAGACCAAACGAACAAATACAAAATAACACAAACAAGAAAAATATATGAACAAAAGAACGGAAACAACAACAATAAAAATCAGTAATGGTAATCGTTAAAATAAAAATCGCAAAAAAAAGTAAGATAATGCGTTCGATGCAACGGTATCCAAACAAGAAGTGACGTGTTTTTCGCCGGTTACTACCCAAATCAAAAAAAATAGTGGGAGGGGGAAGAGACAAATGCATGCGATGCATTTAATTGGTGGACGCTTTTGTTCTTCTTTCTTCGATGACGAGGTGGCGGGCCTGACAGGGCCTTTGGCACTCAGAGCTTTTGCCAGGGGGTTGATAGATGGCATCTCATGTTTTCTCGATACCCTGGAAGGCGGAAATATCTGCATGTGAACCGGTGGACCAGGCCGGTAGGAGACAAATGGGGAGGGGAGCGGGATATTCTTGGCGAGAGGCAGATCGTAATGCAGCGCGCTTCCAGGCGTATCTCAGGATACGATGATCTGGGCCGCCCCGGCTACTGACTCTGAGGCTTCCAGGTGACCTGCCAGGCGTAGTGGGATTGAGGGATGATCTCCCTCGTTGATCCGGTCGAGACGGCACGTACGATAATAGAGAGGAACGGGAAAAATAAAGGGTTATAAACGATAGAAATTAAATTAGGGAACCTTTGGAACCTGAGCTGGGGACCTCTTGTTTTGGTTACTTCTAATTTTCTCGGGGTCGCTTTCGTCTGAGGAGGAGTCGATTGTTCTATTACGAGGCAAATATTTTGCCTCGTTACAATATATTTTGTGACGTCATGAGCGTTGAATTTTCGTCGACAAATTGAGCCTAAACGGGGAGACGAATTTCACGGGAAGTGCAAGTCGCAAGTCGAAGCGCAGGATCTGGACGACTGAAACTACTAAGAGCAGAACCTGGACGACTCAAACTAGAGTGCGAAGGACCTGGACTACGAGAACTACGGATCGAAGGACCTAGACGACTGAAACTACAGAGCGGAGGACCTGGATGACTGAAATTATGGATCAAAGGGTCAAGACGACGAGAACGGAGGTGAATGGCGTACGAAAACATCTCCAGGAGGCGACGCCGTCATACTCGTCTAGAAATCGAACTGAAACTTCGTACAATAAAAATCGAACCGCCGTGGGCACTGCCCGACTTACACTCTTGAACCGGCCCTGTCTTGGTCACTCATAAGCCCTGTGATTGGTCAACTAAGATCTTCCGTAGCTCCGAAACCGTTAGTCCCTCGAAGTTTTGGTGAAGGAAATTTAGTCTCAGATTCTCAGGAGGAATACACCCACGTCAGGTGGTGCGCCCAACCTGAATCACCCTTATATAACAGCGATATCAATATTCTATACTTGCAAAAAGGAGTGAAATCCTACGGAAAAACATCATAGATGTAAAAAAAGCCGCCAAGTACCTACACAGAAATCACAATTGCCATATAAGCAGAACGTTTCGCCAGGCTCTGTCGTAAAATCAAGAAAAAAGCCAAGCACCGAACGTACGCCTACGATCTCTCAGCAAGTCTACGTCGTGAAGGCAAGTTTCGTGTAAGGATATCGAAACATCATTCCAAGAGCTACGTACTTGACGGGCACATTCGGTTTTTTAGAGCTATACGGACAACTCGCTTTGTTTTACTCGAAAGTTGAGTTTTTAATCCAATAGCAATGAAATACACTGGAAAACTAGTTATTCCAACCAATCATCGTATCAGAATATACTTCTACGTGTTCTCAATTACCCGTATAACTTTCCAGACATAAATGCCTGGTATAATAAATAAAAATCGTGGTCAGTTCACTGTCATTGAATTATCTGATCAGACTTGGTACTCTGGAATCACGTACCTTACTATGGGAGCCAATGAGTGATGTATAGTAAGTTCTCCCATGATAGGTGACATCGTAGAGCTTAAGTATGTAGTATTAATTTTGGGGGAATAAACTTATTCACTTGCAAAACTGTCGAATCGAGAAAATCTACTTTGCTATTTCGACATAAAACCTAAAACTCGCAGCTACGGTATATGTGTATGCATACGTAGTACGTAGAGTATGACGGTTTAATATAATGATAAATATGACATTCAGTTGATGATTAGTTTAGTGTACATACCTATACTACTATGTCATACAATCTTGCTCGCGATGCATGCGTTTGCGGTGCACAAGTGTATACACGTAGTGGCAAGAATCGATTACAGTAGTACCTCGATAATCCGAATCAATTGGGACCAGGCCCAGTTCGGATTAGCGAAAGTTCGGATAATCGAACAGTAATGCTGGGTGAAGCGATTTTTCAATAGTGGGAAATATCTAAGACGCATGTAATACACATATGTATGTTATAATATATACTATATAATATATATAACATAAAATTCTGAAATTTATATGATGGTTCGAATAACAGAGGTTCGGATTATCGAGGTTCTACTGTACAATACTTGAAACTCTGCCGCGTAACAGTTCGGCCTCACTTCATTGCAAAAATATTTTGTTGCTCATTCGTTTGTGAAAAATAATCATTGGCAACCATACTATACACATTAGTACAAGAAGATGAGCGCGTGCGAGTTTACGGAAGTGCTGTAGTGCGGGCGCCTTTGCCCGCACGCAAGCACTGACGTCAACTCGCACACGCTTATCTTTCAACTGCCGCGACACGGTCGTGCCACGAGATCGAAGGATGCATTTTGAATGAGTGTGTATGGAACCAATGTTATCTGCGAATCGGATATTCGTCAGTCGATGCAAGATTCACGACGTGTAGGTACACATATATCTAGCGACCGGAAACATAGTACTTTGAGACATCCATCAGCTGCTGACTACCGATACAAGCAACTGTTCACAGTTCGGAATAACTGTTAGACAAACAACCAAACACAAAATGTAACTACAAGAAGTCACGTTCTATTAATCTATAGCTTTTGGATGCCAGATTTGATGAATAAACAATATGAAAAAAACAGTCGTAAAAAAATAATTCACAAGATACCCGAAAGTACTATCAATCCAAAGCAGAAACAACAAACACAAAGGAAAAAGAACCGAATGTGCCCGCCAAGTACGTAGCTCTTGGAATGATGTTTCGATATCCTTACACGAAACTCGCCTTCACGACGTAGACTTGCTGAGAGATCGTAGGGGTACGTTCGGTGCTTGGCTTTTTTCTTGATTTCACGACAGAGCCTGGCGAATCGTTCTGCTTATAAGGCAATTGTGATTTCTGTGTAGGTACTTGGCGGCTTTTTTCACATCTATGCCGTTTTTCCGTGGGATATTGATAAATTACAGCCCTGAAATACGTTCAGATATTATGATATGAGGTGCTTTATGCAATCTACAATTAATCAAACATTGAACCATTTCTATTACTTCGATTCTAATACGCTTTCTTCCGAACGTCACTTGACGCATGAAATATTTATAATACTTTGTAACGGCGGGGGTTTCGCAGCATTCTCATTTTTGTGTAAACTCTATTTTCGACCACTGTTGTTGAAAATTCATGAAAATAATTCAACATCGAATAGAATAGAATGGAACTTCACATATAGGACATTCGTTGTAAATTGAAACACTTATTTCCATCAACCGCTCGGATATTTTTTATAACTCGCCACAGTTTACAATACTACTTGAAAAATAAACTATGAAGGTTATCCGATTGTTAAAGTCAACTATTTCGGAGATGCACTCTGATTACAATTGATCATATCATGAGAAGCATAGATTCTCCAAACTTGAATTTTTCGAGGCAGTTTTAGGCATTATTTTATTCATGATACACGCTACATCTTCTGCGAACAATTATCACGAATGTTTTTTTTTTTTTGGCCGATAAAACACCTAAAGGCATTTGGTAAAATTCATTGAATCTTATGGAATATATCCAGAACCACTAATAAGAATTGCAGCGCGGTATTTCTCACAGTAAAAAAATTTGAGAATAATTTTATACGATAGGGGTAGAATTGACATACAGCCCGACATTAAGACATTGATTAGAATTGAAGTCGTTCGTCAATGACTTCAGGCCGTAGCGAGCGTGTTCGATTGAGTCTACAACTCCTCATACCATACATTGTAATGAGAAGTCACAGGTGTCTGCTCCGAGTTCGTTTTCTGGTTCAAACTAGACCTCACTTTTTTTTTCTTGGTTTTTTGTCCGCTATTCATAAATACATATCGTGAGTAACCGTAAAATATTTTTTAGATTCTTTAGGGTTTATCCATTACTAATCGGCCTATCAATCCGCGACTTTTCAACATTTTCTACGAACGGTGTGGTACTAAGGAGGACCGGCAACGATGGCGACTGTATATCATTGCAGAAATGATTTAAATCATAGATTGATCACATTGCGGGATAAATATTAGTCAGAAATTATTAATTATAGAAGAAAAGTTGACTTATAATTACTTTCTCATTTTCATGTTTATATCGTGAAAAAATTGAACCACCGGATTGTAAAACTCAACATAAAATTCTGCCGGATATTCGATGCCTTTGACATGTTGAAAATTATTTGTGCGCAGTTCAATTTTCAATTCCGCCTCCGTACACGGAAAATTTCATGGCGCATCTTTTTTGCCATTCAAAAAAACTTGTAGCTGTCGCCGTTTTTGTAACAAACCCGACAAAACCCAAAGATGGAGAATGTATAGCGGCATATATCTCAGGAGTTCTAAGCACCCTAATGACTCGATGGCAATCAATGACTCTCGAACAGATCGCAGTTTCTGTCGCTTTGGCCCATGCGGTTCAGGTTGAACTAAGTTTGCAAAGACTAGTTTTTACGACAAACATAGATACTAGATCCAAATTGCAACAAGAATTAATGGCTCATGGATTCCGGAAGAGAACATTTACAACTAATAAACTAAACAAGGAAGAAAATTCTGATTCGAAGAAGGCTAAAACTACTAGTACTCCGTTAAAATGTTTTGGCTGTGGAAAACTTGGGCACAGGATCGCTGAATGCCGAAGCCGTCAATCGACACAAGAGACTTTCAAGACACCTTTCAAGACACCTTCGAAAAAGCCTTCAGTGACCTGCTACAGATGTGGAGAAATTGGTCACATTGCACCGCGTTGTACGAAGCCTAGCGCAACTTCTTCTCAAGCGGTTCGTCGTATTGAGACTTGTACACTCAAGTCGGTAGATGGAAATTTATCACATGCTGGTGAGCAGTTCTTGTTTTATTTCGATTCTGGTGCAGAGTGTTCTCTGATTAAAGAAAGTATTGCGAATAAATTCTCGGGAAAACGTCAAATGAAATTAGTTACTTTAGTAGGTATTGGAAAAAGTAATATTTATAGTACAAGTCAAATTTTATCAGAAGTGATTATTAACGATCACTGCATAGAAATTTTGTTTCATGTAATACCTGACGGTTACCTGAAAGCTGATATTTTAGTAGGCCGAGAAATATTGGAGCTTGGTTTTGCCGTGGAAATAACAAGCGGTAGTGTAATTTTAAAAAGACTGACGACTATAAATATTTGTAATATAGTAACAAAACCTCGAAATTTTGACAGCATTGATACAGATATTCCGAAACCTGATAGGAATTTACTTCTTTCATTGCTGAATGATTTTTCTACGTCTTTTGTGGAAGGCACACCTAAATGTAAGGTCACTACAGGACAATTACAGATTAGACTTATAGATCCCAACCGAACTGTACAAAGACGACCATAACGTCTTAGTCCGAATGAAAGACAAATCGTTCGTGATAAAATTAAAGAGCTAATTGACGCTAGTATTATTAGACCTAGTTGCTCTGCATTTGCTAGTCCAATCATTTTGGTTAAAAAGAAAGATGGTTCAGATCGAATGTGTGTGGATTACCGAGAACTTAATAATAACACAGTGCCTGATAGATATCCATTACCGTTGATAGCGGATCAAATTGAAAGATTAGGTGGTGCAAACTATTTTACGTCTCTTGATATGGCCAGTGGCTTTCATCAGATTACAGTACATCCAAATTCTATTGAGCGTACCGCTTTTGTCACACCTGATGGACAATATGAATATCTTTCTATGCCATTTGGTTTACAAAATGCACCGTCCGTCTTTCAGCGTGCAATAAATAAAGGACTCGGTGAGCTTGTAAATACTTTTGCGATTTGTTACATGGATGATGTGTTAATTCCATCACACACTATTACAGAAGGTATTGAGAGACTTAAAGTTGTTTTGACAGCCTTAACTTTGGCCGGTTTTTCAATAAACTCAAAAAAATGTTCGTTTTTGAAAATTAAAGTAGAATATCTTGGTTATGACGTTTCTTCTGGTGAAATTAGACGAAATCCTCGCAAAATAAAGGCACTAACTGAGCTTTCACCTCCTGGAACTGTTACGCAACTTCGACAGTTTATTGGACTTGCTTCTTATTTTCGGCAATTCATTTCTCGGTTTTCTCAAATTACAGCTCCATTGTATAAACTTACTTCCGGGAAAGGCAGAATTGATTGGAAACCAGAACATGAAAAAATTCGTCAATGTTTAATATCTCTATTGACAAGTACTCCTGTGTTAATGATTTTTGACCCCACTTATTCAATTGAGTTACATACTGATGCCAGTGCTGTTGGTTATGGTGCGGTCTTTATTCAAAAAGTTGAAGGGAAGTTACATGTGGTAGCTTATTTTAGTAAAAGAACAACGGTTGTAGAATCTCGTTATCATTCTCATGAGCTAGAAACTCTTGCGGTTGTAAATGCTATTAAACATTTCCGTCATTTTTTACAGGGAAGAAATTTTACTGTTATTACAGATTGTAATTCTTTAAAAGCTTCTCGTAATAAAATAGATTCGACTCCTCGAGTTCATCGATGGTGGGCTTTTCTACAATCATTTGATTTTGATATTGTCTATAGAGATGGAAAGCACATGTCCCATGCCGATTTCTTTTCCCGTAATCCTTTACCTGAAGTACCGGATAAATCTCGTGTTGAAACTGTTGTACAAAAATGTATAAATTTGACAGAAATATCTGATAATTGGTTACAAGCTGAACAACAATAGGATGAAGAACTTGTTGATATTATTTCAAAACTTTCTGATTCTCATTCAAATTTTGATCTTTCTACTACATACGAATTGCGCTCTGGTCTTTTGTATCGAACTTTACAAAGAAATCATAGAACTCTTTCTTTGCCTATAGTTCCGAGAGCTTTTCGTTAGTCTGCGATTAATCATTTACATGAATCTTTGATACATTTAGGATGGAATGAAACTTTAAAGAAAGCGTATCAATACTATTGGTTTCCCAAAATGGCCAAATATGTCAGAAAATTTGTAGAAAATTGTATTACGTGTAAAATTTCTAAGTCTAATTCTGGAAAAATTCAAGCTGAATTACACCCAATTCCTAAAGTCAGTATTCCTTGGCATACTTTGCATGTGGATATTACTGGAAAACTAAGTGGCGAGGGAACTACGAAAGAATATATCTTTGTAATTATTGATGCGTTTACTAAATTTGTTTTCCTCAAACATACTTTTCATATTGATACCAAAAATGCTATAAAAGCTCTTCGATCGATTGTTGCACTGTTTGGCACACCAGTGCGTGTTATTGTGGATCAAGGAAGATGTTTTGCTAATAAAGATTTTAGAGAATTTTGTGACTCTCATAGTATACAACTTCATTTGATTGCTACTGCCACCAGTAGAGGTAATGGTCAGGTGGAACGTGTTATGAGTACTCTTAAAAACATGTTAACATCGGTTGAAACTGATGACAAAAGATCATGGCAGGAAGCTTTAGAAGATATTCAGTTAGCAATCAATTCTACTATCAATAGAGTCACTAAGGCAAGTCCCTTAGAATTACTTATTGGTAAAGTAGCAAGACCGCTTAATTTACTTCCTTTTAATGATGAGGAATTAGAAGTGAACTTACCTGAAATCAGAGAACAAGTTGCTAACCTTATTGAAAAGAACGCGCAGATAGACAAATCTAGATTTGACAAAAATAAAGCTAAGGTTTCAAAATTTGCTGTTGGAGATTTTGTTTTAATTCAAAATCATGAAAGAAACCAAACCAAATTGGATCAAAAATTTAAAGGTCCTTTTAAAGTTGTTAAATTATTAACTGAAGATAGATACCTTTTACAAGCATTAAATTGTAGACGTACATACAAATACGCTCATGAACGACTTCGCTTGATGCCTGAGTGTTCGGTTCCTATTGAATTGGATATTTGTGACAACGAGATGGAGTAGTCAGGTATTGCCACTGTTGGCGTACTTGAGTAAAAAAAAAAAAAAAAGTTGAATTATTAACGCTTGTGCTGAATTTTGTATCGAAGAGCTTACCATGGGGTAGCTCTAAGATAAGAGTCCAGGGATAAGATTACCAATTTTGTATCGAAGAGTTTACTATGGAGTAGCTCTGAGATAGGAGTTGAGAGATGAAATTACTGTGATGTAATTGTCATTTGGAACACACTTATCATGCTTATTAGTTGCAAATCAAAAAGACCCTAACCCATTTCGGTGGACGGAGATGGCGCAATGAAACGGCTGATAGTGTGGTCTTGTCGTATGGTTGACATAAGCCTGCTTTGGTAGCAGATGGTGTTTGAGGACATGGCGGGTCACATGGTTGAGAATTGGTAGATTTTTGTGTGAAATCTATGTTTGGATTCGAACATTGCTTTATGTAATTTATTGGCAAAGTGACATGGGAACAGAGCATTCATGTTTTATTTAATTTGTGAGTTTCTGAACGAAAGGTCAGGGAAGCCGAACGGTTTAAAGTTGGTACTTTAAATTGTTCGTTTTTCAGATGAAGGTACTGAGGCACACGAGGACGTGTGACTAGTCAGTATGGCCGTTTCGGCGCGTGATACCTCATCACCCCGTTGCGTTATGGTCAAGAAAGACGGAGCAATCTTTGATGACAAAGGATTTGCTCGCACAGAGCCGTTAAAGCACCGATAGTCGCTTAATCATAAAAAGGACTATCGGTTGCTGGGCGTTTATTCAGAAGAATTGAGATCTGATGATTATTAGAACTAATCTGCCCGCGGAACTGTGACGTCTCTCTTATAAAACTGAAAATTTACAAAATTGTGTTAATTCCTTTATATCTCGTTGAATTGAATTATTTGTTGTTTGATTTCTTTGTTTGCATTTCTTGTTTAATATTAATACTTTGGTTATTAAAAAAATGCCTCCAAAATCAAAGAAAACTATTTCATCTTCTTCGACTAATACTTTACAAGAAGATCCGTCCTATATATATATATATATATAACTTTTGTAACTTTTAATATTGTAACTTTTCGGGTGCTTTACGCGACACGGAAGGTGTCGCGTATCGCTAGTTACTTGTGAGTGTCTTTACTCTAGATTAATTTCTAGGGCTTCTTGGAAGAGGTAATCAATTTGTTAGTCCCTGATACAGACTAGGGTGGAGCGAATCACACCGTAGCTGCCTCCCTCAGACCTGGATGCTGCAAGCAGCACCGAGGCTGTATCAGACTTGGGATTCAACGCACCTGCCGAGACAGTATCTCGACTTGGATGCGCAAAGCGCACCGAAGCGAGTATCTGATCTGTGCAGTGCAGTCGTCACCGAAGCTGTATATTAGCTAATTAAATGCAAGATGTTAGTCAGGTCAGCTCAGCCTACGGAGAAAAAGGTTTTAAAGAAAAGGAAACCGTCCCGATTAACAGAAAGTTTAATTAGTCAAATAAAGTTATTATTAGTAAATGGTTGCAACCGAGAAGTTATTCTATAAATTAAATTACATAAGTTTACTCTAAAGTTCATAGTTTTAGCTATGCAACGATCCTACATTCGTTTAGTTTAAATTTTAATTATATTTGAAATCAGATATCGAGTAATTGGAATATTAGTGTAATGAGCAAAGAAAAAAAACAAAGATGATAATGGACTCTAAACGTAAAACGCCGCTATGGTCGTTTCCGTAAAAAAAATGACTCTATAGAGTACCAGGGCGCTTTGCCTGTCTGGCCTCAGAAAATACCTAGGTGAGTCAGTGTGGCGCTTTGCCTAACACTGCTGCTGGAGCCAGGTTAGCGCTGCGCTTATATAGTCACCGATTGACTTCACTTGTTGTGCGCGGTTGACGATGCGCGGTGTGACGTATTGTTTCGGGCTTAGATCACCCGATCCGTTACAATATATATTAGACTGGTCGTTAAAAATTACATTTTTTCCGATGCCCCCTAAAAGGCTTCCTTTTGATGAAAAAACGCGAGGTAAAATTTTTTTTCTTTTTTTATTCAAAACAACACGTGCCGCAAGACGATCTGTATAGCGATTCTGGATCTTTCGTGTTACATAGCATCCGACCTCTACTTGGCGCGGAGGTCGCCGGCGATAGCACGCTCCGACATATTACAAATCACGCCGGTTGCTAAGTAACGACATAACAATAATAAGTACAAGT
Source organism: Tenthredo amoena (assembly GCA_963966615.1). Lineage (NCBI taxonomy): Eukaryota > Metazoa > Arthropoda > Insecta > Hymenoptera > Tenthredinidae > Tenthredo > Tenthredo amoena. Next base: position 1,644,494 of record OZ016486.1, on the reverse strand, counting down.
CCTGTTACGAGGCTCGACACTGCTTCAGCCAATGAGCACGTTCGTGGTATGGTTTCGTACTTTTTGAAATAATTTGTCGCGTTCCTTTTTAGGATATGCCAACAAGTAATTCAGTGAAATTGACAGTTTAAAATGACTAAACCAAGGTAATTATAGATCTTTTATTCTTACTTTTTATTTCAGTCTTTTATAAGTACCACGTGATATTCACATATTCATTTACCAATGTAAATTGTTTCATATTTTTATAAAAATGTCGAATAATGGCTTATACCTAATCAACGTCAATTATTAACACCGAAATATACAATATTAGTACTCATTTCCACACCTATCCTATTGAAATAACAGAATTTGTGTATCTAAATGAACAACGTGTACTTTTATTCCATTGATTTCGCCTAGTGCTCCTGTATGTTTCATTTTTTTATTTTTTGAATGAATTATAATTTTTTTTTCATAATCGATTTATACAGATATCGCTAAAATTAATCACGATACTAAAAGATACTTCGGATAAAACTCTTAGGATTTTGAGGGGGTAATAACATGGTGTAACAATATTTCTTGTAGATGAATACGCCAAGGCCAGTAGAGAATCAACTATTTTTTTTCAATTAAAATTTTTTTTTATCGCTTAATTTTATTTCATCTAAAATATAAAACTTCTTTTTTATGAACCATTTTTTGTGATAAAGCAATTTCTTATAATATTCAGCTCAATAACTAAATATTTGTGAAGTCTTATCAACTTTTTATCATCAAAATATCTTTTTTTAATAAAAATTCGAACAGATATAAAGTGCGTAATTTTATTCAAAAATTCTTGAAGGATATTCTTTATTATTTTTTTTTTTAACATTTTTTTAATTTTGCACGCAATTAAATAAACTACAATAAAAAGCTATATTTCTAAACTACACGTTTTTTTTTTAAATTATTTGCACAAAATTACATACTTTTTGTTTCATACAATTTTTATTCGTACGCGCTAGTTTGGAGGCTAGTTTAACCCGATCAGGTTATCGCTTTTTTCGGCACCTTGTCAGGTTATCGTGAGTCGGTGAAGACCCGAGGCATGTTAGAACACGTATTTTGCAATGAAAAAATCTGATAAATTTCCAGAACATTCTTAAATACTTCTACTTTAAGGGCACACTATGAAGATTGCAAAAAAATTTAAACAAATATTTTATTTTTCGTCATAAACACACCCACCGCCCAAAAAAGCAGGCATTGTCTAAAAAATTCATAACTTTTGAACAAATTGAGATATTTGAAAAATTCAAATTGCACGATAAAGTTTAAGAATGTTATTTTTACGGAAAAAATCACAAACTTGATGGGAACAAAAGAAATGCTTAAGTTTGTGGTGCCAAGCAGCGCATTTTTCGAAAGAGGAAATTTGAAGGTTCAAGAAATAATTCAATATATTTTAATGTTCACATGTTTTCTATTAATTAAAAAATTATCAGAAACGTTACAAAAGATAGGGAATATGTCATGCCTTAAATTATAGCATCTTGTCACCATAAACAATCTTCACAGCGGGAAAATCTGTGCTCATCGCAAATCGGCGACTTACATTTCACGTAACAATTAATTGTTTCCCTGTCTTTTTTCGGATCGCACGCAGAGCATCGGTTTCTTTTTTCATCATCGGAACAACTGTACTGTGACGATTCTTCTGCTTCTTCATGAATTCACTTTCGTCGTTCAAATAATTCACTGATTTATCACGTGGACGAAGTATTTTCGATAATTCACTAGATCCACGGTGAGTCATGCCATAACAGATGAAAAATCAATGTATGACTCTAAAGAATGCATAATCTTTCGAAAATATTCATGAATTTTATAAAAAATCGAAAACTTACCTTGTCACTCCAAACGGGTTCAGACCACAGTTAAAGTTATCGTGGGTCGCTGGCGACCCGACACGTACTTCACCTGCTCATTACAAATACCAGATCGATACTAGGGGAACGTGGCTCAGCGCGAAGGGTCCTGGCCTCCTAAAGTTTTTTTAGAGTAGGTATAGGTATTTCATCCCTACTTGAATTTCGAGAAATGAGTCAAAAGAAAAATGGCTCGGGTCTCCAGCGACCCACGATAACCGAATCGGGTTAGTACGCTACTTAAACTTTGAGAAATACATTTTCTTCGTTTCTAAAATTAATGGTTGAAAATATGCAAAAATTCGTTCATACAATAGTTGAAGTATGTTATCAATCATATTTTTAAAAACAAATTAATGTTCTGCAATTAAAATGCATGCGCAATGAATTCCTAACAGCGGTGCGAAGACAATCTTCTTTTAAAGGTTCATTGTGCATACACTTTCATCGCAGGACCTTAATTTTATTTTACAAGTCACATACTCTAACATACTCTAGCGTTCGTATTAATGAGTTTTTGAATACATTCAACAGATAAAAAGAGTTTTTGAATTCATTTCAACAGATAAAAAATCTTTTCAATCAAAGTTTCAGTAGCGTTTACCATAAAACGTGAACATTTATTCAACATATAATTAACACTGCTACAAAAAAAAATGTTGACTGAAGAAATTATAACTTATACAATAATTGAGATAACTATTTCACGCGTGGTCATTTTACTGGTGAACGACTGAGGTATGTATGAAATATCAAGTGGCCTTCAATATGCAAGCTTCAAATATTTTTGTACCCTAAGCTCATCCTTTCTGCGACGCCATTCCATAACTGATAATCTTTAGAGTTTTTTTTTTAAATACATCAATCTTCGTTTTGTATAATGAACATAAAACGAGTTCAATATCTCAATTATTACAAAAGTTATCATTTATTTAATCCAACTCTTTTTAAAAAAATGTAGTTCATGTCGGTAATAGAAATACGGTTATATAGAGTAGGTACTTTGAATCAGTCCACGATTACCCTACGCTGCTAAATATTAATTGTGGTCCTGTGCAGTCTGAATTCCAAAAATACAATAACAGTATAGGATTCTAACTTTAAGTTACTATTTTTTTATGAAGATGCTACTACTTCATGCGCACTTGGTTAATATAACAGGAAATATATCTGCCGTAGCAGAGGTTGTAATTAGGCCATACTTAGACATCGAAGGATTTTAAATAACATTGAATTGGAATATACAAATTTGAAAATTGACATTATTAAAGAGCCCGATGGATGTCTCTATTGCCTTGAATGGCCCAAAGCTTGTCTACTAGTATCGGGCAATGTACTCTAAATCTTAAACAATTTTTGTAAGTAAACTTCCGTGAAGGACAAAGAGTATGTGTTTGTCGAATTGACGACTCCAGTATAGCGTCAGCTAGTACACTACTTCAGGCTTCCTTTGCAATGTTCGGCATATCGGTTGTGATACACCGCCTGTACATCTTTAACTCATACGAATCGTAAAGTGATCTAAGTAATGTGTACCTGCCGTGCAAAAACCTTGCGCCAAGTACATTAACGTGGGCACTCTATCTGGAAACATTCGCCCATTCTAAAAAGTATGGTAAGCATTTACCAAAATACTTTGTTCCTCATACAAAAAAGTATTGAAATCAGATATTACTGCCAAGTACATCGTCGGATTTAATTTATCTCCAGTATATAATTAGACCGACTTATGCGAAGATTCTCATTTAGTATCCATGTACAGCAATTGGAGAAAAAACGTTATCAAACGAAGAAAAAAAAAAATTTGAAACAAAAATTGGAGGAAGTGGTACTTGGCGGGCTGATATTTTGTGATTTTTTTTCAAAAAGCCCGCCAAGTACCACTTCCTCCAATTTTTGTTTCAAATTTTTTTTTTTCTTCGTTTGATAACGTTTTTTCTCCAATTGCTGTACATGGATACTAAATGAGAATCTTCGCATAAGTCGGTCTAATTATATACTGGAGATAAATTAAATCCGACGATGTACTTGGCAGTAATATCTGATTTCAATACTTTTTTGTATGAGGAACAAAGTATTTTGGTAAATGCTTACCATACTTTTTAGAATGGGCGAATGTTTTCAGATAGAGTGCCCACGTTAATGTACTTGGCGCAAGGTTTTTGCACGGCAGGTGCTTTTGGGGGGATTTCACTACTTTTTGTACCATTTTGGTTGATAATTATTCTTGTTTGTAGTGAATTATAAACAGATGTTCCCAACATGTAACCCTACGTGCAACTCTTATTTTCAATCCAGGGATGTAATTGGCAACAAGAGAATTACTTTCAAGCAGCCGTGTTATAGTTCCTGGTATCTTTTCGGCACAACGTCATAATTGTCTATCGATTTCTTTACTGTGATTAGATCTGCTGTAAAAATAACATATATATGCATCTTGAGCACTTCTCAGCCATTTCTACTTTGTAATGTTCGACTCCGCTCGCTAAAACTACCCGCACTGTTTCTATGTCATTAATATTAATAGTTTGGGATATTGAATTAACTGTACCAATTTTATCATTAACAAGACCCAACGTCTATGTTTCGTCTGATCTTAGTGACCATTTTTGCCAGACCTGCAGTTCGAGAACTATCCTCGCCATCTGTATTCAACATCTTCTGCACCTTTTTTTTAAATATGGAAGACAGTCGATTGTGTCGTGAGCTAACAATTATATTTCTTCAGTTGGGATTTCATTCAACATAGCTTCGTTGAGAACATCACACATGCGACAAGTGGTAAATAGACCAGCTGTGTCGTTTGATAGATTCTTCATATAATCACATAATTTGCGTAGCCTATTTGCGTACTCCAATGTGTTGAACTATAGTTTTCTTGAATCTAATGTAGTTGTATCCGAAATGGTAACGACCCCGAGATGTATTCTCGGAAGCATTTCGCAGTACGATTGATCGTTTTGTTGCAACATATTAATCGTTCATCATAACTAAACAAATTGGACCAAAGATTAACACTTCCTATTAACCCTGGGAATTTATCTGTACGAGCACTCGATAGTTGTACAAAAATAGGTCCTTCGCGAACAGGTAGGAGTTTAACAAATCACCAAAAAACAGAATATGTTCTTCACCGAACCAATCATCTTCGCAGTCTGTAGTATCAAATTTTCACCTAAGCCGAGATGTATGTACACAAGTGTAATATTTGAAATCATCGGGACTTTGTCGATAATAATGAGTACAGCATTTCCGAGTTGTTTCCTCATAATTTTCGCAGCTGCATCCGATAGTTGTTTGTATTTAGGAGATCAAATGCTAATTCTTTCACATCGTGAACATCTTTACAAAATTATTATTCCAAAGTAGATCAATCAAAACACCTATAACTGTAGCTTTGACTTGAAAAATATGATGTGATTGCTGTAGCTCAATAATATTTTGTATGAAACTTGGTTCTCGTCATCATAAGGCTACGCTGTGAATTTCAGGAAAATATAAATTCCGTGGTGAAAAATCTAGTTTGCAGTCTTGGAATGAATGTATAAATGTATCAGCGTGGTCTGAATCTTCCAAAATGCCCTAATTACGAATTTTGCTCAGGTAATAATTGAACTCGGTGGTATTCTCTTGGTCCTGTCGATGCACTCTATGTAGAGTATTCACGAATGTTGTGATATAATGATTCTTATTTAATATGGAACACTAAAACACATTCCACGAAGGATAATGTTCTATAGTGATATAATGGCCTATACCCATTCATTACCACTTGTCTAGAAGTTTGAGATGATTGCAGGAATGAAAATTAATGCAAAATAGTCTACAACGCAAACCAGATATTATAAAAACAGCAACATTGATGAAATCAGCATCAATGTGACAGATGAATTACATAACCTCAAAAATTTCAGCTTCGTAAAATAAACGATTAATTGAATAACCAATATTCATTATTCTTAGAAGTTGGGGCTAAATTTGACAATAACAATGTTTTACATCTCATCAATGCTCGCTTTCATATCAAACATTATCGTTTTAAACAGTTTTGGGATACTCATAATAATGTTTCTCAGCTGTCATCTCAAGCTACGGGCGTGCTATAGTACGTGTGCAAGTTTCAGACCGTCTGCTTCATAGACCATAGAATATGTACAAGGCATAATGAACCTCTAGAGCGGCATGCTCCTCCTGAATTGAGACCTATGTCATTTTCGTCTCATCGAGGTACTCTCTATGTAGTTTCATGCCCATACAACTTTTGATGACGTCATGTCGACGACGGAGACGGACGCGACCAAGATTTCGTCGTGAAACTGGCCTGCTCGATTTTGTGAATTATCAGTAATCGGCTATCCGTGCATCGATTGTATTGATTTTGGTCTTAAATTAAAACTGAATTGGCCCTGATTCCGAAAATCAGGCGTTTATCCTGAAAGCGACTTCAATAACGCTTGAAAAATAAGAAACATGATCCCCCACTCCGCCGAAGAGCTGCCGTTCGGGTAAAGAGACTCGGTTGAGTCTCGTCTCGCGCTGCACGTTAAAAATTCTTTTTAATGTACTTGGCGCGAGACTCTACCGAGTCTCTTGATCGAGCACGGATTCCATACACAAGGTTTATAGATGCAGAGTACGATTGAGCCTACTCATGGTAAAAGTTTTTTTTAAGTTACCTATAAATGAATAAACATAATTAGGCATGAATTTAAACTGCAGTACACATAAACGAAAAACGACATGTACTACGCACGTTATACTTTAGCTGAATCATAGTAGGATTTACTTCAATGGTTCGTATGTAAGTATATTTTGCTGTTATATTCAAGCAAGCAACGACAAGGGCATGAAGTCTCAAACTGTTCACAAAATAGGACATACAATTATACATTGACCAACAATTACACGAACTTTATAATCCGTGTAAATTTGATAGACTTTTATCGGGTGTAATATACAGTAAAAAATAATCTAGTAATGCTACCGATTTTTACGATTCATTAATAGCACGTTTCGGCAGAAATAATAAATAATATGTCTTATGTGCGTTATGTACGGAGACTTGCCTTGATATCTGTAATTTATGTAATTGATTTTTGTAACTGTGCCACGCCCTGACAGCTGACCCGCACGCGTACTACAATTGGATGATATCTTTGAATAATTACTCATATACCGATCTATTCCTATAACTACACCCATAAATAGCGTCGTATTAAAAAGTATAAACCGAATAATACAGTTAACAAAGTTTTAAAAAAGCGACCGTATCTGTCAAATGTTTACAAGCAAAACCTTCAACACGTGTCGACATTACCATGTGCTACCGGTGCTAACTCTGCTAACACGAGAGGCGGGCACGTGCTACGCCGGGTGCTATCTTTTCAAGAGTTAACGCAAAACAACGTCAAGACGTTATTTAGCGCTAGTGACTGTCTAACTACCACTCAATCTAGTAGGCGCATTTCTTGACAACTCGTTGCGGGGTTCGCGCCAAATAAACGCTTGGCGTCACTTTCTTTGCGTACCTCTCGATACAACCGGTCACGTACTGAAGGCTTTCGATAATTTCACACGATTGAAATCTCTTTCACGTTACAATAATAATAATTATATCGTTATTAAGTACCTAGGATTTATATTTTAATAAATTTACATGAATATTGGCTCAAAGATTGTTATAAGATCAGTTATTATACTAAGGTGTACTTGTATCTTCTTTATAAATTATTATTAATTTTCGTACGTAAGTAGAGTTAGCCTAGGGTATAAGTACATTTTTTAATACAGCATCCACTTGTACGTGTGTGGAACCAATTTCAGAGAAGCTGTTCGTTCGTTTAGATAATTATTTGCAGAGATCTAAAACTCAAGGTAATTTATCTGTCCGTATACATCCATAAATAATTACAAAATATTATTTACGACTTAAGATGCAGCGTTCTGCGAAAAAACCGTTATATTTTGTAGATTGATTAGTTTAGTTGATTATTTCCGTAGTCAACCTTTTTTTTTACATTGAATGAAAATTACACGTCTTGTACCGTTTAATATAATTGCTATTTTTTTCATATACGTACTATTTTGTAAACGGTATAGAGGAACTTTACGTACAACACCTTGTTGCTTGCGAACCATTTGAGCAAACCCTACGGTACTTTACCCGTAGGTCGGTACACATTACTTGCATAACTTCACGTGAGACGATCAAATTTAGATGGCCATGGGATGGATCGCTGAAGATGTGCTGGAAGACGAAGAGGAAGCGGACGCCGTTGCAGAGTTTCGTTCGAACAGAAGGCGTCTTCGCGATGAGCAAGACCCCTTCGATCTCCCTGAGGTGCAGTTTCGCGAATTGTTTCGCATTTCAAGGCAACTGGCCAGGGATCTTGTAAATGATCTTCGCCCTATTTTAGAACGCGAAAGATCGCATGAGCTCTCCGTCGAGTGCCAAGTGAGACGCCTTCCAAACAATCGATTTATATCAAAATTTAATGAATACACAAATTTTTGTGGGAAAAGAAATGAGTACGCTCTTTAGAAACATACGACGTGTTTGTACGTAATACAGAATTGTGTTTCATAGGTCCTTTGTGCTGTTCGCTTCTACGCCGTCGGCTCATACCAGCGCGCCGTAGGTCAAGATTCCATGGTAGCGATTAGCCAAACTGCGGTGAGTCGTTGCCTGAGATCCGTTAGTGAGGCAATCAACGACCACTTCTTTAGACAGTGGGTCAAATTTCCTGCGACGCCAGTAGAGCGAGCGGCAGCTCGTACGAAGTTCATACACACGCCACAGCCTTTTGCTGGAGTAAGCGGGGCTATCGATTGCACACACGTGGCAATCCTTGCTCCTCGTATACACGAGGAGGCATACGTGAACCACCATGGTTACCATTCACTGAATGTCCAGATGCTTAGTTGAAATTTACCGATGCTTCGATGTATTAAATACTTCTGGCAGCTCTTGATTTTCTACACTGTTGTATTTTCAGGTATGTGATCCTGACTTGCACGTCTTAAACGTGAACGCCAGATTCCCTGGATCACGGCACGACGCCGCCATATGGACGCAGTCACCAATCCGAACTCTGATGGAGTTGTGTTATGGTGATGGTGAACGTGGCACGTGGTTGCTGGGTGAATATTCGTAATAGTAACTAATATTCAATTGACGTATTGCACAGATTGATTGTGACATGCAAGTAATAGTTGGAGAACTAACTTATATTGCCACCTCACAAATAACTTTAAAAGAGGCAAGCTACAGCTGTCTATTAAGCTATGATGACCATAACTGATGACCAAACCTGTGACTACTGCGGTTACAAAATAAGTGACTTGTGACTATTACTCCAATGTCACAATCAACTTCGGCACGTGTACACATTCCTTGACTATTGTGTATCTTGAATATCAAACAGGTGACTCCGGTTATCCACTAGAGCCGTGGCTCATGACGCCTATCGTACATGCACGAGACGGTACTCCAGAGTTTGCGTACACCGCAGCTCATTGCAAAGCACGGTCAGTTATCGAACGCTGCTTCGGAGTAATTAAGGCAGTTTGGAGATGCTTGTCGCAGGTTGGTTACGCGATTGTTTTTTAATGATTAGTAGCAAGTTGCTCCATTGTTGTTGTTTCGTTATGAGAATTGCAATAGAATAATTGATCATCTATGTTTCAATCTTGCCTAACCGAAGCTGTTTTTTGACATGTAATAGCAACGTGTCCTCATGTATGAGCCCGAAACTGCTGCAAGGATAGTGAACGCATGTGTAACATTGCACAATATGCGGCTGCACTATCGTATTGTGGATCAGGTGGACAACGTTCCGGAGTACGATGCTGCTCCTGCCGGAGCTCATGCTCCAGGTCCTGAAGGCGCAGAACCTTTGGAAGCGAGGGAACGTCTTGCAGAAGGTCGACGTATTCGGGATGAACTCGTTCAGAACCGATTTGCCGGCTAATTCATGGCAAAGGATAAATTTTTTTTTTGTGAAACTTCAACTAGGATCGAAGATAAGTAATCAATGTCAATATTTTTTATGTAAATCATGTTTAGGTTTAAATTCGAAAAAATTATTTGCATCGTTATTCCCTGTGTCGTAGAAGCAACAAAATTGTAATAATGTGTAACGGAATAATTTTTAGTTTGTCATATTTAGCAGTACAAGTGGCATTGTATACCGCTGAAGGATGGATGTTGCCATATATCTTCGAGTTCGGCAATAAATAAAGATATGTAATAATTTTGTAAATTATTTTATTTCAATATTTTTCATTATATTGTTGTGGCAACACCTGCTCTGAAAGTTCAATTTTAGAGCGCTGTGTGTCGTAGCGGATGTGTACAATATCTGTATCTTCAACACTACCTTACACTTAACCCACGAGTTCGCTAAATTTTCTATAATTTTACAGTTGTAAATTGAATATACTAACGTACCATTCAGATATCACGACTTGTGACTTTATTTAATATACTCTATGCATTTAACTACACTAAAGAATTATTATTTCACCAAAAAACCTGATAGAATAAAAATTTCAAATATCCGTAATTCTATATTCGTCTAAAAATAAATTTTCACAGCAGGTTTTGTAAATAAAAATGTGTCCGACGAGTGTACCAAGATGCAGATTTGACGATCGTGATTGCTAATACATGATCGTAAAATCATTTGCCACTTCGTCCACCTGTAGGATTAAGTACTATGACCTACTTATTGTTTGTTTTCTTTAAAGTAATCAAAAATATCACTGAGTGTTGTGCCGCACTTGCGTATCTCCTCCACTTTACTGCGCTTTGTCTTCAACTCTTCCTTCCTCATCTCAAGCTCTTCCTTTCTAATTCTAATCTCTTCCCTTTTAATTTGAATATCGTCCTTCATTTCCAACTTGTTATTTTCATTTTGAGCTGCGAGCATTATTGCTTTTGACATTGTCTGTTGGTAAATAAAAAATTGTATGTAATTAGAATGAAACTATGCAGTTCAATGCCACAAAAATTCACCTCTAGAATTTCGTTCTGTTTGGCCTGCAATTCCATAAACTTTGCCGATTTGTCATCCTTGATTTTGCGTTTATTGATGTGCCTTGTTTGTAGTTTCGAGTGTGCTTCTATATCGGTGTGTAAAGCGTGAGTGAAAGGTGCATGTGTAGGTGTTGAGCATAAAGCTTGTGTATCATTGTCATGTGTGTGTTGAGTTGTTGTTAATACGGTGGTGTCTGTTAATTGTATAGTGGGTGGGCGTGTGAGTAGAATGTTCTGAGATGTGTGCGTAGGAGCCAAGCGTGTGGTGGGTGTGCTGATCAATGATTTGCTAGTGGAGGGTGTGGATGTGCAGTGTGTAGGTGAATGTGTTTTGGTTTTCGTTTCTGTTTCTGTGTATGATCCTGAGAATACATAAAATATGTTTAATACTTGATTAATAAAATATATTGAAATTCATCACACAGATACATCCATATAATGTTCAATGAAAGAAAACCTGAACATGAAAATTTGAAGTAATGAAATATACGGTGATAACCCTAAAAGAAACTGTAAGTGAGATATCCTCTGATAATATATTACTACTCTTTGCTAAGTATGCTAACCTATGACTCTGTATATGTTGTTTTCATCAATATCTGTTACAGGCACATCAATGTCAAAGCGTTGAAATAAACTTATTGGATTTTCTGGCTTCTTGATTAGCGGAGAGCGGTCTCCCATAATCAGCTTACGTAACTCTGATTGTTGGTGAAATGCAGAAATTTCAAGATTTAGTATAAATTACTTTAAGGTAGACACACCATTTGTCGCCACTATCAGTTGTGGCCAATCGGTAACTTTATTTTAAATATTCGTCGTACATAAATTCACCTTTGTAGCTAAATTAACAACAAAAATATTTATGAATGCCATCGTGATATTATGATTTATTATATTTAATTGTATTCAAAATTCTTCAAGACTACTGTTAATGGCCGCAAGCTAGACTAAGGCTGGCCACAAATGCTACGTCTGCTATAGTATATGAATCTTGATTTGAATTATATTAGTATGTTATATATTGTGTACAATATATAAGTATTATTTCTTGTTATGTTATTATTATTATAATAGATTTTATTTTATTTTAAATAAAGTCGAATACGTATTTATGGATTACATTTTGCAAAATTTACTTAAAGATGAATTCCAAAAATTTATCATACTTTATCGTTAACATTATGTTTAGTAAGTAATATGCAATTGGAATGCACTTACTACAGATTCCGGCAAACTGTCGGCCACTCCCTTTAAACCCTCAACGGCATCAGAGCCGATTACAGACAACACTTTCTTGTCAGTGTCCGTCAATGGCTCTGTGTCGTCGTTGATATTCCCAGTTCTATTATGTTGCATTTTTATCGAATTAATTTTCGTTTTAGCTCTTAATTTCATATCTGCCCAAACCTGCGAGTGAATAATTAATATGTTTCATGAAATACGTTGCAAATTATACTATTTGAAGTGAAAGCACGGTTGACTGAGTTTCAGAAATGTTTAGAAAATGTTCTACAGCTTCTAAAAAGTTCGGAAAATAAAATTAAACCTTTTGCCACTGTGCTACCGTCTTTTGTGGCCCCTTCATATTGACACACTCTACTATTTCATTCCACGTTCTTATAATCTTGTCAGCTCCAGTGGGTCTAGCGAATTTGCCAGCCGCAAAATCGCTGTGGTCCAACATGTAGTTCGCCAAAAATTCTTTTTGCTCGTGGTTAACGCGTGGCCCACGCTTATTTTTTTTTGTATCTTGAGTGCGACAGTAATTAATTATTCATTAATAAATTTTTTTTTTGAAATCGTGAATACACAAAAATTAAAAATTTATAGAAGACTAAATCTTGATAGGATATCTCTTTATCGGTTAGAGTTAGTAAAATTTCATTTCAATACTTTATTATATAGCGTTAAATTTCCTACAAGAATCTGTATTTAAATAGTTTCTATGTCAAACCGTTTAAGATTAATAAAAATCCATAAATTTTTAAATTTTTTTAACGTGTAATTTAAATTTATAACTCAAAATTAAAAAAAAAAAAAATGATACATCAAAACTCATCAAGCATTGTGTATAAGCATACTTATTTTGTACATTCAAAATGAACTCTAAACGAAGTTTATACGTTAATTTGGAGTCGAATAAAAATTTATTCAATACATTTGTGTTTTGAATAATTAATTATATCGGACTTGAAAAAAAAAATGTGAGTACATGAAATTACGATACAGGCATCTCCTAGTAGGAAAAGTTAATTTCCATATTAATCTATCGCTTGGAGTATCATAAGAGAAAAAAAAAAAAAAAATTCGAGACCCACGCGAATATACTAGTATATAATTATGAATAAATATGCAGGTATAAACGAAAATATATAAAGAAACATTTGTCGAAACAAATAATATTAATTTCCAAATTAGCTAATTTTGGACCGACGCCATAAAAATTGCACCACAATTGATCTACAATGATGCTCAAATATACGAACATATCAATATCTCAAATCAAAATCATTTAAATGTTCAAATATAATGTTTAGGAACGGTAGTTTACTGCAAAAGTTAAAAATTATATTTAAAGTTACATTAAAATATACACTTACCTCATTTCGTGATTATTAATGATTTTTTATGTAAAAAAGTTTGAACAGAAGCCTTTCACGTTGATTTCAAACAGAAAATGCGCGGCGGCAAAATATTTGAAAACGAAACAAACTTACCATTGAGTATGTTGATGTCACTCGAGTAACAACGCTGTTTTAGAGATTGGAACGGAATAGCGTTCTCATTGGATAAAGAAATTAGCCTTTAACCAGGCTCCGTACTTATTATCGTTTTGTTTAAATTGATATCTAGCAACCGCTCGCAAACCCTCGGATGTAACGCATGTGTTTAGCGGTGTTAGCGGAGACATGTTGGCGGTGTTAGCCGTGATATTGTGCTATCGGTGCTAACGTGCTATCGACATCCAGAATCGCTCTTACTGAGTTCATTTTTTGGTAAAATCATGTTTTTTTGGAAATTTCTGATCTTTTCCTGAAATATAAACAATTTAAGAACTCAAATGAATAAAATTTCGAAATTTTTTTCATTTGCTGTTGTCTAGTTAATAAAAAATGAAGGATATTTAAATTAATAATTTTATTTTACAACTAAATTAGTACAAACTTATTTTTTATGAGGAGATTCATTAATTTTGAGGCTCAAGTAAACTTTCTTTAGTATTTTTTATACTTTTACTTTTGTAATGTTTTTCCCCCAAAAAAATGATTTCACCAAAAAATGAACTCAGATCGTTTTGCGGCACGTGTTGTTTGTGATTAAAAAAAAAAAAAAAATTTCCTCGCGTTTTTTCTTCAAAAGGAAGCTTTTTAGGGGGCATCGGAAAAAATGTAATTTTTAACGACCAGTCTAATATATATTGTAACGTAGCTTTTGACTAAGGGGAGGAATTGCCCTTACTACACCACTCTTCGGCGACCCCCAAAAAGATAGGACAAATTTAAACAAATTTAGTTGGGCGCCAGGCACTCCTTAGTACCAGTTTCTTTATTATTTTCTTTACGAGATGTTAACGAAAAGCTGGGGAAGTCGACGGACCACAATTAGGCTAGCTCAGCTGCTATGCTTTGAGGAAGAGGGGCAGGGTACACCAGAACACGGTAAATAACTTTCAATAGGCCTTACGGCCGTATATTAAATAAGAGAACAAAGTACAGTAGGAACGATAGGCGAAATTATAATTCCGGGAGCAAAAGCGCGTCAGGCAGCTTCGATATAATGTTTAAAAATAATACTCTACTCGCATCACAAAGCGATACTCGGTACTTGACAAAAGAAATATTCTCTGTCTGACGGCACGATTGACCCGGTATAGGACGAACTACTATAAAGAAGAATACGAAAGGCACGCAGCTGATGCGTAGGAGAATAAACTCGAGAGAATAATATATCAAACCATCCTGTACGGGAGGATATTCTACTGATTAATACGATAGTAAATAATAAGATACTAAACAATATTGTACCAAATAATAACTACTAAATAACGCAGACGCAGAGCCATGCGGTCTCCGCGGCTACCCACGCTTAGGCTTTACCCCAGGAAAGATTGGCAAACAGTATTTTATAACACAGGCGATGTATAATATAGAATAAAAGAAATAGAAATAGAAATAGGAATAGAAATATAAATACGCAAGCTCGGCAACGATAAGCGTTACGATTTTAACGAGAGAAGCTCTCACGTGCAAGAAATATAATCACTAAAATGGCCAGCCACGAGGTTGCTTCGTTAACGAAACTATAGCTTACGAGACACGGGACCTCCTGGCCTAACGATATCTTTTACAAATTATTATATAAAAGAAACTATCTCGTGCCTTCACAATAAACAATATTAGACTTTACCTTACAAAAGATGGCTGCAGTAGCACTTACACAAACTTCAAACTAAATTATGATTTGAATTATAACAAGACCCGGTATTTTTCAGTACGGGAGAATATTCTTGAGACATCCAGTCTCTTTGAACGATAAGCGTAGAGTAGGCTGAGTGCTGTGCCTCGCCCGACCGGCTGGCCGTGATCCTGAATTTTGAGGCGATCCTGATTGGCGATATGGGTCAGGTGACATCTCACCGTATGTTAATTGGCCCGATTTTCTCGATGGTAGGTCAGCTGTCACGCTGGGTGTTAGTGCGGGGTGCATGTGGGGGATCCCCCTTGGCTCTTCCGCTTTTTCGGTACCCCTCTCCTCACTGCCGTCTTTGGTGGTTCCTCGACGCTGGATACACGGTGATATCTCGCTCGTCCAATGATCTAGGTGGAGGGTGGCGACCTTACAACTACGGTCAATTCGCCAGGTCCTCCACCAGGGTTGTCGTGCTGGGCAACGAAAGCCTCGATCACGAGAGGAACTCCGCCAACGGAACGTCTGCACCGGAGGTTTTCTTGACCAACCCGGCCGCGGTAACAGTGGTTGAGACGGTAGATGGTCCAGGTGCTGTTCTTATGAGTCGGAGGGCGGGAGGCTGTGAATGCGTTCACACGCGGCCCTATACTCCACCCTCAGACATCCAGTTTCGGTAGCTGTAGTTTCGTCAGATGACGGGAGGATTGCTAGGTGCTTTACGCACATCCCTGAACGCCGTCTATCCGCTGGGGAGCCAAGGTGACCCTCGGTACCGGTAGGATGCGCCTTCTTCGACGCTTTCTTGGCGATTCAAAGAACGCGCTTCGTGCAGTACCTGCTGGTCCTCGTCGTTACGTCCTGTGGTCTCCCCACGGTAGTAGGATTCTCGTCCGTTTTACATAAATGTTTACAAAAATGAAAGAATATTAGTTAAGCCTAAAATGTCCCTAACTGTTTGCCATTTTCCCGTAGTTCCGCCGACTAGACATCTCTGATCTCCCGACCCTGTAACGGCATTACTAAATGCCACGTTACAATATATATATACATATATATCTATTTTGTTTTGAGTATTACTCCGCTTGAACCAGCCATCCAGTTTGCTTTCATTGGTGGCGCAGGTGCATAGAACTCCAAGGTTTCGGCTGGAGCGACTCGCATCGTTTGAGCCAAGACCCAATCCTCTCGATTCGGTTCTTTCTTAGAATCATAAAAATTGCTGGTTTATTAATTTTAAGTGCTCCAAAAATTATTTCAAATTTTATAATTTATGAAATCACATTACAGAAAAATATATGGAATATCAAGTACTTCGAATTATATCTGTGAACCTTGGTAATAAATGAAAAAGTAACTCAAAATATTCTATGTGTTAACTGAAAAAATCTAACATTCAATTTTCTATGTCATTTAATGATTGTTAGTTCAATAAAAGTAATACTTTTCAAAAAAACTTTATAACATACTAATGAACATTTCATCCGCTGGAAGTTGGAGCTTGTGTTGAATTCCTAGATAGACGAAGCGGTTGAAAATTGTCTAATCACATTCCGGTGATCCTCGACGAAATATTTACTAATTTTTTTATGGAAATGAAGTTGTTTATTTGTATAGCATGTCACCTGTACCATAGTTCAGTACACAAATTCTACAAATTTCCGGTTAAGATATTTTTAAATTTGCGTTTTAGTACCCTGTGTAGGTACAAATACGCATTCAATTTTCATGAATTGGTGAACTCCGATGTAATTGTATTATCTGGGGTTCATACATCTGGCTGTGTGCGGTATATTTAAACAGATATGTTTCAGCGCACTGTATGTTATCGTTGTGGTTTTATACTATTCTAAATTTTGTAAACTTCTCTCTCTTATAGGCGACGAAATTGCCGAAAGACTGGGCAAGATGCTAAGACCGCAGTGGCATCAAACTCGGCGGCCACGGTCATTGGCAAACAAGACGAGCAGCGTCTTGCAGAGGCTAGTCAGCCTGAAGTTGGCTTCGGTCACTGTGAACCGGGCAGTTCGGGACATACCTCCCAACACGGCACATTCACTCCCGAATTATTACGGATATCGCGATCGGCAGATGACAGCGATGAAGAAGTGATTGTAGAGGAAATCACTTACGAAAGTGAAATCCCGGAAGATGGACATACCGTACCACACAGCGGACACGTATCTGAGTCTGGCCGTAATCCCAAACCAGATCACGCGCTTGAAAACGACTGCGAAGAACAGATAATTGGTATAGAGGCAGAACAACAGGCGACAGATCAATGGATGTGGCCAGAAGAAGACAATCTGGATGATTTCACGCTCGTAACTTCTAGCAGCGGCCACGACGCGTACCGTCGTGAAAAGGCTAATATCGAAGGCCGCCGTATCGTGAATTTACAGCACCTGTTCTCTCTGATTTCTTTATTAAATTCGGTAATCACGCGCCACGCTTCGATTGTCCGATGTCGGCCCTAAAAATCATAGGGTCGCGGGAAAAAGGTTGCGAACGCAAATCTTTTTTCAGTGCCAAATGTGCCTGTACAAGGACAGCATATGGACTGAACCGTCGGATCTCGGATCCATGGATATTCATCGTAGCGCGGTGGCCGGGTGCATCACCAGCGGAATTGGGTATTCGACAAGACTTCATGAGTACCGCATCACAAGAGATGCAAGCTGCTGGAAAACTCGAAAGGGAATTAGCTATCACGCGCGGTGATATCGTCGATGGCATTCCACATATTCCCGTTGTAGCGGATGGTAGCTGGATGAAGAGATCGTACCAAACCGGGAAGTACGACTCTCTGTCTGGAGTTGGCGCGATCGTCGGTTACTACACGCAGAAGATCCTTTTCATCGGGGTACACAACAAATTTTGGGCAACATGCGAATGGGCCGCACGAAGGAACCTTCCGAGCATTTTTGTTATAAAAATTGGGAGCGAAACCGCAGTTCGACCAGCATGGAAAGTGACGCTATCGTCGACGGATTTAGGCGTAGCATTGAGGAGCACGGACTTATGTACTCCACCTTAATCGCAGATGGAGACAGTAGCGTCTACAAGAAGATCTTGGACAGCAATCCGTACCCAAATATGCCTGTCAAAAAAGTCGAATGTACCAACCATTTGTTGCGTAATCTTGCTACGAAAATCAAAGAGGTCGCAAAAGGAAAAGGTCGTCTTGGAAAATTACGTCAAGTGATCGAAGGCAGCGTTCTGAGACTACAAACTGCTGTGACGAAGGCTGTGCAATTCAGGTCGAAGGAAGAGGGCCCCACGAGTTGGAAAGCACGCAAGCTTTCGGTCGATATTGTGAACGCGCCGAGCCACGTATTTGGCGAGCATAAAAAGTGCGCTGAAATCGGTTACTTTTGTGACGGATCATCGAAGGAAGGAGAACAAAACATAGTTCCCGCGTTAAACGCTCTTGGACTCTATGATGAAATAAAGGAAGCCTTCGCTAGTCTAAGTTGTTACTCTGACAGCCTGAAATTAGGCGTCAATTGCAACAGCGTAGAATGATACAATCCCATCATTGCCAAATATATTGGTGGAAAACGTATCAATTACGGGTCCAGAGGTTCATATACCGGAAGACGCGCCGCAGCCGTCGTACAATTCAATACGAATAAATCCTTGAGCGTATTGAATGAAAACATCGGCAAGGAACCAACAACGACATTGACTAAAATAGAGGATCGACATATCAAGAGAAACGATCATAAAACAGCTAGCAGGGCCGATCTGTCGAAAAGCGGAAGGATCAGGGAAACGACAACCCGATGGAGCAGAGGAGCAAAGTCCGACGTCTAAACACTGCTACTGCAGACTACGGGCGTAATTCTCAACGTCCGAATTTATCGGAGGATGAATTCGAGCAACAAGCGGCATCATCACGATAGATTAGCTGAGTGGCAAGCCGACCGCAACGAAATCGAGCGTACTACGAGGCAACAAGGCAAAAGCGAGCGGTGGATGTCGATACGCAAGAAAATCCTAACTGCATCGAATTTCGGACGCGTGTGTCGCATGCGTGCTGATACATCGTGTCAAAATACGGTTAAATCGTTGCTATACCCCACACCGTTGCGGCTTCCGGCAATTGAACACGGCCAGCAATGCGAAGAAAAAGCGCGACGAGAATTAGAAATTGAGCGCAATATTCTAATAACGGAGTGTGGCTTATTCATCGACGAGGAGCTACCGTACATCGGCGCTTTGCCAGACGGTTTGATCGACGACGATGGGATTGTGGAAATCGAATGCCCATTTTCTGTGATCAATTTCACCCCGGAGGAGGCAATTGCTCAGAAGAGAGGTAACGTGCATCGTATCTTTGACAGCCGAGGCGACAAAATGAACGAAAACCACGAATATTACTATCAAGTGCAAGGTCAGCTGCACGTAACCCGCAGGAAGTACTGCGTATTCGCTGTTTGGACACCACGAGGTATGAAAAGTATCGTCGTTCAAAAAAACGACGAGTTTTGGTCCCAGAAAATTGAACCCTCCTTCACGAGATTCTATAAATGCTGTCTGGTACCTGAAATAGTTGATAGCCGTTATTTAAGAAATATGGATATCAGGGACCCGTAGTATATTTTAGACGCTCGTCAAGAAAAGCAAAGTAGAACCTCTAAAAAAGGTGATAAACTCCCTTAGTAAAAACTATGACTATCGGATAGGCCTTGCATCGTGATCGCGATTGTAACCGAAATCGTACAGATCGCTTTACGCGTCAGCTTCTCTTCGTGCGTGGTACGGATCATACAATATCGGCGTAGCGATATAGTAGTAGCATACGAAGAACGTATCATACCTTCCTAATTCATTCAAAAACATTGAATTGTTCGTTAGAATAAATGTACAAGCCACAATTACTCACGGGTGTCCGCAATCTCAGTCGAGAGCTCGGGTTACACCGTTCTGGCGGGCAGTAGTATGACAGGTAAAAAACATTTTTCTTTATTCATGCATGCAAAATCCTCGTTTGCCCACCGTTTACAGACGTTCAAAATCGCTGAATGCCGCACTGTTTGCGAAGGCGATGCGCAATATCCATTCACCAGTGTGCAAAGTAAATTCACCAGTAAGCAAAATGATACTACCGGTGGGCAAAATACTTTGCGCACTGCTGTTATTACTCGTGCCATCTAGCGGCGCAAGCGGTTACCATGACAACATGGAGTTGTGTAGATGAGTCGTTGGCTAGATCCGATTCCACAGATCTCGGATTTTGCATTACATTCATAAAGAAAAATATTGTTCGATACAAGAGGCCAAACTCGCAAAACGCTCGTTTGGCCTCTTGTATCGAAATATACTATAACGACGAATCTCCCGTAATGTCAATTGTGTTGTACATTTATTGTTTCGCAAGTAATTTTTGTAACCCACACTCGCACGAAGGAAGCGTCGTGAAAACAAATTATCTGGTACGTCAAAGAATTTTAGTACATTTCACGTATATTGAGATATGAATAATAATATCGCCAGTTTGTTTGCGATAGAATACATGTATGATATATGTTTACTGTTTAGTTTGACACGCATGCTGTAGAACGTACCCGGGTAGCACAAAATATCAGACCAATATTGGGTGGATCATACAATTAATGTTGGCTTCATGTTGTGATGTTATATTGGGTTGGTATAAAAATATCAACATTTTACAATAATGATCCACGATGTATTATCGATATAGGCCTAATATTCAATAACTATATGTGCCCGATATCAATTTTCAATATTGGGCAATAATAGTCGCTAAATATTGGGCAACTATATATACCTGATAAACTACTAATATTGGGATCCATGTGTTTACATATATTACTTCCAATATTGGACAACTATGTGTCTGATAACCACTCCCAATATTGGGTAGCTATAATATCTGACATTACCTGCCAATATTTTTCCACTATCCTTTTAATACATCGTTCATGATATAGTTCTGTAATATAGGGCTTTTAATACTAAAAGACGTAAAAAAAATAATGGCATGATATGAAAATAATATTTGTAATTTTATTGAAATATATTTGTCATTTTGTTTTCGATCAAGTAGCGATCACATACATAGCATTACATACTTCAACTCAAAAAGTACAACATATCAAGCCAAGAATGTTTAAAATCAAATGAACGGGCTCATTACAAACTGAAAAATACTCTAAGATAAGGATCATTACTGAGATTATTACTTATACTTTACATATGAGGGTGGTTGAAAAGAATAAAAAATGTCGGTTCTGTAGTCTCAAGAGTTAGTCTTAAGTACAAAAGAATCCCTCTGAGAAATTAGCTCGATATCATCTCGATTCTGAACATCACTTTGGTGTCCCCCTCCGATTTTGTTGCAACTCATGTATGTTGTAGACCATTGAAAACTAAGAGACACGTATTTTTTTTTATCGGCGGAAAAACAGTTTAAAGGGGTGAAACCACTACCCAAAGTAAGGCATGTCAAGGGTCGATTTGGCAGTTTCACCTATAAGCAATCGACCGATTTCAATGAATCAAAGACGAAAATGTTTCTCATGTAAATCAATGAGAAGCCTACTATACTTATTGTAAAAAAAAATGAGGGGTGAATCACCCCTCAACTGTTTTGTTTTCACTCCTTATTTAAAAGTTGTGCATCGAATTGAATGAAACCAGAGCCATTTTAGAGGGGAAAAAAAATTGAAGTTTACGTGTTTTTGCATTTTTGCAAATACGCAAGTTCAAGGGGGTAAACTACCCCTAACATGAGTTTCCTTATCGTAGCTGTCTTCCGTCTGTTTTGAATGTGTCTGCTGATTCAAAATATATCTGGAAACTCGTAGTTCACGTTTCATCACGTTACAAAATTATTAGGCGTGTTTGAAAGGGTGAACTACCCTTTCTTTTTTCCTCTTTATTACGGCATTAAACATTTGCCAAAATTAAACATTTGCCAATCCATTCTGATATAGCCGGTGCTATTATATTGCAAATACGAATGTTGCGTACGTGTACTCTTGCACATTCAAAAGAACCTCCATAAAGGGGGTAAACTACCCCTCAAGTAAGGGTAAGTACCAATAATCATAATTGTATGTCGGAAAAACTTCCTCGTTATTTTATACGCCTGCGTACAAGTATAATTTTAATCTTAGCATAATGACCGAATTCGTTTATCGTGAAACAATAGTACGCATTGACGGTCAACCGATTTTATTTGTCCTATACTGGAAAAATTCATCTTTCTGTCTTAACTTTTTTCTGCTAGAAGTCAAGCATTTTTAATGAAGTTTGTGTATAATTTCTTAACTGATCCATAAATTTAGATCGCACGTTTTAATAAAACTAGCTTTTATAAAAGGATATACCTAGATGAAAATGTTCAAAACAGGCGTTTAAACATTTTATTTAGAAATTTGATTACCTAAGCCCCTTTTGTTATATCACTATTACAAAATATCACATTTATATTATATTACATTTTCATGTGTAACGAATTACTTTTTCTTTCTGAATCATTATATGAGAAGTAGAATAGGATGGGTAGACAGAGAAGGAATATCGGTCAAACATTGAGATTTATAACGAATAAACGATTTATCAATTGAAAATGCAGCGTCTTTACGAGCCTGTGCGAGTGAGTACAGAACATCCGCTGGTCAACTTGCTGCACAATTCAAAGAGGAGATCACCGCACAGGTCTATCGCGTAGGAACTGAAGTCATATACAAGTTAAGTGCGTTGCACATGTCAATTCATGTTGTCTCCGAGGAGAACGTCAGAAAATAAACAATATTTCGTGATTTTAAAAAATGGACTAACAATTGCGACTATATCTATATATATACTAGGACAGTGTTCCACTAGGCAGAAATAAAAGAAAAGTATGTCTGGACAGAGAAATGAATAGGCAAGATACGGAAACTTATACACAATTATAAAATAATAATGCAGATAATTAAATATGCTCGATTCCTTTCAGGACCAGAATATTCGATATGGTAATATAGGATATTTATCAATAACGATGTGTGTCTAACGGCGGTCCTGGCGGAAGAGGCCGAGCGTCGATCGCGACGCCGGGATCTCCCACTTATTCTCTTATTTCGTCAAATTTCGTATATTTTCGGTACGGTCTTTGCATCTGCGAGTGTGTGAGGTGCTTGACACTCACACATGTTGTATCCTTTTGACTGATATTACATTTATTGACAATCATGGCACGAAGGTGGTGCAGTAATGGTAGTCTTCAAAAAAATGTTTCAAACACAATGATTTTTTACACCATGCGCATCTCACAACAGCTATACGATTACAACCGGGTATTTCACAATGTGTTTTTGATTGACGGAAACCAAAATCAACAGGATTTTCAAAATATTCTGCTTTTTCGGTTATATAATTACTTTTGAACCATGGATATTCAAAAAGATTCACATATCGTGGAGATGACAGTTGATTATGTGTAAGAGATTGCAGTTTAATAATATTATTCCTTGAATGTAAATTTATTTCAGAATTCAATAGAATTACGCTGTCTGAAAAATGTCGTACAAAATTTTTCCATATCCGGAATCCAAATATATCAAGCGGTTGAATTTGTCCAGTTGTACCTTTTGGTATAATCATTGGAAATATATTTTTATTACGAGGGACTGCTTCCCGAACGACTTTTGGGCAGTGGCCACTCCAAGAATCTATCAATAATACGCTGTCATGACCGAAATTAGGAAAGAAAACTTTTTCCAACCAAGTTTTGAAATGATCTGTGAACATAAAAGATATTTTATTGCATAAAAAAAACCATAAATGATCAATGAGAGTATATACCGGACGTAAGTTTCCCAGATTTTAATGCCGTTATAAAAACGTTTTCTGGACTAAATAATTCTTTTTCCACTCTTGGTCCAAATTCTTCCTTGGTCTCTTTTAAAACTATAAAGAGAGGGGAAAGTAATTTTCCATCAGCGTCTATTGTAGGCTGGATCGTGTAACTATGGGTCGTTGAAGAAACTGACTGTACAACACATTCAACTTTCTTTGACCCTTCCATTGCTAATGTTCGCCCCGAGTGGATTTCCAATTGAAAGCCGCTTTGATCCGAATTGTATATATTTTCTGCTCCGTACTTTTCGATGAATGGTTTAACGTCTTGTATAAATTTTTCTCCACTTTTCCGTAAATCCACTTCTTCTTCGATAGTTTTTCTCGTTATGAATTTATTAATTTTTCTGGAAACAATACGGTGTCGTTTTTTAAATTTCCAGAGCCAATTATTAGAGGCCTTGAACCGTACATCTTCGTGGCCTATCTTTTTTTGGGCTTGTAAAGCCCATTTTCGAATGTCAATATCATGTACACCAGCGTCTATAGCAGTCTGTATATTTCTCAACGTGTATTCGGAAATTCGAGCTAGTTTTTCTTTATAAGTACCGCCTTTATTCAACTGATTCGCCCAGCATCTTAATTGTCGTATAGATTGGACGGATTTGAATTTTTGCTTGACGGTATCAATGCTGTAATTTTTTTTTTTTACGAGATCTCCAGTATTTTACCACTCTTTGTTCATAATCATAACTCAACTCATCGTCACTGGAGCAAGCGTCAGAATCCGCATCGGCTTTATCTTTTTGCCATAAAGTATCTTCAACGGCATTTACATCATACTGTTCCAACGGTTCTTGGAAATTAAGTGTATCTTCCTGTATTATTTCAACTCCATCATAGTCTTGCATGGAATCGATTAAAATCCCTTCGAAATATTCCTTTAGTTCTATTTCTGCATTGTTAACTGGAGTTTGTGGAATATTCATGGTTTCAAATGTCGCCAGTAGGAGCCGAATAACGTTGATTGGGTTCACTTTCATTGCGATAAATATTTCATGCACAAACCAAGAAGGGCACGATACAGAGAACACAATGAATGCACAGCTCGTTCCAACAATGGAAGAATTTTCAACTGTAACCAGCTTTTATAGCGGGCATGTCAGAAAAATAAGGTAAAAAATAAGCTGCCCGAGTCATAACTGATAATATTTTTATGTCGCACTAATTGTAAATCCTTATCGCCTACATACACATTCATTTTTAACGTGTCCCGTATTTAATACACTATATGTGATTGATGAATACGAATCATTCTGTTGATTCATCTACGTATGTGCGTAGAAACAAGGTTCTGAACATGATAACATGATGAGATATATTGAATCGTTTGTATACAACCCGATTACGGATTACGCAAAAGCGTTATAAATACCTAATACTAAAGAAAGAATTTTTATATATCATCCATACGGATATGCTACTAATGAGTTACTCATATGTATCGGTGTTAAAAAATTATACTGGTACGCAGGCGTATGAAATAACGCGGAAGTTTTTCCGACATACAAATATAACTATTGGTACTCACCCTTACTTGAGGGGTAGTTTACCCCCTTTATGGAGGTTCTTTTAAATGTGCAAGAGTACACGTACGCAACATTCGTATTTGCAATATAATAGTGTTACGTGAGGGTAAAGCCCGAGCGGATGTTTAATAGGTTCACGTAGCAAAGAGATAATTATTTATTCGACTTATCGCTAGATAAGTCGGTATATGGGATCTTACTTGCCTAGCTCTATACAGAACCGTACGTTTGTCTAATTGTTGTATTAAAGAGGCCAATTATATATATATATATATATATATATATATATATAGTAGGGATATGATTGTATGAGGGCGATAAATGAATGAGTGACGATAAATTAATAGGTAAAAACTGAAATATATTCTGCAAACGATTCTGTTTAAATGTGATTCAAATGATTAACAAGAGAAGATCAAATGAATCCAGCCCCAAGAGTGAAATATTTATTAATGAGTAAACAATATGACGCTATGAATATAAAGGTATATACATACAGGGTGATTCACTGCTACCGGGCCATTTTAAATGGGCGGATTCCTTAGGAAATTCTAAGACTAAAAGTCCTTTACCAAAAATTCGATAGACCTCCAGTTCCCGAGCTACGGAGGATCTAGGTTCACCAATCACAGGGCTCATACGCGACTCGGACAGGGCCGTCCAAATATCTTAAATTAATAAAATGTGAGTTTTATTTCGTCATAATTAATTTTGGCATCACTTGTAACTGAAACGTTTACGATGTCCTTGGATTGCTGCTGGCCCTGGTTCCGACGTCCAGGTCGTCCATGTTATCCTCCTCGTGATCTAGGTCGTCCGCTTCGTGGTTCGCGTCTTCCAGGTAGTGCACTACATAGTTTTGTGACAAAGTGTGTATTACTGCGCCTAGGTAATTAGCCTCTCCTTTATTCCGCGGATGAGGATTCTCCTTGCTCCTGGTCATTTTACCCAAGACAGTGCTACGCGGTCCCAACCTCACTACAGTCGATTCGCAATAACATTATAATTTCATGCATTCGCTACTTTAACAAAATCTATTACGTATACATCCATGCATCGCTTCAATCACTCTACTTTAATCTAGGGTTCCTGTTCTTATCGGTTACCTCTGTTTATTCCTGAATAATTGTGTTAATGATCAGAGGAGTTACATCGAACCGACCGTACGATGTGGGGTCAGCAGAAAACCCTCAACACCGTATCTTTTACGTTATGACTAAGGTTTAAGTTTCGCGACGTGACTTCGTGATCTTTAAGCCGAGGGGGTTTTGATAAACTTTAAGAAATAGTGGTTATAATTTACTGCATTTGAAGTATTCTCACGGGTTTTATTTGAAGTTCCCACGGAAACCCAAAGTATCGACTATCATTTCCGAAAAATAGGTATTATCTTAAAATACAAATTTTGAACAATGTGAAACGGTTTTTTCACACAGAAATCCGACTTCCGTTTTTTTTCCCCTATAAACTACATACGATAATTAAGAATGTTCAGGAACATATTGCATAAAAATTGCAAGCTGTCGGAAACTATTGTTGGAAGTTACGCATGAAAAAATTGGGAAAAAATCAGAACTGCTTCTTTTAATACCTGGTTTAATGGTGATTTTGAGCGCTGACCCCCAGGTACAAGTTCTTCCTGGAATTGGCGATATGACCCAGTTATATATATTATGATTATAAACATTTAAAACTTACCGATTCACTAAGCTTTCCAGTGAACAAACGAAGCACAAAGTAACACGCGACTTACAAATCAACAGTAAGGTACTGTTTAACAATGCTTGCACCAACGCACGCGGGACGCATAGATTGCCATAGACCCACCACAGTCAAGCGTCAGCTTAGCCAACTTGTTAGGCGTTAAAGTGTGGCCTCGGTGGGGCCTCGCTAGAGGCGCTCTACCGAGTGAGGAGTTCCCGGGGCTCGCTCAAAAGCCTTTAAAAAGAATGGCTAAGTTTGAAATGATTAGGAACAGCAAAATGTTTGAGGGATGATGTATATTATCATTCTAAGACCCCTTCTAGAAAATCAAGCTGTTCATTGTTTTTAAGGGATGAAAATAATCACAAACCACCAGAACAGTGGAAAAATTAGTGCATCGCGGCACGTTTCAGCGGACGGTTCAAAAACGGTTTCGTAGAGCATGAAATCCCGAACAAAAAACCCTGCGAGCAACCCCCTCCATCCTGCATCGCTGAGGCTTCACAGACGCCCAAAGTTTAGGGTTGAATGTCCGAGGTTGAACTGACGCGGCGAACGTGCATTACTTTTTTGCAAAAATTCAGAATAAAAAAAAAAATCAATCGAATTCAAAAATCAAGACGTGATTTTGGTTCACAATTGAATGCTTTAAAACCTCAGGTATATAGATATATTTTAATTGCTCTTGAAAAATTTTTATAACATTTCTAAATGTTGAAAACAAAATTTTTATGAATCTACCGGAGCTAGAAGAGTTATTTTCATTACGTAATGTTTCACGGGTTCAAAGTCAGCGACCCAGGAAAACCCACTAGTAGAAATTTTCGTCCAAATCGGATTTTTTTTTTCAGAATTTTATACCATTCTCAATTTTCTTGGTTAGTCCTAAAGGAATGATATATTTCTTCAGCTTGAAGAAAATTATTGACATCAATCTCGAAAATCGTCAGGCTTGACAGATCTCCAGAGACAGATCTCCATATTTTCTCGAAAATTACGACTTTCAGACTGATATGAGAAAAGAGGGACTTTCATCCCACTGTGCGTAGGTTGACAATAATCTACATTTATGCAATCCGGCATAAGATTCAGGAGCAAACATAAGATCTTTTTTATCCGCCAAAAATGGACTTATCGTAGCTAAATCATATGTTTTTTTACACTATGTACCCAATATGAGCCTAATGTTCATGAGGAAACTGGGCCTATGTTCATCCGCCAATAATGGACTTATCGTGGCTAATTCATATGTTTTTTTACACCATGTACCCAATATGAGCGTAATATTTATAAGGAAACATGGGCCTATGTTCATCTGCCAATAATGGACTTATCGTGGCTAATTCATATGTTTTTTTACACCATGTACCCAATATGAGCGTAATATTCATGAGGAAACATGGGCCTGTGTCCATCTGCCAAGAATGGACCCACATTGGCCAAGATCAGTCAATATTGGCCCTCTCTTCAGATATTTTGCCGATATGAGGCCAATATTTATGTGCTACCTGGGTATAGTCTGTCATCTTCTGAGCTATGCATGCTATGTATTTAGTTGTGAAATATCTAAGATGAACATTACGTAGTTAGTTATGAAATATTTAAGATGAAAATTACTTTATGCATTTAATTACAAAGCCATCATACATTCCTGCGAGCATTCCACGATACGTAACAAGTATTCCAGGACATCATTGCTATATTATTGATGGCATAGTGGAGATATAATGAAAAATTCGAAAGTACCTTATGGTAACGTTCGACGATCCTGTCATACGACTGCCAGTCAGAACGACACCCGCTCTCGATTGGGATTACGCACTATACAGATAAATAGAAATATATATGTAGCACCCAAAAGATATGCAAGGCCTACCGAATGATTATGAGACGTGTGCCGTATTGACTAATAATTGTATATGTGTTTCAATTTTTTCAGGTGTTTACCATTATTTGTGTTGAACCTTTTCAGGCGTTCAACATTAGGGGCCGTTCATAAATTATATACGTGCTTGGGGGTTTGGGGGGGAGATTCTATGAATTTTACGTAAAGCTTTTACTTTTGGCGTGGATCCGAGTTCAACAATGTGAGTTTCTTGTTCAGACTCATGTTGAGCGACGTTTCAGCTCAATTGAGATGGATTTCAGAATTTATGAGAAATAAGCTTTAACCGCGGCAAAGTCGCAAAAAACTTGAAAAATGCTACGCGATGCAAAGAAATTTCGAAACGTCTCCAATTTGGGAAAATAACTTCAATCGATGAGACTAAAGACCAGAAGGTCTTCTGTCGAATTCCGAGCGGGTCGTGTGCGATGTTTTAATAGATTGACGTAGAATTACCCACAGATACAAATTGCATTATGGGTTCCTGTGGTTAAAAATAGAATAAGCTTGTCGCATGAAACAGATATCAAACTGGATATCAAACTGGAATTCCTCGTTTACTCATTGGCTTCATAATCAACGATAACAAAACTTTTGATAACGTTCACGAATTGTCATTTCAAACTATCTAGTCTTACCGGACCGGTTTAATTTTACGATCTCAATTTTCAGAAAATTAATCTCTAAAATATTCGACATCGAGGTATCACCCCTCATGCTATGTAAATTATGGCTCTCTGATGTAATAGGGAAACATCGGGTAGCCCGCAACGCCTTACATTATTTCAGCTATCAGCGCTGTAATATGTCGGCAAGCAGGATGATCCTGGAATATCAAAAACGCGTTCCCCGCTCGATAAAATGGATCACAGGTCACGGATGTATGCTGAGAAATTCCGGGTGCCAGAGGCTACCCGACTTACTCGTGACGTTGCAAGTTCCTAATATAAACGAATTCAGTTTACAGGAAAGTACGTTGGAATCATTTAACAATTGTTTCCTCATTTACAGAACCGCATTTATGCGGGATGGTAAACCACCATCTGCGGATTCGAAGACTTTACGATGGATATCCAGGATTCCAGAAGAAATGATTTTCCCACACAACCCTTGAATTTGTGGTTACCTTGATTCGCCGATACTCGACCGATATTATGTAATTAATCATTGATCTGTCACCAGATCATTGCATGGATTTTGTTTTATAAATCATCATATAATGTTAAGAGATCACTGTTTCGTAAGCTATTGAATTCAAAATTGAAGAAACGAAAAACGCTACTCGCAATTATAAAGAGTAAAAAGTAGTGCACAAATCGATGTCAATAACCAATTCATGTGTATGTATACGTAAAATAAATGAAGTTTTACCAAATTAAGATACGTATTTGTTTTTAATCGCTTCCACATGCGAAATTGCTGTTCGCTTGGTTTCGTGTGTTATAAGATGTAATATTTCCTCTATATTTGAGAATATTTCAAGATGTTGCTCTGTAAAATTTTTGTAAAATATCTCTTCAAATCTTTCGTGCTGTGTGGGGACGCATTGGGCTGCTTTTTGAACGTAATAGTTCGGTAAAATATTGCTTGGACCACGGAATTATATTCAACCCGTTATTCAAATATACACACAATCATTTCGGAAACCATTACGTAGTATTACATACATAATACATGTTCGCCGTCGTTATTCATTCTACGATCTGTTTAAATATACATACGATATTTCCCAACGTGTCACGTTATCATTTGTACAAAAATAAAATCGAGTCAGTAACGCTGGTAAGGTTATCATTTGAGATCCAGACGCTTGACCGACCCAGTTTCGTCTTGATTAGCATTACGTTACTTCCCGATAGGTGGTAGCACTCCCGACTGGTTTAAAACTCAGCTAAACTATGTAGAGGGCGCTTTACGGATGCTAATTTTTAGATTAAGTTCTGTGGCACCTTAAGTAAGTTTCTTATAAGTGATTTCGAATAATGCTGGCTAGTATTGGTATAACGGTCCGACATCCCAGAAGGCCGAAACCATCATGGTAGCTTCTCCGTTATACACAAAGCATATGTGAAGGTATACGGACTAGTAGCCGAAACAACCCATACGCGCGGCACACTCAATACATATAATAAACACGGAACCTGGGACCTTTAGGAAGTAGAGCCCTGCTTTTGACGTCTGCAGACCGAACCTTTCAATACGGCTGGTAGTTACTTATTTTGCGAGAAAGGT
This sequence comes from Tenthredo amoena, assembly GCA_963966615.1. Taxonomy (NCBI): domain Eukaryota; kingdom Metazoa; phylum Arthropoda; class Insecta; order Hymenoptera; family Tenthredinidae; genus Tenthredo; species Tenthredo amoena. The sequence goes on along the minus strand of OZ016486.1, from coordinate 1,612,925 downwards.
TTTCGCTCGGGCCTCAATGGAGGGCCGAGATCCGAGATAGCGACACTGCGGGGAGATGGCGCGCGCGAGAGTCCCATACTGCGCTTAGCGTCTGCTTTATTTTAATAATATAATTATTCTAATATCTTTTGATTTTGCCACGTGACAAGTTGTAGTCGAGTTGGATGTTAATGGTTTCTAGTTCACGGTATGGCATGCCTCGAACGACTCTTAAATCAACGCATTAAGCGAAAAAAGTTGTGCACCAAATGCAACTCGAGCAGCGTGATGTCCACGGTACAAACTGGCAATCTCATGATTTTTGACATTGAATGTGTACACTCGTAGATGTCTTGCTGAAAACCTCGGGTTTCCAAAGTGGACGGGGACTTTTACACGCGGCCAAATCCCACAAACGATTAAGGTCCAAAATGTCACATACAAAATATTATCGATGATCGAGTACATCGGTGAAGCGGTTCAAAGCTTCAATACTCAATGTATATCAAGATGCAGTAAAAAGAAAACAAACCCCGAAAGACATATGTAAGAAAATGAGAAAAAGAATGTACAGAATATATTAAAAAATTGCCTCACATTCGAAAATTGACCTTAATTGAAAAATTATTAAAAATAGACAAAAAAAAAACAAAAAAAGAGACAAAAAAAGACATAAAAAAAATAAAAGTAAAACCTCTGCAACTACTACAACCTTGACGACTGGTGTAGGGGCTTAAACTTGAGTTCATCGGGTGATCTAAGGTACTTATTAGATATCTAATCGAAATACTTGACGCTACGAACAGTTGGAGATGATTCCAATTTTAAGATCTCGTGCTAAATTTTATACATGAATACACGAAAGAATGAACAGAATTGAATCTATGAATAATTACTCGTACCCGTTTGTACAGTCAAGTAATTTGTTTATCCTTTATAGCAGCGGTCGGCAACACGTAGCCCGCGGGCCGCATGCGGCCTGCGACTGTTTTTGTAAACGAAAGTCTTATCCTTATATAAACCTAAATAAATAATTTCGTTATGCGGGCGCAAAGTTTAAGCGAGCGAACATGCAAGAGTAGCGCTAAGCGGGCGCGTCGGCAGCCTGGCGACTTGATCGTTCCGCGTTCGATCGTCGATAACAATTGCCGCCCGCGCTCTGTTTGTGCTGGTTGATTGAGTATTTTCATCTGCGCCACGCCGCCGTGCCGTACGAATACTATTTTGTTTGAATTTCGGTGAGTGTAAGTTTTCTTTTTATACAATTGACTCAACGAAGCTGAGTGGCACGTTTTCAACACGACAGCGATTACTCAGCGTTGTGAGCTATAACTTTTACCGATGGCTTCAAGAAAGATGAAGTTATTTGAAGAAAATAGAGTCTTTGACGATGTGTGGACAGATTCATACTTTTTTATTAATTGTAATGGAAAACTGCTATGCTTAATATGCCAAAAAACTCTTGCTATTTAAAAAGAATATAACGTCAAACGCCATTACGATACCGAGCATAAAGCTAAATTTGCATGCCTAGTGAGTGATTCACGGAAAGATAAAATTAACGCACTCAAATCTTCAGTAAAGAACCAACAAAATGTTTTCAAGGTTCAAGTTCAAAGTAATGAGTCGAGTGTACGTGCGAGTTTAAGGGAAGCGGAAATACTTGCGAAGTCTGGGCGACCGTTTACCGACAGTGAACTAATAAAACAATGTGCTTTAGTTATAGCTGAAAAGGTGTGCCCAGATCAAAAAAAGAAATTTGAAAATATAAGTCTATCTGCCAGAATATGTACCCGGCGCATTGAAGATTTGGGCGATAATTTGTTCGAGCAACTTCGGAAAAAGGTACGACAATTCGAATGGTTCTCTTTAGCCACGGATGAAAGTGGTGACGTTTCAGATACTGCCCAGCTTCTAATATTTGTTCGTGGGATTGATAAGAACTTCAATGTCTGTGAGGAGCTTTTACAGTTATGTAGTTTGAAAGGTACGTCTACAGGGGAAGATTTATTTCGTATCTCAGAACAAGCCATGGTATTAATGCAATTACCATGGGAAAAATTGAATAAGTGTAACAACCGACGGAGGCCGAAACATAAGTGGACAAAACAAGGGGCCTGGTAAGTAGAATTAAAACTAAACTGGCAGAGAAAGGATGCGATATGCCATTATTTTTTCATTGCATTATCCATCAAGAAGCGTTATGTTGCAACGTCCTAGCATGGAAAGAAATAATGAACATCTTGATATCCACTGTAAATTACATCAGAAAAAATGGATTGACACATCGCCAATTTCAACAGTTCCTGTTAGGCATGAAAGCAAATCATCGAGATGTCCTGTATTATTCTGAAGTGAGATGGTTAAGTAGAGGTGCAGTACTGAAAAGATTTTTTGTTCTCAGAAAAGAAATCAACACGTTTATGAACGAAAAAGGTAAATCTGTTCCAGAGCTTACAGATCCACAATAGTTAATAGACCTTGGATTTTTGACAGATTTAACTCATGAGTTAAACACGCTGAATGTAAGGCTTCAAGAAAAAACAAATTATTCTCTGATATGCACACAGACGTAAAGGCATTCCAAATGAACAACAAGCTCTTCATAAAAAATACTGACGAAAAAAAATTGGACCATTTTCCGAATTGTGAAAAGGCTGTCGAGGAAGCTGGAATAAATTTTCATTGGAAAAGTGATGAAATGAAAGACATTTTAATACAGCTACAAAATCAGTTCAACGAAAGATTTGGTGACTTCGAAAAGGTTTCTAGCAAACTGAAGATTTTTGCAAACCCTTTTTCATGCGATACTGAGGATGTACCGAGTTATTTACAAATGAACGTGATTGATCTTCAATCCAATGACACTCTCGAAAACTCTTTCTGTGAAATCAATGATCTTGTTAAGTTTGACGGCAGCTTGCCATCTGATTTTGACGAATTAAAAAGGTTTGCTCAGCAGCTAATAACAATCTTTGGCAGTACTTACTTATGAGAACAAACTCTTTCAATTCTGAATTACAGAAAAAATAAATACGCTTCTCGTCTCACAGATGAGCATTTGAGAGCCATTCTAAGAATTTCAACTACAAACATGGAAGCCAAATGTCACACTGAATTTTGTATAAGTACAGTTATATACTTGAAAGTTCTCGTTTAAGTCTCTATTATTTTCCCTCATTACTTTGTCATTCATTGCTTCTTTGTCGTTGACGTAGTCCTACGTACCTATAATATAATAAAATTCAAATAAAATGTTTTTGCATTTTTAATATGACCTATGATAACTATACAGGGTGATTCAGGTTGGGTGCACCACCTTACGTAGGTGTATTACTCCTGAGAATCTCAAATTAAATTTCCTTTACCAAAACTTCGAGGGACTAACGATTTCGGAGCTACGGAAGATCTTAGTTGACCAATCACAGGGCTTATGAATGACCAAGTCAGGGTCGGTCCAAGAGTGTAAGTCGAGCAGTGCCCGCGGCGCTTTGATTTGTATTGTACGACGTTTCAGTTCGATTTCTAGATGAGTATGACAGCGTCGCCTCCTGGAGATGTCTTCGTACGGCATTCACCTCCGTTCTCGTCGTCCTGATCCTCTGATTCATAGTTTCAGTCGTCCAGGTCCTCCACTCCGTAGTTTCAGTCGTACCCAGGTCCCGCTCTTCGTAGTTCTCGTAGTCGCAGGACCTGGACGACTGAAACTACGGAGCGCAGGACCTGGACTACGAGAACTACGGAGCAGAGGACCTGGACCACAAGAACTACGGAGCGGAGGACCTGGACTACGAGAACTACGGACGCAGGACCTGGACTACGAGAACTACGGAGCGGAGGGCATTGACCACAAAAACTACGGAGCGGAGGACCTGATTAACTGAAACTACGGAGTGAGGACCTGGACGACTGAAACTATGAATCAGAGGATCAGGACGACGAGAACGGAGGTGAATGCCGTACGAAGACATCTCCAGCAGACGACGCTGTCATACTCATCTAGAAATCGAACTGAAACGTCGTACAATAAAAATCGAAACGCCGCGGGCACTGCTCGACTTACAGTCTTGAACCGACTCTGTCCTCGTCACTTATAAGCCCTGTGATTGGTCAACTAAGATCTTCCGTAGCTCCGAAACCGTTAGTCCCACGAAGTTTTGGTAAAAAAAATTTAGCCTTAGATTCTCAGGAGGAATACACCCACGTAAGGTGGTGCGCCTGACCTGAATCACCCCGTATAAATAGATTTTTTATTATCAAAATTATGAACAAGTGCGGGCCCGCCTCTACCTCATTTTGCTACTATGTGGCCCTTACCTGCTCAAAGGTTGCCGACCGCTGCTTTATAGCACTGAGGATTTCGCCTGTATAGATCTTTTTTTTTTCAAATTTTGATTATCTTGAAAAATGTTAGAAATACCTGGTGACTTTGAATAGATTGTATATCTGCACCCCTTAAAGTACAATCGAATATCTTGACGGTACAAACAGGTACTAACGATAGGGAAGTGGACGATGCTTGTGCATTTCGATTATCTAGAAAAATGATCGAATTATGAATTCCAGTGAAATTTTAATTTGTATCCACGAGAATACTCGTGGGTAGAAACGGGTACAAACGATTCCTCGCCGGTACGAACATATACTCGTTGGTAGAAACGGGAACAAATAATTTTTCGGCGATACAAACAGGTACAAACAGGTGTGAACGATATACTCGTTGGTACAAACGGGAACAAACGATTCTAAAGCGGCTCCCGTTGGCGGAATTCGATTATCTTTGAAAATGAAAAAGTAAAATTTTCGAAAAATCAAAAAATAGGTCTATCTTTCTTTGCGTCGAGGTACAAACGAGAATTAAAGTAATACAAACGGGTACAAACGATTCTGAAGCGGCTCCCGTTGGAGAAAAAGAAAAAATGAGGTAGTAACGAAAAAAATAGTGGTACAAACGAGTACAAACGAAGTAGAATCGATATCAGTTTTCGAAATTTTTTTTTCCTGAGTCGGATGCTAGGTTCACATAGGTGAATAATCATCCTTCAGCAGCAGAAAGTATTTTGATCCGCCGAGCGATTCAGCCTCTATAGGCCCACATTGTAACGGATGATGAGCCCGTTAATACTAAATGGAATTAGGACGGGGCTGGGGGGGGGGGGGGGGGGGGGTATAAAAGGTGATGTCCGACGGTTACTATTTTAACTTCGGCTTATTTTTATTGTCTCTTCTCAATTTTAGGGGTACAACAGGGTTGTAGAGCGGTTAACAAGGTACTGACCTTACTGGTTGTCTCGATTTTCAATTGCGTCTAGCCACTAGCTCTCTACCTTCTCTTCGTCCTTTTCACTAGCTCTCTCACTAATTGTGGCCTGCGCGCACCAAACCGCGGCGAACCGCGGCGAACAGCGGCTAAAATGTTAACGCTCACTGGACGGCAGCGAACGGCGGCGGTCGGCCGTGAATCATGACAGAATTTTTATATTCTGTATGTATACTTGCTTGACCTGACGTATTATATTTTTCATCAAAGGTTATAAGCAACTGAATCAATGTACTTAATTACATTTATATTTTTTATAAGATATTCAACCGATGATATTAAAATTGTAATTACAATTATTGTAGACTTCGGTTAAATTCATATAATATCGTCTTTCGTCGCTAATGATTTTGAACCTGCGCGGATCATATGATTTCTGCTGGCACGAGATCATATGGGTCGCTTGGGTCAAAAATGACCCATATGATCCGCGCAGGGTTAATAAAATTTCCGTACATATTTTATAAATATACAAACAATCCAGGCAACTACAGGTCATTCTATTTTTTTTATAAATCATCTATGATATTCTGTATGAATCTATGAATAAATTATTGCAATAATTGAATCAATATTCATATCAGGTGTTATAAAATACCAAAGTGTTGCTCGACCTGCAGACCGCATTAAAAATGTATGCTAAAGTACGTAACAAAAATAATTCTATCAACAGTTTTCGAATAAAATTGTAAAAATATATTTTAAAATAATTTACCTGTACAAAATGTTTTACAATAATTGATACACGTATACAATAATTTCTATGGGGCAACCCATACCAACTCGACCTGGGTTCGGCCCTCGACCAAAAAGAACATGAATAATGAACCTTAATTTAAATATTATAAAGCAGTATGACATTGATGTCAGCTAAGCTACAATTTTAAACATCATATGAAATCAAAAAGTGTTCACCATAGCGATTTAATAAGAATAGTGTTATCCACTATGGAATTGTAAAAATAAACCACCCTTTACGTAGTACATTATCTCACTTGTTGTGACACACGTACAGAAATAACGAAATTATACCATTGCAGTTGTTCAGCTCATTTTATATTATTTGATACATTTATATTTTTTTCAAACAATCATAGATGTGCAGATTGTATTTATTTATCGTGACAACGAACCTAAGCACGCTTGCATTGCTAGGTTCTTTATTACTTTTTTATTGTGTTTATTAATTTCTAATCAAATTGTACAATGGATGAAGAAAATTTGATATTGCTCATTCAGAAATACAGACCGCTGTATGATATGTGTGATGCACAATACTCTAATCATCAGATTAAAGAAACTGCGTGGGAAACTGTAGCCAAGGGCATGAAACAGTCAGGTAAGCACAATTGAAATTTATTTAAAACATTCAAGATTCGTGAGTATATAGTGTCATGCAAAAAATAAATTTACTTGTGTTCAGTCATGCCGGTTAGATTTTTATTATAAGAAAAATTAATTATTAATTCATTGATTATTAATATTAATTTTTTTTTTTTAATTTACTCGTTTTTATAAAAAATTAACTAAAATAGTTGCTAATTTAACCCTCCATTTTTATTACTGTAAGAATCGAAATTATTTTATATCATTCCACGTCGAATCATGTCAATCTGCCATCCGACTGACCCCGCCGCAGAAACGAAATAGGTTTTAAAACTATCCCTAATAGCTAATGCCTCTCTAGTACAGTTGCCTTGCTGCATATTTTCAATGGCACGCACAATGGGTGCGTTATTATTATCAACGTTTCCCATGATAGGTATATTATCACTTATTCAAAAATTATGTAAACAACACGTTGCTAGTACAACGTTATAGACGTGCTCTGGATTCATTTTTATACGTCTTTGGTACAATCTAAATTTATGTGTTAAAATTCCGAACGCATTTTCCGAAATTCTACGCGCACGAGAGAGTCGGTAGTTAAAAATTTTTTTACTGTCATCATCCCTCAATTGAGAACCAGGATAAGGGCGCATAATATTTTTTTTTAATGGGAAGGCTTCATCTCCGACAATTACGTGCGGTAGCGCCACATTACTTCCCGGCGGTGGCTTATCATCCGGTAAATTTAATCGTCCCTCGTTGACCGCCTTTCCGAATTCACAATTCGAAAATATCCCTCCATCGCTGCTTTTTCCGTATGCGCCAACATCTACCGCGATAAATTTATAATTTGCGTCGACCAGCGCCATAAGAACGATACTGAACGTTTTCTTATAATTGAAATACATCGATCCGGTGTTCCCAGGCGCCTCTATGATGATGTGTTTGCCATCCAATGCCCCGATACAATTAGGGAAATTCCATCTCGATGAAAACATTTCTCCGATACGCTTCCACATTTCAATATCCGGAACTGGTAAAACTTGTGGAGATAATCTCTTCCAAATTATTCCACAAGTCTCGTGCACAATTTGACGTACAGTAGTATGTCCCAGGCGGTAGCTGACTGCAATTGTTTTAAATGAGTCACCCGTACCCAGAAATCTAAAACCAGATATAGAGTCGCACATATAGATTCATGCATACTATATACCTACTTGTATGCGTTATTATTCACATGTAATATCTCATTCATTAGCATTAAAAAAAAAGGTAATGTTCAAATTTCAATTGATTGTGTGTTTATTTTTTAAATCTTATAGTTGAAGATTGCAGAAATACGTGGCGGAGGCTTCGTGATGCCTATCGCAAGGCTCTCAACGTTCGGAAAACCAAAAGTGGCCAAGCTGCGAAAATATTACGCCCATGGAAATACGAGAAACAAATGTGTTTTCTTTCAAATTATATGAGTGATCGAAATACACACTCTAACTTCCACGATTCTGTGAATAGATTTGACGATTACACACAGAGTACTGCCAGTACATCTGTAGAATCCCAACATAGCCTGGACGATTTTAATGACGAACAAAACACATATAATGAAACTGATAACGAAATTCATAATTAATTAAATGATACTAGTGAGAATTATCATTTTATTTAGACTAATAAACTATACCTGATTAATAAACCTGCACACAAGCGTTGTCAAATGATCAATCAAAATGATCATTCACAGGTTGATTGATATGTGCATTTGTAAATAATTAATAATTCAATGTTTAAAATTTGCAGATTTGAATTCATCGCGTGGAAGAAGTCCAAAATTACCGAATGTGACTCATAGACAAACCGGAATTAATAAAAAGCGTAAGAAGAATCATAATCAAAGTAATTCACCATCTCAAATTGCAAATGTCCTTGGAAGCTATTTGAACGACAAATTGAAAAAAAAAACAGACTCAACAAAATACAACATCTTTGACAAAATTCTTTTTAGCAATGGCGGAAATTGCGGAAGCGTTTCCGCTTATAGACCAAATTCAAATAAAATCAAAATTATTTTCCTTAATAAATGAATGCGAAATGCGTTTGGCGAACACTGCTGCTCTGATTGTGAGTCAAACAGAGATGTTGCAGACCGGCTCAGACTCATCAACCAATGAAGGACCAGTTTTCTTATCGTTGTGATTGATTTATTTTAATCACAACGATAAGAAAAATCGAGTTTAACGTAACATTTCACCAAATAGTTTTTTAAAAAGTTAATTTTCAATTGTGAATTGTTATGTGTTGATTGTTATTTGTTGATTGCATATTGTATGCCCTTTAATCAAAATAAAGCGTTAATCTGTTTAAATTCTAATGAAAGTTCTACTTTATGGTATACTAGTTAAATTTATATTAATTAAAATTTAGAAATGATACAAGCTGTTGAGAAACACTATGAAAATTCATGACACAGATATGTTTTCATATTTTTCAGTGTAATGTCAAAAAAATCATAGATAAATGTACGTCGATTTGATTTGCGATAATTTAAAAACAATTCTAAAAATATCGAGGCATGCTATATATGTGTTTTGTTCGTCATTAAAATCGTCCAGGCTATGTTGGGATTCTACAGATGTACTGGCAGAACTCTGTGTGTAATCGTCAAATCTATTCACAGAATCGTGGAAGTTAGAGTGTGTATTCCGATTACTCATATAATTTGAAAGAATACACATCTGTTTCTCGTATTTCCATGGGCGTAATATTTTTGCAGCTTGGCCACTTTTGGTTTTCCCATATTTTTTTTAAATATTTTGATCAACACCCAAGCAATACTAATCTGTGATCGCGTTTTACGTAAATTTGAAAGACAAATTCACGATTAGTCAATTTTATGAACATTTTTATCGATCTTATTATTGGTAATATGACTTCATACTTTATAGATATACTGATAGCTGATACAAAGAGTATGAAATATCCTACAAAAAGTACTTTCGCAAACCGCTATGAACTATTGTGATGAATCATCTACAGAATTTAGGACGACTATGGTCACGTTAATCATAATCCTTTAAAAAGAAAAATCCATGGTGAATATTTTACGTATCATTCATGCCTATTTGTAATACATATGCACATGAGTGGTAATTAATAATTACCTTAAACATACCGCTAGCCTCTCTTCAGGTCCAATAGATCTTCTAAAATTAGTGTCTTTTTTGTATAAATCATCGTATAAGATCACCAACAATTCTTGAAATTTATTGTATGACATACGGAAATATTCGGAAAATTTAGATGGGTCGCGTATAGGATCGGGAAACAACGTATGATGTTCGCCATTGGTCGCACGTTTTTTACAATTATTGTGTACCCATTTATTTTTTATTTTAGGGCGTGTAATCGCTTCATCGCACAAAATAGCTGCAGCTATGATAATATCTTCGTCAGAGCTGGTATCCATTGCGACTGACGTGAATTCATAAAAAAATGACTACTTGTTGGCATGTATCAATAGTTACTAGACGAATTTCAGAAATTTCTGTGATTTTTTTCGTTAACCAGTATTTCACAGATGATCAGCAGAATCGTCTGCCGCCGTTCGCCGCGATTTGGTGGGCGTACAATTTTTAAAATTCGCCGCCGTTCGCCGCGGTTTGGTGCGCGCAGGCCTTTACTCTTCGCACACGTCTTGCTCAAGTGCCGGCCGGCGTGAGGCGCCGGTCAGCTTCGGTTAAATTCGCCTAATCTCGTTTCTATTCGTTTTTATTCCCCGCGTGGGTTGGGGTTTGGGACTATCAACGTCACAACATACATCAGTGTGTATTATTCGTTTGTTTGTAATGTCTGACTGCAGCTAGAACCAAAGGGGAACCCACACTGTTTTCCTTGCAAACAAGCTATGCATGTCTATTTCTCACTGTTCTTGAACTTTATGTTCTTTTTCACTTGTGCTATGTTTTGATGTCATAATTTTGCGTGCCAGGCTGTCAGTTCTTGTTCTACACTCCCTATATTGGCGACGGCTATTTGATTCGGGTTTTCGCGTTTTAAAAGTTCATCACAAAAAGTTTACTTTTTCTTCTGGTGATTGCACACACTTCACTGTTTTTCACAAACTTCCACACTGCTGCTTCACATCGCGCTCTACATCCTTTATTGAAGGCACTCGTTACCGAAAATAAGTTTGAGGTTAATTTGAGTACATACAAGACGTTAGTCAAGACAGTGTCAATCCAGGTTTTTCCGTTATTAGCCAGCACTTTCACTTGTTCAATTCCGATGGCTTCGAGTTTGTTGCCGTCCCCGATGATCACTGGTTTAGGTGTGTTTAATTCCTGGTATTCCACGAACAGCGCTTTGTTGATACACATGGCTTCACTAGCGCCGCTGTCAACTACCCACCGGCTGTTTACCTCTTGTCCATACATTGCTGTTACGATGAGTGCGTTGCTTTTATTTTCGTTTCCCCCATCTTTCTGTGCTGTGTTTTTCTCCTTGGCTATTCGAAATCGACACTTGTCTCTAGTGTGTCCTATTTTCTTACGGTAATAGCATCTCTTTTCTCCACGCTTGAGTTCGTCCTTTTTTCCTTGGGCACAGCTTGATTGTATGTGTCCAGGCTTGCCACATTTATGGCATTTCAAAATTGAAATTAAGGCAACGAACTTTTCTGAACTTCGTACCCGCTCTTCCTCAACCAATAAACGCGCTTGTGAGTCTTTCACGTTCTGTCTTTCCTCTAGAACCGATTCCCAAGCTGCTATAAAATGTCTATACTCATCAGCGATCGACATCAGTACTTTCGTTATCACCTCTTCAGAAATATCTTCCCTGAGTTGTCACAGTTGATGCACCATTTCGTCGATCTTGCTTAAGAAGGCAGCCATGCCACCACCTTCATACTCGTAGTTCAGGAATCTTTGATTCAACACATGAATGCTGGTTGTACTTTTCTGTTCATAGATGCTGCACAATTTTGCCCAAATCTCCGCGGCGGTATGACAGTTCAATAGGTAGATCATTACTTGTTCGGTTACTCTAGATACTATCTGGGTTTGAGGATAAACGTCTTTGTTCTCCCATGTCAGCAACTCATGCGCGTTCGCAGCGTCCGGAATGATTTTACTTCTGTTCCGTTTACAATTCCAAACATGCTCATGCCTGTAAGCACTATTTTTGTTTGGAATTTCCATAGTTCCTATTTTGCAGATCCTTCCAGTCGCACCACTGATATCGCGGTTAGTTGTACACCTTGCTCCATGGCTAGCAAGTATTCTTACGGTTAGCAGTTGTTCACTTCCCGTACCCATACGTGGTTGACTTTCCACGATATTTTTACGTTTCGCGTGTTTTGGACATAGGTCCTGGGCCCATAACCTGTTGAGAACCTACGATGTCGGGTATGGTTTTGGGTTTTGAGTAGATTAATTATTACAACACCGAGTTACCTTTTGATATTAGTTTATTCGTATAAGACTATTAAGAAGGTCGCAGTGCCTTGAACCAGTCTCCTGTTAGCGACTCGACCGTGTAACACCTATAAGTCTTTTCGCTAGCCTCCACTAGTGTATAGCCTATGACTTTCGATTCTCTGGCGGACAATCGATAGTCGTCGTATAGGAATCATTTCATTGCGTACTTCAACAAATAGACCTCGTGGAAACGTAAAAAAACGGTGTGGGCCCTATAGAAAATACCTCGATTACAATGAGTCTATGCAGAACGACGATGAAATACCAAGGACCACAGGATTCGACAAAAGAAAGCGATTTTCTCAAGGATCTGACATATCGAGGAAAGGATCTGCACCATAGTGCAGGTGAGCAATTGTACACACGGGTTGGCGGTTTGTGTCGCACCTAAAATCTGCAACCGAGGATACATCTTTTTAAGTAAGGCATTTGTGCATTTCATGGTTATGCGAATTGAGTTTTTGTCTGATAAAGCGATACGGATCTCGCTATTCCGCCGCTCACTATTGCGGGAGCACCCTAGCCAGCCTATTGCCTAGGATAATGCCAATTTAAAAAGAGATGTACCCTCAGTTGCAGATTTTAAGTGCGACACAAACCGCCAACCCGTGTGTACATCTAAAATATAAACAAAATAAGCGTCAACAAATCGTTATACACAAATTCTAACCGATTCGAATTTTACATAGTAATCGTATAGAAAATCGTACGTTATCGTAGATGGATTGACGAAAACAAAGAATTTTGCCGAAAAATTGTGAAAATGTACAATTGTATGTACAATATACAGGACTGAGAGTATGTGTATACAATTTTTTGTGAGAAGTTACGGAAAGCAGCAAATGTTTCGGAATATACATATGTCCGAATTTCCCCTCAAAATTCGTAGGAATTCGTAGAAATAGAATCTTTCACCGCAGCCTAGGAGCCAAAATTCTATCTATGTCGTCACTGATATTATAGCAGTGTATGTCGTGTATATATTTTTCACACTTCAATTATTGTTAACAATAATTATGCAGCTACGTGACGGAAGAGGATATATATTAAGGGTGTGTAGAAAATGAACTTCTTTCTTCCGCTCCTACCACTCAAAACTTCAGTTTTTGACATGAAAGAAGCCCCCTGCAAGAAGGAGGCTGTAACTTGAAGTTTGGAGGTCTCTCAACGAGAATTTAGGATTCCCATATGATTAACACGTGAAAAAAGATTGTTTTTCATTGAAAAGGATGTCATTCAACCAAAAAATTGGATATGGCTGTCTTTCTCGGCTCATTGCAAAGCACAGCCCCTTAAACAATGATAGGTCTTTTTTGGACTTACCTTGTTGCAATTTTTTTTTTTCTTAATTTTTTGACCACAATAGTCAGTTTTGCAAAATTCAAAAGAAAAATTGGAACAAGGTAAGTCCAAGAACGACCTATCATTGTTTAAGAAAATAGTCTGTGCTTTCAAATGAGCCAAGAGAGATTACCATACGCAATTTATGAGTTGATTGATATCCTTTTGAACGAAAAACAATATTTTTTACGTGTTAATCATACGGGAATCCTAAATTCTCGTTGAGAGACCTCTAAACTTCGAGCTACAGCGCCCTCTTTGGAGGGGGGCTTCTTTCATGTCAAAAACTAAAGTTTTGAGTGGTAGGAGCGGAAAGAGAAAAGTTCATTTTCGACGAACCCTAATATATTGTAACATTGCAAGATACACCTGCAATTACAATCAGCTCCGGAACCCTTAGACGGCCGTAATTAAGTAATTTCGAGTGAATGTTGAAAGCAGAAATGCACTAGGATAGCCACGAGGCTAACATAATCTCCGAGAGGCCACCATGACTGTACTCACAAGGGGACCCCCAAGCTTGGTATAAATGGATTTTGATGGGACTCAGGCATATTGTAGGGGTACTTGCCCTAAGTACCAGGCCAACGGGAATCGATGCACTACGGATTGGTTTTCGAGAAAATCTACGGTAAAGTTTCACGCGCGGTATGTATACCAGTAACTGTGCTGCCTCGTCAAGCAAGCGAGCGCGGCGCAGTAGGCAAGGTTCACGGCTGGCACGCTGCTGGCACGCTGCTGGCCCGTGTTCGAGTTCAGTCGGCGTGCGACTTTTTGTTGTAATTTTTTTTTTTTATTGTTTCATTTTTTTTTCTCGTTTACGTATTACTTAATATAAATAACAAACATTGCATTACAAAGTGACGGGGAAGAAAATTGCTATACAACGTACGGTTTTCGGTAAAATTTTGTACAATTTTAAAACGAGCTCTCCATGTTGAAATCACCGATTCGACCCCTTGTCGAAATTCCAGGTACTTCGGCATCGCTCGCTACCTGCATGTATGTATATCATATGAAATAATTGAAATTACTACCGTATGTTGTATAGCAATTTTTTTCCCCGCAACTTTGTAATGCAATGTCTGTTATTTATATTAAGTAATACGTAAACGAGAAGAAAAACGAATGAATTTAAAAAAAAATTACAACAAAAAGTCGCACGCCGACTGGACTCGAACACGGGCCAGCAGCGTGCCAGCCGTGAACCTTACCTACTGCACCGCGCTCGCTTGCTTGACAACGCAGCACAGTTACTGGTAAACATACCGCGCGTGAAACTTACCGGATTTTCACGGAAACCAAGCCGTAGTGCATAAATTTCCGTTAGCCTGGTACTGAGGGCTAGTACCCCTACAACATACCTGAGTCCCATCAAAATCCATTTGTACCAAGCTCGGGGGTCCCCTTGTCAGACTGTAGACTTCATTCCTGATTTTGTTTGTTTTCTTTTTCACTTTCTCTATTATGTGGGAGACATGGCCAAACTGTTAGTGAAGTACGACGTGACACGACCGACACAAACTTACGCGGTCGATCAGGACCGTATGAGGCCCACCTAAACTTAAGGCCACTACGCCCCTGGGGGCCTAACACTACGTCAGCCAACGGAACAGCAAATGAGAACGCGGGGGAGTGCCGAGGGCACTCAGCTACAAGGGAAAACGGTGGTGGAGGTGATTCCCGCACCTCCAAGAGCCAGCGAACCGCGTTTCTCCAGGAGAATCCTTGAGGATCACCCCTAGCGCATTTTAAGTTTCGCGCGTAGTGCGGCCAAACCGCCATGTACGACGATCTAGCGGTCGATGGACAAATCGATAATCGCCTAATTACCGAGGGTGCGCAATCCCAGCGCCATGCGGTCTCGTTAGATCACTCTGCCTTAGGCCGGCCTGATGGACAGTCGTAGAGAGCCGTTTCGTGTCAGTCTTTTGGGTGTGAGTTAGAAGAGTATCGAGTAATTATGAGGAATCCCGCGAGGGAAATAGACAATGAATTACGCCCACGAGGTCGGAGAATTCTTGAGGTTGCTGGAGACCGGTAAGCGTTAGCTAACTTTACCCATCTCCTGATTTAAATCCGGCAACGGCCGTCTGCCATCTTTAGTCCAGTCAAATTAGATAAAAATGAGGCAAATAGAAAAATCAACCGGTAAAAAGCTATAAATTGTTGAAGACCTTTATTTTGACATACTTTTGAAGAGAGTAGAAATTCTGACCTCTACCTCCAAGGCTCGATCCACCATCTTGAAAAAAAGGTGCTCTCATCCAGTTTTTTCATCATATCTCTTTAATCGTTGATCGGATCGCGATGAAGGTTGTTATAAAAATTAAACCTCATTAAATTTTCCATAAAAAAAGGTATTTTTTATTTCATTCATATCTTCGATAGTATCTTTGTAATACATTGGTCAACGCAAAAACAATTTTTACCTATACGCTGTGCTCTTGAATCTGTTTCTACGCGTTTAGAATATCAACAAAGAACTTTTGGCAACATTTCAAAATTTTTTATAATGATTGTGATAATGATGCTCAGTTTGTATCGAAGCGTCGCACAGTGGTTCAGAACGGCAGGATCCCTGGCGAAAAGTCGAAAAAAGAAGGTTGAAATATCGATGCTTTTAAAATGGATTCTCGTACAGGGGGGTTTGGGGCATTCAGATTGCATGAACTGAGGTCGAAATATTGTATACCTGCTTCCCTGCGTCAGTCGAAAGTTGCCTCTCTTAGAAATACGCGCGCAACACTTCACTGCTCAGTTTTACAGTGCTCCACAAAATAGTGAAGTAGTTTACAACGACATGTCCGATTCGAATTTTCCAAAATGGAAAATGTTAATAAAGGTATGTAGAAACATTTTATATACTTCAATGTTCGGAAATGTTTGCTGTTATTTATGAAACGTTATGCTAACGGTAGTCGTGATTTTCATATTTTTTCGCTTTTTTAAAAATACATTCGTGGATACAAAAAAATTTTGACACATTTTAACGCTGACATTGATAGGGATATGTTTGTTGAACTATCTATTAATGAAATGTACACCCAACGAGTTTGATTCTGATACCTCCGTTCTGGACAACTTTTGAATAATGTTGGCAATAGTGACGTCTCACAGCACGCTGTGACAGAACGCTCGCAACCATAGCGCGACCCGTAAATTGTCATTTCTACGCCAAGTGACTCTACTAACCCTAAATTATAGGCTGGTTTTTATTATTGACGATACTTTACAATGATGTTATTTTTTATAAATCAACTGAATGTTTTATGAATGATTGGATGTAATGAAAATGAAATCATACTGACCATCTTTTTGTTATATGATTTCCATTTTACATCATTGTAAAGTATCGTCAATAATAAAAACCAGCCTATAATTTAGGGTTAGTAGAATCATTTGGCGTAAAAATGACAGTTTACGGGTCGCGCTATGGTTGCAAGCCGTTCTGTCACGGCGCGCTGTGAGACGTCACTATTGCCAACATTATTCAAAAGTTGTCCAGAACGGAGGTATCAGAATCAAACTCGTTGGGTGTACAAGAATTAGCTGCTCGAAAGTTGCCTACTTTGAATAATTACAATTTTAGTGTTACCGTGCACACTGTCGTGCGCTTTACGCACTGTGACTAATGGCGAGACTCCGCTCAAATTTCTATACCTGAGGCTTGAAAGGGCCCAGGTATTGAGGGTTTTTCGTAGATATTTCCTATCTCTTTGCAAGTGTTCTGGAGATAAGTACGTTATATTATTGCAACGGTGTAACATTGCGAGTAAAGATTTAAAATAACATTCCAACCGTAATGGCAATTTTTACAAACATATCAAAATATATCAGTTCATGAACAACAAACAATTCGTAAAACATAATAATATTGTTTTTCAATCGATTGTTTATTATTGTAGTACTGTACTTTTCAAAGGACAGTAGAACAGTAAAGTGCAGTATATTAATAAAATTAAAGTTACGCACAATATACAGGGTGTCTGGAAATTCGCGCACCATTGGCATACTGGTGGATTCCTTGCGAAAAATTGAGACGTAAGTGACCAATAAAAAAAAGTCCGCAACGGCTTAATTTTCCTGTAAAATTATTTAATAACGAGCCAATCAGCGTTCAGCTTTAGGAAAGAATGGTTAGGACATTGCATAGCCGTCCGCCCCACTCCTGGGCGAAGCGGGGAATACCACAGATTATTGTCTCGATCTCGGTAGTGGGGCGGACGGCGATGCGGAGCTTTAGCCAGTCTTTCTTAAAACCGATGCTGATTGGTCCGTTAATTAGTGCTTTTACACGAAAACTAAGTCCTTGCGGACTTTTTTGCACAGGTAACTTTTGTCTTAATTTTTCGCAAGGAATCCGCCAGTATGCCGATGGTGCGCGAATTTACAGACACCCTGTATACAACTTTTTAAATTTTAACAGGACATACATGCAAACAAATCGTTTGTACACGCAGACAAATATTCTTGGCCATGAAAAATTTTACTGAATCAGAAGGATGTTCTTTCGCAATTTCAATCGATGAAAGGAAATTTTCAAGGAATCTTCTATTTGCAATGGAGAAAAAATGGCAGGATAGCCGCGGAATTTTGGAGCGCTTTTACGCCATTCATGAAGAATGGCTTGACAAGGACGTAACTATTACGGTTTGTCTATTTTCCTATTTCTTATATCATTGAAATTTTTCGTTTGTACGTTTTTTTTACTTTCGAGCTGACGTTATTGCGATTTGTTGTAGAATGCTGATTTCAAAAACATGGATGTACTAACTCCTAATTCTAACACATCAAGAGACTCGGTAGAGTCTCGCGCCTAGTTATATAGAAAAAAAAAAAAAAATTTTTTTGTATGCGCCGCGCGAGACTCGACCGAGTCTATATACCCGAACGAGAGCTGAGCGGCCGTTACGGCAATTTATGATCGTTAATTTCTTCCGACTCACTATAAATACGGAATTGTAATATTTATCGCAGGATGTGGCCGAGAAGAGCTTTCATTTAAGCCCTATTTCGATTAAATCGGTGAACGTAGAGCTGAGATATGATTATTCGACGTTTTAGATTCAAGTAAATCATACTTGTTTTCGTCGAGTGTTCATCATCATCATCTCCTTCAGTCAGTGTGACACTAAACCCATGCGTATAAAAATTAGCATAGAGAGGCCTTCGCTAGGCTATGTAGAAAGAAGAGACCTACCAAGTACGGACGTCAGTAGCCAGATGGCGCTTTGGTTAGCTCTTTATTTTCACCAACTAGTTTTTTTTTTTGGATCCTTTTTAATGGCTTATTATTATATCTGATAAGGAATTTAGCCGAACCACCAACTACAGTACGGTATCATATCCCATCATACGGGGTATGATTTATTATGTCAATTTATTTTTGGTCGTAATGTTATGTGTATAATTCAGCAAACGATCATGTAGGGTATGGTACGATTTATTTTTTATGAGATAAATTGAAATTTTTTTTTTTTCCTCGGAATCAAGTTTAAAAATTTCGCTTAGGTACTAAAATAGGCCTGTTGAAATATAAGCTCTTAATATTAATATTGACCGCATCGCACTTTTCGATTTCCCATAAAAATAACACCAGGAACAACTACTTTTGTTCCTTCTCATTTTTGTAACTAACGAACGATACGTCGTACAGTAAAGTTCTTGGCATGTTTTTCCAGAGAATTAAACGCTCTACAAAAAAGGTCTAAAGTCATTTTTTGGTAAGTCAACGCGGTCAAAAGTTATTCAAGGAAAATTTATTAATTTTGACCTCCGTTATGCCATTTTAACTTAAATAATATCAATGAATAGAGATTATTATTATCGATACTCGTATACCAAGATTCATGAGTAAATGTATAGATATCTTTATGCGAAGGCAATAAACACTATATAATTTCTACGAGATACTTTTCTCATGTGGAAACTAACCTTTTGCTCAAATTTTGATTCGACGCAATAAGCTGTGATAATATTACATTTGCTTAATTCATGTCGCACTAATTTGGAAATTTCCCATGCGTTACAATCACAGGGCGATTGACTTTTCATACGAGGGATCCAGTAGACAATAGAACGCCAGTAGAGGCACGAAATTCTCTCTCTACATAGGGGCGGGTGGGGCAAAATGAACCGGTAAAAAAAAAAAAAAAAAACTGGTTGATTAGAAAACTTGAGTATAAATAAGAACTTTATTTATACAATTGATGTGGAATTGAAGAAAACTCGAAGAACATTCAATATCAGTGTGATTATTGTGTGCAAACTAGAAAGCCATAATGAATTATGTTGCTATTTTTCTTTATTTTACTTTTTTTAGTCTTTAGTTTCTTTTTTTTACGTCCTACATTTTTCATCAATTTCACATCAATTGAGTTCATATTCATACTCGAATTTTGCAACCATTTTTTTTTCTTTTTTACCGGTCCACTTTGCCCCACCCTCCCCTATATATAAATATAGTGTATATATATTTCATATAGAGAGTGGTCGACAATTTATGCTATTTATTACGGATACGAGGATAATTATACTTAATTGATCAAATTCTACAAAAAGTAGTGATATCCCCATAAAAAGCACCTTTGGTGCAAAAACCTTTCGCCTAGTTATATAAATGTTATAGTTATATACAAAAATTCCTTCCTCATAAAAAAACCAATTCGAAATCAGATGCTATTGCCTAGTTGCCTAGTACCGACATAGAATCATGGAGGTAACGATAGGCGATTGACGCCTCCATTTGTTCAAACAGAAAACATACAAAAAAAAATAATTAAAAAAAAAAAAAGTTTGGAGGTAGTGGTACTAGGCGGGCCTTTTCTATACAAGTACAAGTAAACGGCGATTGAACCACGTCAATAATCCTAATATAATAATACGAAATCTTGGCCCGCCTAGTACCACGTACTCCAAATTTTTTTTTTTTTAATTATTTTTTTTTGTATGTTTTCTATTTGAACAAATGGAGGCGTCAATCGCCTATCGTTACCTCCATGATTCTATGTCGGTACTAGGCAACTAGGCAATAGCATCTGATTTCGAATTGGTTTTTTTATGAGGAAGGAATTTTTGTATATAACTATAACATTTATATAACTAGGCGAAAGGTTTTTGCACCAAAGGTGCTTTTTATGGGGATTAGGATCTACTGGCAGCCACAAATTTGGTAGACCCTCATCAGACTTTTCATCATCCAGCGAACGGAGTAAGCGCCGAAAAGTCAATGATCTTCGGAAATCAACAAGTCCAAAGACATTGGCATTCGCAACGAAAATGAATCTTCGTGCTTCTAGGTCCCACGCTGCAGCGAAGGTGTTCAAAGATATCACAACCACTTCTCCTACGCGAGCCTTTCGGTATCAGTTAGCATTCGCACAAGGCTCTAGACTAGTACGTCAAGAAATTAGCGCAGATGTTGCTTTGAACTTAATAATAAGCGGTAAAATGACGAAAGAAACGTACAATATGGTCCTAAAATTAACGAATGGAAACAGCGACGTCTCGGTTTATCCCAATTATCATAAAATATTAGCTGCTAAATCTCGTTGTTACCCACCAGAGTGTTCAATAAGTAAAACGGAAACAAGGGCGGAAGTATCATTGCAGGCTCTACTAGATCATACCACAGCTCGATTGTTTCAAGTACAATCTGATGTCATAAAAACACTCGATAGTTCTTTCACGAATAATATGAAATTAATTTTGAAGTGGGGATGCGATGGTTCGTCGTCACAGCAGTATAAGCAAAAATTTGACGAAAGCGACAGCTCTGACGCTCATGTATTTTTTACGTCCGTGGTTCCGTTGCAAATGCTAGCTTTAGACGACAAATCTGAGCTGTAACTTGTCGTTTGAAAGAACCCAAGGCACTCTTTACCCCGTTACTGCATACCGTTGAGATTGCAATTTTTGAAAGAAACCGTGTAGTCAACTGTTGGTGAAAAAAATATCGTCGATAAGCAGACAGCATCTCTCGTCCCATTCAATACAGTAACGGAAGGTGATAACGTTGAAGTAAAATATGAATTATCGTTTATAATGATATATGGAAAGGTGAGAAATGTTATGACTGACACTAAATCTGCGCAAAGATGTTATTTATGTAATTTGACGTCGAAAAATGTCAACAATTTAGAATTGGTTGAACGAACCGAATGTTACAGCTCTAAACTGAATTTTGGAATTTCTTCCTTACACGCGTGGATAAGGTTTATGGAATGGATGCTTCATATTGCATATAAATTAAATGATGGAACGAGCAAATGGCAGACGCGATCAGTCAATAAAAAGAAAGCAGTTAGCGATCGTAAGGAAAAAATCCAAAATAAATTTAAAGCTGCTTTAGATTTAAATATTGATATGCCTAAGCAAGGATTTGGCAGTACAAACGACGGCAATACAGCCCGACGTTTTTTGAGAACGTTGCCTTAACAGCAGAAATTTTGAATTTGGACGAAAAACTCATAGCAAGTTGCAAGGTAATTTTGCAGACAATGGCGAGCGGTTTCGCTGTACATATCGACAAGTTCAGGGTTTATTGCTTAGACGTCACGAAATGATATGTTAAGCTTTATCCCTGGTACCCGATGCCAACATCGGTACGTACCGTTTTAATTCATGGCTACGCGATGATAGAAATGGGTGCCTCGCCAATCGGACAACTTTCCGAGGACGCTTAAGAATCTAGGAACAAGGACATTCGTCGGTACCGCGAAAATTTTGCTGGAAAATGTACGCGAAAGAAGAAAATGTCGAACGTTTTTCGTCGGCTTCTTGCATCCTCGGACCCACTCATAACAAATTTTCAAAAATTAAAAATGAAGAATAGTGCACCATTACCCTCTGATGTAATAGAACTTCTACTGGCAACACCAGAAGGCAATGTCACAAATAGTAGCTCACCGTTAGCAGAAACCGATACATGTACGGTGGATCCATCTGACCCAGATTATGATTTTTGATTAATCTAATGTATTGGATGTAATTACGTACGTGACATGAAATAAACATTTACATATTCAATAAAATTGTTTTTCATTTTGGAATTTCAAATGTCATTAATCTAATATCAAATTCGTAACCAGCGGCTCCGAAAACCCAATGGTGCAAATTTTTGGACCGATAAAGTGATTATTTTTCCAGAATGTCCGCCATTTTTGGTCCGCCATTATGAATTTTATAATTTTGATATCAAATTCGTAATCAGCGACCCCAAAAACCTAATAGTGGAAACTTTCGAATTATTATTCTCACTTTTCGACTTTTGGCCAGGGATTCGGCCGTTCTGAACCACTGTGCGTCGTGCAGTATACTGTGTTAAAAATATTACTTCCCGTGTTTGTAAGCATCGTGCAGCATTCTGTGTTAAAAACATTAGTTTTCGTGTTTGTAAGAGGAAATGGATGACGCGGCTAAGTGTTTTTCCTCCGATAAAAATCTTTCTGTTTAAAATACTGTTAATGTAAAAAAAAAGGACTAAATACAATAATAAAATCAAGTGAAAGTAGGAAAGACGGTAAATCCGATATACTAAAAGGACTGAGTTCCGTGGTTGTGCATGTGTCGTGTGGAAAAGAATACACGCGGAAAGACGGTATTAAGGCTGCGTTAAAAAACATTACGGAAAGTGAGGTCTCAACGAGTTCTCCGATAAAGCTCAGGTCCTCGGTCCCAAACTTCGATCTTAAAAATGCTTGTTCATATTGCACAAGAGCCATAGATGAGGCATTTCATAAAAAAGATTAAAAAAAAGAGATCAGTAAACGTGTGAAAGTGCATCGTGTCGAGACCCTTCGAGTTAGAGGCAGCATTATACAAGCAGCGAAAAAGAGAAAAGACAAATTGGCTCGAGAAGTGAAGCAGCGGTTAGAAGGTATTTCGGACTTAGTCGCTGTTGAAGCGATATATCACGAACGTTGTTCCGTGAATTTTTTCAAAAAACCAAATACCAGAGCGAAGGGCGGACGCCCTCGTGTTAGTGATGTAACGTCGGCTATGCAAGTGATTTTCGATTCCATCGAAAATAGTGACGACTTTCAGTTTTCCATGCCCGACCTCATTAACCTACTGAGAGATTACGTTCCAAGCGAACTAACAATAAAAAAGAAACTAAAACAAAAACTCGGTGACGAGATTATTATAGCGTCAAATCAGAAGAAAATGACCACCATATGTTCCCGAGACACAGGACATCAAATTTTATCCGATCATTGGTATGAACAAAAAAAGTCGATAAACAGGAAGAACGTCTTCGAGTAGTTACTGCAGCTGCAGTCATTATTCGAGAAGATATTCGCTCACAAATGAACGACACATCTGCATGTCCTTCAAGCAATGACTTTTCAAATGATGTTAGAGACTGCATACCGGAAACCCTCGATATTTTTCTGAAAAACGTTATAGCGAAAGGAAGAAAATGCCAATCGCAAGCGCTCCAGTGAAAATGCATTTTAATAGCGCATGCTATTATATTGGCGACTAGGCCAAGATCGTTCTTGTCACCACTATTGACCAGCATTGCTGCTTTTTTATACAGGAAGTTTGGCTTCAAAAATTTAGTGACGCTAGTTTCTAGCTTGGGCTTTAGCGCATCCTATAATGAGGTACAATTATTGGAAGCTTTAGCAAGTATACAACCTGACGCTGAAATGTCGATAGGAGGATTTTGCCAATTCGTGTTTGACAATGCGGATTTTAACATTTGCACTATTGACGGATTGAACACATTCCATAGTATGGGGGGGGATCAAATGTGTGACTCCTTGTGAAGCAATTCTTCCTAAGCCAGCGATTACCAAGATTCAGAAAATTCCAACGGCCGCGAATTTTGGAAAGGAGGGCGTGATCGCATTGAAGTCATTCGAAAACGCAGATGGAAAAGGGCTGAAGAATATCCTCGTCGGTGATCTGCCATGCTTGGAATATCTGGAGAAAAACGCCCAACTGCCATCACTATCCGACGTGCTTTGGATGTGCGGAAAGTTTGGCGAGATTGCTAATATCCCTGGATGGAGGGGGTTCATGGAAACGTTGAACATCGAACAAAAATTTGAGCGGTCAAAAGTAATTTGTTTACCTTTTGTCAATTGACCACCGAGCAGCCATGACACTATTTATACTGTATTATGTGCAGCTGCCGAAGAATCCCGAAGGTTGGGCGTAAAAACAATGTTTGTCACTTTCGATCAACCCCTTTGCGTGAAAGCAGGAGATATTGTTGCAGCGATGGGTAAAGATTCAGACTTGGGTAATGTTGTACCGCGGCTCGGAGGATTTCATCTTCTGATGTCGTTTCTCGGCGGTATCGGTTTTATTATGGCAGGTAGCGGTTTTACAGACTTATTGAGTGTAATATATGCGCCACTGTCGGTCGAAAAAATGCTGTCAGGGCATGCTTATGCACGAGCAATTAGAGGGCACTTATTAGTCCAATTAGCTTTGGCAAAAATTATTTTGCAAGAAATGGATCTGAACGCCGAAGAGCGTGAGGCTATTAGAGAAATTTTGCATGACTTCAATCATAACCCTCCGACATTGACATCAATTGCGGCAGAGCCTGTAATTCGGCAGATTCACGAAAAATTCACGCTACAATTGCAAAAGACAGGAGGCAAGAGTCCTACCGCAAAATTATGGACTCAATATTTTCACATGGTGACTTAGGTCAAGCAATTTATACAATCTGAGAGAGAAGGTGAATGGACAACCCATTTGCAGATTATACAAAATATGCTGCCATTCTTCCATGCTAGTGGCCACTTTCTTTACGCTAAAGCATGTCATCTTTACCTTCAAGATATGTTGAATTTGGAAACTCATATGGATACTGAAGAATATCGTAAATTTGTCAAGCAAGGATTTTTCACTATTAGAAGGACTGCCAAATTTTGGTCTACAACATGGTCGGACATGGTTATTAAACAAACTTTGATGAGAAGCATGAAAGTTCTTGGCGGCCTCACTGGTCGAGGTTTTACAGATAGTATTCTCGGCAAGTAGACTTTGGCAATACCAGCCTATCTGGACATCTGTGACAGGTTAGAACAATTCTGTGATTTGTCTTTTATCAGTGGTGAGCAGAGCACGTTAATTCAAGGAAGTCACGAATGGGACGAGACAACAAAGACGTAAAGCGACTACAGCATTGGCTGTCTTGTCATGATCCTTTTCCAGTTTCTGATGAAATTTTTTCAATCAGTACCGGAGTTGTTGGCGATAGCACCATAAATTGCCACAATGCATTGAAAGTTCGAGTGCAAGGAATTAAAAAAATTATCGGAAATAATCTCAAGGGTCTAAAGTTCAAGCGTGTTGATAAAGTTCATCCTCTGGCTACAATCAACTCTGCTATCAAAATCCTAGACACGATAGCACCAATCGATCCTCTGTTGCTCTTTCAAAGAGTTATTATGAAAAAGAAAGATGACGAACAATTAGTCAATTACCTCAAATACGAATTGGCATCATATCCGCTTTCTCTATTCAATGATGTACGTATGCAGAAGACTAAAAAATCTGCGCTATACGATATTCTCGAAGAGTCGCGTGATCGTGTGAATCTCAATGATTCTAGGCATGTCATTGGCGGTGGGTATCTCTTGCACCGCGTAATTTGGCACCAAAATCAGACATGCCGATCAATATGCACTCCGTACATAAACTATGTCAAAAACCATTCTGGAGCAACAGCGATAATTGTATTCGATGGTTATAACAACAGCGTTTCCAGCACTAAAACAGCCGAGCAATGCCTAAAGGTACCATTTCATGAGGAGTAAGCAGTAGCAGCAGTCTAGTAACTTACTAGATGTTACTAGCATCAGTCTAGTGATTTGACGCAGCAGCAGCGCTGCTCATGAGATAGATCGTATCCCTGTCTTTCGTTTGCAGCAAGCGCAAGCCGCGTAATTGAAATCGTGGACTCGACTGAGGTATGCGTATAAATTATAATTTTTGGTTATAAATCTTCAGTCATAATCTTTCAAGTTCAGACTGTTCTTTGTAAGAATCAATATGGTTATATATTGCCATGATTATTTATTATTCATGAATTCTTCGAAAATCATTAATTGTAGTAAACTACGAATTTTAACCGCGAATATACGACAATCCGGTACTAAATAAAAGCGGGAATAGTTTTTCACACCATTGGCTACTAAATTTGTCAAAATCCAGCATAAAATCGTTGAAGTTTACGCAGTTTATCGGATAAATCTTTTTCACAAGTGTACTTTTGGTGTAATTTTCCGGACTTTATTCCTTGTTATAGAAACAAATAGTTCATGCATGTGGGGTAGGTGAATCAATTATAAATGCGGACGAGATTGCACGACACCCTTGTATGGAGGGCTACGGCCACATTTTTATGGACAAAAATTTATACGTATACCCCTCGACAGGTAAAATTAGTCATAAAGTTCATCCATTCATAGTCAATATACATTCTCAATGCATGTATTTTCATTTACATAGAAGATGGGTCGATGATCAGAAAAAGTGACATGGGACACAATTCAGAAGCGATAGTTCTTGAAGAACCTTCAATGACAGCTGCCCAACAACTACCCAACGACCTCGCAAGTACGGATGAACTCTTAATCGAAGAGGTTTCCAAGAGAGAAATACTCTACAATTATCACTTGCCAATCCATCAATGAAACCGATTAGCTGTTTCCGAGGAGTGGCTAAAAGTTTCAGAAGCGCTAAATGGTATGGTGTTCTCAGTTATATGCTACTATGTTCATTGCGAAACGTTATCGTATCCTTCTATTTCCGAATAATCCGATATTATTCAATACTAGGCGAAATCAGTGCAAAAGAAGCCCAAAAAAGGTGGAAAATCTTGAGGGACACATTTTGTCGCAGGATCGCAGAGGACAAACAGCCGAGTGGTGCTGCAGGTACATCAAAAAAACGTAAATGGAAGCACTTCGATCGGATGTTGTTCCTACGTGATACACTAACCGTTAAACCGTACGTATAATATTGTAACCTTAATTGATTATTTTGCATTCGTTATATACTAATCCCACGAAAAAACATCGTAGATGTAAAAAAAGCCGCCAAGTACTTACACAAAAATCATAATTGCCTTATAAGCAAAACGTTTCGCCAGGCTCTGTCGTGAAATCAAGAAAAAAGCCAAGCACCGAACGTACCCCTGCGATCTCTCGGCAAGTCTACGTCGCGAAGGCGAGTTTCGTGTGAGGATATCGAAACATCATTCCAAGAGCTACGTACTTGGCGGGCGCATTCGGTTTTTTTTTCTATGTGTTGTTTCTGTTTTGGATTGATAGTACTTTCACGTATCGTGTGAATTATTTTTTTACGACTGCTTTTTTCATATTGTTTATTCATCAAATCTGGCATCCAAAATCTGTAGATTAATAGAACGCGACTTCTTGCAGTTTCATTTTGTGTTTGGCTGTTTGTCTAACAGTTATTCCGAACTGTGAACAGTTGCTTGTATCGGTACTCGGCAGCTGATGGATGTCTCAAAGTACTATGTTTCCGGTCGCTAGATATATGTGTACCTACACGTCGTGAATCTTGCATCGACTGACGAATATCCGATTCGCAGATAACATTGGTTCCATACACACTTATTCAAAATGCATCCTTCGATCTCGTGGCACGACCTCGTCGTGGCAGTTGGAAGATAAGCCCGAAGGCGCCCGCACGCAAGCACTGACGTCAACTCGCACGCGCTCATCTTCTTGTACTAATGTGTATAGTATAGTTGCGAATGATTATTTTTCACAAATGAATGGGCAACAAAATATTTTTGCAATAAAGTGAGGCCGAACTGTTACGGGGAAGAGTTACAAGTATTGTACAGTAGAACTTTGATAATCCGAACCTCTGTTATCCGAACCATCATAGAAATTTCAGAATTTAATGTTATATATATTATATATATATTGTTACAAAGGTCGAAAGACACCCCTCATATTTGATTTGCAAGGTCTAGTAGTCATCTGAGATAAATGATGTTAACATGTAATGAAAGATAGCGGTTACTAATCACAACCGCATTATTGTAAAAACAGTCTTGTTTTAGCTTTGAGCTATAACGGACGTGTATTTTCCTAAATACAACCCAATATTTATTTCCCATTATTTCGTTTCGTGTTCAACTTATTTCTCTCGGGAACCCACATTTAATTATCTTATCAATCGCGAACCATAATTCGCAACACTGGTGTCAGAATCGGGATCTTACCCGAGATCGATAAGTTGAAACTTTTGAAATAATTCGAATTAATTCGAGAACATAATGTCCTCTCGCCGACGAGCTACAAACTCTACTAACGACGAATCCGCTGCTTCGACTTCGGGATCAGCTGGTACCCAGCTACCTTCTCCACAACCAGCCCAATTGCCGTTCGACATGGTGGAACGGCTCCTTCAATCTATGGCGGCCCAACAACAGGCCACTCTAGCTGCTCAACGAGAGGAGCGAACTTTTCAACGCGAACGGGAAGAACGCAACCTGGCAGCGCTACGTGAAGAGCGTGAAGCCGACCTGCTAGCACAGCGAGAACGCGAAGAACGCGAAGCCGAGCGACAACGCGAACGCGAAGGAGCCGATCGCGAAGCGAACCTTGCTGCCCGACAGGCAACCCTTTCCCTTCTTCGCGAAGGACTTCGCAGGCGATCTGAGGGCCCGGAAGTACATCACAGATCCCCTGTAGAACAGATTCCCGAACCTCCAATTTTAAGGTCTGTTCCAATTTATGGGGAAGTAGAACCTTCCCCTATCATTCGAAGGCCTCGTACTGGTGGAGCGGCCGTTTTTACGCCGCACACCCGTACCGATACTCGAAACGACCACATTGAAAATACAATGCGGGACGGTAGAGCAGAAGGTCTAGACTTGACGTGTGGTGATACTCATTCGAGAGATGGGATTCCGAAATCGCCACACGCGCAAGCTTTAATTAATAGTAACAATATTGATAACGAAGAAATCGTTTTGTCTCGCGCCGCGAGTGGTCGCGAAATTTGCGAAGTCCCGGTCAGAAATCCGGAAAATTTAATTGACAGGGTTCGACATAACCCCCATCCAAAAATGTATAATAATCTCAAAGTTCCTTTTCACGATGGCTCAACCCCTTGGGCCGAATATGAATGTCAGTTTAACCTCTGTTCGGAATTAAACGATTGGACTCCCATCGCGAAAGCTTCGAATTTGGCCCTGAGTCTGAGAGGTCCGGCTCTCTCAGTATTAACGACTCTTTCGGGAGAGGAAATTCGCAATTTTGATAAACTACGCGAAAGTTCAAGACTCAGGTACGGTGGTCATCACCTTAAAAAATTACATCTAACCGAACTAGAAAATAGGAAACAAATTGAAGGAGAGAGTCTCGTAACGCTCGGGCACGAAATCGAACGAATGACCAGGTTGGCTTTACCGACCTGCGATGACGAGACGAGAGACCAGATAGCTCAAAGTCGTTTCATTAACGCTATTTTCAATGCCGAATTAAAACATGCCCTGAGTCTAGCGGGACCCCCGACTTTAAGGGAAGCCATTAGGAGGGCTCTAGAAATAGAGGCCCTCAATAAACAATATTTAACTACCGGAAAAATTAGGCGAATTCAAAATAACGAATCTTCTCCCGAAAAGAAGAAAAATAATAATTCAAAAAAGACCACTCCCTGGCAGCGTCGCGACCAAAATAAGGCGGCTCCAAAGACCAAAGACGATACTGAATCACCACGGTTCTGTTGTTATTGTAAGAAGAACGGTCACACGATAGATTACTGTTTTATACTTAAAAAAAGAAATTCTGAAAATAATAATTCAGACAAATTTAAAGATAATAATAATAAAAGCTCGAATCAAAAATCTTGGAGGGAAAGAGATTCCTCTCCCAATCCTGAAGCCTCGACCTCAAAAAACTAAATTCTGGTGATTCAGAGGGACTAAAATCATCGGGATAGTCTTATATTGGTAGTCCTGATAATATCCAATTTTTAGTAAGGAGCCTCCGTCAAACCGGGCTATACACCTGGGGCACCGTAAATGGTGTTGATTGTCTCTGGGTTATAGATACCGGGGCTGAGGTTACCGTGGTCCGTTCGGATCTCTTAGATCCCATTTTAAATGTTTTGCCTGTTCCTTCATTGCGAACTGCTACTGGAGAAACTACTCCAGTTTTAGGTAAAACTTCTGTCCAGGTTGCTATATCTGGATTTATTTCTTCCCCTCACAAAGTTTATATAGCTGATATTGAGGATGATGGGATTTTGGGGTTAGATTTTCTGACTCTTCATGGATGCATTATTTCAACGGCTACCTTTCCTTAATTTCTGGTCGACGTGAGATTTCTCTTTTGACGACCAGACGTCTACCTTTTGATTCCTCGAGTAACGCTCCTAGGCTTCGTGGTTTGGCTCATTCTTCAGAAGATCCGGAGATTTTACTGGAAACTTCGTTTGAAGATGAGGACGATCACGAAGAAGGAACAAGAGTAGACTCTTCCATCGAAACCCTCTCACCTTTTGAAGATCTCATAGACAGATCTATGATGAATTTGGACGAACCTAATACAGAAGGTTTCGTGTCTCTATTAGGAGAATTTAAAGACTCCTTCGCTAAACCCGGAGGAGATATTGGACGATGTACTTTGGTGAAACACAAGATCAACACCGGAGACAACGCTCCTTTTAAACAAGCTGCTCGCAGACTTCCCTTGAACGGGAGGGAAGAGGTTAACAAACTGATAGAAGACATGTTAAAAGCGGAGTAATAGAAGCCTCTTCCAGCCCGTGGGCATCCCCTATTGTTTTGGTAAACAAGAAGGATGGTTCCAAACGATTCTGTATTGATTACAGAAAACTGAACGACATAACCAAAAAAGATTCTTACCCCCTTCCAAAGATCGAAGAGACTTTAGATCTGCTAACTGGTGCCCGATGGTTCAGTACCATAGATCTTCAAAGTGGATACTGGCAGATCGAAATGGATCCAATGGACAAGGAAAAAACTGCTTTTGTCTCAGGTCTTGGAGGGTTATGGCAATTTAAGGTCATGCCGTTTGGATTGTGCAATGCTCCCGCAACTTTCGAAAGAGCCATGGAGACGATTCTTCAAGGACTATCGGGGAAAATTTGTCTCGTCTACTTAGACGACATCATCGTTTTCGGGAAAACCTTCAAAGAAGAGGTAGACAATCTTCGAGAAGTTTTCCTTCGTCTTCGAAAGGCGGGACTCAAAATGAGTCAGAAGAAATGTCACCTATTCCAAAAAGAAGTGAACTTCTTGGGACATATAGTCTCCGCTTCCGGAGTTAAGACTGACCCGACAAAAATCAAGAAGGTTTCCAATTGGCCTCGCCCTGGAAATAAGGAACAAATACAAAGCTTCATCGGGCTATGCACATACTACAGAAGATTCGTAAAAGGATTCGCAACCATCGCTAGACCACTTCATCCTCTAACTGGACTCAAGACGCCTTTCGATTGGGACCAAGATTGTGAAGAGGCCTTTTCTCGATCAAAACTTTGCTCAACTTCGTCTCCCATCTTAGCTTACCCAAACGCCGAACTTTCATTTATATTAGACTAGGGGCTTCGCCCCTGCGCGCTTCGCGCGCCAACCCCGGTCGGCGCTTCGCGCCTCCAGCACTCGGCGCTTCGCGCCTCGTTGTTCGGCGCTACGCGCCTCACTTATGGCAGACTTTAGAAGCAATAACCAAGTCGGTATCGCATCGGGCCAATAAAATATCGAGCAATCCATGAAAACACATTTTACTCTTTTTCATCCCTTTATGAGTTGAATTTCGAATTTCTGGGAAAAATGAAAATTTCTCGATGATTACCATTTTTAATTTTTTTTTCTTTCTCTTAGAAAAAACTTAGACATTCTTTGCAAATTCTCTGAAATTTGCAGAGTAGTGTTGTTTCGTTTTCTATTTTTTTTAATCAATTGAGAAAAAAATTGAAATTTTTTCGATGATTACTACTTTCAATTATTATTATTATTTTTTCTTCAAAGTTTAAGGTCCTTTGCACATTCTTGAAAATCCCCAGAATGGTATTATAAAAAATAAGTTGAATAAAAAAAAAAAAAAATTTCCAATTGATTAAAAAAAATAGAAAACGAAAAAACACCACTCTGCAAATTTCAGAGAATTTGCAAAAAATGTCTAAGTTTTTTCTAAGAGAAAGAAAAAAAAAATTAAAAATGGTAATCATCGAGAAATTTTCATTTTTTCCAAAAATCTGCAAAAAAACGTTGAAGATAGGTCTGAATAATTTTTTTATAATTTTTTTTTTTTGAAAAGTACATTCAAAACCAAAAATCAAAACAACAAAAACTCCCCGATAAGTCAATTTTTGAAAAAATTATGGCTATTTGAAAAAAAGAGCCATTTTTTTCGGTTGGGTAAAAAAATTTGAAAAAATTCTGAGAAAGGTTTTTAGTGGGGTAGAAAAAGATAAAAAAGTTTCAGCCAAACCGAAAGGGGTCGGGTTCAGAAGTGGTCGATTTGGCGTAGAATGCCCCAGCTATATTTTTATACATCAAACAAATTTTTTCATATTTTTCTCATATTTTTATTTAATAAATGAAACAAATTTTGTACTAATATCCTAACATTTTTATTTATAATTATGTATTATCGAAAAATTACACATGATGATTATATTTATTCGTCGTCCATGGTTCTTGAGCTGCTAAAAAAATGTCTGCATGTTTATTATTCATCCATACACAATGTATATAATTACATGTTATTTTAATCCTTTTATCCGCAAATTACATGCGATTTTTTTTCTACTCACCAAACGAACACATGCCATTTGCTGTCTCCAGTGTTTGCAGTTTCTATTTCAGCTGCTTTTACGGCTTCCTAAAGGATTTCATCCGACCCATCATCTTTTCACGGAAAACTGTGTATACCTAGTTTTTGTGCAATGATGAAAATCATACGGTTATACCAGGCTTCTCATCCACCGATACTGCGCAATTAGTTACCTAATTAGTAATTCATATTGTCATTAATCGTATTAATTTCAATTCTCCAAAATACGTTTAATTGAAAATACTCACGTCGACATCTCGGCACACAGCTTGTCATACAGACATGCGACTTGTGTCTGTTGTTTTTGTTTTGTTTTCGGCACCACACATTACCGCCAACTTCATGGGCTATACTATTATTATTATAATCTTTTTTTGCTATAGTTCAATCTGCTTCTCATCTGTTTATTTCGCCGGACAGGATTTTTTTATTATATAGAGAGATACAGATGCTTCACTTACAGGAATAGGTGGGGTTTTATCTCAAATTCAAGGAGGGCAAGAAAGGGTAATTAGTTATTTTAGTCGAGTTCTTAGCAAAACTGAAAGGAATTATTGCGTCACCCGTAGGGAACTTCTAGCTGTTGTGAAAACGGTGTCTCATTTTCATCACTATTTGTATGGAAGAAAGTTTCTTGTTCGAACCGATCACGCTTCGTTAAGGTGGTTGCTCTCTTTCAAGGCTCCTGAAGGTCAAGTAGCTAGATGGTTAGAGACTTTAGGTCAATATGATTTCGATATTCAACATCGCCCAGGAACCCTACACGGAAACGCGGACGCCCTCTCCAGGAGACCCTGCGAAGACTTAATAAATTGTAAACAATGCACACGTCTTGAAGGTCAACGAATACCTTCTGTCAAGGTAGGTTTGATTTCCCTTGGAGGAGATGCTCAAGAATGGCAGACTCTTCAAAGAGAAGATATTGTTCTCTCTCAAATCAGGACGTGGAAAGATTCGGGTACACGACCAGATTGGCAAGAAGTGTCTTCGGCTAGTCAACAACTAAAAATTTATTGGGCGCAATGGGATTCCATTTATATACTTCAAGATCTACTTTACCGAAAATGGGAATCCCCAGACGCAAGACAACTTCGATGGCAACTTCTGGTCCCTTCAAAGAAGATTCCGGACATCCTCCTTGAACATCACAATGCCCCTTCCGGAGGACATTTCGCAGCCAATAAAACTCTTGGTAGGATTAGGGAGAAATACTTTTGGGCGCGTTGTCGTTCGGACGTAGAAAATTGGTGTCGCACTTGCGACGTTTGTATAGCTAAGAAAGGACCAAGAGAGAAAGGGACTAGTAATTTTCAGATTTATAATGTTGGCTCTCCATTTGAAAGAGTAGCTATGGACATTCACGGTCCTTTACCTCTTTCCCATTCTGGAAACCGTTACGCTTTAGTTATTTCGGATTACTTCACCAAGTGGCCTGAAGTAATACCAATTCCAAATCAGGAAGCTGAAACGGTAGCTCAGGTTTTTGTCAAAGAATTTATTTGTCGATACGGTTCTCCATTAGAACTCCATACAGACCAAGGTAGAAATTTTGAATCTCTTCTTGTAGCCGAAGTTTCAAAGGTTTTAGGGATAAAGAAAACTAGAACGACTCCCTTACATCCCCAATCGGATGGGATGATAGAACGATTGAACAGAACTCTCCTTCGGTATCTTTCTTCATACGTGGACAAAGATCATAAGAATTGGGATGACTGGATCCCTTTATTTCTTCTATCCTATAGATCAGCTGTTCATGAAACCACGGGTCAAACTCCTGCTTCCATGCTCATGGGGAGAGACCTTAGACTTCCTTCGGACTTAGAAAAGGGACCTTTTCCTTCGAAAGAACCATTAGACTCAAGTTTCGGTTTATCTCTTCAGGAAAAACTGGAAGAAATTCATAAATTTGCTAGAGATAAGGTTCAAGTAGTTTCAGATCCGACGAAAGCTAGGTACGACATTAGAACTCGTAACCTTAGATTTGAAACTGGAGATTTAGTTTGGTTCTTTCAACCCAGAAGAGAGAAGGGACACTGTCCCAAGTTACAGTCCAATTGGGAAGGACCTTATGAAATTAAAGATCGAATTAACGACGTAGTTTACAGAATACAACGTTCAAAACGTACTAAACCTAAGGTAGTTCACCTAGACCGTCTAGCTCCTTACGAACAAAGACAACCTTTCCAAAAAGACTGACTTGGAAGAGGTTGAACTCACTCTTCTCTTTTGAATCCTTCAGGTTCTCCTCTTTTCTGCTTTCAGGTGGTCTGGATTACAATCATTTGGGATCAAGCAAAGTCCTAACAGACCCCTGACATTCATAGTAGAAGGTAATATAGGTTGTGGAAAGAGTACCTTCACTAAAAAATTCCTAGAAGATGAGGATATTTTAACTCTTTTAGAACCGGTAGAAGAGTTTAGAAACGTATTAGGAGTGAATTTGTTAGAAAAGATGTACAGGGATCCTAAAAAATATGCTTACCATTTTCAACATCACGCTTCGATGGTGATGAGAAATAAGCATTTAATTCAAACTTCGAAGCCTGTTAAAATCATGGAAAGGTCGATTTTTAGTGCCAATTGTTTTATAGAGGCTCGCCATAGATCCAGAGAGTTCGAGGATTTCGAAGCCCACTTTTTATCTGAAAACATCAGGATATTAGTCGAGAGTTCTTCCAATTTCAAAGTAGACCTCGTAATTTATTTGAGGTTAAGTCCAGAAACCTCCGACGCACGAGTATCATCTCGTTCGCGACTCGAAGAAGATTCGATTCCCTTGAATTATTTAAAAATCTTACATGATGTTCACGAAGACTGGTTGATTAAAGGGTTATTTTCTTCCCAACCGGCTCAAGTTTTGATTCTCGATGCCGAAGAATCAGCCAGCGATGTTTACGAGAGGTTTTGTGAGGTTATGCTAACCTAGTAGAAAAAGAAGAGAGTCGTTTCGACAGAATTTTAATCGATTTTTTTTACTTTAATCGATTAGTAAGGTTATAAAGTCCGGAAGATAAAATAGGGGGAGTTATTCTCGACAGACGAGTCGATTTTCGAGTTTCAATTCGATCTTTGATTCTCGATTGGATTCACATCGTCATGGTTTGCGAAGACTAACTCGAGAATTAATAATCTAGGCGGTTGGTTTGATTTTTAATTTGTTTATTCAAAACAGAAAGAAAGAAATGACTGAGAGAGTCGTTTTAAATATAATAATAGGGCCGGAATCCCCAGCTGTCCTTTTAGAAATCTCTTCGACCAAGCCGCCGACTCTCTCGCAGCGACGACATTCTGCCACGGGTCGGACCCTCAGCACTGGGGGCGGCCGCAATCGGTACACCGATCTTTCCTGTCCCTCGATTCGTTCCGTCCAATTCCGTAGATCGTTCGATGAAGAACAGCGCGGTATAAATCCGATCGTTCTGGCGCTCTTGAGATAGATAAAGGAAAAAGGATTATGAAATTAGCATTATTTCCCATTAAAAAAAAAAAAAAAAAAAAAAATTAATTAATTAAATATTTCAGGTTATTACTAACCCGCGAGTGAAACACTCAAGACACACTATCTCCCCACTCTCTTTTTTTTTTAATACCGTGGTTCACCCACAATACTTTTCTTTAGAAAACTTTTGCGAAGCAAGGATCCCGACGTTAATAATTTCTTCCTCGTCGAGGACTCTCTTGAAAAGTTTCACGTCTTTACTCTTTGGCATCTTTGAAACTTTTGTTAACAAACTTCTATTCATTTATTTAACAATTTGTTCCAACATTTGATTGTTTATTAGTAATCTCTCTTTATAGTAGACGGAGTAGTTTCAAGAAGATAGCCTTTTATTTGTCGAACGATAGATTTGTTCTCTTTTGGAGAGGCATCTTACAGGCGTTCTTTGAAAACGTTTCATTGCTAACTCATTTGAGAGATCCGAATAGGATTACAAATTTAATTGTTAGCTTAAGTAACTAATTTAATACAAGATTTTCAGAGCTGGATTTATCTAGTATTCTGAGGTTGGAAAATCAAAGCGGAAAGCATCCCATCCTGGACCTATTTATCCTGTTTTCCTGCTACCCCTCAGATAAGATCGTCCCATTTTTATTATCTTGATTAATTGTGATTATATCTCACATTTGAACCTTTTTTTTTTAAAAAAAAAAAAAGATTTTTCTTGTTCCACGTTTTCTACGTGTTCAATGTGTTTTATGTGTAAAACTCATATTTGTCCTCCTATATAGGTCGTTTACTAAAAAAACTTTTGAAGAGGCTTGGATCGAGCGATTTTGGGACCAAAGCTCTGATTTTTTAAATACTCCAGAGCTTCCCCCCTTTTACGCCCTCCTGTCGCCTCCTTTTGCAGATTGCAGGATCTAACCACAATACCGCTCACATCCTGATCCTGTTCCTTTTGGATTCTTCTTTCAAGATAGAAAAACTTTGAAGAACATTTTTATACTAAATTTTGCACTTTGATTGGTCAAGGCTCGACTATCTTCTCAAGTTCTTTTGTGTGGTTTTTCCTTGAGAGTAAAGGCAAATGCCGGATAGTTTTTGGGAAAGAATTCTTCAAATTTTCAATCCACCACGCTAACTTTCCCTATTAGAGCAAGCACACACAATTTGATTACTAGACTTTTCGTTTTTCTTTCAATTTTTGCATTTCGAGAGTCGGGTCGACTCTTTTACTAAGGGGGGGGGGGGGGGGGGGGGGGGTAGTGTTACAAAGGTCGAAAGACACCCCTCATATTTGATTTGCAAGGTCTAGTAGTCATCTGAGATAAATGATGTTAACATGTGATAAAAGATAGCGGTTACCAATCACAACCGCATTATTGTAAAAACAGTCTTGTTTTAGCTTTGAGCTATAACGGACGTGTATTTTCCTAAATACAACCCAATATTTATTTCCCATTATTTCGTTTCCTGTTCAACTTATTTCTATCGGGAACCCACATTTAATTATCTTATCAATCGTGAACCATAATTCGCAACATAACATACATGTGTGTATTACATGTGTCTTAGATATTCCCCACTATTGAAACATTGCTTCACCCAACATTACTGTTCGATTATCCGAACTTTCGCTAATCCGAAACTGGGCCCGGTCCCAATTGGTTCGGATTATCGAGGTACTACTGTAATCGATTCTTCCCACTACGTGTATACACTTGTGCACCGCATACGCATGCATCGCAAGCAAGATTGTATGACATAGTTGTATAGGTACACTAAACTAATCATCAAGTGAATTTCATATTTATCATTTCATTAAACCGTCATACTCTACGTACTACGTATGCATACACGTATACCGTAGCTGCGAGTTTTAGGTTTTATGCCGAAATAGCAAAGTAGATTTTCTTGATTCGACAGTTTTGCAAGTGAATAAGTTTATTCCCCAAAAATTAATACTACATACTTAATTCATTGTCTTCGATAGTAAGGTACGTGATTCCAGAGTACCAAGTCTGATCAGATAATTCAATGACAGTGGACCGCCCACGATTTTCATTTATTATACAAGGTATTTAAGTCTGTAAAGTTATACGGATAATTAAGGACACGTAGAAGTATATTCTGATACGATGATTGGTTGGAATAACTAGTTTTCCAGTGTATTTCGTTGCTATTGGATTGAAAACTCAATTTTCGAGTGAAACGAAGCGAGTTGTCTCTTCTCTTCTCTTCTATTCTATCGGAGGATCAGGACGACGAGACGGAGGTGAATGCCGTGCGAAGACATCTCCAGGAGACGATGCCGTCATACTTATCTAGGAATCTAATCTAACTGAAACGTCGTACAATAAAAATCGATCCTTCGCGGACACTGCTCGACTTGCACTCTTACTCACTCATAAGCTCTGTGATCGGTCCACTAATGTGAGGTCTTGTGTAGCTCCGAAACTATTAGTCTCTCGAAGTTTTGGTAAAGGAATTATGATCTACCTAAGGTGGTGCGTCCAGCCTGAATTACCCTGTACAAAATATATAAGATTTAATTAACGCCCTCGTGCGGCCAGTTTGCCGTACTAAGCGCTTTGTGACTTTATTAAAATCTCCTGACCGAGTGTGAGTACAGATTCGCACCAAAAACAATAGGAAGCTAGATTTCGATGGAGAGTAGCCACGTTTTAAATCTCAAGTTGATACATACAGCCGTTCGATTGATATCGTGGTCCCTAGCAAGCGTCTAGCGAAAAATGAGGCGGAGAAGAAGAAGATGTGTTATTTCATCAACTTTAACAGTTTATATCTCTGGAACAAAACGACCGATTCTGTTCGAATTCGGGAAACGAACTCATTCGGACTGGGACTCATAATCTTGTGAATTTCATCCGATAATATTCACGCATTCGGAAGATATAACGGTATGTTTACAGGTAAAACCGTTGCCTCGGGTAAATAATTCTTGGCTGCGCTCGCCTACCTTCAAAATAAAAATAAGAAAAAAAAACTTTGGGGCTTGGTACTTGGCAGCGATTCGCTGCCGTGAATCTTGATAATACACATGAAATTTAGAAAGCTATAACTGCTTTATTGACGATACAGAAATTCATAGAGATCAGTGTACAGGAAAGTTCTACAAGCTAATTATTACGTGAGTATACAGAAGCATATGAACAATAATGAAATGTTAGCATTTGTGCTCACGTAACTAAATTATGTTTTATCGATAATGAACTATAAACCACTATAACAATAAAATAATTCGCCGAGATGTATATATTAGCAGTGGACTACTTCATGAAAATTATAGAAGATCTGACATAATTAAAAGTATAATCAGACTTAAATATCTTTACTACGTTTGAAGTTGTGTTGTACGATAACTGACAATTGCCCAAATTTCTTACAATCTTATCAATTTAATCGGAATTAATTCAAAATACAAAGCGGTAGATGTCAATGCAGTGTCCATCATAATGACAATTTTCACTATTGGCTACGATGTTTTCGCAAGCCTGAGGTTTCCGGAATATAATAGGCTCACCTGTAGATTCTGTTTCAGACAGGATCAACAACATGCTTGATGGTTAAACCGATGTTTTCGTATTTCTACTGCCCTCAATCTATAAAACAATCCGATGAATTAGTTTGATCGAATAATAATATCATGTAGCAGAGAAACCAATTAACGACATAATAGTTAATAACATGGCCTTTTTGAATTCTCACCTGTATAATGTAGTCTTCGGATATAACGTCTAGAGTAATTATTACATTTTGCGATTTTCACCAGAGCATGAGTTTCTGTCTGATCCAAATAACGTTTCTCTGGGACAGCTAAAAAAAAAATAATAATAATGTTGAATACTAGTACAAATATCAAATTAGCAATATTGGCAGATTTCTACGAACAGTAGTTATCAATTAATCTTTATTTGCTGAGTCAGAAAATTGAATCCGAAGTATATTAATTATCGACACTTCACAGTAAATGAATAGAAATTTGGCATAAACTTACCCATTTCGTAACTGCTATTTGCATATCCGATTATCATCTCTAATTGTTGCAATATATATCTATCGGTGTATGGCAGCAAGCTGAAGTTTGTATGACAAGTTTTGATACAATTGCAATCTATCTTGAGACCCGGTCTACGCTGATGCGACGTGTTTTCAGTTTACATGAATTGTATTATGTAAATGAACAATCGTCAGATTTGCGAAATCGTACAACTTATAGATCTCTTTCATGACCGCATTTAATTATTATATGCATTCACATTTCAGAGCGATATAATTTTATAGTATAATCTTGGCTTTTGCTTTTGCATTTAGCTATACTTAAGACTAACTTACAGTTATAACTTGAAAATATGAGAAAATTACCCTACCTAATCAAATGATTAATAAGTATTCTTACAAAGTCCCTGATATAGCTATTATTATAGGTAAATGCTTGCCTCGTCTAGTGTTGGGCCAACTAATTCATATTTATATAAAAATATCTTCAGATAGCCATCTGAGTCGTATCTACTAATATGGTTGCGAGCATATAGGTATTTGCAGTTCAGTAGATTAGCATTATATGATAAATTTACACAATGTGATGAATGTATAATACTAGGTAATTAGGTACTATCATTTTGTGGTTCTATATACTAAATTGGTAATTTCGGTACCAACCGAACGATACATATGTGCTTGCAAAGTGGATATGATCTCTATTTATTACAAATTGAAATCACACGTTGGATTTTTCAATCTACAATATTTGTATACATACATATCTACACATCTGTGAAAAGTTTTAAACAAATCTAAAGATCTTGGTGAGAACACAAAACTTGATCAAATTAACAAATTCAAGCTAATATAGCATGGAATTTCTTGTTAAAAAATAATACGACCCCGTGAACCGTCTATGCATGAAGAGGTAAAAATGATGAAGAAGTGGTGTGAAACATGTGGTTGAGTTTTGTCAATTGTGCGAGAATTGGTATTGCTGATGAGCAAGTAAATATGGCAACGTTTTATAACTTTCGGTTTATTAACTTTCTTTTTTAACTTAGCAACGTTTTATAACTTACGGTTTTATAACTTTCGGTTTATTTTATCGATTATGTTAGTCCTTGAAGCAGGTACATGCATGTATGTATTTTGTTGTTGGATCGTAACCCAAGTCAACTGTGAGAGATCGTAGTATACCGCCATAACGAATAGTTACATTACAGGATAAACCTGTCGTATAAAACAATTTTGTTAATACGTTGCATCTATTTATGGTATATGATATGATATTGCCTGATTATCAGTTGCTTTTGATTGGATATATTTCAGTTGCCTTCTTTTTCATAATATTTTCAAATGCATTGCATTAGAAGTACTACACCGCAAGTTTTTATGTGTAATTATGGTATGGAACATACATTATATCAATTGTATGATTGAATTCGTTTTAGATTATGCAGGCAGGTCTTTAATTCCATTAATGTTATGGAATAGTTCAATATAGATGCTTTCAATACAATATTTTTGTTATTTTGGCAGGCATTCATATAATTT
Organism: Tenthredo amoena; assembly: GCA_963966615.1. Classification (NCBI taxonomy): domain Eukaryota; kingdom Metazoa; phylum Arthropoda; class Insecta; order Hymenoptera; family Tenthredinidae; genus Tenthredo; species Tenthredo amoena. The sequence continues at coordinate 1,570,661 of OZ016486.1, read as the reverse complement.
GCATACAGTTTTCATATCACAGTCATTTTTTTCCAAACTTCAAATAATTTCATGTTATGTTAATGTTCAAGTTATAGGTATATAGTGATCTTTTACTCGTATTTCAGAAATTGTATATTCGATATAATTGGTTCAAAATCGAATGTAATTGTATTAAGCTGCGAATTTGTTTGTATAGTAAATATCATAATAAAAAAGATTTTCGTTTTGAATTTATGTATAACAAATCATAAGATAAATCGATGGATTACCGTAATGATAGTTTGATGCTAGGTAGTCGTATAACTCACAGACTCGATTGTTTTCAGTTGAATGTTACAGATCTGTTTAGAGATAATTAGTTATATCAGATTCTTTTTTTTTTTAATTGTATATTACTTTACATCAACGGGCGAATTGCGCACAGGTATATAACAAGATTATCTCTAATTATAAATTTGCCCGGGCTGCAACTCGGTCCGTACGCAGTTCTACATTGTACACCGATACAAAAGAAGTAGATGCCATACTGACTCAAGTCTGTCCAGAATACAGTAATATAATATATTTCATTGCAATGCAGTGAAATATTGGTCATACCAACTAATGGAAACTAATTGTAAGATAGACTGACGATATATGTTATATTATGGCAGTTGGAGCAGAATTTGGTCTAGTCAACTACTTCTCGTTCGAGTGCATTTTGATTTGTATCATGTTTTAACGACAGGTTTTCCTATAATGCAACTATTCGTCGAGACGGTATACTACGATCTCTCACTGACTATTATGCCTAAATTTCTACATATTACAGATTCTGAACCAATAATGAACTGTGATTCGAAACCGATGTCAATGAATCGTTTCGATTTGTTTCAGTGTGTTTTTTTAGTGCATTTTAATTAATAATAACTCTTTACCAACATGTGTCACCAAATTTATATTGATTATACCGTACCGTATGTACATATTAACACCATATGAAGTATCATTTTTTGTATAACATTGTTCAATGTAATATCATACGTTTTATTTGTAAGTATATTACTGAAACGTAGCGATAAATGAACTTCAAATAGCGTTATTTTTGCATTTATCCATTATTCGATATATACGTATATATCAGACATGTTCATATAAACTATTTTCAACTAATGTGTTGCGATGCATTTATATGTATCGATATACCATGCGCTGAGTATATCCGTTTGTATTATACATGCATACCTCGATGGCGAGAGAAAAAGCTAATAAGCGTATACGGTAATGTTGTTCAGAAATTATTTGATGTGCATCCAATTTAATCACATATATGCAATGAAGCAGTCTTATGTGTCTTTTATTGAATAATAACGTTATTAATCTTATATTTATATAAGTCGATATTTGCTTTATCATATTATTGTATCCGCTGTATAGTACACTGTTGAGTCTGTAAATTTTGACGGTTAATTACTTCGTTGTATTTCATATACATTTTGTCAGATATCATCATATTGACATGATGATACGATATTTTTATCTTTTTGTTGACGCGACTTTGATAAAATTGAACAGTAATGACAATGTGTTTTTGGATATCATTACTTATTTTTTCGGAACTTATGGTATTCTTTCTAATAGGAATATATAGGCATCTCTAGCTCCTCGTGGCCAGATCATTTTACACACAGTCATATCGCTAATACTCAACCAATCATTTATTTTGTCTTTTAGCATCACAGTATAATGACCGCTGTCCAAATTCTGACCGTGATGAAATATTGTACTATATACTTTGTATTTTTGATTATCTAGTGTAACTTTGGTGGTTGGTACAGCATTTATTTTACAATTGGTTATTTTAGTCGCATGACCACTTTCATACGAAAAAAGCATTAATTGCAAAATAATAATATTTTTAACCGAAGCAATGACAGTCTTCTGAAGTTTGTTATTCGTATGACAATTTTCGCATACACCGTCAATTCTAGTCCATCGCGACAAATAGGCATCGATCAGATTTTGCAGATTTGTGGGACACTTAACATTCGATGCGAATGTAACAGGTATTGCTAGAATTTGATTCGGTTGTGTTTGTTCAGAGCTAAGTCCGCAATTATTGCATCGAATTTTTGTGATTAATTCATGTCCAACTGCAGTACGTATTATATTTGAGTTTTGACACAAGGCCAGAATAAATTCCGCTGCGTCTTGTTGCGTCTTTTCTATGAACTGTTCGCCTGCAAACTCTCGAACAGCCTCCGAATTCAATTTCTTTCCACCTGTAACGTAGGCATAGGCCAATGATTCTAAAGGGTCGTTATTTTTTAATTCGCTTAATTCGCGTACAATGGACTGACGATGAAATATAGCCTGTAGAGAGGCGTTCGCGTAACAAGAAACGCCGTCTATATTTTCTATACCGATTACGTTTGGTGTTGTAATCGGGATCCTGAGATCCTTCAGACAACTACAATTTATTTATTTAGGAGGTTCGTGTTGAGTTAAGAGTTGGAACTTAATCGTACAATCAAGTGAATAGTTTATTGAATAACAATTAATATCTTTACAAAGGTTTCTGATTATTCTAACTGATATCTGATTTACTGTGACTGACTACTGGTCTTGATGTTCTGACACGGAGTATTACAATGATCGCTTATTTATTAACTAAGTTAAGGAGGTCGCGCTGCGTCTGCAGTTGTTGTTGGTTGCGTTAACGCTTCGTACTTGCACATTCCATAGTATTACCAAAGTGTGCCTCAAACATCTGGATTGCAACACCTTGATACTCGGGTGGCAACATTGGTAAGAAATCATGCAACGTAGTACTGTTGCTTTCGGTCTGTATATTTTGTATATTTTGTACATATGAAGGAATTGACCATATAGTGTCTTCAACTTTTCGATTTTTTGTGTGTGAAATATTAAACTCGGCTAATTCTGGCCTGTACAGTTTTCTGAGTCGATTGTACTCTATTAGTGCCGACTCTTGAACTTTGAATGATTGCGGATCTAAATTGATCAAATGCAATCTTTCGAGCGATGTGACTCTAGATAATGCAACGTAGGCTTGTCCAGAAGTAAACAAGCTATTACCAATATCCATTACCGCGCTGTTTACAGTTAGACCCTGACTTTTATGTATCGTTATACCATAACTGAGCGACACAGGAAATTGTTTTCGATATATAAAGGCGCCATTCATTATTTCGAATTTTGTCGAAACCCTTTCGATAATATGTTGTGTTCCTGATTGTAAAACAACCGTCAATGTCTGTACTTCATGTGTGTCGATAGATCGAGTAATGGAAATAATGTGACCTATAGTACCATTGATAAGACCTAGCGATACATCAATATTTCGTCTAATCATGATTTTCGCACCAATTTTAATAATTATACTTTTTGCTAATCCTGCTGTTCGTGAGGTATCTTCATTTTATTCTTTCAGTAATTTAGATATTCTTTTTTTCAAGTACGGTATACAATCAACCGAATCTTCCGCCTTAAGTTCAATTTCCTCACTACTGATTTTGGCCAACATTGCCGTGTTTAAAATGTCACAGTGATTTCGGGTAGAAAATAAACAGACTGTATCTACCGGTAATGTCTGAATATAATTACATAAATTCTCAAGTCGGTCATTCACGGAATCACCAAGGAGTTCAATTTTTCTCGATTCGAGAATTCGTTGATCGTCGTTTGTTATTATTCCTAAACGAACTCTGGTTAATATGTCGAGGTAGGTCGAATCGTTCTGTTGGCGTACATTTATGAATAGCTCATCGTATGAGAATAAATGCGACCACAGGTTAATATATCCTACTGAGCCCAGATATTTGTGTATTTTATATTTTGATAGATCGCGAAATGCCGAGCCTTCGTTGACTGGAGGCAGCTGTAATAAATCACCGAATACTATTACATGTTTGCCACCAAACCAGCCATCAGCTGAATCTTTAGTGTCAAATATTTCAGACAGACGCAAGTGAATATAGGTCAGTGTGATGTTTGATACCATCGACACTTCATCGATGATGAACAACACTACGTCTTTCAAATCAGCCCTTAGAATTTTTAACACCTGATCGGACAATTCTTTGTACTTTGGTGTACCAGTTGAAACAGTCTGTGTACTGTCAGTCCGTCGATATCAAACGCTGCCAGACCTGTCGGTGCTGTAACGGCAGTCGTTTTAGCCATGATCTGTTTTGTCCAAGATCTGATGGTTTGGATAAGAAAACTTTTACCAGTACCACCGGCGCCACTCACGAACAATCGCAATTTCTCGTTATCATTGTTCCAGTTTAATGTGGTTGTGACGTAATCAAATATTCGCTTTTGATCGACGTTCAGTTTCAATATCATCTGATCAACGTCAACTTCTACAATTTGTTCAGCTACTGTAGTAAACTCCTGCATAGCTAAATTAGCTTCGAATCTCTGGAATCCAAAAGGATTATATTCATTTTCATCACATTCTTGACTGAGTAGGCTCATGCTTTTCGTCAGGTTGTCTATCTTCTTTTCTATCAATTCTTTTACATGATCAAATCCTTTCTGGATGTCCGTCAAACGCTCATGATATTGCAATGCTTCGATGAGTTCTGTTTTACATGTTTCAAATGCTTTTGCATATGAAGTACAATTACCTTTAAGCTCATCGGTATTCCGCCATGGTTTGAACAGTAATAACAGGGCGTGAAAATACTTTTCGGGTTCTACATTCGGATTGTATTTGTAGTGATTTATGAGAAAACCACGTTTTCTTCTTTTCAGATACAATTCTCTGCCAATCTTGTATATTTCAATGGTAGTATCTACGGGCTTTATTTTTGTAACCTCGTACCATTTAGCAAAGTCATACAAATATAATGACTCTAGTTCGTCAGGTCTATTCGGATAGTAGTCGTCGATGAGCGATGGGTAAAAAAGGTTTGTCGAACTCGGATCTAGTTCTACGACGACGCTATACGGTTTAACTTTTCTGTTTCTGATCTGATTTACGTCCAACCATTTAATAGTTGTGTTGGGATCAGTTCCGTAGAGCGATATTCCCAATAACGTGTCGGCAGCTTCTAGAGCTCCGCAGTCTCTGTTATCTGAGCTGCGTGTTGCCAGACTCCAAAGTCGACTGCTTACCGATTTTGTTGAACTCATGTCATTGAACATTTCTGCCGACATACTACATTCAGGTTTTGTTGTATAGTTTGTGCAGTACCAATTCAATAACGTAGATTTTTCACTAATGAACTGAATATCCATGTTTCCTTCCCACGCGGTAAGGATAGCGGGATTATGGTCATTGATAAAAGCTTCTTTGTCCGATCGCGGTAGATCGTAAAGTCTACTTTTCGATTTGAGTTGTTTTCGACCTGCAATAGATACGGCCACATCCCTCATGACCATCGAATCTGTGACAGGTCTGGGAAAGCCAAATCTGCACACTTTTGAAAATCCTTTCTTATTTTTTTTGTTACGTAGACAGTAATCATTATGATGGTGTCGCTGATGAGTATCTACTCGGCGATGTAAAACAGGCGACACGTCTTTGTTGGGTAATCGACAAGTTACGTACTTGGGAATGAATGCAACTATTTCATCGGTAGTTGATTCCCCGATAGTTGGAGCATCTTTAATCCATATTATCAAATGGAAATGTTGTGTACCTCTACCTTGGTACTCTCGTCTCCAAAAGTAATGGGTTACTTCACCGATCACATTATCCGTAGAAGATATGAATTTCAGCATCGCCTGAAATTTGTTGTCCAAATATCTTGAGGTAGATATCGGATCGGCTGCTACTAGTTCACTTGTAGACATATGGGTCGTTTTTGGACCGTTCACTTGGCGTATAAATTCACCTAAATCGTCCCACATCCATTCGCTAGGACTAATCGTGAGAAACCACGTTGCTGGACCATAATTTTGAACCATACATGCCAATTCATTTCTAGGCTTGCGCCAATATTGGTCGGTATTGCGTAGTCTCGCAAAGACAGTTGTCAGGTTTCCTTCTAGTTGCTCTCTGAATAGCAGCTCCAAATACTTCCCAGCGTGTATTTTCTCCTTTGGCGTGATCACATTTAATTTGTGAAAGATGCCAATCTTCAATTGGCGTATATTGGAATCGTGCAGTAAGAAAAAGAGATACTGCTGATTCAATCTGAAGGCTGAATGTTTGGACATAAGTCTACTTTTGATGAAATCTGATTCTCGTAGTTCGATAGCTCGAATTTCTCGTTGGCCATTGTTGCCATATGGATATAAGTCGGGAAAGCACATGACGTCTAATAATTTATCCCATGTATTCAGTGGTTGCTCGCGAACCTTGAGTAGCTGATAGAGAGCAGTTGCACTCTTGTTCTCTCTATTCGTATTGATAGGATAGATGGTGTACTGTTCGTAGTACTCATTCTCGTCTATGATTTGCGTTAACATGGCTTTATGTCTAATTGATTCGTCTTCCGCTTTGTTCAATTCTAATGGTACGTTCGTACATTTCTCTAAGTTCGACTGTTCCGTCGCTATTCGTATTTCTACATCCTGTGTTAATAACAGTTTGGGCTCTGTCGGCAATTCAATTTCTGAATACAGTACAATGTTTTGTTTAAGCCAAACCAATACTTCATACACTTTGTTTACATCTACTAAATTATTCCAAACTACTTTTGATTGGTTCGGAATACCGAAAACCATCACGAAGAGCTCTTGATTAGAATTAAGAGCGTCGGTGGGTGAGGGTAATTTTTTTAATGTTTCCTCCAATGGTAACGGTAGATGAAAATTTCTACCTTTCACCTTTTGTACTCTAAGTTTGTGAGGCGAATTCTTTTTTGCTACCGTGCCCATTCTTTGTACTGTTTGAAATGCTTTAGCTCGCTGGATTAAGATTTTTTCATAATCATTGAGGTTTGATATGACAGCCGGTATTTCTTTTACCTCCAGTTGATTCAAGATGCAGGTAAGCGGAAGCTGATCGACGCGAAATTTATCCAAGCAATAATGGCAGATATATTCCGAGTCATGCCCCGAGTTAACGGTTTGCTTCTGTAATTCTGACCAATACTTTCCTGATAATGGTTTTTTCAATTTAGTGAGGTCGCATACATCTCTTCGGTAGCACAATTTCTCGCATGATATGCATGGTGATAACGGTACATCCATTGATGGTTTGGTCAATTCTTTAAATGCATGTTTGTGTTTGTTTATAATAACCTCTTCGTTCAAACTTATTCCTTCTGAACAGGGTTGGTGTAATCCAGTCTTCTGTGCTGCTTTGGTAGATATATCTATTAAAAATTTCAAATCTCCACGTGCCAGGGCATTATCAATGAGATTGATTTCTGCAATAAATTTCGCAATTTCGAAAATTTGTCTTACGAAATATCTGATTTGCGGGAAGTGCGGCTGTAAAATTTGGAGCGGCAAGAACTGAGATTGACAAATAATTGGGTTGGTGTGACAATCCTCCGAATGCCCTAGTCTAACACCCGACTTATTGATACTACATTTGTTAATTCGTTTCAAACGATTTCGAATGTTTGTCAATTTCCATGATTCTATTGCTCGTAATAACTGTTCCAGTCTGTTAATAGTTAGCAAATCTGGCCTTTGACACATTCTGGAACAAGCCCATGATTTGCGCGAATGCGTTCCTGCACTTGTCGGTAAAATATTAACAACTCGGCCTGCTGTCGTTGTAATCAGCGCCGGATCTAGGGGGGGGGGGGGGGGGGGGGCGATCGGGGGCACTTGCCCCGGGCGGCAGGTCAGAGGGGGCGGTAAAATGCGATTTGGAATTTTTTATGCTAACAATTCTATTTTCAAGTGCATTCGATTGTTTCGAAACGTCGATGTTCGTAAATCTTATTTCTTATCATCATTATACCACATTGGTCTCAAAGACTTACAATGTAACAGTTCGTGAATATTCTCGGTGAAAAACTCTATCGAGCGAGATTAGCAAGAGTGCTAAAATGGTCCCAAGGTACACATAGAGTGGAGGAAGTCGCGAGCGCCTAAAACGTTTATACGCACATCGACTGAGAGTGAGAGAGATAGAGTGACATCGTAGACGCATACTGCTGAGTTTTGTTTGTACAATAACATGAATAGTCAAAGGCAAAAACTATCCGGTGCAAAGTATAGAAAGTTAGCTAAGGAAAAAGACAAGCAAAATCAAAATAGTGGTACTTCTATGCTGAATTGGTTAAGAAAATCCACAGCTGTTAGTAGCACAGCTTCGTCGGGGGATGAAGAATCCGATAACAGCGAAGCTATCGACGATCCTGTCGATAGTTCGCATACTGTTCGCCCACAGTTTGAATCCACAGCTAGTAACCCCTCGTGTACTTTATTGTCTGTACCTAGCACGTCGTTGGAAACACAATTACAACAAAAATCGTCGCTGAAAGAAGAAAATAATTTTCATGTAATGAAAAAAAAATACCCGATGCATCGATAGAACCCACAGACCCGGGTACTTGGCCAGTTGCTGATGAAATGTCTGACAGCACACGCTCGTTTCTCAGTGATGTGACAGCAAAATTAGTAGAAAAATACCCAAATTGTGTGAACTTCGGTTTGTCTCAGAGAGAAAATCGACATCTGACTAGTTCAGTATGGTTTAAAGTGTTACTTAATGGTGAAAAAATCAAGAGAAGCTGGTTAATATATTCGAAAACTGGAAATGGTCTTTTTTGTGCCCCCTGCAAACTTTTCCTCTATATTTCAAGTACCGCAGGATCTTTGTCGGCATTGCAAACCTCAGGCTTCACTAATTGGAAAAAGATGTCAGAAAAATTAAAAATCAAACGAACTTACCTTAAGTGATGTTCGATTATAATTATATGAGAGTCTCGTTCGAGATGATTACATGTAGTACCGCCACTTCTACTAGTTTCAACCACAATTTCAGAGAATAAATTCAAAATCTCCCGCTGTGCGCCACTACTCTGCGCCCCTATCGGTCACTCTTCATATAGTTTAAAGTTTCTTAAATAGTATGGAAGTAAGCTGTTTTTTTTTTTTTTTTTATCAGGGTGGGTAGAAACTTTTTTGGAAATGAAAAAAGGAGAGGGAGGGATGTCATCATCTCGAACGAGACTCTCATATAATTATAATCGAACATCACTTAAGGTAAGTTCGTTTGATTTTTAATTATATTTCGAGTCTCGTTCTTCGAGATTACATGTAGATGTTCAGAGCCTAATTATTTAATAGCCAATATATTTGTACTGTTATTTTTATTGCTTGTCTTGAATAATGACATCAAGCTTAATGACATAATATTTGTATCACCATTTTTTTTTTTTTTTTTTTTTTTTTTTTTTTTTTTTTTTATCAGGGTGGGTAGAAACTTTTTCGGAAATGAAAAAAGGAGAGGGGGGGATGTAATCATCTCGAACGAGACTCTCATATAATTATAATCGAACATCACTTAAGGTAAGTTCGTTTGATTTTTAATTATATTTCGAGTCTCGTTCTTCGAGATTACATGTAGATGTTCAGAGCCTAATTATTTAATAGCCAATATATTTGTACTGATATTTTTATTGCTTGTCTTGAATAATGACATCAAGCTTAATGACATAATATTTGTATCACCATTTTTTTTTTTTTTTTTTTTTTAATGGTTTTGTTGAGCAAAGAGAGCCTTTACAAATGAGTCTTTTCCTGGTTCTATTGGTCGTTTGTAGAACCTTGCAAAGACTTGTGAGTTGGCAGACCATCCTGCAGTGCTTTTTATTATATTTGCGTCTATGCCTTTTGCCTCAGCAGCTGATGTAGCCGCGTGTCGTGTACTGTGAGCGGTATATGATGAATCTATACCCGCTTCCACCAAACAACTTTTAATCCATCTGCTTATGGATTGCGAGGTTGCTCTGTGATAAGGCTTCTTAAAAGTTATAAATAAATAGTCTTCGTCTCCTCTTAGATCTTTGGTTCTTTCCACATAGTACATCAAAACCCTAGCGACACAAACGCTCTTTCGGTCATTAAAGAAAGGTAAGATAAAGGATGGTATGGGTGTTCCAACTCGGGACGTTTTTATTTGGTCTGTTATTTCTATGATGATGTTATCTTTAGATATTACCGTGTTACTGATCTTAATCAGTGACAACGTCTGTACTCTGTGCGCTGTAGCTAACGCTAATAAGCACACCAATTTGAATGTGAGCAGCTTCAAATCTAGAGAATCAAGAGGTTCAAGAGCTTCTGCCCAGTTTAGGACTATTTCTGTATTCCAAATTGAGTTGTATTTTGGTTTCAACGGTCTGTTTTTAAAAACCCCTTTGAAGAAACGACTGATAGAGGGCTCCCTACCCAGGTCGATTGCACTTAGTAAGTTAACAGCGGATCTTTCCGAGTTCAGGGTACCATATGATGCCTTTTGATTGAAGCGGAAGGCTAAGTATTTTAGCACCAGATAGACATCTGGTTGTAATGGGTCTCTATTGACACTTTGACAATAGAGCCACCAGTTTTTAAGAGCTGTATTGTATTGTTTAATTGTAGATTCTGTTAGAGATGAGATTAAAATCTCTACAGCCTCTTCTGGTACTTGTTTTAGTTGGTATGAGCACCGGAGAGCCTCCCTGCAACCAGGGAAAGATGTTTCGCCAGCGGGTGACTGACGGACCTGCAAGGCGATAATAATAAATCTGGGGAAGGTGAAAAAATTAAGGGCTCTTCTGTTAGCATAGATTTGAATAGGGGAAACCAAGGCTGTGTAGGCCAATAAGGAGCCACCACTATTCCCTGAGCCTTATCAGTTTTCATTTTTTGTAACACTTTAGCAATTACAGCAAAAGGTGGGAATGCGTAGAAAAAATATTTGCTCCATTTTACTGTAAATGCGTCTATGTATTTTGCTTCTGGGTCTCGCTTCCACGAACAAAAAAGTTGAGTTTTAGTATTACTCCTCGATGCAAATAGGTCAATATCTGGTAGGTCCCATTTATTTATTATTGTTTGGAAAAAACTATTTCCCAATTCCCATTCTGTGTCTACATTAACCTTTCTAGACTCTCTATCCGCATCGGTGTTTTCCCGTGAGGGAATGTAGGATGCGAAGATCCAGATTTTCCTTTTTTCGCACCAGGTCCAGATATCTCTAGCCAATTTATTAAGTTCTACGTATTTTACGACACCCATACGATTAATATATGAAATCGCCGTAGTATTGTCAATTCTAAGTAGAATTTCACAGTTTTTGTATCGCTTAGCATAACACTTAAGCGCTAGAAACGCAGCTATTAATTCCAGGTGATTTATATGGAGTTTTTTCTCCTCCTGTGACCAGAAGCCCTGAGCGTTTTCTCCATTGCAATGGGCACCCCAACCCGTGAGCGAAGCATCCGAGAAAATTTCTAATATATATTTAAGTGATCTGATCGGATTTTTGGCTAAAGGAATACTACCTAACCACCAACGGAGTTCATCTTTTACGCAAGGATGAATTATCATTCTTTTGTCGAAATTCTGGTCATTTAGTATTAAGGCTTTCAACTTTTCTCTCTCTAGAAGTTTCGTATATAACATGCCGTAGGACACGCCTGGGCACGCTGCAACCAATACCCCAATTAAGCCGGCCATGTCTCTAATAGTACAGACCTCTTTGTTTAAATATTCCCGAATAGCCTTATTCAGTTTTAATTTCTTTTCTTCCGGCAGGGACAATGTCATGTCACTAGTGTTAATGATAAACCCCAAATACTTGCATCTGAGTTCTGGCTCTTGTTTGCTCTTGTTCTCACTTATAATGAACCCTAGCTTACCCAGAATTTTTCTTGTAAAGATGACATTTTTGCTACATTCGATTTTTGATCTACCAATACATAGAATGTCGTCTAAGTATGCAGTTGATAAAAAACCTTTCTCTCTTAGGAAATTTAGAACTGGCTTTAATAGCTTCGTGAATACGTAAGGACTTGTACAAAGCCCAAAGGGCAAGCACCTAAATTCGAAAATTTGACCTTTAAATTTGAACCGCAAGAATTTTCGACTAATTGGTCCAATTTTTACCAAGAAATACGCATCTTTCAGGTCTAGATTGCATAAAAAATAATTTGGGTAAATTAGTTTTAGTGCAACTCTTAAATCTTCTATTTTAAAATGATATGTAGTGATAAATTGATTTAAGCATTTCAGGTTTAATATGAATCTTTTAGAACCATCAGGCTTAGGGACCAGGAAATATGGTGACAAAAATTGGTCTACAATTGCTTCGCATTTTACTACTGCCCCCATAGATAATAACTTTTTTATCTCAACATCTAACAATTTTTCATCCTCCAATGAAAATTGCAGATCTCTGATAAAGCTCAGAGATTGTGGTGGGCAGGTATGGAAAGGAATTTCGTATCCCTGTATGCAACTTAAAATAAAAGCATCCTTAGTAATGTTTTTCCATTCCTGAAAAAATTGATTCAACCGACCGGCTGTTAATCTTACTTCTACTTCTTTTTGTCTACATACGTCGGCCGTTGATTCTTGTTGGTTGGCTTGGAGGTGTTGTACGTGTTCTTGTTGTTGTGCTGGCCTGTTTGGGGATATTTCGATTGGTAAAATTTTTGGCTCTGATACGAGGTCCCCTGTCTCGTATTCTGGCCCCGCCAGTTTAAAGTGCGTCCAGACCAAGGTTTAGGTAATTTCTTAACCGCAGGAGAGGTCGACGGAAGAACTGAACTCTTAATCTCTTTACCAATTTTTTCTATAGATTTTGCCGTTTTGATCTTTTCAGTCAACTTTTCTCCATATAGCAAGCATCCTGGTTTGGTTTTTTGCAACAGTTCCTTCATTGACTTAGACAGAATTGGGGAAATAAAAGCTCTTCTAGCTGAGGAAACTTGAAAATGTAGCTGCGCTATCAGTTTTCCTGCATCAGCTAACTTCTCTAAAAGCTCTAGACGATCTAGCGGTTCATCTTCATCATTCAGTATCATTGTGATGCCCTGTCCCAAAGCTGACAGAGATGAACCAGCTAAATTTTGTTCGGTGACGAATAACTGATCTCTCTTGACACCTGTTTCGTTTAGGGTTGAAACAATTTCTTCGTTCAACTCTGGTGCTTCTAGAGAGATATTACCATTACGTGGATATTTGTCAACTATTTTATCTTTTATTTCCTTAGGTAATCCCTCCGCTAACCATGAAGACCATCTCGATACCAAACTTTGATGCAGATCCAACTGTTTTTTGTTTATTGCTGTAGGGTCGTCTCCCAGCACGGATTCGACCTCTTCGTCTAATTTTTTAGTACTAGACGTTTCGTCGTTTGTACCATCTAATATCATTTCCTCACTAAGTTCATTTTGAATGCCGCTGCTAGGGCCTGCAACCGAATCTAGAACATTTTTTGCCGTCTCTGGCGATTCTTTATCAAGACTCGGTTCGTTATGTGAGTTCCTGTCTATGTTTTCCTTATTGGACATGTCTAGATTCTCATCTGCAAGAATTTCAAGATTTTTCAGGAAAATGCCAGATGAGTATCAACAGCACTAGTTGTTATTGCCTCCTACGTGCAAAATTCACTAGCCTGAAACGCCCGTCAAGATCTCATTCATACTGAGTGCTTGACGTCGTGTAATATTATTTTTTTTTTTTTACCTGTTTTTTGGTTCTTGGTCATTGAATCTGCCAAGAGCGATACCATCTTTTCTAACCTCCGAATTCGCTTGTTGCTATCCTCCTCGTCCTGTCTGTCTCTACTACGTCTTTTGTTCTTTCCCATATTTACTACTGACGAGTAGTCTTATTAGCCTAATAATTTCCGACTAAACGTTATTTTTTCGTAATAAAAACTATTTTTATATATTATATTAAAATCTCAGCATGTGGCTTGTTCTAGCACAAAGAACGTTATGAAGAGTGACCGATAGGGGCGCAGAGTAGTGGCGCACAGCGGGAGATTTTGAATTTATTCTCTGAAATTGTGGTTGAAACTAGTAGAAGTGGCGGTACTACATGTAATCTCGAAGAACGAGACTCGAAATATAATTATCTCAACATGAGTCATCATCAATACATACAGAGTGTACTATTAAATGGAAAATTCTCTTCAAAACTATCAAAACTTGCAGCGGCATAAATAAAGAAATGGAGAAGGCCATCGAAATAGAAAAGCAGAAGTGGAGAGAAATTCTTCGAATTGTGATTGATGCTATCATGTACCTTGCTGTAAATTGTCTATCATTCCGAGGATCTGAAGAAAATCAATGTACGCTCACTACCATGGGAACGAATAGCCGAAGAAATTTTTTGAATTTGATTGCTCTTCTGGCAAAACATAACTCTACTTTGAAAAACAAGTTGGCTGAATTGAAAAAAGGTCAAGTATCTTACTTATCTAAAACTACCCAGAACGAAATTATAGAAATTATGGCAAAGAAAGTTCGTGAGAAAATATTAAAAGATATTGAGACTGCAAAATACTTCACGGTCATGTTTGATTGCACACCTGATATATCGCACTGTGAGCAGATGAGTCAAGTAATTAGATACGTAGAAATCAATGGAAGTGGGGAGTGTGAAATGAAGGAACGCTTCATTGACTTCATAGAAGTTCACGGCAAGACTGCGGAATATATCGCTGGACAAATTCTCAATAAACTACATGTGGATGGTCTCGACATAAACAATTGTCGTGGCCAGTCATACGACAACGGATCCAATATGGCAGGCATTTATAAGGGGGTGCAATCCAGACTTCAGGAGAAGAATAAGCTTGCCGTTTTCGTACCATGCTTAGCACACTCACTCAACCTCGTTGGAGTCCATGCTTCTTCAGCTTGCACAGAAGCATCACATATTTTCGGTATTGTGCAGAGGATATTTTGTTTTTTTGTCTCATCCACGATACGGTGGGAAATCATGAAGAAATACACGAAAAGTAATCTTAAGGGAACCAGTCAGACAAGGTGGTCTGCAAAGGCTGAGGCTGTGAGTGCTTTAACGAAAAACCTTAATAAAGTGGCCGAAGCATTGGAAGAAATTCAAAACGGAAATTTTCAACCGGAAACTAAATCTGATGCTAGAAGTCTTCTGAATGCAATCCTCGATTTCCACTTCATCCTGAATTTAGTAGTATGGAATTATATCTTGAAAGAAATTGACCGCGTTACAATCGAAATACAGAAAAGAGATATCATTCTCACCAGATCACTAAACTTGATGGAAGGTTTGACTAAAACATTACAAAGGCTGAGAACATTTGGCTTTGAAGGCTGGTTCGAAGAAGCAGCCGCTATTGCAGGAAGAATGTCCGTAGAAGCAGTACTAAAAGAAAAAAGGGTGTCGAAGAAAAAGAGGATGGCGGATGAGTTAGTTGAAGATGAATCACGAATATTGTCTTCAAATCAACGATTCATGCAAGCGATTATTGTAGTCTTCGATCGGATACTTATGGAAATAAATACGAGAATCAAAACTATTAAAATTCTAAACGAAGATTTTGCTTTTCTAAATGGTCAAGAATTAATGCAGATGAGTGATTCTGACGTAAGAAAATATAGTGCTGATTTGGCCCTTAAATATTCCGAGGACTTGGACGCCGTAGAATTCACGTCTGAGTTAAAATTGCTCAAAGATCAAGCTATAATCTTATGTGAAAATATTCAACAATTGAATTCACTCGATTTGCTTCGTCTGATATACAGGACCGACTTACAAGATGCCTTTTCTAATTTGTGTGTCGCGCTAAGAATTTACTTAACTTTGCCAACAACCTCTGCGACCTGTGAAAGGAGCTTCAGCAAGTTAAAATTAATAAAAAATTATTTAAGATCGACAATAAGTCAAGAACGATTAACAAGCCTAGCTATATTGTCTATTGAGAACGATGTGGCCAATGAAATAAACTACGACGATGTTATCGACAATTTTGCAGAAAGGAAAGCCAAAAAAGTTAAATTTTAATTTGGCAATTAGTGACTAGCCCGTCAAATAATGCCAAAGTCTATACCAAAGATATCAGCTATAAGTTGTAACATGAGTATGCGTACTAAAACTGAAATAAATAAAATTTGTTGAATAACCAAAACCGATTTTATTTTTAAATGATTGTTTATCCTGTACTTCAATAATGATGGGGGAGGGGCGGCGAAATTGTACCTTGCCCCCTGTCTTCAGATTCCTAGATTCGGCGCTGGTTGTAATCAATGGTTCAAGCAGATTGTTTAAGTCATTGTAAGCTGTACTAGCGTAATAAGCTTCGGTTGAACCAGTATGTTTCGATTCACCGCAAAAAGCTGTTAATTTGCATTCAATATCTGACGATTCGGCTGCTCGTATCAAACAGACCTCCACTTTGTGCTTTAAATTTGTCAGCGTCTTGCTAACTCCAAGCACTAGATTTTTTCTAGCTTGCATACTCCGCTTTACTATTTTTTCTGCTTGCATTCTCGATTCTGGATTGGGTTTACGAGTAATTTTCGAGGATAAGTTCTTAATGTATCTTTCAACAGATCCTAATAATGCAATTGTATTTTTTCGTCTGTTTATATGCTGATATTTCTTTGAGATATTACTTGTTTTAATTATTTTTCTCTGAATTTTACTTCTTTCTTTTTGCGCATAATAGTACTTTCTATTCATTTTTTTTTTTTTTTCGGGATCAGTGGCATATTTTATTTCTTCATAATTCTTTTTTTTTCTGGATTTGCCATATATTGTAACGTGGTATTTTTGTAATTCCCAGTTACAAGAGAGTTTAGGCGGAAAAACGCGATGATACGTGGCGCAGACAAGGTCTCCAGGAAAAGACAAAATTAGGGAACATTATTAGGTTAAACTAACGCAATATTTTATTTTTGTAAATCATGTACATCTTCTACGAGGCATTCACCGTCGTGGGAACTACCAAAGAAACCATGGCTTATCAGGAAACCTCAACATCTACGGTCATTATCGACGTCTCGATCGGCGTGTCAACCTTCGTTCCGCCAAGAAAGTGGCAAGGTCAGCGCCTCCTCTCGACCAGGCGAATTCTACCACCCCCAACGAACAGGATTGACGGCGTACAAGGATGTGCGAGAAGCACAAGCAATCCTCCCGTCATCCGACGAGCCTACCGTTTGACAAGGCTGCACAACTGAAACGAGGGTGGCGTACAAGGTCAGGTGAAGAATATTCACAGCCTCCCACTCAATGACTAATCAGCTGGAGCAGGTATCGTAGAACTACTCTCTCAGAAACTGTTATCGCGGCCGGGTTGGTCCAGAAAACCCCCGGATCGGCGTTCCAACCTATCGAACTTTGTCGTGGGCGAGATCCTTGTGGTCCAGCGCGAGGCTATTGTGCAATTTCCTTAAGGATTGACTAATTAATGTAAGGCCTTGGGAGAATTATCCTATAGCTCTGGCGAGCGAGATTTCTTATGAATCCAGCGTCAGGGAGTTCTATCGGAAGGCAGCAAGAAGAGGGGTATCGTAACGGCAGGGGTAGGCTAGGTTCCTCCTGAGAAACGCAACAACACCTCATACGTTCGTCGAAACTACCAAAAATGACGAGCCAATTAGGATGGTGGTGAGACACGTGACCTATTTCATGAGTCGGTGCAAGCGAACTAAGGACTATATAAGGAGGATACGTAGGCTAATCGGCCTACTCTTCGCTC
Source organism: Tenthredo amoena (assembly GCA_963966615.1). NCBI lineage: Eukaryota > Metazoa > Arthropoda > Insecta > Hymenoptera > Tenthredinidae > Tenthredo > Tenthredo amoena. The sequence goes on along the minus strand of OZ016486.1, from coordinate 1,553,077 downwards.
TGTCTGCGCCTACTTATCGTCGTGTATCTTTCACCGAGTATCGTTCCTAATATCGTATTATCGAGTCTAATTAAAATAGTGATTGTGTTCCATCTCGAGGCAATTTAAGGTAAGGTCTTGATTTCTTTATGTGAAGGCACGAGGTCGTTCGTATAAAAGTCTGTTTTATGGTTTATTCTTGGGCTAAGAAGCTCGTTTTTGTTTAATTTATCGAACTACCTCGAGTCTGGCAGAATTCGTAGACTTGCTCTTGCTTTTTCGCTATTATTGATCATATATTGCTTTTTGGCTATTTCTATCGTAGTATTTTCTTCTATTTAGTATGTTAACTCTATTATTGTGCATGAAATCTGTAGAATAAGTACTTTTCCTGGAGAACCTGAGCGAAGATAGCCGCGAGTGGCCTTAGGCCTCGCGTTACAGTGATCTTTAGTTATAATTCTGTTTAATTCTGGTCATAATTGACGATTTTGTTATAATCTATCATTAATACCGTTTTGTTTAAAGTAAATTCATTTCGTAAAGTTGAGTATCGTTTAATACTGTGTCATCGAGTATCATATCGTATAGAATCGGGTTTATTATATCGTCTACAGCGTTGATCTATTAACGTGGCTTTGTTTAATTCATTTTGAGTGACCATGCGGTTCCGAGTTTAAACTAGAATTCAGGATATCGTATTTATCACGCTTAGCAAGCCCCTACGTAAGACGGTATCGTTTGTTACCACGCTTTGTCGGCTAGCGACTGAAAAATAAAATCCTTGTCTTAGGCGGCGTTATGAAAATAATTTTGCTTTGGGTACGAAGTATCGCTTTGCGATACCTAATCTGGAATCTAGTTTCTAGTTTTATATCGAGTCAACTCTGACCCGCCTATGACTCGTTTCGTAGTATAAAATACGTAAATTCTACCCCGACAAGTAGGGAAAACTATCGTAATCGATTTAATGAAAATCTATGTCTGATTCTGTTACCGGTACGACTCAAGTACTCACTCTCGTTGAATAAATAATTGATTGATGTTACCTCAAATACTCGTGTCGAATTAATAATTTGTATGGTGTACCCTGCCCCTCTATCTAAGGCTACGGAAAACTGAGTTAGCTGAGTTATCGCTCGTTGCATTCTCGTATTTTTGGCTAAATAATTTGTTTTATGGTATTGTAAAAATTTGGTTGAGGAACGACGCTAAAGCGTCTGGCGCCCAACATATAGTAAGTTTCAGTAAAAGTAACACGGGAAAGCGTCGAGTTGTGACGTAGTAGTGGTTTTCCTCTCCTAAAAGAAAACTGCGTTACAAATTGGCGCCCAACATATAGTAAGTTTCAGTAAAAGTAACACGGGAAAGCGTCGAGTTGTGACGTAGTAGTGGTTTTCCTCTCCTAAAAGAAAACTGCGTTACAAATTGGCGCCCAACGTGGGGCCACGCCAAAGAGGAAATAAAATTTTTGAGGTACATCAATCAAATTTCGGTAAATTCACGGAAAAATCGCGAAAAATTCGCGTAAAATTACGAAAAATTCACAGAAAATTGATAAAATTTTCAAAATCTAGCCGTTAGGAACCACCCGTTAAACAAAAGAAAGGAGAAAAACAAATCTTAAAGGATTAACCACGAACGCTGTTATTATTCAACAAGACAGAAATATTAATATAATCTTCTGAACAAAAGCTGTTGACTACGCAGTACTCGTAAGACCTGTATCGTATTTATCTTTCTTGCGTATTTTTCAAACCAACGCGTATCGGCCGGCGACCGCTGTGTTTATCCTCAGCGCTCGTGTGTTTACAACTTCTTCATGTCAAAACCGTCGTCTATCGACGCGTGGATCTATCTATTATCAGCTGACGAATTACGTCACGAATTAATTAATCTATCTCGTTCACCTGTCGGAACCCTCCCCACCTTACGCGATCGGTTACTTCGCGCCTATCGACACAAACGCGGAGAGATGTCCGACCCCGGTACACCGGCGGGTCGACCGCTGCATTTAGATGCACCCGAGGATAGCCCCCAGTCACCTCACTCCCACGGGCCAATGAGAGATAGCACTCCGGAGCCTATCCACGATATCGACCATAACGACACCCATGAAGACCCCCATCATGACGTAACTAACCACGGCGATAATCTTTCCGGTAATAACGCAAATATAACTATGCCTGCGAATACACCTCCGGAACTACCTCACGTATCGAATAATCGTCCTATCGATTTAAGTCAACAACCATTTGCCAATCTTTCGCCTAATGCTCATCAATTCACGCCGCGAACCAATCAGACACACTATCGACCTCCATTTAATACATCGCGACAATACTTCCAACCAAGACCCCCCGCGAGTCATGCACCGACACCCGCAGCAGCATACGATATTATGCGTCGATGGAACCTCACCTTCTCAGGTGCCCGCACCGAAGATGCGGAGGCATTCCTATCGAGAATACAGGAGGGGCGCGTCTTAATCAATCTCCGCGATGAAGACATCTTAAATAGTTTACCCTTTTTTTTATCTGGAGTAGCTATTTATTGGTACAGGGCCAAGCGTAACAGCTGGCAAACATGGTCGCAGTTCGAACATGCGTGGCGGAATAGGTTCGGAAACCCCGACCTTCAGTACGCACTGCGAGAAGAAATTAGACAGAGAACGCAGGGCGAGCAAGAGTCGGTGGCTGACTATTTGACATATATGAGGGCGTATTTCGGCAGATTATATCCACCGTGGAGTGACGGGGAACAATTAGAATACGCGTATCGAAATCTGTTGCCGCGATATCAAATCTTGATTAGACGTGACGAACTCTACGATCTCGACACGCTAGAGGAATTAGCACGCAGATTAGAACTTAGCTATGGTATCGCGGGCCGCTACCATGCACCCCCAACAGCCGAACATTCTTTACTCCCGGAGTTAGCCTATCGCGGAGTTCGTACCACGCCTAAGCAATCCCGAAACGCGCTCACCGCGTGTAGTATCGACATCGAAGACCCTGACCTCATAAACGCAGCTATATCGTCTGAACCAAATTCCAACAAAAAGTCGCAAAACGCGAAAAACACCGAAAATAAAAAGAACAATCCTCCGAATAATACATCTGCCGTACCGACGTCACCTATCGACCCCGTAAATTTCGCGAACGTTGTTTCTCCTACCGGGGAAAATTCGGAACCAACCCCTTGGAGGGGTAAATGTTGGAATTGTGGGAAATCAGGACATAGATTCCCACAATGTAACGAAGATAAAAAACGATTTTGTTATAAATGCGGTAAACCAGAAGTAACGAAACTGACCTGCCCTCGGTGCTCGGGAAACCAGCCAGGGAACCGTCAGTAAGGGCGATCGCGGAATCCCACATTCAGCCCGCGAAAACTACCCCGGAAATGACACTCGGTAATTTAATGCAAGAATCGAGAAACCTACCGTTATTGTTTATCGAATTTAAAATACTTGATCACACCGTAAGAGCTCTATTTGACAGCGGATCCTCTCGTACTTTTGTAGGTCCAAAATTAACCCCGATAATCGAATCTTTGAATTTACCGTTATCAGAAGCACAGACTAGCCATGTGATTACCGCCGCTGGTAAAACAGCTAGCGTAACACATAAAATCACGTTACCTATCGAATTATACGACCGAACTTTTGAAATTCACGCACATGTGGTACCCGGATTAAATTTCGCATGTATCCTCGGTTTAGATTTCATTCACACCTGTAAGATAGTAGCCGACTTTGAAGAATTAACATGGTGCTTTAAGGATAATCCTACCGAAATCTTTAATTTTGCTAACGATACCCGTGCTAACTTAACTACATGTAACGGTCTTTTATTACTCTCAGACGAGCAGTCCGCTCGATTAAAAACTTTGTTAGATATCGAGATACCACCGGCTTCCGATCAAATCGGGATCACTACGTTAACCTCGCATCGTATCAATGTAGGAGATCACCCCGCGATTCGACAACGATCCTATCGCGTATCGCCTAAAATACAAGAGGCTATCGATAACGAAGTTGACAAATTATTAACATCCGGAGTAATTGAGCCATCTCGTAGCGAATGGGCAAGTCCTATCATTATGGTTAAAAAGCCCAACGGATCATATCGTCTTTGTATCGATTTTAGACAAGTTAATAGCATTTCACAAAAGGATGCTTATCCTTTACCGCGTATGGATAGCATTTTGGATAAACTCCGTTCCGCACGTTTTATTTCAACCATCGATTTAAGCCAAGCATATTTTCAAATTCCGCTAACACAAGAAAGCCGCGAGATTACAGCCTTTATCGTGCCTGGAAAAGGACTCTTCCATTTCACTCGCATGCCTTTCGGTTTAACCGGAGCTCCCGCGACCTTTCAAAGGTTACTTGATCAACTAATAGGACCAGAAATGGATCCATATGCTTTTGCTTATCTCGACGATATTATTATTGCAACCAAAACTTTCGAAGAACATCTTGAATGGGTAAAGCGTGTCTTGAAAACTATCCATAACGCCGGCTTAACTATCAACCGCGAAAAAAGTGAATTTTGTTGTTCGCAAGTTAAATATCTCGGTTTTATCGTCAATGAAAATGGCCTACAAGTGGATCCAGACAAAATCACTCCCGTTATTGAATATCCCGCGCCGCGAACAATTAAACAATTACGCCGTTTTTTAGGCATGGCATCATGGTATCGTCGTTTTCTTCCGAATTTCGCTAGTGTCACCGAACCTTTAACCCGGCTATTAAAGAAAACTCAATCTTGGATATGGAACGAAGAACAAAATTCCGCGTTTGAACAAGTAAAGAACTACTTGACTACCGCGCCAACTCTCACTTGTCCAGATTTTAACCTCCCATTCGTCCTTCAGACGGATGCAAGTGCAGTAGGTATCGGAGCTGTCCTTACTCAAACTAAAGACGAAGTAGAAAACATAATAGCTTATGCTAGTCGAACCTTATCGGAAACCGAACGTCGTTATTCTGTAACTAAACAAGAATGTCTCGCTGTGGTTTGGGCTATCGCGAAATTCCGCGCATATATCGAGGGACATCACTTTACTGTTATCACGGATCATAGTAGTTTACAATGGCTCCATAAACGTAAAAATCCTACGGGAAGATTAGCCCGATGGGCTCTCGAATTGTTAGGCTACGATTACACTATCGTTTATCGTAAGGGTGCATTAAATTATGTTCCCGACGCACTTTCTCGTATCCCTGAAACAACAATCGAACCGGAAATAGAAATTGCTGCCGCTATCGCTCCTGTTCCTATTCCCGATTCCTGGTATAACCGAAGGAAACTTGCTATCGTCGATTTTCCAAACAAATTTCGCGATTGGAAAGTAGAAAATGACCATATGTATTTTCGACGTACAGATCCTATCGCTGATACCGTAATACGCGATTTAAACGCCTGGAAACTCGTTCTACCTGAGGACCAGCGAGCTAATGCACTTCAAGAAGCGCATGATGCACCTCAAGCCGGTCACCTAGGTATCGAAAAAACATATCGAAGACTTAGTACCGACTATTATTGGCCCGGAATGTATTACGATGTCGCGAAATATGTCCGTAAATGTCACACGTGTCAACGTTGTAAAGTCAATCAAGTTGCTCCTACCGGTTTAATGGGACAAAGAGTAGTTGAACAACCTTGGGTTGTTGTAGCTGCAGATATAATGGGTCCATTTCCACCTAGTAAAAATGGATTCGCATATATTTTGGTGATACAAGATCTTTTTACGAAATGGGTAGAGTGTCGCGCGCTCAAAAAAGCGACCGGACAGAAAATAAGCGAAGCTTTCGAAGAACTCATTCTTTCGCGATGGGGAGCACCCCAAGTTTTACTTACTGATAATGGCACAGAGTTTAATAATCACACTATAAAAGAACTCGCGAATAAATACGGTATCGTCCACACTACTACGCCACCATATCATCCTCAAGCTAATCCAGTAGAGCGGGTTAATAGAGTTTTGAAAACCATGATTATATCGTTTTTGGAAAGAGATCATAGAGAATGGGATTTACATCTCGCAGACTTTAGATTCGCTTACAATACCGCCTACCATACTTCCGTAGAGACAAGTCCAGCCTTTTTAAACTTCGGTCGCGTACCCAAGCCTACTAACTTTTGGCGTGATCGAACAGCTGATATTCCGAATTTAGACATTCAACCTACTGAATCATGGTCCAAGCGAATGCAACAATTGCAACACCTACGCGAATGGGTAACTAAAAATCTCGAGGATGCATTCATTAGACAATCCCGACATTATAACTTACGATGACGCGAACAGCGGTACGTGATAGGCGACCTCATATTGAAACGTCACCATGTATTATCATCGGCCGCACAAAACATTGCGGCAAAACTCGCACCTAAATTCGCTGGTCCTTATCGCATTTCCCGAATCCTTTCTCCTGTGGTTTATGAATTGTCGGAATTAGAGGGTACTCGTGTAGTGGGAAAGATGCATGCAAAAGATTTAAAACTGTATCGTAATCCTGTGCCTTAACCCCCAGGAAGACTATATCAACCACCCAGATACCGAACTATTACTCGGGCCTATCAATATGGATCATTCAGACGAAGAGGTAGATGCTCCACGGGGGTGGGATCGCTTACACAAATATTCCTCTTTACTGGATCTCATGTGCGCTGCGCACCCACAGCTACGGCTGGACCTCTTAGCGGCATGTGCCGAGATCAACGAGGATCGGACAAACCCTCGATATCACGTAGCCAGTTCTGCGAGCGTATACGACCCCCCCGAAATGAAGGACGCGAGTACACAATGTCACTCATCAGTACCGATGATCACTACCAGCACTCAAACTGAACACTTCAACATAGCCCGAGAGAGTAATACCCAAACAGAACTAGTATTACCGCGACCCGACTTAACCCCAACCCCGACTACACCGACAACACCAATAACCCCCGAGTCTTGTTGTGCCGGCATCTTTGATCCACCCATCACGCCACCAGGTGTACCGACACCACCAACGGTCCAACCGACCGTATTTACCGGTCCCTATCGTCCGGGCCCCTTTGCACCGTGCGTCGCCGATCCAATCACTACCTATCGAGCACCACCTAAGACGGATACCACCACCCGCCCAAGCCCATTCCCCGAGCCAAGGCCAAGGCCTCCACCATATGAGCCACGTTCACCCTCAGCGTGCTGGAATTGTGGTATTATCGGGCACCAATCGACAAACTGCCCTTACCCAGTCGAGAAACACTGTTTTCAGTGTGGTAAGCCAGGGGTGACTAAAGCTGCTTGCCCCAACTGCTGTCGCTCGTGGGCCCGAAACATCAATCAACGCCTAGCGGCAGGGAAATCCACCAAAACCCGGCGTCCCGTGCCTCCGAGTACACGCACCACAGACCCGAAGAAGTCTCGTTATGAGTAACCTCTCGTAATATAATTATTCTTCTACTATCACTGACAACCATCCATAATATTAACCAATACGACTTATCTACCTTACTACTCAACGTACTATTATTATTTATATCAAAACTACGTTACCGTAGGTCTCTATCGCACTCCATTATTCATTATTATTTGTTTCAAATTTGAAGCTTTGTTCCGTGCGTGGATATCTACCATATTATATTACTCACTATTACTTGTTTCCAAGTTGAAGATTTATTTTATACACGGACCTCTATCGTACTAGGCTCCCTTAGTATACTTAATATTATTTGTTTCAAACTTGAAAAACCCCTATTATAACCCGTGATACACCATGTTAGTCCCAACTGAGGAGATCATCCTGAATAAAAACAAGGACACAATACCATCTCTGTTTCATGTAACTCAACCATCCCACTCCCGAAAAATCCAAAGATAATCGGAGTAGGGTTATCAAACGGTAACATATCGATTCCCACCTAAAATAATCGTCTCGTATCGAACGAAAGGGTCTAGTACCGATCTAGTCAACCAGCAGTATCGCAATCCTTTAACATTTGTTCTATCCAAAACCTTCGCGCGCGCTATCGTCCGTTCACGGAAAAACTCACGTGTGCTATCGACAAAAACTCACTTCTTTTGTTTCGCGTGCTCAGCACAACCTATGGTTAGTTTAAGTTTCGTTAAAAGCTATTTTTTTTGATTTTGTAAATAGTTCAGTAAATATAGTCAAGCTATCGCTAGGTTCTCTCCAGAAAAATTCTCGCGTTCAAAGTCAAGTTTTGGTAATGTTAAGTCTTGCTCTACGTATTCGCCACTCACGAGTTACCTGTCGTTTTTAGTAACTGATAAAGACTCGTGTTTTCACTAAGGCATCACGGCCTTGTCGGCCTTCCCCTGGGAGGGAAGAGTTGTAACGTGGTATTTTTGTAATTCCCAGTTACAAGAGAATTTAGGCGGAAAAACGCGATGATACGTGGCGCAGACAAGGTCTCCAGGAAAAGACAAAATTAGGGAACATTATTAGGTTAAACTAACGCAATATTTTATTTTTGTAAATCATGTACATCTTCTACGAGGCATTCACCGTCGTGGGAACTACCAAAGAAACCATGGCTTATCAGGAAACCTCAACATCTACGGTCATTATCGACGTCTCGATCGGCGTGTCAACCTTCGTTCCGCCAAGAAAGTGGCAAGGTCAGCGCCTCCTCTCGACCAGGCGAATTCTACCACCCCCAACGAACAGGATTGACGGCGTACAAGGATGTGCGAGAAGCACAAGCAATCCTCCCGTCATCCGACGAGCCTACCGTTTGACAAGGCTGCACAACTGAAACGAGGGTGGCGTACAAGGTCAGGTGAAGAATATTCACAGCCTCCCACTCAATGACTAATCAGCTGGAGCAGGTATCGTAGAACTACTCTCTCAGAAACTGTTATCGCGGCCGGGTTGGTCCAGAAAACCCCCGGATCGGCGTTCCAACCTATCGAACTTTGTCGTGGGCGAGATCCTTGTGGTCCAGCGCGAGGCTATTGTGCAATTTCCTTAAGGATTGACTAATTAATGTAAGGCCTTGGGAGAATTATCCTATAGCTCTGGCGAGCGAGATTTCTTATGAATCCAGCGTCAGGGAGTTCTATCGGAAGGCAGCAAGAAGAGGGGTATCGTAACGGCAGGGGTAGGCTAGGTTCCTCCTGAGAAACGCAACAACACCTCATACGTTCGTCGAAACTACCAAAAATGACGAGCCAATTAGGATGGTGGTGAGACACGTGACCTATTTCATGAGTCGGTGCAAGCGAACTAAGGACTATATAAGGAGGATACGTAGGCTAATCGGCCTACTCTTCGCTCTGTCTGCGCCTACTTATCGTCGTGTATCTTTCACCGAGTATCGTTCCTAATATCGTATTATCGAGTCTAATTAAAATAGTGATTGTGTTCCATCTCGAGGCAATTTAAGGTAAGGTCTTGATTTCTTTATGTGAAGGCACGAGGTCGTTCGTATAAAAGTCTGTTTTATGGTTTATTCTTGGGCTAAGAAGCTCGTTTTTGTTTAATTCATCGAACTACCTCGAGTCCGGCAGAATTCGTAGACTTGCTCTTGCTTTTTCGCTATTATTGATCATATATTGCTTTTTGGCTATTTCTATCGTAGTATTTTCTTCTATTTAGTATGTTAACTCTATTATTGTGCATGAAATCTGTAGAATAAGTACTTTTCCTGGAGAACCTGAGCGAAGATAGCCGCGAGTGGCCTTAGGCCTCGCGTTACAGTGATCTTTAGTTATAATTCTGTTTAATTCTGGTCATAATTGACGATTTTGTTATAATCTATCATTAATACCGTTTTGTTTAAAGTAAATTCATTTCGTAAAGTTGAGTATCGTTTAATACTGTGTCATCGAGTATCATATCGTATAGAATCGGGTTTATTATATCGTCTACAGCGTTGATCTATTAACGTGGCTTTGTTTAATTCATTTTGAGTGACCATGCGGTTCCGAGTTTAAACTAGAATTCAGGATATCGTATTTATCACGCTTAGCAAGCCCCTACGTAAGACGGTATCGTTTGTTACCACGCTTTGTCGGCTAGCGACTGAAAAATAAAATCCTTGTCTTAGGCGGCGTTATGAAAATAATTTTGCTTTGGGTACGAAGTATCGCTTTGCGATACCTAATCTGGAATCTAGTTTCTAGTTTTATATCGAGTCAACTCTGACCCGCCTATGACTCGTTTCGTAGTATAAAATACGTAAATTCTACCCCGACAAGTAGGGAAAACTATCGTAATCGATTTAATGAAAATCTATGTCTGATTCTGTTACCGGTACGACTCAAGTACTCACTCTCGTTGAATAAATAATTGATTGATGTTACCTCAAATACTCGTGTCGAATTAATAATTTGTATGGTGTACCCTGCCCCTCTATCTAAGGCTACGGAAAACTGAGTTAACTGAGTTATCGCTCGTTGCATTCTCGTATTTTTGGCTAAATAATTTGTTTTATGGTATTGTAAAAATTTGGTTAAGGAACGACGCTAAAGCGTCTGGCGCCCAACATATAGTAAGTTTCAGTAAAAGTAACACGGGAAAGCGTCGAATTGTAGCGTAGTAGTGGTTTTCCTCTCCTATAAAGAAAACTGCGTTACAGTATTGGAACATAAATCTCAATTTTTTGCAATGCTATTGTATGTGCAGAGAAACTTTCGCAGAAAGTCTCCTATGTATTGCTGCGAAGGTTCCCTGCACTGAAATTTCATCGCAGAAGGTTGAATTATTTTTTGCATACAAGTACGCCATGGAGTGAGAATTGCAATAAGTGTTTCTTGATTGGACCTTTTATAGTCATTTGTAAAAATAAAAATGTACTTTCATCGAAGTTTTAGTGACGTTTCCCCATACTTGATGAAGAATGAAAATGCACAGCAGTTTAATCTGAAGAAGATATCTAACATCTCAATGTTACATAAAATTAGGTAAAAAGTGTGCAACACAGTTGCAAACAGTATGCACGTTCACATTATTGAGCACGGACAGTTTGTTTGCGAGTATGATTCTCATGTACAAATGAATTAATAAGTAGTTTAATTGGCAGCTAATTATGCCTACGATTCGAGTATACATAGATATAATGTACTAGATTGGACAAGATGGCGGCTAGAAACAGTGTCGCGGGATGAATGTAGGCGGCGCGGTAATCGAAAATACCGTTTCCGCATATTTCACTTCAGCACTCTTTTCTACCAACAGCATTGCGTTTCGGTAAATGATCTGCACATATTGATCGATAATCTAGATATTTCATTTTATCAACAGATTTTTAATGTTTGCGCATGATCCTGTGCTGCCTTATCAACGTGTGATTTTATGATTTGTGGCGTAGTATGAGCTAAATGGCTAAGGGTTGGGCTGCGGTATACGCAGTGACCCTCGAGTAATACATATATATAATATTACATAGTATCATTTCAAATTTGACTTGATCACCTGAAAGACCGCGGTTTTTGACTTGAAGACTTGGAAATTTTTGATGTAGCCTGGAACGGATTTCGTGTCCGAAAAAATCAACCTGTCTCACGTGAAAGACACGTTGAATGTTTCTCTCCCGCGCTAAGGACAGGATAAGAAATCGAATGTCAAAGTGAATGCGCTCAAAGTGAAAAGACTGATCAACATCTGGAGCCCGAAAACTTGTGCGATATTTACATCTCAGTAAACACTTTAGAATATCAAAATTACAGACAAATCGAAATTTCGGCCAGATAATTTACAGATAATAAGTAGACCTGCCCACATGTCTACGGGGCACTCTTCGTTAATCAAGCCACTCCTTTTTATCGACTTAACGAATATTTTTCAAAATTTGCCAGCTTGTAGTACTACCTGAAAAATCCCTTCGTGGAATGTAACGTAACTTGTTGTTAGGCGAGGACATAGGCGAGTATATCCCCTGCTACGCTACTCTTCAGCGCTCGCCTAAGGAGGTTTGATACAACGAAATTCACACCCGTTGGGCGCCATACGCACTTGCGTCAGCGTTTAAGGCTGTCCGAGGGGGTCCTATGGTGGGGGTAACGGCACATACACATGTACACACCTACGAGTGAATTTCGCCTGCTAAATTCTCGAGAATAAAGAATTATTTCGAAAATCTGATGTGTACGAAATGTTCCTTGATTAAAATTGTTTCAGGTGAAATAGCGGAGGTTAGCCACAAATAAGCCTGAAATTCTAATAAAATCTTTATATAATATCCTCGTGACAGCTGGCACATGGATACACACACTGATACAGTAAACATGGCTGCCGAGTGAGACGAGTGACATCTAATTTGAGCGATATAATGATTTCTCGCACTCGACCAGTACTGAGCACTATTTCACCCACAACAATATCACAGTAGAAAGTTCAATCACCATCCCAAGTTGTAAAGCTGTCTACAATCGGAGAATTTAGCAGGCGAAAATTCATCGCCAATAGATGGCGCCACTATTAACTCGGTGACTGAAGCTGTCGGGACCACTGAACTCTATATAATACTGGAGCGAGCGCTATGGTAGTGGGGGGCGGTTGAACGCGTCAGACAGAGATAGTTGTGTTTGAAGTTGGTACGCACTTGTCGCACACAATATCTACTAACCGAGCACAAATATCGGTCAGCTAAGATTTTGACAGTTGGTCAGGTAAGGTTATATGTGTAGACACGCTGAAATATTCTTCATTTTCTGTCTCTATTTATTCGTTTTATTCAAATGTCAATTGAATGTATAATAATAAAATATAGATTGATCCTACTTGATAAAACTGATTGAGAAGTAAATTACATTTTTGTATAAATAGATTGTTTCCGCTTGATTTTTCCATTCAATATGTCAGTTGGAGAACACCACCAAAATGATGTGATCCTCAGATTGAGCCAGACCTGGCGTCACAATTCATGAGGTAGATTATGGTCGTGACAAGTATAACTGTCATTTGCGATTACCAATTGATGTAGAAATTACAATTTTGCTTTATGCTCCTGCTGTATCTGTAATAAATGAAAATCAAAACTGTTTAGTTCAGGGTGGGCCAAAATTCAGTTTTATGTGATATAAATATTAGCCCAGACAAAATACGAGATAAGTAGGAAATCTACAATTCAAGTATACTTGCAAGTGACTGGTCGGAGGTGGATATTGATAGAATTTAAATCATGAAAATAAATTATTGATGCATGCATGCATGTATGTATGTGTACGAAAGTGAAGCTCACCCAGCAGTACAGAACTCAATGAATTTTTAAATATGTCGAAAAGCTTACGGATGTCCCAGAATTGGGCCAACATTTCTAAGATATCGTTCAATTCTGTACTATCTGGAAGGGGAATGGATGGAAGGATAAGGAATTTTGTTAATAAACAGGAGATCAGTTGGTCAAAGTATGTAATGATTGCCAATCGAGGTGCATTACAGAACAAGGAAAAATGATTAAATAAAGTTATCTACTAAAGTAACACATAATAAAATATCACATTGGAACGCATATAACAGAAATAAGTGAATCATTCGGTTAAAATATGAAATGATAGGCATGCCCGACGCATCGCAGAACGAGGAAAAAAAAGTTAATAAACATCATAACACTGAATAACACATAATTGAAAAAACACATCAAAGCTCGTAAGGTACAGGACGAGTGTAATAGAAATGAGTAAATCAGATATTGTAAAAAAGTATGGTATTATGCAGATGCTGCCGATCATTAATACGCTGACCCAGGTGTCGCTGTGTCATTTTTTTAGCGTAGCTTTTGATTCTCATATTAGCATAGGAGGATACTAATAATTTTATAAGTTGAAGTTCGTGTAGTTCTTCACCTTGTGAAATACTAGTCATCGGGTGTTGTTGATTAGAAAACACATTATTTGTGGCCATCAGTTTCTGGATAACTGTTGTAATCAAATTTTTTTTTAAATTAGCCTTACCCATCAAACCGACTCGCAATTCTGCTTGGAAAGCTTTTTCTGCGTTTGTTATTATATGAAATGCAGCATCGGATGGAAAGACTAATTTACCTCTTGATACAAATGTTGTAAAAGAAGAATGACTATTTATGTCGTTAGTGTAGCAATGATCGGTTTGGTTCTTTTTGTTGATTAGAATGGTTTTACAATCATCGCATGTGATTTTATCAATTATACCACGAATAATAAATCCAGTGATGTAATGTAGTATATTTTTTTGAAACGATGATAGTTCAATACTATCTAATGCCGACAATAGACGATCTTGTATTTCTTCATCATCGGAATCAGAAACTGATGTGGCATTTGTGAGAGACCTTTTTTTGCTGCGGAAGTCTAAAATTGGTGTAATGTCAGTAGTATCTCCTACACAATTTGCATTAATACTTGGCTCAACTTTATTTTTGAACAGCAACTGACGTAGAGCCCATTTGAATTGCAGGCAACTCGGATTATTATTCCATCCCCCACGCGAACGGATACAACAGAAAGTTAGTTCGATGTGGTCTTGCGAACACTTATACGCAAGAAAGTATTTCAATGCGTTTTCTGCCAAATTGAACAGATCTCTGGCAAGATTGATGAAGCTATGTGTATTTATTACATAACCTAATGCAAACGTATTTCTTGGATGTTGTATCGCAGGGACACCTTCGATTTTAAGATTTGATATATAACAACGGGTTTCAGCATACACATCTTGGAAATATTGCAAATTTCCTGGCCTCATAGGAGACTTGATTCCCTTGCCCCAAACATTCCTCGAATTCATCATGTCAAATAATCTGTCAAAATAGCGAATGAATTCAGTGGTCGGCTCACTCTTTTCAAAATCCGGTACCATACATGCCCTCAAATAATCTATAGCGTCAGCTACCCCAGAACTAAGTGTTTGGACTGCGAGATTTACTTTCATCTTTTTTCTTTTGTAAAGCAAATGGGCTGATGATAATTTATTTGCCAAAGTGAGATCTTCTTTCTCCTGAAGGACATGCAATGCCCTTATGAATTTAAAAGAAATCGTGCCTAAAATTGACTCGATATCGTCTTTATCGCCCACTGTATTTCTACATAACTTGGCCATATGACAGGGATCAAGAATACAGTGGATTTCAGTTTGTTGACACGGATGACAGAAGCTTGTTTTTAGTTTATCTAAATTATTTGAAGAAAAATCACATCCCAAATATTTGTAGGTTGAAAAATTTGCTTTTGTACCATCGCAAGTTATGGACCTCACTATTACTCCTACATCGTACAATTTGATGATAATTTTTTTCAACAGTTCCGCTTGTACCTGGGCAGATGCTCCAGTGGAAAAAACGTAAGCTACGGGGCATTTAAATTTTTCTGTGAATGATACGATCTGGAAAACCAAGGCTTGTGATGCGAACTTATCGGATTCTCCCTCAATAAGGTCACCATAATTGACAAAGCCAGAATACTTGTCTTTAGCTACATCATAAGCAGTCTCTGCACGTATTGACATTGCATCGAAGACTAAAGATACATTCCTCAAAGAAGGTGATTTCTTGGTTTCTGCCTCTAAGTAATTAAAAACTTCGGTTAATAAACCCGGCTCACAATCATATGACGACATCCATTTTCTGATGGTAGCACTATGAGGCAAATATAAATATTGACGTAGGACCTCATAAGCTTTAGGCGAATAGAAATAAATCGTCAGTGCCAACTGCCTAATTTCTTCGGGGTACTGTCTATGATTCGGTGTAACATTATTATTTCTAATCTCATTCGGCAGCAACTGCAATTTCGTATCTCAAAAATGCCTTTTTAAAATAGCCTCTATACCTTCAGAATAGGATGAGGTTTCCTTCAAGGATTCGATAGCTCCCTCCAATGATTGGATTTTTGTATCCCTACGCTTCAAACGCTTCTGCAGCATATCTACTTTCGACATCAGCGTCTCTTCTCTGGGAGATGGTTTCAAGCGCTGTGGTGAAACTTGAGTCGCAGCATCCACTTTGTTTAGATTGGACTCGGATGGCATATTTCCCTGCAATTAGGAATATAATGACACATTTATTAATCATACATCTCCGATAACTATATCTCATATACTTTGAATACGTATATATGTATATACTAGGGTGGTCCTTATTTCCATGAATTTCGCAGAAAAATTTGAGGATTTTTTTCTATTTATTTGCAAGGTATCCAGGGGGCGTCCCGATTTTTTTGCGAAATTCATCGAAATAAGGACCACCCTAATATATACGTATGACACATTATGCTATGTTTTTTATACATACCTTATTTTCAGAATCAATACTCTCCACATGATTTAGATTTCCTTCCGCTAATTGCTCCATTATTGGTAATAGTTTGAAGCATGTCGGGACAGCATCTCTTTTCAGGCAATTTCTCCCTGTTGGAGTATTGTGATAATTTTCTGCTCCAAAGTGCAGGCTGCATACAAACGTGCTTGCTGTCACTTCATTTATTAGATCAGCTGGAATTGAATCGAGCCACTTCTTCCGCTCTATATCCTTTGGTGGAAATCTATGAAAATAAATGTTTATTTTTTAAAAGAATTTTATTTACTCAATTGTCATCAGAAAATTTCATGTGCCCTAAAACCTCAGAGAATTCATTGAAACTGCTTTGTATACTTGAGTCAATTTTACTTACGAATGATAGGTTATGCCACAGCCAGGAGTATACTGGCTTTTGCAAGAAATAATGCTACATAATTTAACCATTATCGAATTTTATCCCGGACACAGTCACTGCGGTATAAAACCATCGAACTCTATGGTATTATTATAGAGTTCAGTGTACACAATTTACGTAATGTCACTCCATAACACAACCGAAACAACGTCTGCAGTTGCCTGGCGGTCAACGTTTTTATACGAGATAGTCGCGGGAAGTCGCTATGAGTGCGACAAGAGTGTATCAACTCCAAGCACAACTATCTCTCTCTCACCGCCTCTCGCTTAAGGGATACATAGGCTGCGCTCGTTCCAGTATTATATAGAGTTCAGTGGTCGGGACTCATAGCCGGATACAAATTTCCGTGGGCCCTGTCTGTTTCACTCACACAATCTCACACATTTCCATCTTATACAAAACGCACACTATGACGGCTCAAGCAGTGAACTTCGCGAATATGCTACAGATTGGAGCTCGTTCACAGTTGTTGGCATCAATAACTTGCTCAGATGTCGTCAGAGTTAATTCGGCAGATTATTGGTAATGATAAGCACGGAAGATCTTACAAAGAACTCGGGATAGGCACTAATAATAGTATACTCGAATCATAGCCATGATTAACTGCCAATTCAGCGTGCAGAATGTATCAAACAAACATGATGTAACGTGATGATGAATAAAAAACTATTCTGACTACAACCAATGATACACGAAGATACATTTCTAGTTCTAATTATGTTAGGTAGAAGAGAATCGCGAATTTGCTCTCGTGTTTTCTGATTTACTACATTTCACTTGCACAGCTATTCATAGATTGTACGATACCTATGAAACTATATGATGTGAAGCATTTCACGCAGAGATGGCAATATCATATAAAATAAATAGTAATCTAAACGTGGGTTGTAGGTGATAATAAAACTCCGCTATCAATGTTTTTTGAAACTTATTGTTTATTATAAAATATTATTATTATTATTAATATTATTCTTATTCTTATTCTTCTTCTTCTTCTTATTATTATTATTATTATGATATATATATATGGGGCATTCCACGTCAAACCAGGGGATCATCGCTGACCCCCTGGGATTTTGATGACCAATGGATTTTTTGGTTTTTTTCGGTCAAAAATGATACCTCTAATTTTTCGAAATTTTTCCGCCATTTTCTAACGATGTGGCGACCTCACATATCCTTTACATGGAGATGGACATATTTAAAATCGATGAAAATTTCATGTAAAATCGGGGACTCAAAAACACATTTTTTCGTCATGGTGCGAAAATGGGATGAGAATGGGATATATATGTTTGTTTCAGATTTTTGCTTAAAAAAAAAAAAAAAAATTTCTTGGAATTTATTTTTAACGATGGTTTCTTCTAGTGAAAAATAAAATAAAAAGAAACTTCATCTTGGTAAAATCCGATTTTCTCACTGTTTCAAGAGTAAAACGAAAAAAACCATGCTTAATTCAAAAATAGTACATTGTGCAACTAGTGTGTAAAGATGGTAATAATTCTGGCACGAGTGTGAAGTTTGTCATCCGAGCGAAGCGAGGGTGATGACAATCACACGAGTCCAGAATCACCAATGCGCACGAGTTGGTCTTACTATTTTTTGAAACAGTGTGGAAAATTCGACTTTTCGTGCGTGTTACGTGCGCAATGTGATCACTCGCTTCTCCCGGGCGACAAACTTCACACTCGTGCCAGAATAATCACCTTTGCGGACTAGTTGCACTATGTACTATTTTCGAAATAAGCAGCGCTTTCTTCGTTTTACTCTTGAACCAAAGAGAAAATCGAATTTTACCAAGCCAAAGTTTCTTTTCATTTTATTTTTTACTACAAGAAATTGTCATTAAAAATAAATTCCGAGAAAAAATTTTTCCTTTGAAAATCAAAAATTCAGAAAAAAAATGTCCCATTCTCATCCCATTTCCGCACCATGACGAAAAAATGTGTTTTCGAGTCCCCGATTTTACATGAAATTTTCATCGATTTTAAAAATGTCCATCTTCATGTAAAGGATATTTGAGGTCGCCACATCGTTACAAAATGACGGAAAAATTTCGAGAAATTAGAGGTATCATTTTTGACCGAAACAAACCAAAAAATCCATTGGTCATCAAAATCCCAGGGGGTTAGGCCGATGACCCCCTGGTTTGACGTGGAATGCCCCATATATATTTGTACAATTATGTACAAACCCCGTTATCTACCACTTTAACGGTAGTAGTAGTAGATGACGGGTGCTGAGCCACCTCTACGCCTTCTGAAGCGGCGGTGGTATCCACCGCGCCCTCGACCCCTGCCACCGCCTCGATGCTGCCGCTGCTGTTGCTGCTGCTGTTGTTGTTGTTGCTGCGGCTGCTGCTGCTGCTGCCCCAGGACTAGCGTCCTTAGGGCAGCTACCTCAGCCAACAGCTGGGCTATGGGGTTGGCCTGTAAATAATCACACAAGTCAGGGCTGAAAATATGTATAGAACTGTTTAGATAAAAATTTGTAAGCTTGGAGATCACACACTTCTGCATCGGGCGGTGGCAGTTCCGCGTCATGGGGCGGTGGATCTGGCACCACCGCCGCCTCGTCTACCGCAGCCTCGTCGATAATGTTATTGTCTGAAACAATAGAATGCAATATCAATTAACACTGCGTAAACTGCTTTGTATGGCACTGATCAGGTTGCCAGGTCAGCTGATATACATGAACGTTGATTTTATTTATGAATTTTATTAAAATTTTATTGCCACTACCAGCGCCGGCCACTTCCGTATGGAGTATATGGAGAACTCCATACCCAGAATAACTCAGGGTATGGAATTCCACACCCAGAATTATGTAGATGCGGCACGAAAAAATCGCGGTTTTCAAATATTTTATTGCCGATTGCACATTGCGTGTCGGTAAGAAAGTACAAACCCGTCGAGCAAATTTTTTGCATATCATATTAGTTACAATTCTCTGCACGCGCGCGCTGCGGACTCACTTCTTCCCGCCACATTGCGAGGCCTTTTAACCTTTATGTGTGTAGAAGTTCTGTGTCCGTGTGCCTCATTGTGAAGCGAAGAGAAGGATAGCGAACTCAGTCGACCTTTGATTTGGTATGGATAAGTTTGTAGTAAGAGAGAGAAAGAAGCAGCCAGATGTGGCAACCGGTGATCCGGTTTTTGAAGCCGCCAGTTCGGAATCTCAATTTTCTAGAGAACGACCGTTGGTCGAGTCCCTGTGTGAAAATCCCGATTCAGAGAAAGAAAATAAGGAAATCGAAAATAAAAAAGGTAGGTATATAGATTGATTTTATCAAATTCGAATGATTCATAATTTTCTCTTTTTCACTTTTTCAATGAAATTTCAGCTCATTGACTCTTAAATTTATATTATCAGAAATGGAGTAATTTGAAATTCGTATACTTATTATTTCGATTTCACACGGTTTTTGGGTTTTATTTAAGATGCTGCTGGCTGGTAATTGGTAATGCTCAAATTGAAAATGAAAACGAAAGAATAGAAATAATTGATAGGTTCTCAGTGAATAAAGAGTATGTTTTTAGAAGAAATTAGATTTTATACCAGCTAGGTATTGTTTTTATTTCGAGAATCTCCGCGTCCACGACACTGAACGTACGATTTTTTGTCAATTCCAGGTCGTGGAGTACCACAAGCTTTTCGAAAGTGGCAGAGTACTTATCCATGGCTAGATCTAAATTCAAACAGTAGAGCCATTTGTAAGCTCTGTACTGAGGCAAAGCAAAAGAAATTGCCATTAGCTAAGAATAGTCAAACTGTAAGTGGTCAAAGTACTTGGGTCGAAAATGGTTTTGACACGTGGAAAAACGCCGTTCTACGGTTCATGAAGCACGAGAAAAGTGAATTGCATCGCGAAGCTTTAACTGGAATAGTCAATTTGAGTAAGTCATCGGTTGTGAGTTCTTTGTCACACGGAAAGAAAAAAGAGATGGCTGATGCACGAATAGCTCTTGAAAAGATGTTTAATACTGTCAACGTCTTAGCCAGACAAGGGTTGGCATTGCGAGGAAGGGATAACGATGAAAATTCTAATCTCATCCAATTATTGAAAATGAGAGCCGAAGATGTTCCGCAGCTTGAAGCGTGGTTGAAACGGACGAGTTATAAATGGCTGCACCATGATTCTGTCAACGAAATCTTAGAGATAATGACTGAAGATTTAATTCAGAAACTCGTGAGGAAAATAAAATCGGTTGCCTATTTTGCGCTCATAGCAGATGAGACAGCTGACATTACTAGAGTGGAGCAGGTATCCATTTCCATCAGGATTGTCTTGGATGATTTATCAATTGAAGAGATCTTCATGGGCTTCTATGCAACGAGTGATACGAGAGCAGAGACACTATTTAAAATTATAAAGGATATTTTACTTCGCTTCAACTTAAATATTGCCACTCTACGAGGCCAATGCTACGACGGTGCGTCCAACGTCAGTGGAAGATTGACTGGGCTACAGGCTCGAATCCGCGAAGAAGAACCTCGGGCACTTTACGTGCATTGTTCGGCGCATACAACGAACCTTGTTGCTCAAGATGCCATGGAAGCCATTAAATCGGCTAGAAATTTCATCAGAGTAATCAAGGAGTTAATCAACTTCATTCGGGATTCACCTAAGAGAGTGGCAGAGTTAAAACTTCTCCAAACAGAAGACTCACCTACAATGTTGCAATTTTGTCCCACGAGGTATGAGTGATTCAAATATTATTAAAATGCGGTTGCGAATGCGATGTTTTATCTATTGTACATTCAGCCAGAGTAGTCGATGCGATTTTTTTCATAATCTGCTTTAGGTGGTGCATGCGGATCAAATCTTTAAAAAGTATGAGGTCTAACTTTGGAGCCGCTCTATCATTTTTGGAGCAATCAAAAGATGATCTGAGAATAGCCAGTGCTGCATCAACGAAAGCTTCAGGATTTCTAAAGCACCTTGAAAGTTTTGATTTCTTCTTCCATCTGACCGTCGTCATCAGCGTGTTGGAAAGAAT
The DNA here is from genome assembly GCA_963966615.1 of Tenthredo amoena. Lineage (NCBI taxonomy): Eukaryota > Metazoa > Arthropoda > Insecta > Hymenoptera > Tenthredinidae > Tenthredo > Tenthredo amoena. Next base: position 1,531,448 of record OZ016486.1, on the reverse strand, counting down.
AGAAATTCTTAACACTGAGCTGCAGAAGAGTGACGTCTGTTACAACAACTCACACGAAAAGGTGAAGGCAGTCGGTGAGTCTCTTCTTTCAACACGGCAATTAGGATTTGAGACTGTGTGAGCCGATGCGATTACTGGCGCAATAGAGTTCGATTTGGATAACCCGGAACTCCCTCGACTCCGAAATCGTCCGAGAAAATTTCGAACGGAAAGCGAGCCTGAAATTCATTTTTCCACGGCAAAAGAGTATTTCGAGAATATTTTCAATAATATCGTTGATCAGGTACTCGATTCGCTGAATACCAGATTTCAGTCGGAAACTATGACTCTCCTTAATAAGTTTGAGGATTTCGTTGTTGGGAGAGAATATGAATGTGCGACGGTAGCTTCTTTTTACAGAGACGACTTGGAGGCTGACAAATTATTGTTACACAGAAACATGTTTCTCGATATATTAAAGCAGAAAAAAATTGAAATATCTACCCAACACGACGTCGTATCATTCTTAAAAGCAAACTTGACTATTGCAGAGCTTTTGTCAGAATTTTGTAGGTTGATCAAACTGTTGTTGACAATTCCGGCATCGTCGTGTACGGCAAAAAGATCATTTTCCTCTCTTCGCCGTCTAAAAACATACCTAAGATCGGGGATGTTGCAATTGCGTCTGAATAACTTGGCGACACTCTACGTCCATGCGGACTTAGCCGCTGAATACGATCGGAAAAAACTCATAGACGAATTTATAAAGCGAAACAAGGTGCGCCGTACTGCATTTGCGTTGTCTGAATAAAGTCCTTGAAAAAATTACAAATATGTATTGTGACCCCCCCCCCCTCTGCCGCTCATCACTAGTGTAACTCCATACCCGAAAATTTTGCAAGTCGTCGGCGGTGGCCAATACATGTGATGAAACTACAGACTACAAAGAATACCCGCGATCACCGGCGAAATCATCGGAAGTCTTGGGTTATGTTGTAATCTAAAAACCTGATATAGAACGATCGCGAAATTGTATTCGAATTGTGAAAATATGACTTCGTATCTGCGACATTTCACTTATAGAGCTCCATAACAGCAATAGATATTACAGAATATGTAGGTAAAGGAATACTTACTCTCCATGCTGCGGCAAGACACGTGGGAATGGTCTCTTTCGCAGGGCTACCAACTGAACTTTTCCGGCTACGTTCGAGCAATGGAAGCCTGTGTAGATTCTCCGTAAGAAAATCAGTTGGCAGCACTGCGAATTATTTCCGATCACTTTGAAGAACCGTCGCATTCTTCTATCGTTGCACGTCTGCGAATCGGTACGCACTGTTGTAATCCCAGCATCGTAGCGTGGGTAGCGACTCGCGGAAATTTCAACCAAAAACGCGTTTTTAGGAGTGTTGTCGCATTGTAATTCACAATACATGCACCGAAGTGTGTAATTTCATTTTGTCGAATTTTCCGAAGTGTAAAGTGCAAACGTTATAAATACTTGGTCAAAAAATCAAAAATATCAATCGACAATGATAAAACGTGCTGATAAAGGACATGGTGGATATTGGCTGTCCGCAAAACCACGAAGTCGGAAAAAAAAATTACGCGAACGGAGGTCAGCACCGGCAGCGGTCAGCGAATGTGAAGTCCAGCTGGCATCAACGGAAATGTATCTGACGGACAATGTGGGCGCAGTAACATCTGATTTTCATGGTGTTGATGTGCCTACTGCAGAAGACGTTGCAGGTCATCTAGCAGCAGAGGCTTCAGTAGCAATGAAACAGCAGCGAATACCATCCGGCATTACTGAACAGACAACTGCAGACTTCATGGATGACCTCCAAATCGAATCATCGGAAGATGGGTCTGACATGTACGAAGCCGATGAAGCATTAGATCTACTCGACAATCATGAAGTATTGCCGGCACCTTCCAATCTTGATGAAAGTCTGCCGGATTTGATCGTTGAGAAGGTACCCAAAGAGCAGACAAAGGAGTTCGAATCTCCTGGAACTCGACACGTGGTTGATGTTGGATATATGTTTTCGGAGTTGCAACAGCAATTTGCCAACCATAATACACTTATCCGCTGCACATTGGATCAAGTACACTTGATCACTACTGAACGCATTGGACTGCTATCAAGATTTACGTTCCAGTGCAAGATGTGTATGAAGACAAAATTCATCATGTATGAACCACAAAAATCCGATATCCTTTCAATCAATGAAAGTGCAGTAGCCGGAGCAGTTTCTGTAGGTATCGGATATTCGCAATCGAAAGAAATGTTCAATGCGATGAATATTCCGTTCATGTCGCATGGCACTTATCAACAGTACCACGATAAAATTGCCTCAGCATTCGATAAGGCAGCGGAGGAAGAAATGAGATTGTCTGGTGAAGAGGAAAAACGGCTTGCGATAGAACGTGGTGATGTTAAGAACGGAATACCACACATTCCAGTAATAGCAGACGGAAGCTGGATAAAAAGGTCCTATAGATCTGGCAAGTATGACTCTGAGTCTGGCGTAGGCATCATTGTGGGCTTCCATACGAAGAAGGTATTGTTCGCTGCAGTACGCAATAAATACTGCACAATTCGTTCCATTGCGGAAAAAAAACACGAACCCCCGAGGAAACATGCTTGCTTTAAAAACTGGAGGAGCAATCAGAGTTCTTCAAGCATGGAGAGTAGTGCCATCGCCGAAGAATTCGGTAAAAGTATAAAAATGCACGGGCTAGTCTTCTCGTCACTGATAGCAGCGTGTACAAGAAGATTCTGGATTGTAACCCATACGACGATACGTATGTGAAAAAGGTTGAGTGTACAAACCACCTGTTGCGAAACCTCACTACGAAAATTAAGGACGTGGCGAAAACCAAACTAAAAGCAGATTTGAAAAATAAAATCAAAGAGATGTCCAAATCAAAGAAATCGATTGGACAGTGACGAAAGGTCATTGAAGGCAGTACCCTGAGGATACGGACAGCTGTGGTAAAAGCAAGCAAATACCGCATGGCTGAAGAAGTTCCTCAATCCGAAAAAGTGGTACGCCTTATAAAAGATTTGGTAAATATTCCAAGTCATGTGTTTGGCGCAGCCCCGGATCTAGGGGGGGGCAAGCCGGGGCCTATGCCCCGGGCGGCAAGTTCAGGGGGCGGCCAAATTCACACTTCACAGACGAATGGACAACTCATCATTTACTTAACTTTGACCACAGAATAAATAATAGTACAAGTACAGAAATTTCACTCTTGTTTTACTGTGGCCATATCAACTCGACCGATACCCAGTGGTACAGCACACGGACCACGTGACCGGGCGCGGCGAGAGCGCGGAGTGAGACGCGCTGCACGATAATTATTTTTTGCGAGGCGCGTAGGCATAGTTCAAAATACGCGCCCGCTCGCCCGCAGGAATCGCAGATCGCGGCAGCACGCGTCTGGTTACCGTGCGTGCGAAAGGGATGAAGCTATATTCGAAAACTCCCTCGTCGATCTCTCTCCACGACAGTGTTTTGTTTTAAACATTTGTGTTGTTCGTTTATGTTTATTATTTACTAAAATTTAGTACTTGTCGATCAACCGAAGGTAAAATACTGATTGTATTAGTGTCGCATCAATAAATCTATCACAGCTCATCGAACGCCTTTCTAAGTAAGTATTTTATCATAACTATCTTATGCTTTTTAAATTACTATATTTATTTTTTAAATTCAATGTCATACGTGCAATCACTTACGTCGTCAATTCGTCGTTATTTAAACTATTACTTTGTAATAGGTTGTAATTATGAGCGCGCCAAGAAAAAAGCTATCGGGAGCGGAATATAGGAAAAAAGCTAAATATAAGGAGTTGCAGGGAAAAAAATGTGCAGATAATATGAAAAATTGGCTTCGCAGTGGGGGTGACCCGTCAATATCTGCTGCAACTTCCGAAGTTGATATTCAGTTAGAGGATGTTTCTCTCACTTTGCCCGATCAAACGGATCAAGATTTTTCACAGTCTGATTTCACAGTGCAAACTTCACCATCTTCATCGATGTGCGAAGAGCAACCAGAACAACTTGAAAAGACAAAGCCAGAATACGAAGGCTCTAAATCCCCGCACTCGGAATCGGATGAACTGCAAAAAACTGGATTGGATTTGACGGACCCAGGCAATTGGCCAGGGGTGGAAAAAATGACTGACCAACAACGGTCTTTCTTTAGCAATCAGGCTGTATTATTAGCAGAAAATCACCCCGAAAACATTGAATTTAGATCTACTGAACGCAATGGCAGACATTTAACATCTTCTATGTGGTATAGGACATTGGCTTATTGCGAAAGGGTTAAAAGATCTTGGCTTATATATTCTAAGACAAAAAATGCAATTTTTTGTGCGTGCTGCAAGATTTACCAGAAACCGTCTTCTACCGCCACATCTGCATTGTGTTCTACAGGGTTTATTAATTGGAAAAAAGTGTCAGAGAGAATAACCGAACACGAGGCAACTCAAATGCATAAAGAGTGTATGATCAAGTGGAAAATACGGGTACAACAAATGAAATCATGCCAGGGTATTGATCAAGACATTGAGAGAGTAATTCACTCAGAGAAAGAAAAATGGAGACAGATCCTGCGTATTGTTATGGATGCTGTATTGTATCTATCCACAAACTGCCTCTCTTTTCGCGGTTCCCACGAAACTCCTAGCGATCTCATCACACAATGTCCTCAGCCTAGTCAAGGTAACTTCTTGAACTTAATTTCCCTGCTCGCCAAACATAATTCAACTCTTAAGTTTCAATTAGAACACTTAAAAAAGGGACAAGTATCATATTTATCAAAGACAATACAGAATGAAATAATTGACATAATGGCAAAAACAGTTAGAAATAGCATTTTAAATGACATCAAAGAAGCCAAATACTACACGATAATGTTCGACTGCACTCCAGATGTTTCCCATACAGAACAAATGAGCCAGGTAATTCGATATGTAAAAAGAACTGGCGATGTGTGTGAAATCAAAGAAAGTTTCATTGATTTCATAGAAGTTGCTGGAAAGACAGGAGAGGACATTTGTCAACAGATTTTAGAAAAATTGGCAGTTGATGATTTAGATATTGGACAATGTCGTGGCCAATCTTATGATAATGGGTCCAATATGGCCGGCATCCATAAAGGAGTACAAGCCAGGATTGCAGAAAGGAATGAGCTGGCCGAGTTCGTACCCTGCTTGGCTCACTCCTTAAATCTTGTAGGTGTTCATTCTGCCTCATCATGCCAGGAAGCTATTAATCTATTTGGACTGATTCAAAAAGTATATTGCTTTTTTGTTGGCTCCACTACTAGGTGGGACATTATGAAAAAATACGTTAAAACAAATTTAAAAGGAAGTAGTCAGACGAGATGGTCGGCGAAACATGTTGCTGTGAATGCCCTATTAAATAATTTGCCAGAAATAGCGGAAGCCTTAGAAGAAGTTAAGCAAACTTCTCATGCTCCAGAAGCTAAGTACGAGGCAGGTCATCTCTTAACTGCTATAAAGAATTTTAAATTTATTCTTAGTTTAACTATTTGGGCGAATATTCTCCGCGAAATCAATCGAGTGAATATAGAAATTCAGAAAGAAGATATTATCCTTGCCCGTTCCGTCGCACTAATGGATGGCCTGCTCAAAACTTTGCAAAAAATGAGACAAAATCCAATGGAATATTGGATAAAAGAGGCTGGAGAAGTTGCTGAAAAAAGTGGTGTTGACCCTATTTTGCAAAACAAACGAATTCCGAAACGTAAAAAACATTTCGATGAGATGTGTGAAGACGAATTACAAACACTCCAACCTGTTCAACTATTTTCTAAAGAAATAATGATGGTATTTGATCGAATCATATCAGAAATTGAAAAGAGGTTTGATTGTGCTACCATGCTGAATTTGAATTTTGCTTTTCTTAATGGTACTAATATTTTGAAAATGTCAATTGAAGAACTGCAAAAGTATGGAGCAGACCTGGCTCGAAAATACGAGCGAGATTTAAACGCCGTTGAATTCTGCCAGGAACTCTACGTTTTTAAAGAGCAAGCTCCGCTTTTATTTGGTGACATAGAAAAGGCTAACGGTTTCTATCTCTTGCAACAGATCTATGCGCATGATTTGCAGGATGCTTTTCCTAATATTTGTATTGCCCTGCGAATTTACTCTACGCTTCCTACTACATCCGCAAGCTGTGAGCGAAGTTTTAGCAAACTAAAACTAATTAAAAATTATTTGCGATCTTCTATGAGCCAGGAACGCTTATCGAGTCTTGCAATCTTAGCGATAGAAAATCGAATTGCACACGAGATAAATTATGACAAGGTCATAGATTCATTTGCCGAACAAAAAGCTCGAAGAGTAAAATTGTAATTTCAATTCACAAATGCAATAATATATTTGATTTTTATTTTCATTATACATATTTTTATTTGAAACCCTATTCTTTGCTGTGTATAAAATATATATCCTACACGTTCATGTCTATATATATCTGTAAATAAATAGGCTTAACACAGAAAGAACAGCGATGGATGCATTATTTCCGAAAAGCTTATGTCCAAATGTCAATCAATTAGTGGACATCTGATTCTGATAGCTGGAATTATAAAGATGATGAAGGTAAAAATAAATATAAGTGGGCGGGGGCGGCATTTTTCAGTTTGTGCCCCGCCTAAAAAAAATTGAAGATCCGGGGCTGGTTTGGCGAACACAAGAAGTGCGCCGAATTGGGCTACTTTTGTGATGGTACTCCAAAAGAGCAAGAAGAAAATGCAGTGCCAATATTGATGGAGTTAGATCTATACGACAAGATCTGCGATGCCATCACACAACTGAGTTGGAGAGCGGAGAGTCTGCTGTTCAACGTCACCAGCAACACCGTTGAAAACTACAATGCTATCGTTAGCAAATTCATCGGTGGAAAGCGTATTCACTTTGGAAAAAGAAACTCTTATAACGCCCGAGCTGCTGGCTCCGTTGTGCAATTTAACTCACAGGAGTCCTACGAGAAGTTGAGTGCTGCGATGGGTAAAGCGCCGACTGCAATAGTGCACGAGTTGCAAAAAAAAAACGAAAGGCACGGAACCTGAAGCGGCTGACGAAAGCCAAGGACAAGAAGGAGGAAACTAGACGAAAGTGAGAGTGAAAAGCCTAACTCAAACCCAGACTATGGTCGGAATTGTAACAGGCCGGATCTCCATGAGGATGAATATAAAGTGCAAGTTGAGTTGCACTTCCAAAAACTGGCCGAACAGCAGGCGGAACGAGACCTCATCGAAGCTCGCACGAGAGGTCAGAGTGATAGCGGAGAATGGAAATCCTTGCGGAGAAAGCTGCTCACAGCTTCCAATTTCGGCAAGGTTTGCCGCATGAGGCCAACTACACCTTCGGCGACCACGGTAAAAACTATCGTGTATCCGCAAGACCGACCTCTACCTGCTCTACAGTACGGCAAGCAGAGTGAAGTAAAAGCGCGTAAGCAATTTGAAGAAACCAACGGGTTACGCGGCACAGAGTCTGGCCTCTTCATCGATTCGGAACACTGCTACTTGGCAGCATCTCCTGATGGTTTGATAGGCGACGATGGCATCATCGAAATCAAATGCCCTTTCAGCGCGAGAGACGTTACTCCGGAGCAAGCGATCGAACAGAAGCTCGGAGACGTGCATAGGGTCTACGATAAAAGCAGCCCTGAAAGGATGAATGCAAATCATCCCTACTCCTACTAGGTTCAAGGTCAACTGCATATCGCACAAAAAGAATACTGTGCCTTTGTCGTATGGACGCCAAAAGGTATGGAAACAATCAAAGTCTTTAGAGATGATGGTTGCTTTCCAGCAAGAGAAACAGTTGACACAGACAGACACTGTGTACCTTTCGGTGCTTTCCAACAACGACACAACTAGACACAAATGGACACAGCTAAAAGCAGAGTTCTGTAGCTGTGCATAGAGTTACTAGCTACTTGTAACCAACCTTATTACGGACTTTCTATGTGAACACGTTGGTACAAGTCAAAATGAATCTGGTATTCCCAGGTATCCCTCGAAAAGTGTAAAAATGTCGCTTATAGAGCAAGCCACAATAAACAGTGAGTGTGAATAAATAATGGCTCTGAGATGCAACAAATTTTTGCTTCTGATTCTCTTTACAGACGGGTATAACTGCAAACATTGTGCATGGCGTTTAGAATCGTTAGATGACGTTCCGACGCACTTCTGCTTTCGTGGAAAAGAAGTCTACATGGATCACAACCAAATTTTGTTTACCACAGCTGTTGCTGAGGTAGACGAGTGTAAGTGATTATAACCTCAGATGTTTGTAATTATTCCTAAATGTGTACTGCGTTTATAAATTATCCACATTGTCTAATCTCTAGTTAACTCCAGTCCAAATCCTATTCTCGAGAACATTGCATCTGAAGCGAACGATGATGATGAAGGTCCAGAAAAAGACGCACAGAAACACCGTAAGAAAATGCTGTGCAGTACACAATCTGTCATAAGCTTAATACCTCATAAGGAGAAATCACATGTATTGTATGTATGTTTTATTGGCTCTTTTGAGTCTTTATGAAGCCAACAAAGATATTACGGACAATCCAAAAAAGCAGGGAAAATTGTGGAAAGTTATCTCGAAGGGTCTCCTACAAAGTTTTGGAATCACGGTAATAATTTCTTTGTTGATCATAGTAAATTGTAGCGCAGTAGCAATTTTTTTTTCAGATAGATCTATAATACAATCTCCGAGAGTCACATCATCTTATAAAAATTGTAATATTATTCTTTGTCATTTCACAACTCTACTGGTTTGTACGTACTGGGTGTAGAAGATTATTATGACATAATTTTTACCATAGATGACAAACGACCAGGTGCGGTGGAAGATCAATGCTCTACTTAAAAGGTATAAAGAGTGCATCGACAACGCTTCACAATCGGGCAGAGGTGCCATGCATTTTGATTTCTTCGAACAAATGGAGGAGATATTTGGATACCAGAAAAAAGCTATGGCTGATTACATGATTTCTTCTAGCTTCTCTCGTACTAAAGGCGAAGCTATAGGTAAACGATCATTGTTAGCTGAAAAGGCTGCAACACAGACCAAAGTTAAAAGTTCGAAAAGCGATGAAAATAAATTGACAAGCAATTCCATGTTGGGTGAAGTTAATTTAAATAATACTACAAGTGATTGCACATCATCTGCACCTGCCAGAAAATCTTTAACTAGAATCAGTTCAACATCTACTTCTCAATTAAGTCCCCCTATGGCGAATGATAACTCGTGTGCGGTGAAACCAAAGGTGACAGGGAAACGCAATCGCCCTTTGAATGGCACTGGCTCTAAAATAGCTAAAGCCAAGATAGAATTGGAGAAACAGTGGATTCAACATTTGGAATATAAAGAAACGCGTGATGCAATGAAAGATGCGAGACATGCTAAACTGACAGAAAGGAAAAATGAGGCACAGAAAAAACGGTTTTTAATGAAAGAGAAATAATTACGAATAAAAAAAGAGATTGCTGACAATAAGTTGAAGAATAAGGCACAGAGACATTCTGAAATTCTAGAAATAGAGAGGTTGAAGTGCAAGCTATTACATAAATTTATGAAACACGATTCAAACAAAGAACTGCAAGACACATCGGATTCCGATAACTGATTGTATAATTGTTATGTTGTGTTTCAAACGACAGTTCTCTCATATTAAACATAATGAGTTGAGTGATTGAAATTTTAATCTAATCATAAACCTGACTAGCTAAAAATATTCCATCACACAAATACTGTACGTCTTCAAACTTTTGCCGTATCATTCACATTCTATAACTATACATTCAATTTTACGTATTTTTTGGATGTTTTATTTCACACATTTTCACTGTATATCTTCTATCCAATACAACATTTTACGTATCGTTATGCTCGCATCTTTTCTTACTAAGCTTGTGCTCTTGATAGATTATTTATGTTTATATACTTAATTCAAAGTTCCTGATATGATACTTTATTAATTAGTACCTATGTAATGTCCAAAGATGATTAGTCATAGATTTTTTTTCAACATTTATATTTGCTTATGTTTCTCAAATGAATATTAATAATTTTCGTAAATAAATAACATACGAACGTTTACAAGTTTAAAATTAATTAAATATATTCATCATTTTTACAACACTAGCTCACTCGCGCGCTTCGCGCGCGTCTGTCTTTAACTTTTCAGATTTCGATTTTGCATTTTCGATTGTAAAAGTATAGTAAGGATTTTTTATCACGAAACCAAATGTTATAATGAAGATACGTGAATTCTGTTATGGGGCCGTAAAAAGTCGATGTTTTCAAAGATGCATTTAACTCAACAATATTCAACCAACAATGTTGACATCTTGACGAATAATTGGTAAATTTGACACATCATTGAGAGAGATTTGTCTCTGACGACGCAGACATTGACTTGCATCACTTCTTTCCCTACGCGCGAGTAAAAACTCCTTCTCTTCTTCAACAGTCCGAATGGTCTTGCGACGTGGCATTATGAAAACAATTCTGAACTAAAGTATAACTGACTTACGATTGTAGAGGTTCTTATAGTTCCATCATTAGGTACTCGTAGGGTAAAATATAAAAAAAAAATAATAATATATAAAATATAATCATATCAAAATAATATATAATTAATTAATATAATATAATATATTTTATTGTAATTTTTTTTTCTTATAAATTTTCAAATTTCAAATCTTAAGAGAGAAGTATACTTTTATCCATAACAACGAAAAATTCTATTGGGCAAGGACGTAAAAAAAAAATTATGGTAGTGCAAGAAGTTGAGGGGGGCCTAAACTGAAATTTTGAAAAAAATAGTTTTTCATTTCTTGAAGGTGTAGAAAAAGTCCAAAGAAAAGGAGCCTACGTTACTTTGATGTTGTAATGATCGTAGTATGCTAGTATCCATGAATAGAAAAAAATTCAATCTTTTGCCATGAAAGTGTAGACGCAAGAAACCTTTCGCAGAACCTTACCGCACAGCAAAGAAAGTTTCTGCAAAAGGCTCTTTCCACTTTCCTTCGCTGCGCTGCAAGGTTCTGCGAAAGGTTCCTTGCATCTACACTTTCAAAGTGTAAGATTAATTTTTTTTATGTATATAGATACTACTATCCTTCACAACTTGACGTAGGATTTCTTTAATTTGACCTTTTCTACAGCTTTGGAAAATGAAAAACTATTTTTTGGCCCAATTTCAGTATAGGCCCTTCTTAAGCCGGATGCGGAAGTATGTTATTATGTGGTTAATGAAACATTGAAAATAGCAAACTCAAAAAGTAATTATTTTTCTTTAAATAATTGTATTTTCATACTATTTCAGTTCTGTTTAATTTTTTTTTGCGGTGTTTCGTAATTTTCGTTTTTCTTTCCAGTTGATATTACGTTATATCCTTGTAATAACTGCATCAATTGCATTCGTTTGTTGTCGATTTTTTTCACATTATCGATTGATTTGCATAGTATGTATATTGGATTTGCTGAAAAGAAAAAGAATATAATTTCACGTAATTAAATGAAGCTGTAGATTGAGCACAGAATACATGTATTTTCTGGACATAATTAATTTTCTATCCATATTTTGTGATCAGGAAAAGAGTAATGATAAAATTTTGTTGTATTAGGACGTAATTATTTTTATTGATTCTTTCGATGTGATGGAATCGTTTTTTTTTCCAGCTCAACATATATTTGTAATTGTCTTTGTTGAATATTTATTATGATTCAAAGAGTTATTACCGTTCATCTGTAGTTCACCTTCTACTTCTACATGATCCCCCTTTACGAAATCGTGTACTGTATTTTCCATTTTCGGAATGCGAACTTCAATCTTAAAATTTCCGTCAGTGATAGAACCACATCCGAAGTCGTTTCCTGAATTTGTTGACTGTTTGACAATTACTCCAAAGTTTGTTTTCACGAATCCTTGCACTTCTGTAACATGATTAGATATATGTAAATGACCTTATTTTTGCTGAATCATTTATTTATTAAAAATTGATCGAAATTCTATTCATTCGATTCATTATAATTATATTTTTGATTTAAATTTAAATTAAACATAATTTTTTTCATTAAAAAGAATCACTTTTTTCAATATTTTTCCAAACTTGTTTATGAACTCAATAGTATAAATGAAATAACACTCACTGATGCACTTGTTGGTTGCAGACCCAATATTCTTTAATAGTATTATTTCTGGCGCTGTGGCGGTTATATCTTCGATTATGGAATGGTACCCGAATATATTTAATTTAGTTGCAGATTGAATGATTAATTCAAAGTTGATGGTTCCTTTATTGAAATTGCCAACTAACGATGGTTTCGCATACGCACCATCGATGTGTAATATCTATAATTTAAACGTTCAATAATTCAGCAGAATGTGATCACAAATTTGGAACATAAATAGAATAATTTTTTTAACTTCGTCATGGATATTATTTAAATTCAGAGATATCAATATTTTATCAATTTTTGCGTAACTTTTCCAAAAATTTTATTTGATATTTCATGCACGTACTGAATTTGGTTTCAAGATTGTTTCACATCGGTCCACTTCACTCCGCCAGGCCACAACTTGGACACGGTCTCCTGAACCGTTGTTCAAGTAAAATTTGAAGAGTCTGAGATTTTTTGCGCCTACCAACCTTGATGCCTCAATTATATCCACATAACCGATTACTTCTCTGTAAAACAAAATATAATGTCAACTCGATCGGTGTATATCATGGAATTCAGCAAATTATAACAGTGAATTCATTTTATCGCATGTTGAATTTGATTGTAATATTTCTATGGTCTATCTGAATTCAATTCGAATAAAATAAAGAATGTACTAACACCGTGGAATCGTATGCTGTAATTTTGTGTAATTGTTCGCTTGAAGTATAACTAATTTTCGTCAAGTCACAGTCCAGGATATCATTTTCGTCTTTTTCATAAAGTTCGACGTCTTCATCTTCTTTAAGTAGCAACGATTCTGAAGATGCTACACAAACAAATTAATATGACGGTGAACGGCGTGAATGAAGGCTCATAGAAATATTAGATCAGATTAATCTAACATGACATGAAAAAATCCACCCTGAAAATATGGCCCAGTCTAATTGAATCCCGCTCTCATATCATTGATTATTATATCAATTGAAAGAAAAAACGGAGAAGTATTATATTCCGTGTACTTACCGCTGCTTTGAGAATTTTTACAAGACATAATCACTTCAACTTCGTATTTTTTGGTGATATCGGTTAAATTATTTTCGAATATAATTTTTTTCACGTCCGTGCTCGATAGAATTCTTCGTTGCTATGGGGTATATACACAATAACAATTGAAAAATTTCTTTCAACTGTTTATATTTAGGTTTTGATTTTTCGTTCTACTCAGTAGGCGGACTGCATCGTTAGTTGGTTGTTTTTTTTTTTCACTCTCCAATAACGATTGATTACAAAGCGCAGAACACCAGCTCAGTAAATTTAACGAACACACTCATTTTCTAATTATCAAATGAATACCGAAACAATTGATGCGAAATTAGATTTTTATACGCCGTGTACCGAACGTAATAAATCGTTCTATTTGTATTTTTATTTTTATGTTCACGGTTTTTACCATCGTTCTGTTAATTTGAATGTAATTCCTTTCATAGAGTTCTCTATATACATAATTTTCAACACATGTGTTGTCACGTTGATTGCCTGAGTAAACTTTTAAGGTATCCCACGACCGAACTCGTGAACAAGCAACGTATAATTGTCCATGATTAAATACATCTTTTCTAAGGTCGAGTTATTGAAATGGAAACGGAAGTTCAATTCGAATGATGTAAAAAAAGTTTGATAGAGTCAATTGTATAAAATTAGTCTATCATCTAAAACGTGATGATTATTGATAAATTTCTTTGTAAACCTGGTTTTTCACAATATGATTGTTTCTTTGGTTTCCAAGATAGACCTTTAATGATTCAAATGAACGAACTCGTGAAAAAGCAACGTACAATTGTCCGTGATTAAAAACATCTTTACGCAGATCAACGCCAATTCTTTCAAACGTCTGTCCCTGTGACTTATTAATCGTCATGGCAAAAGCTAATTTTATAGGGAATTGTCTTCGTTTGAATGTGAATGGATATGAGTTTTCACAGTAGAGGGTGATCCGATTTAAAAACACTATATCCCCAGCTTTATCACCACTCAATATTTCACATTTGAGAAGATGATTTCCAAGTTCCAAGATGAGCAGTCTAGTACCGTTGCAAAGACCCTCAAGTATGCTAAGGTTTCGTATAAGCATCACAACACTATTCAATCTCAGTCGCAATTCGTACGGTGGAAGCGATGGTGGTGATAGACTGTTTAGATATTCTGGTAGAAGAGCTTCGGTAATATCACCGTTATCATCGCAATTTTCCGCATTGTCGACACTCGTATATATCCGTTCACTTGTAATGTCTAGTAGGTCTACAACTCTATTATTTAATTCATTTACGTCGACATTTCTAGCAGATAATATTGCACATTTAGCGGCCTGTTTATAATGCTTCATACCAATCAGATCGCCAAAAGTTTCGTTAACTATATCCGCATCAGCTGCGGCCACACAGCGTCGTGGTATTTCAATATTGTCATCAATATCGTTTATGATTCCATCACCAACATTGATTAAGAATTGACTGAACTCTAATTCTTGTGGCATTGCGCGCATATTTTTTGTTAATGAGAATTTTTTAAAATGAATCCATAGTGGACTGAATTTAATAGAGAGATTTACAATTTCGCAACGTGTACTACGAGGCAGTACAGGAAGAAGCTGTCTAAAGTCACCGCCAAGTACAACAATTTTTCCGCCGAATGGTAAATTGGTATTCATAATATCACGTAATGTTCGATCAATCACTTCCAATGCATATCGTGGGGCCATCGGTGCTTCGTCCCAAATGAAAACCTCAATCTGTTGCAGATACTCACTTTCTTTTGATTGTATTTTGATGTTTGATGACGAATCATGGAATAAAGGAACGGGTAGTCCGAAAGTTTTGTGGACAGTTCTTCCATTTGGAAGCAGTGTTGCAGCGATTCCCGTAAAAGCCATAGTACTAACCTGTTTGTTTTTACTCTTCAATAAATACCAAAGTGTTGTATATAGAAAGGTCTTACCAGATCCTCCCGGTCCATCGATGTAAAAACAGTTTCCTTCGTCAATGGTGTCATTATCTGCAACGCGAAGCACTACATCTACAACTTCTTTTTGATGATCATTCAATTGTTTATACTTTTCTGCTCCTATTGCTGCTGCTTCCAAATCAGATATATCCTCTTCTACTTCATCAACGTCCATCAATTGCACCATTCCCTGAAAATCTGCAAGACTTCTGTTTTCCGCATTGAGCATTGCATTTATTTGGGCATAGGCTTTTTTTGTTGCTTGAAATGCATCCATATGCTGTACATAGTCTTCAGACATTGCAATCGCAAATTCCTCCCAAAGCTGTGCAGGATGAACAGGTTGGCAGTGTATTAATATGCGTACAAATAATCTGCGTAGCATTCGAGGCATCATCCACACTTCTGCTTCATGCATAGCTCGGCTCCATTCTTCATCATCTTCTATAAGACCTAATGCCAAGCAAGCTTCTTAAAAGTTTTGATAAAGCCTGCCATTCACCGTTCTGAGATCATCGAAACTTGTAGCTCCTCTAACCGTTAGTAACAACAACCGTAAATGAAATAATTCTAATTGAGTAGGACTCACAGAATACATACGTCCGATACAGTTGAAGTGTGATTTACGTTTTTCCCAGTGGGAAATATGGACACCATCGACTTTTTCTTTCTTGAAGGTATAATAAAATGGTATTTCAGTGTATAAGTATTGTTTAGATTCTTGGCTACGAGCATTCAGCGAAAAATATTCTAGAAGCATTGTTCTCTGATCTAAGACATTGTTCATTTCACGTTCATAATTGGCGGGCTCACCGACAGCTTCCAAGTGAATTAATACATTCTGTTCATTTGGTAAATGAACCGGTAACCGTACGATTGAATGACTTTTTTCTTGTAAAAGTTTGCTTGTGATACGCCAATATGCCTCCACAGGCCCTACGTACCGGGCTTCGATATAATCTCTGATCTCATCATGATCAATGACAGTTTCTGATGAAGCTTCACTTACTGTAATAGCGGCCGCATCGTGACCTTTGTATATGTATTTGTATAAATATTTCACCGCCTTAATACTTGAGACAACTTCGACGTTGATATGGCAATTGAACAAAACTAACAACATTGGACAAAATGGTACAACGTGACGGTTATCAACCATGTATCCCCCAGGACGTGCGAAAAACATATCAATATTTCTGCGCCGATAGCTGGGATACCCGTCGCCATCCAGTATTGTCTGTTCTTGATTTAGCTTCATGAAATGTTTAGAACACTTGCCATTTACCAAGCACCAATCACCGCATGGTCCGTGTATCATGTTTTTCATAACAATATCATGCAAAACGGGACGCTGAGTCGGATCGGGTATCTCTGCTGAGATATAATGATCTACTATTTCTGGAGTTGACATTTTGTAGTTTTGTTTAAGGGTTACCAACATATGTATATGCGGTAAGCCGCGTTTCTGAAATTCAATGACATAGACGTATGCTGCTACTTGACCAAAACATTCTTGCCTCACAATCAAATCTATTAAGAATTTTTTTTTCAAATTGAAGACTCGTGCGCATATGTCTGGTCTGTCAGATGCTACTTGACCTGGAAGTAGATTCTTTTTAATTTCTGGCCACTTCGGGTTGCATGTCATTGTCAAAAACAGATCCGGCTTGCCATATTTCCGGACTATGGCCATCGCATCCTGATAACTCTGCATCATATTACGCGGTGATCCAACGAAAGTCGAAGGCAATATTACCATTTTGCCAACTCGGCCATTCACATTATTGGATGAACTTTGTAGGTGATCAATAAGCCCTTGATACGTATCAGCGCGTAATTGGGACTGATGTGTAGCGCAGTAATGTATTCGATTTTTCTCAATTTTAACATAATTGTCCACTATCCATTGTTGAAATAATCTACGACCCATCAGAAAGATATTGAAGCTATCTCGCACGGCCATTCGATACTTGACGTATGAAGTTCGGGTTACACGCTTACTGCTATTTTGCTTCATCAAATTGCGATGCCATCCTTGCGAACCGTATGGATAAAATAGTGGATAAACCCATGGTTCAACATTCGGATCCATCGTGCTGACACTTTGCAATATCTTAGTATTTCGATTGTGTACAGTAACATAGGATTCCGGAATTTCTCCATCAGCTGTCGTTGAAAAAATAGCAGCAACTTCGTTGGTTCTTTGGAAGTTGAATCGACGGCGATCCAGACCAGGCTTCAACGTAAAAAGCAATTGCATTTCTTGAATAGACTCATTTTTTGCGAATCGACGCTGTGTTTCGATTTCTTCGCCCATCATTTGATAAGAGTGTGCAAAGATGTTTATTTGACGCATTATTCGATCTAATAATTGAACTATATCACTATCGAGATTCGAATTTTGGCCTAAACGATGTTCCGTTGCTTCGTTAGAGTCCACTATAAATAGTTGACCATAACTTGGAATTTCGTTGGGGGCAGGGTAAAGAGCTGTGTTAATCTGATAATAAATTTGCCCCTGTATCTTAAAACAATAAGGTCCCGGATGTCTGAAATTAACTAAATTTGCATTGAATGACGCAAAAGAAAACGAACTATTATAACAGCGTATGCGTTCATAAAAATTACGAGACTTGTGATGCGTAGAATCGAATAATGGTTTTAGTTCATCTGGATAATTTGGCAACGCATCTAAAACGACATTACCATGATTGCAACAGTCATTGAATGAATCTCCTTTACCAACCACTCTCTCAGCGGAAAAATGCTTGGCACCACAATGTTTGCACGATATATTCATCTCTCCTATGTAGTGCTCAGGTACCTCATTGACATGATCCGAGTCAAAAGCGAGAATACTGGATCGTGCTGTTCGTTGAGTTTGATATCGTCTTTGGCATTCATGATCTGGTATGTCGTCAACAACAGTATTACTCGAACATGCTTCATTTCGCATCTTGAGACGATATCTGCGCTGGTACTCATTATTTTTCGCGCGACGTAAACGTTGAAACTCCTCTTCTTCGTCTGCATTTCGACAAATTTTACGTCTGCCCATTACGAAATATAATTCAAACTCAACGACTATTAAAAAACTGATATCCTGATGCTGCTTTTTCAATTTCAAACTTGCAAAACTTGCAAGCTCGTGGTTTTCGTCGTGGTTTACTCGTGTAATAGGTACTCGTTACTCATGCAAAAGGAATACTCATCGTTTTCATCGTGATACTCATGTCTTAGGTTCAATTGGTACTCATGCGAGAAAATACTCATTGATCGTTCGACTCCTATGATGGTGAAATGTATATTGAAATATTTATACTCACAATTTTAGAATATATATTTATCTGTACAATTTGCTACGCTGTTGCTCTTCCCGCGTATCCGTAGAAGTCTTAACACACGTCCGTCGAACCGCAACGAAATGCTAGTTATAAACACTTCAACCAATTCACTTGAAAAAAGGTTTGCAAAAGCAGACCAAGTCAGACAGATGTCAATGTACAGATTACTGATGAGTGATGACGCGTATACAAATTACGCGCGCTTGACAACTCGACCGATCGAAGCAGCGCCGCGATCATCTCGAACCTCGCACCTCGAAAACAAACGCCCAATCAGAACACGAATAAAATGCTGACGGGATTTCGATTCCTTTTCCTTTTTAATAACGGATTTCCATCCTGGTACATTTCATATAGTGTATACGATTACGAGTCATTGTATGCTGTCATCAAGTAAAACCCGACAGTGGTTCGCAGAATTATACACGTTGGTCAGGGAACATTTCTCAAAATAATCGCATTCTTCGGTCTAGTGGCATTCTGCGGCCACCGACTTCACATTCTCCATTATTATCATCAATGTCATCGTCAGCAAATTCAGGAAAGACATAATCATCATGTATGTCAAGACAATAATTGTGTAATATGCAGCTAGCGACAATTGTGTCGATGATGAAGGTGATTTCTCGGTATTCAGTAAAAAATTTAATGCGACGGAAACGTCCTTTTAAACGGCCAAATGATCTTTCAACAGCCATGCGGGTAGAAGAATGTAGAAAATTAAATTCAACCTGCTGTGGTGATAAGTGGCCATTATCACGGAAAGGTGGAACAAGCCACGATGAAGAACCATAGGCTGAATCCCTTATTATAAAAGTGTCATTGGGAAATAAAAGTTCCTTATTTCTACTTGCTACTTGATATGAAGGTGATCGCCTTAAAACACGGGCGTCGTGAAGAGATCCGGGCTCACCAACATAAATATTTGTAAATCTCATGTTAGAATCAACAACAGCTTGCAGATTTATCGAGTAAAATTTTTTTCGGTTACAGTAGCCTTGCGCATTAATGGTAGGCTTCTCTATACGTATGTGCGTACCATCGATTGCTCCTAGGACATATGGAATGTCTCGTTTTGTTCTAAACTGTTCGCACACTGTTATCACAGTATGTCCTTCTGGCCATTTTATAATGTCATCCATCTTTGTCAAAAGCCACTTCGTAACCCTGCGAATTACGCGAAACACAGATGAGATAGATACGTTAAATCTGTCAGAAATAGTGCGTAACGGTTCAGTGTTTGCCAGGTACCATAAAAATAAGAGGAAGCTCAATTTTGCTGAAATCGGTTTTATTCCATATAAATGTTGTGGAATAAATCTAGATGTTGCCAGATCATCTGAAAAATAAATTGTATTCAATTTGTAACAATAGTCAATATATATCACTTACACCAGAATACATGAAAAACTTATACTATACAGTTAGCATTTAAAAAACTTTTGAATTGTAGGAAAGAAGGTATAATTTATTATTCATAATCACAGAACAAATCGAAGATTTGGTGATTGCATTATGGCAGTCTGTTATCAGTTTGAGTCTACAAGTTTATATTACATATCATATGCATATACCTATTAACTGTAGTGCTGTGCCACGAGCTAATCGAAAATGCTGTTTAAATTCGAGGTCGGTCCAGGAATCTACAACTTCTATATAATTTTCAACACGATACCTCTTTCGTCCACTTGTTAGGTATCGCATCAGAGGGAAAAATAACAAGTCGTTATCTTCGTCACTGCTCGATGAAGTAATGGTGTCTATGGAACTGCTGCTTGTTTCAACAGAACTAGAGCTAGATGTACTGGAACTACTGCTATTTAAACCTTGATTTTCCGTTAGGAGACAAATAGTTTTCCCAACATTCATCTGTAAGCAATAAACAATACCCAACGACAACAATTATTTTCTTTGTTCGTTATTAAAAATTATTCGTTATGCTTTCATCGAAGCTACTACTGCGAACAATTAATTTGCTTCACTCTATGCAGGTATTACCAAATAATTTAACAGAAGACTTACCGTCAATTCGTCGGAATTACCAAAATTTTGAATAGCCAGACACTGCCAATTTCACATTTTTAACCTGTAAAATCAAACACATGAAGTCTGTGATCACATATAGACGGACTTTGTGTTGTATTGAACCGCGTAGGGATATTCCCTAAAATTGACGGGAGTGTCCTCCTGGCGGGTAGTGCTACATCTGAACAGCGTTCCAACAAGCTGAGCTAGAAACAGGCTATCTGTGTCGATCTGTGTCGAACTGTGTTGTCTTGCTGGAAAGCAGCCAGTATCTTCTGGCAAAACAAAATGTTGCCTTACCTATCTAGATTCTATGAATCTTGCATGCTCCCAGAGATTATAGATGGTAGATATTTGAGAAATATGGAACTTAGAGAACCACAGTACATACTCGATGCACGAAACAAGACTCAATGAAATAACACATGCATAAGTAGACAAATAGTGAGATGAATGTGGCAATCTATAAAAAAAAGTATTGTGGAGTCGTCTATTTTTTGTATTATATTGCAAAAAGGGAACGTCGAACTCATAGCTGCTCTAATCCTCTTGAGAGTACAGGGTGGACTAACCTAGCAACAGTCGTATTGCAGGGATCAGCACTCATGTCACATAACAAATTTAAACTATGAGTTTGGCTGAAGTTCTTGTACGACTCCACAATATGAAAAAAGTCAGTTGAGCGGAACTTTCACAACCATATAATTCAAAAGTATAAAAATTTAAGGCACAAACTTTTACACACAGTCAGACATAATTACAAAACTAATAGGGAACGTTATTGATATATATTTTAAAGATAGTGATCCATTTGACACGACTCGAATGTGACACTGTCACCCTGTGATATGACTGTTCTGCTAGGAATAGTTCGCCCTGTACTTTCAGGCAGGAATAGAGCATTACAATTATCAACTGACGCACATTCATCCTACACCTTTTCTGTTACCGTTTTAGATCAGAATTTATTTGATAGATCATGATATTCTGGTTCTCTAGTAGGTATCTCGCATCTTACAACCTCCTCGCACGTTGTGAACGAACAGAATAATGCATGATAATTTTGTACAGTTTTTCAGTGATACATTTTCAAGTTATATGCCTGTCCGGCGACAGTCCGTACAATCGATACACGTTTACTTGTTGTCAGGTGATACATTTGAAGTGTCTGACGAAATTAAATCTGTTTCGAGTGTTGCGTGCTAGCTGCTGCCCAATAGGGCATGACGGTTATGATCTCCGTTTACGTATGTATACGCATGTAGCGATGGGATTATTCATGAGAGTATATATATTCAAACTACAGTAAACTATATCCGATAATCAATGAGTTATGCTTTTATTTCAGAAACAGGAACGGTTGATGGTACTCCAACTCAACTCGATGACAAGAGGGATGGCTAATAGGTGGGTCTACAGCAGAGCAGAACCACGGAGAGCAACAAGATTTCCATATTATTGAAACTTGCTTGTGCCGCTATGTAAGTGCAATAGACTTCCAAGTACTCATGCATTTCAAAAACAATTGTGAAAGGTGGTCTACAATGATCATTTCAGTCTTAACGCAAAGAACTGGATCGGTGGTATGAAATTTAAAACAAATATCTATACGCTATGCACCAATAAATGAGTTGATCGCATGGAAAGCTATGAAAATTGACTTTGCAAAAAATAATTCAACTATTTTTTTTACAGATATAGGTACCTGTCGATACCAGAGAACCTGACTTGTGCTGACTAAGGATTATGAGATCAACCCTGGAGCAATTATACTACTAATTAATTAATTTATATGATTAGCTGTATTGAATCGTACTCAAAGACAAACTGTCTGCTCCATCATGTCAATGTGCATAAACTGTGTTGCACATTTTGTACATAATCTTATGTAATATAGGTATATTAGATTTCTCCATTCGGATGAAACTGCTGTGCATCTTCATTTCTTATCAAGTGAGGGGAAACGTCACTGAAACTTCAATAAAAGTCATTTTTTATATTTGCAAATGACTATAAAAGGTCCAATCGAGAAAAACTTATTGCAATTCTTACTTCATAGTGTATTTGTATGGAATAAATAATTCAACCTTCTGCGATGAAATTTCAGCGCAGGGAACCCTTTGCAGCGATACATAGGAGACCTTCTGCATAAGGTTCCCTGCGCATAAAATAGTATTGCAGAAAATTGAGATTTATGTTCCAATACTGTAACTTTTTTGATGTTCTGCGACACTGAAGGTGTCGCAGACCTAAGTTAGTGTGAGTGTCTTTACTCAAGTAATGTTTTTAGAGACCCCTGCAATTATTATACTTAGAATGCCTATTACGGACTTGAGACACCTTAGTGACTAAAGCCGCCTCCCCGCAGACCTGAATGCGTTCTTCGCACTAAGGCTGCCCTTTCCCCTTACTCTCAGACCTGAGTACGTTAACGTACTAAGGCTGTCTCAGACCTGGATGAGGCTAGAACTCACCAAGGCTGTAACTGCGCTAAGTGTGACTGGACTCGATGACCTGGAATCGGCTGAGAAGGTTGTTGCATCAAACTACTCTGCTTTTGAAAAACTTAAAATTATCATTTATTGTTTATCTAAAATTCGGTTGCAAACCCTACTAAATTAATTTACAGAATCGTTTACGGTCTAATTTATCGTAATTCAAACAGTATAATTTGTAATTTGAATATAACTCGATTTGGTTTAAATATGAACTATATAATTAGAAATGACTTTGAATTTACTGATTTTGGAATTGGATTATCGCTATGAGTCAACTCGGTCGCTTGCCTGAGATTGCTCCTGAGTTGAGCGGCGTCACCGCTTATATACAAGCTGTGACGTCACTCAGCTCGTCGTTCGAACGTGCGATCTCGAATGTTCTGTTGTTCGCATCGGCTGAGATCCGAAATGCCAACGGTCAGGCCTAGGTCGCCTGATACGTTACATTAGCCCCCTTCGATCATCTGATGTTCGGATGACCTTGCCGGAATTCGATGTTTTAGATGATCGACCCATTTTTCTTTACTTCCTTCATCTTTGTCGCGGATGTTCAACCCCTTTTTAAACCCAGTGGGTCTGTTGGATCGGCGAGTCTCGGGATCTCGATGGTTTCCCGGATTGGTTGACGGATAGTCGGTCCTTCCCTCTCCTTCTTCGACGGTTCATACCTCGGAACAGCTGATTTTTCTGCCTTAATGGTCGTCGGTTGACAATCTTCATCATCTGACAGGTCTAACGTGCCAAATATACGAAGCATCGTAATCAGCTCCTCCGGTGTTCGGTTTCTTCGCTTGTCGAAGTCGGCTATCCGTGGTCTTTTTAGGATGGGTGCCTTGTGCAGTGTATGTTTTGTGTTATCCGTCGGCGCCTGGCATCTCTTTGGAATTTTAAATGCCTTGAGCCTTGGATCATTCGCCTCGACCACGACATCAGATATGATGGTAGGTTTCCTTTTTCGTGTCGACTCGGTAAGTTCGTTGTTGTCCCTTATTTCCTTTTCTATCTTTTCAGATTTTATCTCTATTTTTTTTAGTGGGATGCTGACCTTGATGACTGACCCGTTGTTGTTTAGGTCTGCACCTTGCATTGACTGTGTGCCACCTTCCAATCCGGATCCAGGCTTGTTGCATTTTTCGGATGGTCTGATGGTAAGTACCTCCCTTCTCGTAATCATGTCAGGTATGCTGTCAATCTTTTCCACCACCTTCTTTTTATATCGTTTTTCCGGATTTATCAGGTACCTTGCAGTCTGATGTCCTTTCCCAACTGCATATCTTCCACTCCCCGATGTAAAGCCTCCAGAAGGATGGACAACCTTAGCGATTCCTTGCGAATCTCCATCGTTTTCGCCGGTTTGAGTTGACTTTTCCTGAACGCTAATATAACCGTAGCCGTACATGATGATTGACTGTGGTTCTCACGCTCAACAGGGGACCTTTATAACGCATCATCCCTAGGCACGCCAGCGATTCCAATGTCAACCGTAGTGAACGATAACAGCTCTATCTGTTGTCTATTGTTTTGCTTAATTTTCAAATTACAGGTAATACATAAGGTTTCAATAAGTGTGTGTGAAAACGTCCACGCTCTTTTCTTGTAGTTATATTCTCTAGCACGAAAGTAGCTTCACCGATTCGATGACTGATGCGATATGGTCCTTCATATAATGCTAGAAATTTTGCCATAATCTTACTTTTTGTATCAGATACGTTCAATGCTCTTACTAACACTAAATCGCCAACATTGAACTTTGTCATCTTATGCGTTGAGTTAAATCGGTCGGCTCTGCTTCTTCCGTTTCTTCTAATATTATTTTTAGCTAATGTTAACTTTAATTCTTGTGATATTTCGTTTTGATCTAAGTTAAACCATCTTTTCCAGAAACGTGTCGGCGATTCACCGAGTTGGATCTCGCACGGGCAGAATCCAGTCGAGTCATGGCATACCTCATTTATGCAACACTCAATGATTTTTATCCAGTTAACCCAGGCAGTGTGTTTCTCAGTCAAGAATGTCCTAAAGAATCTACCTAATTCCCTGTTCACCCTTTCCACCATATTGCCTTGGGGGTGTCTAATCGACGAAAATATAGGAATAATTTCTTCCTCTTCTAATTTCTTTAGCCATCTTGTTGACGTAAATTGGGTGCCATGATCGAACTGGATCCGCTTCGGCTTCCCCAACTCGGGAATGTATTTCTCGAAGATGCATCGAATCGTGGATCGCGCGTCGGCCGTCTTTAAGGGGTACAATCGTACGAATTTACTGAATGCATCAATAGTGACGAGTAACCATCGATAATTTCCTTTACTTGAAGGTAAGGGCCCTAGAAAATCTATTGATAACAATTCACCTACTCCGCTCGGCGTGATATTCTGCATCCGTGCATAGCTGTAACGGTTTGGAACTTTGCAGCGTTGGCAACGGTCGCAGCTTGCTAAGACTGTCCTGACAAGACGCCCGAATTTCGGATAATAAAAGCTCTCCTTTAACATTCGATAGCATTTACTAGCACCTAGATGTCCATACAATTCATGTGTCTCTTTAATCAAAGGTTTTACTAAAGTAGCAGGTAGATAAGCCTTTCTACTGCCCCCTGGTTCCACATGGTACCAGATATGGTTAATCGGTATTAATCTTTTCTTGTTTTTATCGATATCTTGCTTTATTAAATCTCTAATTTGTCTGTCTTCCGCCTGAAGCTTTTCGAAATTTGCTAAATCACGATTTAACTCCTCCGTTATATCTTTTGCTAAAGGTGCGATGATTTGCATGCTACTGACTATTGTTTTCTCCTTTTTATTTATAGGTGGATATCTACTGAGGGTATCAGCGACTAGATTATCCTTTCCCTTAATGAACTCAATATCGAAGTTATACGTCTGTATGAACAGAATCCAGCGAGCCAATCGCGAACTGACCAATTTACAAGTGGTCAGGTACGTTAGCGCGCGATGATCAGTACGGATCGTCAGCTTAGCTCCTAATATAAATGTTCGAAACTTCTCTAAAGCGTAGACTATAGCTAGTAGCTCCTTTTCAGATGTAAAGTAGCTTAATTCAGCACCTTTCAAAGTACGACTTGCGAAACCGATAACCAACTCCTCATTTGTATCGGATAACTGGTACAAAACTGCTCCGATAGCATAATTACTAGCATCGCATTGTAAATAATACCTTCCTTTCGGATTTGGGTGGTGAATTATCATGACTTTACAGAATAAATGCTTTACTTTGTTAAAGTGTGATATCATCTCGTCATTCCACTCCCACTTGGCGTCCTTCCGAACCAATTTAAGTAGTGGTGACGTAGCATCTGAGTATTCGTTTGTGAATTTACTATAATAATTAGTTAATCCGAGAAATCCCTTAAGCTGCTTAACATTTTTAGGCTCCGGAAATCGCTGAATCGCTTCTATCTTTTCCGGTTGCGGTTGTATTCCGTTTTTAGTAATTCTATGTCCTAAAAAGTCAATTTCCTCTCGGAAGAACTTGGACTTGTTGAAGTTAACTGTCATATTGTGTTTTTGAAATACTTGAAATAGTTTTTCAAGATGGGCCAAGTGAGAATGGAACGAGTCGGATAGGCACAATATATCATCGACAAAATTGACAGTGAAAGCGTCCGTCTCACGCAAAACTAAATCTAACGTCCGAATTAGACTCGCTAAACTGGTACTGAGTCCGTAGGGTGTTACCGTAAATTGGTATGTCCTCCCCTCGTACATGAACGCTGTGAATTTTCGCGACCCTACATGTAGTGGCACTTGCCAGAAACTCGCTGTTAGATCTAGGCTGGACATAACTGCTGTATTCCCGCACTTCTGGAATAGAACTTCAGTAGATTGCGCACAGTCATGGTCAGGGACTATCAGTTTATTAATATACCTGGCATCCAAAACTAATCTCACATCGCCTGACTTTTTGGCCACAACTACTATAGGATTAATATATTCGCTGTAGGAACGCTCTATGATCCCTAAATTTAGCATCTTGTCTATTTCCTGTCTCACTTTGTCCCGATACATTATTGGTACTGGATACGACCGTTTGATGAATGGTCTATCCTCGTAGATTTTTATTTTGTGTTCGTAGATTGATACTCTACCCGGTGTTTTAGAAAAGATTTTTCGATATTTTTTTAACAGTTGGCCAAAGGCATCTTTTTCATGAGCTGCTAATTCCTGACATTCTGACAATTTCGCTTGAATCTCATCATTAGTTAATTCAGAATTATGTCCGCCTTGATCTTCAACAATTGACGCAACTCTAAGTGACTGGTTTTGATCATAGTTATTATCACTAATCTCATCTACCTCGACTTGAACGTTATTTTGATCCTTTTGGATGGTCAATTTATTTAGATTAAAGTCCAAATCGGCTTTCCATCGACGTAACGTGTCAATTCCTAAGATTATGTCGTGTTTTAGTCCATGTACGATAAGAAAACCTACCTCATCACACAACGACCCTACTCTGACACTTGCTAGGAACTGCTCCTTCACTCGGGTGCCTTTGCCCCCTAAAACTCCTAAGACTCGGAAGTTGGTTACCGGAAGTTTTGCGCAACGATTAAAAAATGACTTATGCTTATTGTACCAGTCATCCGATACACAAGTAATCTGACTCCCGGTGTCTATCAGCGCTTTAGCTTCTACCTCTTCCACGCTCAATAGAACCTCCGGACCCTTAACATCTATTTTGTCTGAATCTGTATTTTCATTTATCAAGTAATTAAACGGACTCTCGAATGAATTATTTTCTGTGTCTCGCCTTTCATAATTTGCCGCGTTGATATTTACTTCACGCTGTACTGGCGTCGGTAGTCCTTCTTCCAGTACAGCGTCTATCAGTTTTCCTGCTGATTTGACTCGGTTATCGACATTTCGTCTATGTTTACATTAGTCGCGCTGACTTTGGCATTTGTCCAGTTGGACCTATTATTCCTATTATCCGTTTGACCGTTTCTATGTCGCTGGTCGACATCTTCCGATATCGCCTTTACTTGGTAACTCGCGTTATCGCTACGCCATGACACCTGTTTTTCCCTGTGCTCTGTTCCGCGACCGACAGCTGGACTCTGTTTCTGCGTGTGAGTGAACTTCGATCTAGGTATATTAGATCGACCACCGAACTGCATCTCGTCGAGGAAGCTTAGCAAGGAGTCTATATCGCATATGTTTCTACATTTTGCTGCTTCTACTATTGGTTCTTCAAAGTGACGTGTTAAGTTCCGAACTATTTCTGATTCAGCCATGCACGGATCCAATCCGGCCGCTGACGCGAATTTTCGGTTTGCGTACTCCGACCATGTTAATCTCGATTCCGGTGTATAAAACCCGAATTCTATCTCTCTCCTTAAATCCCGCTGAGTTTCTACTCCCCAATACCTGTTTAAAAAACGTTTTTTAAATTCTTCCCAGGACCGAATGACATCGCGACGCGCGATCCACCAATCTTTCGCATCTTGAGTAAGACTTTGTCCAACTAATTTTAAACAAATATCATCGTGCCGAGCATCTATACAAGTAAGATATTCTTCTAATTCTTTTATATAGTTTGCTGGTCTTTCCCAACATTTTCCTGCATATTGCGGCATTCTGACGTGTCTGGACAGTAATTGATTGTAATCGTATGTTTGATCAGGATTACATGATTTGATTTTTCTAATTTCGGTAGTTATACTATTTTTATAGCTTTCTTGTTTCTTTTCAATTTCTATTATTTTTTCGATATTCGCTATTTGATTACGGTTGACCTTACTTTCCAGGCAATTCAGACTGTCGCCGAATTCTTCCCTGATTTCTTGGTTATGTCTCCTAATTGTCTCCTGACATTTCTCTACTTTTTCCTCTAAGCCTTTATTTGATTGTTCGACCTTTTCTTCTAAAGACTCTAATATTTTTTTGTATCGCAACGACTGCTCCTCTAATTTCTTCCTAAAACTATCTTCGCATTCGACTATATTATCTATGTTTTCGGCTTTTGATTCTACTAATGTTTTTTCGATTTTTGCAAATTTCTCATCTATTTTCTTATTTATCTTTTCTAGCGCCGCCATCATCGTGGACTGGTCGGAGCTCTTCTGTTTCCTATGATCTCCTTCTTTATCAATAAATGTTTGATCTAACGTCATTTGTTCTTTATCTTTATTCTGTTTACCCTGATTCCTACCATCTATGTTCATTTCAGCAGGTAGTATGATGCAAGAACCTTTGTCCGCCATTTGCCTGGTCGTGACACTAGTTTTTGACATGATTGATTTTACTGAAGCTACTACAATGAATTTTAGGATTTTTACATAAATGACTCTAAATTTTTCTTTCGAAACAGAATTTTTTCTAAGTTTTTATTTTGAGAGGCCCCACGTTGGGCGCCAAATGTAACTTTTTTGATGTTCTGCGACACTGAAGGTGTCGCAGACCTAAGTTAGTGTGAGTGTCTTTACTCAAGTAATGTTTTTAGAGACCCCTGCAATTATTATACTTAGAATGCCTATTACGGACTTGAGACACCTTAGCGACTAAAGCCGCCTCCCCGCAGACCTGAATGCGTTCTTCGCACTAAGGCTGCCCTTTCCCCTTACTCTCAGACCTGAGTACGTTAACGTACTAAGGCTGTCTCAGACCTGGATGAGGCTAGAACTCACCAAGGCTGTAACTGCGCTAAGTGTGACTGGACTCGATGACCTGGAATCGGCTGAGAAGGTTGTTGCATCAAACTACTCTGCTTTTGAAAAACTTAAAATTATCATTTATTGTTTATCTAAAATTCGGTTGCAAACCCTACTAAATTAATTTACAGAATCGTTTACGGTCTAATTTATCGTAATTCAAACAGTATAATTTGTAATTTGAATATAACTCGATTTGGTTTAAATATGAACTATATAATTAGAAATGACTTTGAATTTACTGATTTTGGAATTGGATTATCGCTATGAGTCAACTCGGTCGCTTGCCTGAGATTGCTCCTGAGTTGAGCGGCGTCACCGCTTATATACAAGCTGTGACGTCACTCAGCTCGTCGTTCGAACGTGCGATCTCGAATGTTCTGTTGTTCGCATCGGCTGAGATCCGAAATGCCAACGGTCAGGCCTAGGTCGCCTGATACGTTACAATACATATGCTTCCATATTCTCAAAATTGTAGAAAGCATTTCTCTAGTGGACCTTTTTTATGAGTTTGAAAAAAATTAAATGGTTCTTGTGAGAGTTTCAGCCGCCGACCCCCTTATGAGGATAAGTTAACTTAGTTCCTTGTTTGCATATAATTATGCTCACCTCAATCGATTCTAATATTCGAATTCCCCCAAAAAGATAAGAGAGTCGCGAGTTCAACTGATATAAGTGATAGAATAAATAATTAAGTATCTTCGCACAACTTTTTCTCATTTCTGAGACAGAATTCTTGCTTGTATTCATCGTTTCCATGATACATGTAGACAAACTATAGAATTCGACACATAAAATGTCATATAAGTTGAGGTATAATCTCATATAAATGAGTTCGTGCCCAGATAAATTATCAAATGTGTTATCATGCGCAACACTGTGTATGCACTGTCTTCACATAACATATTGCACTCCTCAATTGAAATTATGTAATTAAAGCTCGTATATGTTAAAATGCATGGGAATTGAAGCTATTATCATCTAACGTGTATTGTAGTATATCCTTTTACTCATTTTGACCATGCGGATCATTCAAAACCTCATATTAGTTGTGACACTGCAGAGTAGCTGCCGTCACAGTCAAGATGAATAAACTAAAAATGATATGTCACTATTTTTTCAAATACTCGCAATTACTTCAATGTCCTTAATTGTAATTATTGAAACAATCAGACGTTTAATTGGAAATTTAGAATACTCCAGACGATAACTGCAAGTAGAATTACTGGATTAAGGTTTAATGTCTCACGGCTACCATCAATTTTGATGTACCCAGTTCATAGATGATTCATGGATTGTGAAATATTGGCTGCAAGATTGTTTATAGATACGCAAGAATTTAGATTTAAGAAATATTCTCATTTTACAACAAATTGTGTGAAATTTGGGGCCCTCTAATTTGCACCCATATTTTGTATCAGCACGGTCCTGACGAGTTTAGTCCGAAAACTCAACGCGTAGCGACGCTGCGAACGGTCGACAAAAATGGCCGGACCCCCTTTAACAGCCTCAACGAAAAGTGAAAATACGATAATCAGAGAACTGGCGAACGACAAGTTAGCTATTTGAGATTCGATACTTTATGATGAAGGGACTGGGTAGAGCATTCGAACTTAAAAACTTTGCATATGCCTTCCGGCCGTATATTCTATGAAATTAGTAAATTGCATAATAGGCTCCTCGTGATAACGAGATGAAATACTCAAAATACAATATACATCAAGCGAGAAAGATATTATTTTAATAATTTAAGATGATCAATACATTTTACATACAAAATTCAGGTTCATCGATAATAATTTAGAAAAGTAATAATAGGCAATTTCAATTATACTACCACAGATATAAACCATACTACAATAGAAGTTAGTATACGGGAGATTTTCTGATAAATCTTATCCGGTACGCGTTGAGACACGATTAATTCACGAGGCATATTAATCGACAGCGAACATTGAGCTGTTTCGATATAAAATGAATCAATTGAACTGTACGGTATTACAAAGCGATACTCAGTACTTGTCAAGGAAAAATTATATAGGCTGTACTTGATCAATGATTAAGGGAAGACCCCACTACAATTTTGGAAAAAGCCGGTACGCCAAAAATCTCCTGCGGAAGGTTCTCCTACTCCAATACACATACTACCATAATCTAAAAGTTGTAGTATATGTGTCTCTTTATTCGACCATTTTTAGTCATTCTAAAAAATGAATTGTATTTTTTGATTAGTCCAAAATTGAGAAGTGGTTTGCCTTGACGAAAAAAAAAGCATTTTACAGTGGAAAAAAAATAATTCAATAAGAAAACAATGTTATATCATACGGTTACACTACCGAATAACGCTAATGCTATGCTGAGTATCGCGGGCTTCGCGGCATCTATTCACTCGGGGTTCACTCCAGGGAAGGTTTGGCAGAGAATTATACTATATATTGTAACGCGTTTTCCAGTCAGGAAGGGGGAGAAGAGGGGAAGCCCCTCGCGCTACCCTACGGCGTTCGTCTCTTGATCGCACATGAATGAAAAGGGAATTAATAAAATCAGAAAAAGAGTGAAACTATGAATTTTACCTAAATTTCCGTTGGGCGCCAGACGCTTCTCGCGTCAGTTATCAATTAAATAGAAAATAAATGAGAGACTCACGACGGGTGTGCTCAGCTAGTCCAGATAATAAATCAGAGGGTAGAGGGGGTAGGTTACCAGGTGGTCGAATAGTACTCAGAGAAATAACACAGATTTGAATCGGTAATTAAATGAGAATTTTAATCAAAATTATACCATGGACAACGATAACGAGTCGCTCGGGACGATATTCTCTAATTTCACAACATTCGAAATAATAGGCTCGATATAATTCGATAACAATTCTACTCAACCATAAGAAGGTTCGTAGACGAGAGAATAATAATTTGGATTCTTAGGATTTACAAACTTACTTAAAATTAACGTGGACAGTCCTCCAGGAAAATTATATAATACAAGAAAATAATGAAGCGGGACGAGAATTATATCTCTCCACGGCTACAACTACGTTCGCAATACCCAGAATAAGCAAGACAGAGTGAATAATACTACTATAGAAAGAAGCAAGAAAATGATAGTAGCTCAACTACAAAGTATAGGACGTTGAAGTCCACAATAATTATTAAATCGAAAATGCTAGTTAGCACGAGGCTTAACCTCAAAGCATGCTCAAGCAACCAAACAGCCAGCCACGAGATAATTCATTAAATCACTGAAACAATACTATAAAGAATCGGCACGAGACGATATTACTAAATTACATAGAAGCAACTAAAAGCCTACAGCACGACGAGACCGCGTGGCCCAACGCCTGCGTAGCAAAATATACTCTATACGATAGTCGTACTCGATACCATACTATTTTATGAATTATGTCGTGACTTTACAATGAATTAAACAGGCTTACCTTATGCTGAATTTCTGGCCTCAAGGCACTATTACACTAAATTGAATTTAATTGACTTTAAATTTTGAGTGTGGTTCCGAAAATAATAAAAGATAAGAAGCTAAGAAAACTCGGGACGGTACGGTACGTGTGCGCTGGTCGCCAGTCGAACGTAGAAGAGGTGGATCCTTGGTCGATTCCTCGGCTCGTTAGGTGATGCGGTGCGAGCGTTTTTACGTGCCCCCGTGATTGGCCTATTTGTTTCCCAGGAGTAGCGCAGATCTAGCGGACAGTTGTTGCGCGTCACACTAGAGTCCTGCGGACGGAATTATGTTTTCTTCTGGATCGTAATTTTGGCAAATCCCGGTCTTGCCGGGTTTTGGCTTAGGCTAGACCTGGGGCGCGCTGAATTCAAATTCTGTAACTGCTCGACCTGACGACTCCGTTATCGTTTCGTGTTACTCTCTGATTGTCGTGGATTAAGAGGGGTTCTCCAGTCGTCGACCCAGCATGAGTCTGCCTAACTGGAGGACTTGGCTGCAGATGGGCGACCCTGCACCGGATCTTCGCCTCCACTGCACCATTGGCGTCGCGGAAGGTCACCAGAACCTCCTCACGCGGCGCGGCCACTCTCCGCCGGAACGATACTCGTGGGCTTTCTCGGCCAACACCGAACACAGCGACGGTACGATAATCAGGAGGGTAGATGTTGTTCCTCGGGTTCAGCTCCAGGCTGATTAGTCGTCGATGCAGGAGGCTTTAGTGAGTTACTTGATTCGCTCAGCCCTGTACGCTGTCATCGCGGCATCCCGTTTTCAGACGATTCCAGGAGTCGTTGGCTCGAGTCTGCCGACCTTGGAGGGTTGCTCCCTCGGTGGTAGGTCAGCTCGTTGCACGCCGTAGCGTGTGGTACAAGTTTCATGTAGGGAAAAATACAAGAAAACAAGAAGGAAATTAGAAATTATATTAGCCTGCCTATCTCTGTCTTTGCCAATCCTGGGTATCCTGCCGACCGCGCACACCCGAGATCGTACTGGGTAGTACCTGGGACGCTTGCACAAAGTGCAACGTCACAATATATAATGCATAACAAAGTTATATCAAAAATATTACTCAATATCTCTAATTTGATAACGGTAGGCGTTATGAAGTTAGCTACAGAGATTTCACACAGCGATGACAATAGTTTCGGCCGGCCACGAGATAGTTCAATGAATAGGAAATAAAACACGGAACCGTAAGGTATGCAACGATATCACAGACAAAGGCGATATTCAATCATAGAACCACCTCGAGCCTTTACAATCAAGTATCTCGAGCTTATCGCCAAAAGTGGGATTCATAAGCATGAAACTTGTATTTCATATCGAACTTGAGACGTTTCATCACTTATATATTATTGGATGCCGATATTAATTGGGATGAAAGAGATTACAGCTTCCACTATAATAGCAGCGATACTTTCGACGCGGGTGGAAGGTGAGCGTAGATCGAGTAAGCCACGTGTTGAGCCCGACTTGAAGAACTGCCCGTAATGCGTTATAAGTGTTGGCATGTATCCTGGTCATCCTTATTAATCTAAATAGGTTATACGACCGGCTGCAAACACTGCTTCTTTCTCCTTGGTTGGATCATGGTTATAAGTCGTACGAAGCAGGTACCAAAATGCAAACACCCATGACATGCCTGCGTACTGATAATTGGTTGTCGCATGCGCGACGGTAGTCGACTCTACCACTGCACGTTCGATGGTGAGCGCAGGATTAAACCATCATCTCTGGCGCAACCCCTGTTTTGGTACCTCTCTGTTCGCCTCCGATCTCCGGTAGCACCCCGGTGCTGGATTGACTTGGGATTCCGCTCGTGGCAAAAGACGAGCTCCGGAGTGACGGCCTGACTGTAGTCAATCCGCCGGAGTCTCCACTGGGATTGCTGTGCTAGACAACTAGAGCATCGCTCATGATAGAGCTCCTGTCAATGGAACGTCTACACTGATAGTCTTCTGTCACAAATTTGCCGCAATAACGATCGTTGAGACGATAATGGTTCGGAGTTTGATTCGGATCCAGGCCGATAAGTCGGAGAATAGAAGGCTGTGAAGGCACTCTTGCGCTGCTCGCTAAGCCACTGTCAGGCATTCAGAATTGGACGAGATAGGTTCGTGAGGGAAGCGAAGCATTGTTGACACATCCCCGTACGTCATTGATCCACTGGTGAGCCAAGATGATCCTCTTGACTGGAAAGAAACGATGGCTTTGGCGCTTTTTTGGTGAACCAAAGGTACACGCATTATATCTATGGTGCACGCTATGAGGTATCTCTGGAAGTCCAAAGACGACAGCCATACGGCCTTAACATGATCTTGCTGTCCCTTTTCGTGGTTCTTCCCCGACAGTAGAAATCTCAGTGTCTTCAAAGCCTCGGTGCTCGCTTTAGCATGGTTTCACACGATTAACAATTATATGAATTAACAATTATATGAATAAACAATTATAGTTACATCCTAAAGTTTTCTTGATTGTTTACTATTTTCCCTGGAGTCTTACCTATCATGCGTATCGCACTTATTATCCGTATGACAACATTCCTAAATTCTACGTCAAAATACACAATATTCTGATCCATCCACTTTGCTTGGATTTTATTTATGACTTTAAATCGTGAGTCCTACCGCGCTGCTATTCCTTTCATGCATGAATTCCGGAATATGCTATACAACTAGCAAAAAAATCAACCTTGTTTTATTGCAAAAAAAATTCATCTGTTTTGACAAAACATGAACTATACTATGCCGTCGAAACCATGGCTAAAATTTTATTGGAATTTTCACAATGAACTGAATTTTGTATCGGCCCGAACTGGGATTTTTTGGATTCAATCGATTGTGCAATTCACTAATACTAATATATATAAATAACACTAATTGGCTAATCGGAAACATATAAAAATTCTGCAAAAAGCTGTGATTAGAATTTTAAAATGCTCCACGGAAATAATTTTTTTACAATCTCTGAAATCGAGAAAAAAAACTCTCAAAAAATGATTAAACTTCGACGGTCGACTTGTGGTTGTTGCCGTAGTAAAATAAAACCGTACTTTGTTGAACGCTGTTATCAAGCGCTGATTTTTTTGCATCGCATCCGATTCCTCGTGCGAATTTCGCAGTGACTATTAGACTCATCGAGGCAACAGTCGTTATTTTTCTGAATATTTCGAGAATGAAACCAGGTCACAGTGTACCATGACATCGACCACCAGTGATGTGTGTTTTTACAAAAATTGTGCTTCGACCCGAAATAGTCAGGTTATACGACGCGC
The DNA here is from genome assembly GCA_963966615.1 of Tenthredo amoena. Taxonomy (NCBI): domain Eukaryota; kingdom Metazoa; phylum Arthropoda; class Insecta; order Hymenoptera; family Tenthredinidae; genus Tenthredo; species Tenthredo amoena. Next base: position 1,494,965 of record OZ016486.1, on the reverse strand, counting down.
GGTCGATAGAACTCTGCATGCCAAAATCACCCTAGGGATTTCCAGTGCAACGAGTGGCTATCCCTATAAAAATACCAAATATTCACCGTCTGGGCGGATGGACCATTCGGTTTCACCTGATTCTCACGGTATACCTATTTTGTTTCCCAAAGAGTAAAGACTCTAGATATGAGCTATGGATACGACATGCAGGTATGTCCATTTATTTGATCAATTTAATTATTTATAAAGTACTATAGATACGACAGCGGAATCCCGCCTCACTTCTCGTTATTTTGTTATTTAGAGCCGGATATGCAACCCTTAAAAAAGAACATTGGTGGAATCCCACCTCAAATCGGCAGCATTTTGTAGTTTTTCTGAGAATATATTTACTTGAATGCGGGCTATAACTTTGTTTGTCCAAAAAATCCGCGATTATTTCAGAAGTTGTTACGAAAAAGCTTATACACACATAATTCTGGAATTGGGTATCCTCATTGAAAAGCTTTCATTTAATACCTAAGTGTCCTTTGATATGGATAAAAGTACGGAACGGCGATGCGGGGAGAGACGTGAGGAGATTGTGCCGGCGATGACATCGCTCGTTTGCAGGAGTTTTAGGTTTCCGGCAGGTGATCTGGGATAGAAAAATGAATTATATATTTAGTGTATATGAAATTGCGCATGAAGTGAACTCGAATCAAAAATAAAAAAAGATTCACTCGACAATGGTGAGCTATCGAAGATAAGGTTTCACCAAAGTTTCACTTCGATAGCTCAGCATTTAATATTACAATAGTTTTTCTGCTTGGTTCTAGTTCACTTCAGGTGCAATTACATATATACACTAAGAATATGTTTCATTTTTTCATTCCCGATTGCCTGCCGATTGTTTAGGACTTCCGCAAGCAAACGATGTCATCGCTGGCGCACTCTCCTCACAGCTGCTTCCCCCGTTCCCTTCTGTCTTTTTGCACCGCAGCGTCGCACCGTATGAAAATCTGTAAAATAATATGCACTGTGTCGTGGATTTTTCTTGACCCTCAGATCTGGACCGGATAGCCAGCCTCCGGGGTCAATCCAACGCGCACACAGCTATACTCGAATTTTTAAATGTTGGGCGCCAGGCGAACTATCTTCGCCACGAAACTCAAAATTAAGAAAAACAACGAAACCTCGCAAATATTTACAAGCGGCGGCTAGCTGCAGTACCGTGGAGAGGGGTCGGGATTATGTGAGGAATTAGCTAAGACAATGACGACTCGAGATTTTTGAAATTAAACAAAATAATAAAGAATTCATTAGAATAAAAAAAATTAAATAAAGAAGAAAATAATAATTTTAACAATAATCGCACACCTCGGGGGTGCTTCTCCTCGGGGTTTCACACGTGACGAGCTTTACACTACATAATACTCCAAAAACTAAGCTTCCATGTGGGATAGCAATAACCGGCAAAAAGAACAAAACAAAAAAAGAAGACAAACTAATTAGCTCGACAAATCAAAGCCATGCGGCCCACTACACTAGTTAACGACTAAATTTAGCAATTCTTAAAATTACTCGGTGGTGGTAACGCAAACTCAAAACAACAAAAAGAAGGAAAGACAGAAGAAATAATAGGAACGACTCAAAAATTATCCCACAGCTGTTGCTAGGCAGCAACCGGGTCTACGAGAGGTTAGGCTTCTGCTTTACCGACCACCTATTTTCTTTGAATTCTTACTGAACTAACTTATTCTAACTCTGCCTCGGGGGCAACAAAAATTGACTGGGACTCTAAATTTCGCCAACAGTTCGTACAGTAAAATTGGAAGAACAAACTTCTACGTGACTCAAAACAGCCTTAGTCTAGTCTAACGGCTGACTCTCCTCGTGGGAGTACGAGAGGGAGCGCGACGGTGACAAAGATCTAATATTGGACTCGAAAATTCGTCCAACCAAACTTTGACTCGAAATCACTTTTTCTCTGGGACACTGGTGACGGCCTACCGACTCGGAGATCGGTTTAACTTCATCCCAAACTCTAATGGGCCTCGTGGCTGCGAATAAGGCAGTATGGCGGATGGCCGTTGCCGGATTCAAATAAGTCGTGGGCCAAGTGAGCTATCGCTTACCGTTCGCCAGCCACCTGATAAAATTGTCTCCTCCGTCGAAGAAGTCCCAAATTAATCCTTCGGGGGGTCCTCCACAAACTCAATATTCTACTTGACTCGAAATTTTCTCACTCGCTAAAACCAATTCGCTACCAAGAAGCGCACGCGTATGCTAAACTCTAGCCTACGGCAGAGTCTAAGGTCTAGCCTAAGGCAGAGCCTACGACAGAGAGTCCTCCGATCGCAAGGTGCCGGTCGTTAGCACCCTCGTTAGACGATCGATTGTTAGATCGCCTAACACCTGGCGGCGTATTGTCGTGCCGCGCGAAACCTCAAAATTCCACCACCGATTTCCCTCCTTGCTGAGTGCCCTCGGCACTCCCCCGTGTCCTTGACCGTAGGTGAGACAGCTTCCGTAGTCAGGGGTCCTCAAAAACGTAGTCCGCGGGGTTCTCATGCCAACCCGCGGTTAATTCGGCGAGTCATTCGTCCGTCAATCGTCAGGTATTGGGAATCTCCACCAAACGTTTGGCCGTGCCTCTCACATATCAGAGAAAAAGTGAAAAGAGAAACAAAAGAATGAGTCTTAACTCAACAATGTAAGATCGGTCACGGTCGCCTCTCGGAGTGAACATTAGCGTCGTGGCTATCCTAACGAATTCACACGGCTGCGCAGGCATTCGTCACACCCTTAACTAAGGTCGTCTAAGGGAAGGTGAGCGTGTTGTAACATGCAATGTTACAGCACTAAGAAGATCTTATGAAAATAAAATGTCTTACTCTACAGAATTTCATGAGCATACATATTTCATATTTTTTCCAAAGTTACATTTTTTTTTTTCAATACTAGTAGAAAATCTCTCAAGGTTTTAATTGCCTTTGACAAGCAATAAATTGCAATGTTTCACCATCTTCAGAAATTTTGTCGGGAAGCTAATGTTTTTGAGAATCAAAACGGAAGTAGAATAGAGCAGCTAGTGACAATCTGAAACCGCAAGGTAACATGTGAATGTAGAGTAAAAGCACCTGTAAAATAAAAAAATATGCAATGAATAAATGAAGTTTATTAATTTTATCATTTTTTATACACTTATACTATATCTATGGTATACCTAATCTGAATTTTTTTTTCAATCCTAAAGCACGAGAGCAGGAAGTTTCACACTATGCCAACTTGAAACATCACAGACTGTGCTCACTACACTTCACAGCGGATAGCTTTTTAACACCTATGCGCGACAAGTTAACTAGACGAGCTATTCCTGTAGATTATCGTACTGTTGTAAGCCACTGTGACATGCAATTGTTCGATACGACGAAGGTAACAAGGACTTACGGTAGTCCGCCGTTATCAACAGCCGAAGATCTTATGGCTCATGATCAATTATGCCATGTCCCGTCATGTGCGAGACCCGATGATGATGACGTTGAGCAGCTGCGATCCGATAAAGACAGATTGCATAGTGTCATTCTGAAGTTGGAAGTTCAGGTGCGACAATCTACCTCTAGTGCTTCAAACCCATGCAATCTGGAAATTGAAGTTCAGAGTGAATCTGTAGACTTGAACAAGCAAAAGTCGTCTAACTACGTCGATATCAATCAGGTAAAGTCCGTTGTCAGTCGTACGATGATTCAAATGCAGTTGCGTCCTGATAACACCACGATGCCGTTCCCTGAAGATCAACGTGACCTAGCAATGAGATTGCACTATCATTCGTCATCGGCCTATGGAAAGTTGCGTGACATGGGGCTAAAATTGCCAGCAGATAGGACGGTTCGAAGATGGGTTGCGGAAACCGAAGTTAATGTTGGTTTTTGCGATCACGTATTCTCAGCGCTGAAACAGGGCATGGAGTGACATTCCACTCGATGAAAGGTGTTGTGCCTTGGAATGGGATGAGATGTCTCTTATGGAGCGCGAGGAGTACGACATGAAAACCGACGCTATCGAAGGTTTTGAAGATCTCGGACCTCTCGGCCGGACTCATCGGCGTGCAAATCATGCGTTTGTGTTCTGCTTGAATGGACTGCATCCGCGAGACCAGTGGCGAACTCTTTTGGCATATTTTCTGCCATGCAACAGCGTGTGTGGCGCAGATATTGTCAAGTTACTGGAAATATGCATAGACAAGATCAATGATACTGGAGCTAGCTTGAAAATGACGGTGTGTGATCAGGGTGCAACAAACGTAAAAGCATATAACATATTAGAAGTAAGCGAAAGTCAACCATTTTTCGTACATCGGGATATTAAGATTCATACTCTCTACGATTTTCCGCATGCGGTGAAAAACGTTCTAGGCATGCTAAGAAAGTGGGGTACAGTCAGCGTACCAGGTAAAGTTGTCAAATATTCGGACTTTACCGCGACATTTCATGGGGATCAGCGATGCGGAACATCCAACTTTCTTGGTCACATCACGGAGACTCACATGTGGCCTGATAGATTCCAACTCGTGAACGTATCCAGGGCCTTTCAGATATTTAGCAAACGGTTTGCTTCTGCGCTAGAGTTAGAACACCATTCCAGAAGTGTCCGTTCTAAAACAATTGTCAGCACAGCTCAATTTTGCCGAAATATGGACACAATAATCGATGCTTGTAATAGCTCAAGTTTGTACAGCCCGAATCCCGCTAAGCGACCATTGTGCATCGAGAATCCCGGTGTCGAGCAGATCTTGATAGACTTTTTGGCCTGGGCACCGGACATGAAAGTACTCGCTAAAGGACGATGGAAGCGAACGATATCGTTTGTCGGAATCTCACAAACTGTTCGTGGTATCTTGAACCTTTATTACGAACTGCGCAATCAATTCCCAGACTCCAAGTTATGCACTGCACTATGTAACCAGGACTCTGTGGAGCGGCTATTTTCACGATTCCGGGGGCGTGGAGGATTTAATCCAAATCCGACATGCAGGCTGTTCCGATTTAGCGCGCGACATCTAATTTCAGTCCGTAATATTATTTCTTCCCAACGAGGCAATGTTATATGCACTGACTTACCATACCTCGCTCTTGTGCCATCGAATGAAGGGCAAAAGCCGGCAGATGATTTAACAAATCAGCAATACGGAGCCGCTGTCAGTGCTATCGAATTTTTCGAGGGTGGAGAGTTTGCCCCATTCCATGTTACCGAAACTGATACTGAAACCGACGGCGACTCAGATACTAACAGCGACAGCGATATCGAAGATAACAATGACATGGATTTGGCTACACGTATCCGTTTCTACGAAGCTGCAACAGCTCCTGTAAATGCAGGATCATATTTTCGCCGGATATACCATAAACAAATCATTGAAAGTACATACCTGTGAACGCTGTCGAGATATCATGTCTAAAAAAATATCCGATACTGCTAATACGAATGAAAAATACATTGAATGCCGAGATTATATTAGTAATAACGAATATGCAGTCATAAATTTAAAAAGGCCAACTGATAGATACTACAGAATCGTTGAAGCTCAGCTCCAGTCCTTCCACAGTATTTTTATTCGGCGCAAACACAAGGCTAATATACTCACGAAGCTTGTCAATCACGCGGTCCTAGCAACAAATAGGATCAACATGCAGTGGTTCGATGAATCAGACGCATGTCATGCCCATCGATTATTCACTTTACGCTTCATGCTGAGAGTAAAACTCCAACGGCATTGCACATTCGAAAACCGGGCTGCGAAAATGGCTAAAACAAAGAGCCGTGCTGGAAATGCAGAGAAGCGCAAAGCGCGTAAGCCGTCCAGAAAAATGCGAAACATTCTCCTTACGTAGTGGTAAGTTGTATACTGTCCATAACTTCGCATGTATTACTTTATCGCGAAAATCGCGTCAAAAAATATAATCATTCATAACAAATAGAAAATTGTTAATTTGATGCAATTAGAATGAATAAAATGAAAATATAATTCAAGAGCTTCAAAATGAGTTTTTGCTGGCTTCTGTACGACAAAGGGAACTGGAGATATTAACGTTTGAAGGAAAGCGCGATTCTGATTTTTTCTCGTTTTTTCGAAAATTCAACACCTTGTAGCTTCTGAACCTTTGAAGTTGAGAAAATAAAATATGTTTCACTCATTCATTTTTCCCAGAGAATATGTAAAGAAATCAGGAACATCGAGGAACATTTTTAGCAAAATCCGTCTCGCTTGACGTGGAATGACCCATATGTAGGGTGAATTAGATGGGAATGAATCAAGACGTATCAACATAGTTTTCAATTATTCAGTTACCCATAAAAATGGAAATGGAACAGAAACTAATACCGTTTTGTGTTTTCTGATTAGATGTGCACGTGAACTCGAGGATTTACACAATTCGATCTTTGACTACCTATTGATTTTTTTTTTGATTATATTTTTATGTGTCATATTTACTTTATATGCTGTATCTATTTCTTGATGTTCCTTTACGGTTCCTTCTTTGTTTTTTTTATTATATGAAAGGTATAACGCCGAAAGCGACTAAGCTCATTTTTGCTTCATTATTATTATTTCATGCCTCTTCTGTTTACCGGTTTCTGTCGACATGTTTTTATACATTATTATATTAAACGTATACGTGCTATGGGTGCACACGTACTTGACGTATGTCTCTTGTTCTTCTGTAATGTAACTGTGCGAATACTCGTGAGAAAATTATGCTACATTCTTCCCCTCAAACAGTAATTTACTTACTGTATACTGTGACTATGGAGGGTGGAGAGAAGGAGTACGAACTCCCAGTTCCAACAATACGCAGATCCCAGCCGAAATTCTGTCCGTGAATAGTTCCATTTCCAGCATATAGAGGCGTTCGTGCTGTTATTTCTTCGGAAAATACGTCATAAAACACAGCGTAATACGTCATTATCGTAAAGAGTTTAGTGAGAATTAACGATTAAACACAGCAAACGAATGATATATTCATATTGATATTTGATTGTGAAAATGTGAAAATTCTGAAAATGCCTACGTGCTATGTTGCTGGCTGCTCCAGTGGCTTTGTTTCGGAAGTGAGAAGAAGCAGACGCGGGTGAAAGACCTAAATCTTTATTCAGTTTTCCCAAGGTAAGACAATAATTTTAGGTTACGTTATGATTTTTGTCAACAAATTTGGTTGTAATGGAAAAAGATTTATCTTGTTATATTTTATTGTAAAACAGTGTCCGATTTTATGCACGAAATGGAATGCGGCATTAAGGGCTTTTGAGCGAGCCCCGACAACTCCTCATCCGTTGAGCGCCTCTAGCGGCCCAGCTCAGGAACCCTATTGCAGTAACCACTTTTATAAGACAGTTTCTGCATGTGTTCGTGTCGAACTGGCCTGTCACTTCGAATTTTAGTCCACGTCTTATACTGCTCCTGCTTCTCTGATCTTCCTCGGAATAATATCAGAAAATTGCTAACATTAGCCTATACGGCGCGCTGGTTGTCCCGACTCCGATTTTTCATTGAAAGTGCAGGAAATAATGTTAATATTTTACAGTATCTGTGTATCGGCGATGTAGTAGTGTCAGCTGATTTCACAGCTTCGTATAAATAAATTAATCATTAATTGGAAATACAATAATTTACTTTTCGGATACCAGCGCGCGCTAGCTAATAATTCAAGGATTATCCCTACGGAAGCTGATAGTGATCAGTGAACCGATAGAGACGTGATCCGTGGACTAAATAGCGGTCGTGACGACTGGCCGAAAATGCGTACTCCGTCGGTCAAACAGACGGTCGCTCAAAAGCCCTTAAGACTTGGCAGCGAAGTTTGCGTGAAAAACATTAAGGTTTGTGAGCTTCATTTCCACAATGCCGATATCATCAAAAGTGACAAAATTACTCTGAAAAACGGCACAGTTGTCGAAATACCGCGCAAAAGATATAAATTAAATCCCGAAGCGATTCCATTGGCGACAAAAACCGCCACAGCTATGGATATAGATGTCGGTCCCGATTTGAACAACAATGAATGCCAAGTGGAAAGCAATGCATCACCCGAAAAAATTAAGGTGAAAAGATAGGCAATTATTATTGTCAGAACCTAAATAATTATAATTTTTAATTTCACAGATTTCAATGTTTCTACTTTTTGGTAGTTTGATGATATCACCAACAATAACGAGGTTGAAGCTAGTGTATTATCAACATCTACTAAATTCAGTACCACCGGACAAGGCAAAAATATAGTGAGTAATATTATCCTAGGCAACATTTGGTTATAGATATTCGAGTGACTATATAGTACAACCATTCTATAAATATTCACTCATGCTTTCAGGGAGAAGTATTCAGAAATCCAGACAGGAATAGTTTGAAACCTAATCATTACGTACCACCGAACTACAACTTTGAACAGTTGAAAGAAGAGCTAATCGTCCATCGTCTCAATATGCCTACGGGATGGGCCTATAATTTGGAAGAAGGTTCTGTGACTTTTACTTATATCCACCCACTGAAATTTATAATTCACGTATTTCTTATCATCCACAATAATATGAATACACAGGTACATTTTTGTTGTCAATTAATAGAGATCCTATCCTCATTTTTCTATATTACACGTGTTCATGCTTATATTTTTTGTTTCAGATGGCTACATTTGATCGGCGAGTGGTCTCTGATATCGATGTACAGTTCACCTCAAGTGCGGATATAATTACTCACTTACATGATTTAGCTCAGATGAAGTGCTGTGAAGGTTCAGGGACAGACTGCAGGTGAACATCGATTATAATAATACCATATAAATGATTTTGCAGAACTTCTCAGAACATTATAGCAGGAATTCATATATTTCTTGTAGGTTGTATAAAACTAGCTTTTTTGGTGAGTTGATATTTTCCACTTTACCAGAGAGTGTGGATAGGTGAAATTCAACAATTTCCCACTTCAGAATGATTATATTTCATTTAACATTTCCCATCACAGATATTCTCCGAATTGTAAAGGGTTCATTCCACCACTCCAAGAATACCAAAGATCTAGGGGTTACCAAAGATGCCTGTCATGTAGACAATTTAGAAAAACTATATTCCAAAAGCAACAATATGTAAAAATGAATGAAACTCGAAATGTTGACATAAAACGAAAATTAAAAGCACTGAAGGGTGAAAATGCTCTTTTGGAAAGAAAGGTAAATCACGAATGATTACATTCATAATTTTGATTATCAAATGAAACTGTAATAATACATACATTACTATTGTTCATTTTACAGATTTACAATAAAGGCTGTATGGAAAATTTATTAAAAAAAAAAAAAAAAACAGTTCCAGATAATATATGTCAAAATATTTGAAATCTTTATCCGCACGATTAGCAATGTTTGCTAATGCAGAATTTGACTAAACTGTTTTTTTTTTTTTAAATCACACCACCAAGTTTCCTATAATTCTGCTCACAAGATTATTCGAGCATATACATTCATACATATATGTATACATTGTATATATATATATAAATTGAAGATATTACTATATGATTGAAATGTGACTGAAATCATGAAAATGGTATGTATAGTCAAATGAGTGTCTCAATTTTTTTCCTGCAACAACATTTTGCAAATTTACATGTAGATCTCATAGATTGACCATTAATTGTACATACCTGTGGCTTTACAAAAAAGCGTTTTATTGCTTTCAAAAATTAATACACAATGAATAATCTCGTGATTTCACTCATAGATTGAACATCAAGATGAGGAAATTGAGACACTTCGAATCGATTGGGCGAAAGGGCAAGCAAATGCAGTTGAAGATGTCATCTCCGTACTACCCACGGAACAACAAGTGGCTATTCGAAATTGTTTAGCGTCTGCCAATGCCTCTGGTCCTACAGGGAGGCGCTATTCGATGGAATGGATATATGAGATGCTTTTGCTGCGTATCAAAAGTCGTAAGGCATATGTACACATCCGCGATCATAATATACTGCCACTGACATGTTTGGATACGCTGAATAGATATTTGTCAAACATGCGTAGTGCATATGGTTTCCAGGAAGCTACATTTGAGTATTTGGAAAAAAAAGCAGAAGAAATTACAGAACAAGACCGTAGAGGTAAGGGAGTAGATTGGAATATACAAGTACGTTCTGTCTGCTGTATTTTATTGGCTCTCGATTGTTACAGATTTGTTTGTATTGTGACGTTGCATTTTGCAATCGTCACAATACCGCGCGAATGTTGGATGACGTGAGGATGGACAGCTCCAGAGAAGTAGCACAGGTCGTAAAATAGCTTCTTTATTATTTGAATTATTAATTTGATTATTATTTTAATTGATATTACGACTATTGGTCTGATAATAGTTTGATTTATTAGGTAACCCCTTTGTTTTATATCGAGTCTCTATAATAGCGGAGCTCGGGAGGCCAACGCCAGGACGTCGAGGGACTACTCCCGACGTCTGAGTTCGAGGTCCTTCCCGAACAGCAGCTTCCCGTCAGCACGTCTTTCTTCCCCAACTCCCGGTCGTGGATGCCGCAGGAGCGGTCGAATAAGGATGACTCCCGGAGTCAAATCCTCCCGTTCCCGCAAACTGATCAGCCTGGTGCTGAACCACTTCCCGTCAACCGTTTCTGGACGTCTAGGCAATGGTTGAATAGAGCAGGGCGAAACCTCAAGTAGTCCACCAAAGCTTCCCGTTGCCAATGACTTATCGACCTGGAGTCGAGCTAGACCTTGTCATCGGCTTTACCGGTATCGTCCCGCTACCGGCGTTACTCCCGAAAAGTCCCGGTAGAAGAACTGCAACCATGTGAGGCAGGCCTGTCTGTAAGCCTTCCACATCGTCAATGGGGAAATTCTGGATGCAGATCCGGTTATTAGGGCATCAGAACTTCCGCCAGATCCTCTGACTGGTCCGTTTTTCTTGTTAAAACGCAGCCAGGGTGCACTTCGTCCCGACGATAATCCCGAGGAGTCCCGCGACGAGAACCGAGGTTGGAGAAGAAGACGCAAAGCACGAAATCCCGTACGAGTCCCGCTATACCACATTCGAAACATCCCGCCGTACCGCCATGTTGGATGAGCACTTGGACAAACTCCTACGACTAGAGCGTCCCGGACTACGCGTCCCGAAACTCATGCCAACAAGGCCGACTAACTGCTGAGTCTGACGACCAAGATTTTGACGAAAAATCTAAGTACGACGATTCAAATCGCCTAGCAGCTAGGGGATCCCGCAGCTATAAAATGTGGGGTAACGCAGGACTCGGCCTACTTCCACGCTCAGCCATCCTCACGTCAAGAACACCAGCTACAGTCCCGAGTTCCCGAATTGTTAAATACAGTGTTAAAGATTTGGTTAAAGTTATATTATCGTTATTTAGTACCGTTAAAGTTCTTGTTATTTTGTTAAAGTTTAGAGTTCTATTTTATTGTTATATTTTGTGCTTGAAGCCAACTTATCATCGATAAGGTAAGACCTATTTTTTGTAAACCACGAGGTCGCTCAGGAATCCCGTTTAGTCGTTTATTAGGTTATATTTGGTGTGGCGTAGGTCACGTTTATGGTTCGTTAAGTCCTCGGACGTCGTCCCGGTAATATTTTATTATATTTAGTCTTGTTAAAAACGGATTATCGAGTCGACTCGTGCTTAGTATCTATTTGTGGCTTTTTCTCTAGGCTTTAGCATGCGGTAGATTCTGTTAGATTTTCTTCTTTTTCTCTGTCTTTCTCTCTTATTCTATTAATTCGATCACAAACGACCTGTTAACGACTATTTCCCGGAGCTGGCGAGCGTAGAGGCCAGCATTGTTATTTAGTTTTTAGTTTCTTAGTTAATAATTATTTGATTGATGTATTTTCATATTTCCTTCTCTTTAAGTCCCGTGTAAATTGATTAATCTTGTATCGAGACGACTACTGTGAATTTCTCTTATATTTTGTTATATTGTGTCATATATTTTGGATATTTGATTATTAGTCTGTTCCGTAATTTCCCGAATCTTGTCTGAATCACAGAGCATAATTTTGTAAATATTGTATTACCTATTCCCGTAATTATTGCGGATTGTGCTTTAGTTTTTTTCCGTACCGATTCAGTACTTCTGAATAAATCAGTTGAAAATATAATTGGTATGGACTATTAATTGGCACCCTGCCCCTCTACCGTTTAGTTACTAGTATATTCTGAGCTATCTGGCAATTTCCGCCGTCAAACTATATGTTTTAGTCTTTCGAGTGACGTGAAAACGTCTGGCGCCCAACTATCAGTTTTCTTATTAGTTTTCTATTAAATAAACGTTGACGCCGAAGTGCGCGGTTCCCGGGTGACCCTTCCCGTAAAAGTGCACCGTTGCAGTATCAACTCGAACATTGAATCAAATTCTCAAAAAATTGTAAACAAAATGATGACTTTTCCCATTTTCAAAATGTTTTACAGGTGTGTTGCTTATTGATGAGATGAAACTCTCCGAAGGCATTTCGTTTGACAAAAGAGAAATGATCTTCAACGGATTCACAGATCTAGGAAATCACACTCCAAAAAATCAAGAATTATCACTGGGTGATCATGCATTGGGCATGATGTTTTAACCATTTCGGGGCAGATGGGTACAAGCGATTGCATGCTTCTTGAGCAAAGGATGTGCATCTGGGACCATCTTGCACAAACTCGTTTTAGAATGTATTGTTTTACTTGAGAATTCGGGATTTTTAGTCGACTCCATCACCACAGATGGAGCTCAATGGAATAGGGGAATGTGGAAGCAATTTGGTATTACGGGAGGTAATGTCAGTTGTGAACACCCGTTTGATGAACACAGACGACTCTGGTTTAATTCCGACTTTTCACATCTTTTAAAAAACTTCAGAAACTTTGTAGTATCACAGCCAGAGACATGGCTAAATATATATCGCATTGCTAAGCGCGTCAATCATTCTATAATATTTTATGGTCGACTCAATTACTTTGCTTTTCACGTGCTACAGACACCCGATGGAGTGGTTAAAATGAGACATTTTACCCACGGTTCGATTCATTAAAAGAGTGAACTGTGTAATCAATGCAATGACATCTCGCACACCTACTAACGCTCTTTATCAGGGTTCAGAAAATCATAAGGTATAAATATAAGGCAAATATTTGTATGGTATGATTGAAAAACATTGACATATTCATCCATTTATATGATTTATACAGGTAATAGAAGAATTTCTACATTACCTTTACGAATGGGAGAAAGAAGCTATATCAAGAGGGTATGAATTCATTCCATCAAACACAGCCACTGGATTAAAAGTAACTCTAAGGGCAACATCGGAAATTTTGGACTTCTTGGTGAACAAGTGTTTGTTCAAATATTTAATGACGGCTAGATTAACGCAAGATGCCTTGGAGGTTAATATTAGCTTTTTCATATTATAATATTAGGAGAATGGGATTGATTAACTACAAGCTGTTTTCTATCTGTCTTTCCAGAGATTCTTCGGAATAATGCGAAATTGCTGCGGTTCAAATGACCATCCTGACCCGAAATTGTTTGCACAAGTCTACCGGTTAATAAGTGTGTATTCTTTAGTAAAACCACCGAAAGGCACAAATATTCAAGGAACGGAAGTATTGCGAACCCCGATGAACGTTAGCGGAAATCTTAACAACGTAAGCCGAAAGGAAAAATGGAACAACAATTCAAAACAATTATTATATGGAAACAACTCTCAAGATACGAACGATACCAACCGAGACGTATTCGAATCCGATCACGACTACGATGTACCTAGTACATCTGAATATGCTCAGAGCTATTACGCTGGGTATATTGCCAAACAAATGCGACGGTTTACTCCATGTGAAGATTGTTTTTCCACACTGCGGGCGAATTCCCCGCAAGAACGAGATAAAGCTACACAACTTATGTCTAAAGGATACCTAACCTATCCTAGTGAAGATCTATTCAATATAACAAAATCATTGGAAAACATTTTTCTACGAGTAATAGGTGTTCATTCCATAAATTGTGATACGATCTTTCAGCATATAGAGGCGTTCGTGCTGTTATTTCTTCGGAAAATACGTCATAAAACACAGCGTAATACGTCATTATCGTAAAGAGTTTAGTGAGAATTAACGATTAAACACAGCAAACGAATGATATATTCATATTGATATTTGATTGTGAAAATGTGAAAATTCTGAAAATGCCTACGTGCTATGTTGCTGGCTGCTCCAGTGGCTTTGTTTCGGAAGTGAGAAGAAGCAGACGCGGGTGAAAGACCTAAATCTTTATTCAGTTTTCCCAAGGTAAGACAATAATTTTAGGTTACGTTATGATTTTTGTCAACAAATTTGGTTGTAATGGAAAAAGATTTATCTTGTTATATTTTATTGTAAAACAGTGTCCGATTTTATGCACGAAATGGAATGCGGCATTAAGGGCTTTTGAGCGAGCCCCGACAACTCCTCATCCGTTGAGCGCCTCTAGCGGCCCAGCTCAGGAACCCTATTGCAGTAACCACTTTTATAAGACAGTTTCTGCATGTGTTCGTGTCGAACTGGCCTGTCACTTCGAATTTTAGTCCACGTCTTATACTGCTCCTGCTTCTCTGATCTTCCTCGGAATAATATCAGAAAATTGCTAACATTAGCCTATACGGCGCGCTGGTTGTCCCGACTCCGATTTTTCATTGAAAGTGCAGGAAATAATGTTAATATTTTACAGTATCTGTGTATCGGCGATGTAGTAGTGTCAGCTGATTTCACAGCTTCGTATAAATAAATTAATCATTAATTGGAAATACAATAATTTACTTTTCGGATACCAGCGCGCGCTAGCTAATAATTCAAGGATTATCCCTACGGAAGCTGATAGTGATCAGTGAACCGATAGAGACGTGATCCGTGGACTAAATAGCGGTCGTGACGACTGGCCGAAAATGCGTACTCCGTCGGTCAAACAGACGGTCGCTCAAAAGCCCTTAAGACTTGGCAGCGAAGTTTGCGTGAAAAACATTAAGGTTTGTGAGCTTCATTTCCACAATGCCGATATCATCAAAAGTGACAAAATTACTCTGAAAAACGGCACAGTTGTCGAAATACCGCGCAAAAGATATAAATTAAATCCCGAAGCGATTCCATTGGCGACAAAAACCGCCACAGCTATGGATATAGATGTCGGTCCCGATTTGAACAACAATGAATGCCAAGTGGAAAGCAATGCATCACCCGAAAAAATTAAGGTGAAAAGATAGGCAATTATTATTGTCAGAACCTAAATAATTATAATTTTTAATTTCACAGATTTCAATGTTTCTACTTTTTGGTAGTTTGATGATATCACCAACAATAACGAGGTTGAAGCTAGTGTATTATCAACATCTACTAAATTCAGTACCACCGGACAAGGCAAAAATATAGTGAGTAATATTATCCTAGGCAACATTTGGTTATAGATATTCGAGTGACTATATAGTACAACCATTCTATAAATATTCACTCATGCTTTCAGGGAGAAGTATTCAGAAATCCAGACAGGAATAGTTTGAAACCTAATCATTACGTACCACCGAACTACAACTTTGAACAGTTGAAAGAAGAGCTAATCGTCCATCGTCTCAATATGCCTACGGGATGGGCCTATAATTTGGAAGAAGGTTCTGTGACTTTTACTTATATCCACCCACTGAAATTTATAATTCACGTATTTCTTATCATCCACAATAATATGAATACACAGGTACATTTTTGTTGTCAATTAATAGAGATCCTATCCTCATTTTTCTATATTACACGTGTTCATGCTTATATTTTTTGTTTCAGATGGCTACATTTGATCGGCGAGTGGTCTCTGATATCGATGTACAGTTCACCTCAAGTGCGGATATAATTACTCACTTACATGATTTAGCTCAGATGAAGTGCTGTGAAGGTTCAGGGACAGACTGCAGGTGAACATCGATTATAATAATACCATATAAATGATTTTGCAGAACTTCTCAGAACATTATAGCAGGAATTCATATATTTCTTGTAGGTTGTATAAAACTAGCTTTTTTGGTGAGTTGATATTTTCCACTTTACCAGAGAGTGTGGATAGGTGAAATTCAACAATTTCCCACTTCAGAATGATTATATTTCATTTAACATTTCCCATCACAGATATTCTCCGAATTGTAAAGGGTTCATTCCACCACTCCAAGAATACCAAAGATCTAGGGGTTACCAAAGATGCCTGTCATGTAGACAATTTAGAAAAACTATATTCCAAAAGCAACAATATGTAAAAATGAATGAAACTCGAAATGTTGACATAAAACGAAAATTAAAAGCACTGAAGGGTGAAAATGCTCTTTTGGAAAGAAAGGTAAATCACGAATGATTACATTCATAATTTTGATTATCAAATGAAACTGTAATAATACATACATTACTATTGTTCATTTTACAGATTTACAATAAAGGCTGTATGAAAAATTTATTAAAAAAAAAAAAAAAACAGTTCCAGATAATATATGTCAAAATATTTGAAATCTTTATCCGCACGATTAGCAATGTTTGCTAATGCAGAATTTGACTAAACTGTTTTTTTTTTTTTAAATCACACCACCAAGTTTCCTATAATTCTGCTCACAAGATTATTCGAGCATATACATTCATACATATATGTATACATTGTATATATATATATAAATTGAAGATATTACTATATGATTGAAATGTGACTGAAATCATGAAAATGGTATGTATAGTCAAATGAGTGTCTCAATTTTTTTCCTGCAACAACATTTTGCAAATTTACATGTAGATCTCATAGATTGACCATTAATTGTACATACCTGTGGCTTTACAAAAAAGCGTTTTATTGCTTTCAAAAATTAATACACAATGAATAATCTCGTGATTTCACTCATAGATTGAACATCAAGATGAGGAAATTGAGACACTTCGAATCGATTGGGCGAAAGGGCAAGCAAATGCAGTTGAAGATGTCATCTCCGTACTACCCACGGAACAACAAGTGGCTATTCGAAATTGTTTAGCGTCTGCCAATGCCTCTGGTCCTACAGGGAGGCGCTATTCGATGGAATGGATATATGAGATGCTTTTGCTGCGTATCAAAAGTCGTAAGGCATATGTACACATCCGCGATCATAATATACTGCCACTGACATGTTTGGATACGCTGAATAGATATTTGTCAAACATGCGTAGTGCATATGGTTTCCAGGAAGCTACATTTGAGTATTTGGAAAAAAAAGCAGAAGAAATTACAGAACAAGACCGTAGAGGTAAGGGAGTAGATTGGAATATACAAGTACGTTCTGTCTGCTGTATTTTATTGGCTCTCGATTGTTACAGATTTGTTTGTATTGTGACGTTGCATTTTGCAATCGTCACAATACCGCGCGAATGTTGGATGACGTGAGGATGGACAGCTCCAGAGAAGTAGCACAGGTCGTAAAATAGCTTCTTTATTATTTGAATTATTAATTTGATTATTATTTTAATTGATATTACGACTATTGGTCTGATAATAGTTTGATTTATTAGGTAACCCCTTTGTTTTATATCGAGTCTCTATAATAGCGGAGCTCGGGAGGCCAACGCCAGGACGTCGAGGGACTACTCCCGACGTCTGAGTTCGAGGTCCTTCCCGAACAGCAGCTTCCCGTCAGCACGTCTTTCTTCCCCAACTCCCGGTCGTGGATGCCGCAGGAGCGGTCGAATAAGGATGACTCCCGGAGTCAAATCCTCCCGTTCCCGCAAACTGATCAGCCTGGTGCTGAACCACTTCCCGTCAACCGTTTCTGGACGTCTAGGCAATGGTTGAATAGAGCAGGGCGAAACCTCAAGTAGTCCACCAAAGCTTCCCGTTGCCAATGACTTATCGACCTGGAGTCGAGCTAGACCTTGTCATCGGCTTTACCGGTATCGTCCCGCTACCGGCGTTACTCCCGAAAAGTCCCGGTAGAAGAACTGCAACCATGTGAGGCAGGCCTGTCTGTAAGCCTTCCACATCGTCAATGGGGAAATTCTGGATGCAGATCCGGTTATTAGGGCATCAGAACTTCCGCCAGATCCTCTGACTGGTCCGTTTTTCTTGTTAAAACGCAGCCAGGGTGCACTTCGTCCCGACGATAATCCCGAGGAGTCCCGCGACGAGAACCGAGGTTGGAGAAGAAGACGCAAAGCACGAAATCCCGTACGAGTCCCGCTATACCACATTCGAAACATCCCGCCGTACCGCCATGTTGGATGAGCACTTGGACAAACTCCTACGAC
The DNA here is from genome assembly GCA_963966615.1 of Tenthredo amoena. Lineage (NCBI taxonomy): Eukaryota > Metazoa > Arthropoda > Insecta > Hymenoptera > Tenthredinidae > Tenthredo > Tenthredo amoena. The sequence goes on along the minus strand of OZ016486.1, from coordinate 1,476,685 downwards.
TAGAGCGTCCCGGACTACGCGTCCCGAAACTCATGCCAACAAGGCCGACTAACTGCTGAGTCTGACGACCAAGATTTTGACGAAAAATCTAAGTACGACGATTCAAATCGCCTAGCAGCTAGGGGATCCCGCAGCTATAAAATGTGGGGTAACGCAGGACTCGGCCTACTTCCACGCTCAGCCATCCTCACGTCAAGAACACCAGCTACAGTCCCGAGTTCCCGAATTGTTAAATACAGTGTTAAAGATTTGGTTAAAGTTATATTATCGTTATTTAGTACCGTTAAAGTTCTTGTTATTTTGTTAAAGTTTAGAGTTCTATTTTATTGTTATATTTTGTGCTTGAAGCCAACTTATCATCGATAAGGTAAGACCTATTTTTTGTAAACCACGAGGTCGCTCAGGAATCCCGTTTAGTCGTTTATTAGGTTATATTTGGTGTGGCGTAGGTCACGTTTATGGTTCGTTAAGTCCTCGGACGTCGTCCCGGTAATATTTTATTATATTTAGTCTTGTTAAAAACGGATTATCGAGTCGACTCGTGCTTAGTATCTATTTGTGGCTTTTTCTCTAGGCTTTAGCATGCGGTAGATTCTGTTAGATTTTCTTCTTTTTCTCTGTCTTTCTCTCTTATTCTATTAATTCGATCACAAACGACCTGTTAACGACTATTTCCCGGAGCTGGCGAGCGTAGAGGCCAGCATTGTTATTTAGTTTTTAGTTTCTTAGTTAATAATTATTTGATTGATGTATTTTCATATTTCCTTCTCTTTAAGTCCCGTGTAAATTGATTAATCTTGTATCGAGACGACTACTGTGAATTTCTCTTATATTTTGTTATATTGTGTCATATATTTTGGATATTTGATTATTAGTCTGTTCCGTAATTTCCCGAATCTTGTCTGAATCACAGAGCATAATTTTGTAAATATTGTATTACCTATTCCCGTAATTATTGCGGATTGTGCTTTAGTTTTTTTCCGTACCGATTCAGTACTTCTGAATAAATCAGTTGAAAATATAATTGGTATGGACTATTAATTGGCACCCTGCCCCTCTACCGTTTAGTTACTAGTATATTCTGAGCTATCTGGCAATTTCCGCCGTCAAACTATATGTTTTAGTCTTTCGAGTGACGTGAAAACGTCTGGCGCCCAACTATCAGTTTTCTTATTAGTTTTCTATTAAATAAACGTTGACGCCGAAGTGCGCGGTTCCCGGGTGACCCTTCCCGTAAAAGTGCACCGTTGCAGTATCAACTCGAACATTGAATCAAATTCTCAAAAAATTGTAAACAAAATGATGACTTTTCCCATTTTCAAAATGTTTTACAGGTGTGTTGCTTATTGATGAGATGAAACTCTCCGAAGGCATTTCGTTTGACAAAAGAGAAATGATCTTCAACGGATTCACAGATCTAGGAAATCACACTCCAAAAAATCAAGAATTATCACTGGGTGATCATGCATTGGGCATGATGTTTTAACCATTTCGGGGCAGATGGGTACAAGCGATTGCATGCTTCTTGAGCAAAGGATGTGCATCTGGGACCATCTTGCACAAACTCGTTTTAGAATGTATTGTTTTACTTGAGAATTCGGGATTTTTAGTCGACTCCATCACCACAGATGGAGCTCAATGGAATAGGGGAATGTGGAAGCAATTTGGTATTACGGGAGGTAATGTCAGTTGTGAACACCCGTTTGATGAACACAGACGACTCTGGTTTAATTCCGACTTTTCACATCTTTTAAAAAACTTCAGAAACTTTGTAGTATCACAGCCAGAGACATGGCTAAATATATATCGCATTGCTAAGCGCGTCAATCATTCTATAATATTTTATGGTCGACTCAATTACTTTGCTTTTCACGTGCTACAGACACCCGATGGAGTGGTTAAAATGAGACATTTTACCCACGGTTCGATTCATTAAAAGAGTGAACTGTGTAATCAATGCAATGACATCTCGCACACCTACTAACGCTCTTTATCAGGGTTCAGAAAATCATAAGGTATAAATATAAGGCAAATATTTGTATGGTATGATTGAAAAACATTGACATATTCATCCATTTATATGATTTATACAGGTAATAGAAGAATTTCTACATTACCTTTACGAATGGGAGAAAGAAGCTATATCAAGAGGGTATGAATTCATTCCATCAAACACAGCCACTGGATTAAAAGTAACTCTAAGGGCAACATCGGAAATTTTGGACTTCTTGGTGAACAAGTGTTTGTTCAAATATTTAATGACGGCTAGATTAACGCAAGATGCCTTGGAGGTTAATATTAGCTTTTTCATATTATAATATTAGGAGAATGGGATTGATTAACTACAAGCTGTTTTCTATCTGTCTTTCCAGAGATTCTTCGGAATAATGCGAAATTGCTGCGGTTCAAATGACCATCCTGACCCGAAATTGTTTGCACAAGTCTACCGGTTAATAAGTGTGTATTCTTTAGTAAAACCACCGAAAGGCACAAATATTCAAGGAACGGAAGTATTGCGAACCCCGATGAACGTTAGCGGAAATCTTAACAACGTAAGCCGAAAGGAAAAATGGAACAACAATTCAAAACAATTATTATATGGAAACAACTCTCAAGATACGAACGATACCAACCGAGACGTATTCGAATCCGATCACGACTACGATGTACCTAGTACATCTGAATATGCTCAGAGCTATTACGCTGGGTATATTGCCAAACAAATGCGACGGTTTACTCCATGTGAAGATTGTTTTTCCACACTGCGGGCGAATTCCCCGCAAGAACGAGATAAAGCTACACAACTTATGTCTAAAGGATACCTAACCTATCCTAGTGAAGATCTATTCAATATAACAAAATCATTGGAAAACATTTTTCTACGAGTAATAGGTGTTCATTCCATAAATTGTGATACGATCTTTCAGCATATAGAGGCGTTCGTGCTGTTATTTCTTCGGAAAATACGTCATAAAACACAGCGTAATACGTCATTATCGTAAAGAGTTTAGTGAGAATTAACGATTAAACACAGCAAACGAATGATATATTCATATTGATATTTGATTGTGAAAATGTGAAAATTCTGAAAATGCCTACGTGCTATGTTGCTGGCTGCTCCAGTGGCTTTGTTTCGGAAGTGAGAAGAAGCAGACGCGGGTGAAAGACCTAAATCTTTATTCAGTTTTCCCAAGGTAAGACAATAATTTTAGGTTACGTTATGATTTTTGTCAACAAATTTGGTTGTAATGGAAAAAGATTTATCTTGTTATATTTTATTGTAAAACAGTGTCCGATTTTATGCACGAAATGGAATGCGGCATTAAGGGCTTTTGAGCGAGCCCCGACAACTCCTCATCCGTTGAGCGCCTCTAGCGGCCCAGCTCAGGAACCCTATTGCAGTAACCACTTTTATAAGACAGTTTCTGCATGTGTTCGTGTCGAACTGGCCTGTCACTTCGAATTTTAGTCCACGTCTTATACTGCTCCTGCTTCTCTGATCTTCCTCGGAATAATATCAGAAAATTGCTAACATTAGCCTATACGGCGCGCTGGTTGTCCCGACTCCGATTTTTCATTGAAAGTGCAGGAAATAATGTTAATATTTTACAGTATCTGTGTATCGGCGATGTAGTAGTGTCAGCTGATTTCACAGCTTCGTATAAATAAATTAATCATTAATTGGAAATACAATAATTTACTTTTCGGATACCAGCGCGCGCTAGCTAATAATTCAAGGATTATCCCTACGGAAGCTGATAGTGATCAGTGAACCGATAGAGACGTGATCCGTGGACTAAATAGCGGTCGTGACGACTGGCCGAAAATGCGTACTCCGTCGGTCAAACAGACGGTCGCTCAAAAGCCCTTAAGACTTGGCAGCGAAGTTTGCGTGAAAAACATTAAGGTTTGTGAGCTTCATTTCCACAATGCCGATATCATCAAAAGTGACAAAATTACTCTGAAAAACGGCACAGTTGTCGAAATACCGCGCAAAAGATATAAATTAAATCCCGAAGCGATTCCATTGGCGACAAAAACCGCCACAGCTATGGATATAGATGTCGGTCCCGATTTGAACAACAATGAATGCCAAGTGGAAAGCAATGCATCACCCGAAAAAATTAAGGTGAAAAGATAGGCAATTATTATTGTCAGAACCTAAATAATTATAATTTTTAATTTCACAGATTTCAATGTTTCTACTTTTTGGTAGTTTGATGATATCACCAACAATAACGAGGTTGAAGCTAGTGTATTATCAACATCTACTAAATTCAGTACCACCGGACAAGGCAAAAATATAGTGAGTAATATTATCCTAGGCAACATTTGGTTATAGATATTCGAGTGACTATATAGTACAACCATTCTATAAATATTCACTCATGCTTTCAGGGAGAAGTATTCAGAAATCCAGACAGGAATAGTTTGAAACCTAATCATTACGTACCACCGAACTACAACTTTGAACAGTTGAAAGAAGAGCTAATCGTCCATCGTCTCAATATGCCTACGGGATGGGCCTATAATTTGGAAGAAGGTTCTGTGACTTTTACTTATATCCACCCACTGAAATTTATAATTCACGTATTTCTTATCATCCACAATAATATGAATACACAGGTACATTTTTGTTGTCAATTAATAGAGATCCTATCCTCATTTTTCTATATTACACGTGTTCATGCTTATATTTTTTGTTTCAGATGGCTACATTTGATCGGCGAGTGGTCTCTGATATCGATGTACAGTTCACCTCAAGTGCGGATATAATTACTCACTTACATGATTTAGCTCAGATGAAGTGCTGTGAAGGTTCAGGGACAGACTGCAGGTGAACATCGATTATAATAATACCATATAAATGATTTTGCAGAACTTCTCAGAACATTATAGCAGGAATTCATATATTTCTTGTAGGTTGTATAAAACTAGCTTTTTTGGTGAGTTGATATTTTCCACTTTACCAGAGAGTGTGGATAGGTGAAATTCAACAATTTCCCACTTCAGAATGATTATATTTCATTTAACATTTCCCATCACAGATATTCTCCGAATTGTAAAGGGTTCATTCCACCACTCCAAGAATACCAAAGATCTAGGGGTTACCAAAGATGCCTGTCATGTAGACAATTTAGAAAAACTATATTCCAAAAGCAACAATATGTAAAAATGAATGAAACTCGAAATGTTGACATAAAACGAAAATTAAAAGCACTGAAGGGTGAAAATGCTCTTTTGGAAAGAAAGGTAAATCACGAATGATTACATTCATAATTTTGATTATCAAATGAAACTGTAATAATACATACATTACTATTGTTCATTTTACAGATTTACAATAAAGGCTGTATGAAAAATTTATTAAAAAAAAAAAAAAAACAGTTCCAGATAATATATGTCAAAATATTTGAAATCTTTATCCGCACGATTAGCAATGTTTGCTAATGCAGAATTTGACTAAACTGTTTTTTTTTTTTTAAATCACACCACCAAGTTTCCTATAATTCTGCTCACAAGATTATTCGAGCATATACATTCATACATATATGTATACATTGTATATATATATATAAATTGAAGATATTACTATATGATTGAAATGTGACTGAAATCATGAAAATGGTATGTATAGTCAAATGAGTGTCTCAATTTTTTTCCTGCAACAACATTTTGCAAATTTACATGTAGATCTCATAGATTGACCATTAATTGTACATACCTGTGGTTTTACAAAAAAGCGTTTTATTGCTTTCAAAAATTAATACACAATGAATAATCTCGTGATTTCACTCATAGATTGAACATCAAGATGAGGAAATTGAGACACTTCGAATCGATTGGGCGAAAGGGCAAGCAAATGCAGTTGAAGATGTCATCTCCGTACTACCCACGGAACAACAAGTGGCTATTCGAAATTGTTTAGCGTCTGCCAATGCCTCTGGTCCTACAGGGAGGCGCTATTCGATGGAATGGATATATGAGATGCTTTTGCTGCGTATCAAAAGTCGTAAGGCATATGTACACATCCGCGATCATAATATACTGCCACTGACATGTTTGGATACGCTGAATAGATATTTGTCAAACATGCGTAGTGCATATGGTTTCCAGGAAGCTACATTTGAGTATTTGGAAAAAAAAGCAGAAGAAATTACAGAACAAGACCGTAGAGGTAAGGGAGTAGATTGGAATATACAAGTACGTTCTGTCTGCTGTATTTTATTGGCTCTCGATTGTTACAGATTTGTTTGTATTGTGACGTTGCATTTTGCAATCGTCACAATACCGCGCGAATGTTGGATGACGTGAGGATGGACAGCTCCAGAGAAGTAGCACAGGTCGTAAAATAGCTTCTTTATTATTTGAATTATTAATTTGATTATTATTTTAATTGATATTACGACTATTGGTCTGATAATAGTTTGATTTATTAGGTAACCCCTTTGTTTTATATCGAGTCTCTATAATAGCGGAGCTCGGGAGGCCAACGCCAGGACGTCGAGGGACTACTCCCGACGTCTGAGTTCGAGGTCCTTCCCGAACAGCAGCTTCCCGTCAGCACGTCTTTCTTCCCCAACTCCCGGTCGTGGATGCCGCAGGAGCGGTCGAATAAGGATGACTCCCGGAGTCAAATCCTCCCGTTCCCGCAAACTGATCAGCCTGGTGCTGAACCACTTCCCGTCAACCGTTTCTGGACGTCTAGGCAATGGTTGAATAGAGCAGGGCGAAACCTCAAGTAGTCCACCAAAGCTTCCCGTTGCCAATGACTTATCGACCTGGAGTCGAGCTAGACCTTGTCATCGGCTTTACCGGTATCGTCCCGCTACCGGCGTTACTCCCGAAAAGTCCCGGTAGAAGAACTGCAACCATGTGAGGCAGGCCTGTCTGTAAGCCTTCCACATCGTCAATGGGGAAATTCTGGATGCAGATCCGGTTATTAGGGCATCAGAACTTCCGCCAGATCCTCTGACTGGTCCGTTTTTCTTGTTAAAACGCAGCCAGGGTGCACTTCGTCCCGACGATAATCCCGAGGAGTCCCGCGACGAGAACCGAGGTTGGAGAAGAAGACGCAAAGCACGAAATCCCGTACGAGTCCCGCTATACCACATTCGAAACATCCCGCCGTACCGCCATGTTGGATGAGCACTTGGACAAACTCCTACGACTAGAGCGTCCCGGACTACGCGTCCCGAAACTCATGCCAACAAGGCCGACTAACTGCTGAGTCTGACGACCAAGATTTTGACGAAAAATCTAAGTACGACGATTCAAATCGCCTAGCAGCTAGGGGATCCCGCAGCTATAAAATGTGGGGTAACGCAGGACTCGGCCTACTTCCACGCTCAGCCATCCTCACGTCAAGAACACCAGCTACAGTCCCGAGTTCCCGAATTGTTAAATACAGTGTTAAAGATTTGGTTAAAGTTATATTATCGTTATTTAGTACCGTTAAAGTTCTTGTTATTTTGTTAAAGTTTAGAGTTCTATTTTATTGTTATATTTTGTGCTTGAAGCCAACTTATCATCGATAAGGTAAGACCTATTTTTTGTAAACCACGAGGTCGCTCAGGAATCCCGTTTAGTCGTTTATTAGGTTATATTTGGTGTGGCGTAGGTCACGTTTATGGTTCGTTAAGTCCTCGGACGTCGTCCCGGTAATATTTTATTATATTTAGTCTTGTTAAAAACGGATTATCGAGTCGACTCGTGCTTAGTATCTATTTGTGGCTTTTTCTCTAGGCTTTAGCATGCGGTAGATTCTGTTAGATTTTCTTCTTTTTCTCTGTCTTTCTCTCTTATTCTATTAATTCGATCACAAACGACCTGTTAACGACTATTTCCCGGAGCTGGCGAGCGTAGAGGCCAGCATTGTTATTTAGTTTTTAGTTTCTTAGTTAATAATTATTTGATTGATGTATTTTCATATTTCCTTCTCTTTAAGTCCCGTGTAAATTGATTAATCTTGTATCGAGACGACTACTGTGAATTTCTCTTATATTTTGTTATATTGTGTCATATATTTTGGATATTTGATTATTAGTCTGTTCCGTAATTTCCCGAATCTTGTCTGAATCACAGAGCATAATTTTGTAAATATTGTATTACCTATTCCCGTAATTATTGCGGATTGTGCTTTAGTTTTTTTCCGTACCGATTCAGTACTTCTGAATAAATCAGTTGAAAATATAATTGGTATGGACTATTAATTGGCACCCTGCCCCTCTACCGTTTAGTTACTAGTATATTCTGAGCTATCTGGCAATTTCCGCCGTCAAACTATATGTTTTAGTCTTTCGAGTGACGTGAAAACGTCTGGCGCCCAACTATCAGTTTTCTTATTAGTTTTCTATTAAATAAACGTTGACGCCGAAGTGCGCGGTTCCCGGGTGACCCTTCCCGTAAAAGTGCACCGTTGCAGTATCAACTCGAACATTGAATCAAATTCTCAAAAAATTGTAAACAAAATGATGACTTTTCCCATTTTCAAAATGTTTTACAGGTGTGTTGCTTATTGATGAGATGAAACTCTCCGAAGGCATTTCGTTTGACAAAAGAGAAATGATCTTCAACGGATTCACAGATCTAGGAAATCACACTCCAAAAAATCAAGAATTATCACTGGGTGATCATGCATTGGGCATGATGTTTTAACCATTTCGGGGCAGATGGGTACAAGCGATTGCATGCTTCTTGAGCAAAGGATGTGCATCTGGGACCATCTTGCACAAACTCGTTTTAGAATGTATTGTTTTACTTGAGAATTCGGGATTTTTAGTCGACTCCATCACCACAGATGGAGCTCAATGGAATAGGGGAATGTGGAAGCAATTTGGTATTACGGGAGGTAATGTCAGTTGTGAACACCCGTTTGATGAACACAGACGACTCTGGTTTAATTCCGACTTTTCACATCTTTTAAAAAACTTCAGAAACTTTGTAGTATCACAGCCAGAGACATGGCTAAATATATATCGCATTGCTAAGCGCGTCAATCATTCTATAATATTTTATGGTCGACTCAATTACTTTGCTTTTCACGTGCTACAGACACCCGATGGAGTGGTTAAAATGAGACATTTTACCCACGGTTCGATTCATTAAAAGAGTGAACTGTGTAATCAATGCAATGACATCTCGCACACCTACTAACGCTCTTTATCAGGGTTCAGAAAATCATAAGGTATAAATATAAGGCAAATATTTGTATGGTATGATTGAAAAACATTGACATATTCATCCATTTATATGATTTATACAGGTAATAGAAGAATTTCTACATTACCTTTACGAATGGGAGAAAGAAGCTATATCAAGAGGGTATGAATTCATTCCATCAAACACAGCCACTGGATTAAAAGTAACTCTAAGGGCAACATCGGAAATTTTGGACTTCTTGGTGAACAAGTGTTTGTTCAAATATTTAATGACGGCTAGATTAACGCAAGATGCCTTGGAGGTTAATATTAGCTTTTTCATATTATAATATTAGGAGAATGGGATTGATTAACTACAAGCTGTTTTCTATCTGTCTTTCCAGAGATTCTTCGGAATAATGCGAAATTGCTGCGGTTCAAATGACCATCCTGACCCGAAATTGTTTGCACAAGTCTACCGGTTAATAAGTGTGTATTCTTTAGTAAAACCACCGAAAGGCACAAATATTCAAGGAACGGAAGTATTGCGAACCCCGATGAACGTTAGCGGAAATCTTAACAACGTAAGCCGAAAGGAAAAATGGAACAACAATTCAAAACAATTATTATATGGAAACAACTCTCAAGATACGAACGATACCAACCGAGACGTATTCGAATCCGATCACGACTACGATGTACCTAGTACATCTGAATATGCTCAGAGCTATTACGCTGGGTATATTGCCAAACAAATGCGACGGTTTACTCCATGTGAAGATTGTTTTTCCACACTGCGGGCGAATTCCCCGCAAGAACGAGATAAAGCTACACAACTTATGTCTAAAGGATACCTAACCTATCCTAGTGAAGATCTATTCAATATAACAAAATCATTGGAAAACATTTTTCTACGAGTAATAGGTGTTCATTCCATAAATTGTGATACGATCTTTCAAGTGCTTCATAAAATATCAACGTTAAAAAATTTACCATCATTAGGATGTGATAACCATAAAGATCAGCTAACCAGACGAATTATAGAATATTATCTGATTTCCCGTGCACAATGTGCAGCAAAACACTTCAATCGAGTTAATAATGTAAAAAGACTTGAAACAAAAAAACAAAGGAAATTAGCAAAATTGGTATAGTTGAAACCAAATAACACCTCAATCTAATTAATAATGAAAAAAGACCTAAAACCAAAAAAAAAGGCATAACTGTGAGAACCGTAGTTTATCGTATATGTATAGATATTAACGTATGGTTGTGATACCCTAAGTTTATATGATAATTTTAATTCGTATTAGTTTACTTTAAAATATATAAAAAACATAAGCTCTACAGAAATCTGAGATACATATGGTTGTGATGTAATTAGTTTTAATAATAGTTCTATATGGATAACTTTGTACAAATAAACTGATAGGCCCTTGACAGTTCTATTGTGATACAACTAATTTATACGTATTCTGTACTGAGGTTAAAGTACATTTTATTTGTGAAATAGTTTCATATGAATGTTCCTGAATAGATAAGATTTATACTCATTTTATAACCAACTTATACGTAAATGCTTATGTATACTTACAACTATAAATTGTTGATTCAAAGTTTCATAATCATGGAATAATATATTGATATCAAACATACACAAGCGTTTATGATGATTTTTCATACCATTTTCAACTTGGCTACGTTTTTCGTTCCATTTTTACTGGTTCTTCTTCTTCTCCTTCCTTTTGGTTATCTCTCATGCACTTGAAGAATGTACTGGTTACACAATAAATGAACTTTCAACAGACTGTATTCACTAATATACAGTGTAACATTGCAGTTTGTGACTGCCGTTACAATTCGCCCCAAACCCTTGACAGGCTTAATTAAGGGAGCGAAAGAGCGAAAGGACCACCGAGGTCCAGCGTGAATGCACCCACAGTTAGGGTTATCTGACTCCGAGAGGCGACCGTGACCGACTTAGACTTCTGATTTGAGTTCTTATTTTTTTTTGTGTTTTATTTTCTTCCATACTCTCTATTATGTGCGAGCCGAGGGGAGATGTCCCTAGATCGAGGGCTGGGATCCGAGTCCTGACACGAAGTATTGGACCGACATACGAGGCCTAGTTGTTAACCTGGAGGAACGCGGAGGAGTGCCGGGGGCACTCATCGACGTGGGAAATCGGCGGTGGAGGAGATTCCCGCCGCCCCAAGAGCCTGCGAGCCGCGTTCCCTGCCTCCCGAAACCGTAGGCCAACAAAATCGTCAACGGAGGAACAACCCGTCGACCGGCGTCTACCGTAGCGCAACCCGCCAACCGATTTTTGAAAATCCCGGCGACAATGCGCAAATATAGAGCGCGGATGAGTATCCGCCCGATGAGCGATTTTGGAAGAAGGCACTCTGCCGTAGGCCTGCTTCGCAGGCAGAGCATCGAGCTCTGATTCGAGTTAATCATTTTGCTAAGCCGCGAGGCTATTCATGCGACTCCCCTACGTGGGAACTTTCTGAGTTTTGAGTCTTAGCGTGTGCTTGTGTGCAGATTGAGTCTATCGCCCCAAGGCATTATTTCTTCTGTTCAGGAGGTGGCTGGATTACGGTGAGCGTCAACTTATCTAATCCCCAAATTTTCGAACCCGGCAAACGGCCATTCGCCATATTGCCTTTGATCTGCGCCACGAGGCGAATTAACACTTTTGAGGGTCGATTAAGCCGTACTGCGAGTCGGTAGGCCGTAGCCAGTGTTTTAGAGGAATTTTTGCGTTCGGGAAATTTGGTTTTAGGCCCAAAAAGTGGCCATTTAGTAGTCCAACTGTAGCTGTACCGAGGCTCACCTATGAGAGTGAGTGAGAAAGTCTAAGTCAGTCGCTGTCTCTCTCTCTCGCGTAGAGATTCAAATACAGTCAGTTAGAGTCGAGTCGAGTTGCGTTTTGTTTTGGAATTTTCGAGTCAAGGTCCTGTGGACTTGCCTACGAGGCAGAGTTAGGATTAAGTTATTGTTACTATGTATTGTAGAATTTTGTGAATTATTACTTAACACCTCGCGGGGTAGATTTCGCCTATGACCCGTTATCAGGGTTCCGCGAGGTACTAATTTGTTAAGTCCGTGGTTATTTCACTTTGGTATTGTTTTTTTTGTTATTGCCTTCCTATGTGGAAGCTGTGATTTTTGTCAAATTTGTAAAACGTGGCAAGATCGCCTATACACGGTCCTTGGCCACCACTAACCCGCGGGGGAGTACCTCCGGGTTCACGATTATTTTCTAATTCTTTTATCTTATATTGTTCTCTTTTCTTACATATTTTTTTAAAATAAATTACTGATACTTCTGTTAAATTGAACTCCACGAGTCGTTCTTTAACGCCTAGCTGATCCTTAATATTAATTCCGACCCCTCTCCGCGGTACTGTTGCTGGCCGCCGCTTAAGTTTCCGTTAATATTTTGTTTTGTTTAGAAAATTTTGAAAGTGGCGAAGATAGTTCGCCTGGCGCCCAACCAATTTAAATTTTGAGATATAGCTGTGTGCACGTTGGATTGACCCCGGAGGCTGGCTATTCGGTCCAGATCCGAGGGTTAGCAAAAATCCACGTCACAACAGATACAAATAATTCAAATCTCCATCTCGGTAAGAAATAGCGTCAGCTGCGCAGGCTAGTGGAGAAAATAAGAACTTATATTAGCCCCAGTGGCAAGCGTAAAACGCAGAGTTCGTACTCCTTCTCTCTACCCTCCATATCTGTGACGTTGCACTTCATGCAAGCGTCCCAAATACTACCGAGTACGACGCCGGGTGTGCGGGGTCGGCAGGATGCCCAGGATTGGCTCAGACAGAGATAGGCGGGCTAATATAATTTCTAATTTCCTTCTGTTTTTTTATACTTTTTCTCTCTATAAAACTTGTACCCCCACGCTACAGCGTGCAACGAGCTGACCTACCACCGAGGAAGCAACCCTTCAAGGTCGGCGGACTCGAGCCAACGACTCCTGGAATCGTCTGAAAACTGGATGCCGCGATGACAGCGTACAGGGCTGAGCGAATTGAGTAACTCAAAATAGCCTCCTTCATCGACGACTAATCAGCCTGGAGCTGAACCCAAGAAGCAACATCTACCCTCCTGATTATCGTACCGTCGCCGTGTTGGCCAAGAAAGCCCGCGAGTATCGTTCCGACGAAGAGTGGCCGCGCCGCGTGAGGAGGTCCGGGTGACCTTCCGCGACGCCAATGGTGCAGTGGAGGCAAAGATCCGATGCAGGGTCGCCCCTCTGCCACCAAGTCCTCCAGTTAGGCAAACTCCCGCTGGGTCGACGACTGAGGAACCCCTCTTAATCAACGACAATCAGGAAGTAACAAGACACGACAAAAGAGCCGTCAGGTCGAGCGGTCATAAGATTTGAATTCAGCGCGCCCCAGGTCTAGCCTAAACCGAAACCCGGCAAGACACGGATTTGCCAAAATTACGATCCAGAAGAAAACATAATTCCGTCCGCAGGACTCTAGTGTGACGCGCAACAACTGTCCGCTAGATCTGCGCTACTCATGGGAAACAAATAGGCCAATCACGGGGGCACGTAAAAACGTCCGCACCGCATCACCTAGCGAGCCGAAGAAACGACCAAGGATCCACCTCTTCTACGTTCGAGTGCCGACCAGCGCACACATGCTTATTACCGTCCCGAGTTTTTCCTTAGTTCCTTATCTTTTCTTATTTTCGGAACCGCACTCAAAATTTAGTAGTTCAGATTCAATTGAAATAGTTAGTGTAATAGTGCCTTGAGGCCAACAATTCAGCATAAGGTAAGCCTGTTTAATTTATTGTGAAGTCACGACATAATTCACAAAATCGTATGGTATCGAGTACGACTATCGTATAGAGTATATTTTGCTACGCAGGCGTTGGGCCACGCGGTCTCGTCGTGCTGTAGACTTTTAGCTGCTTCTATTTAATTTAATAATATCGTCTCGTACCGATTCTTTAGAGTATTATCTCACTTAATTAATGAATTATCTCGTAGCTGGAAGTTTGATCGCTTGAGCATGTGTTGAGATTAAGCCTCGTGCTATCTAGCATTTCCTGGTAAATAATTATTGCGGACTTCAACGTCCTATACTTTGTAGTTGAGCTACTATCCTTTTTTTTTGGCTTCTTTCTATAGTAGATTTATTCACTCTGTCTTGCTTATCCTGGGTACTGCGAACGTAGTTGTAGCCGTGGAGAGATATAATTCTCGTCCCGCATTATTATCTTATTAATTTAAAATTATTTATATTAATTATTAAAGCACCTGAAAACGGTAAGTTATTGTCATTGATCCTAAAAAAAAAAAAACAGCTCATAATAATCGACATATCGCTGTAATTTTTTCAAAACTATAATTTTTCATTTATCTAACAAAATATTCAAAATTATACGTTTGTCAAATTGATAATAAATTTCCTAATTTAATTTATAATAGGATGGAGAAGCCAGTGAGAATTAGAAAAAGAGCTGCTCCACCAGAGTGACTAAACGATGAACTAGAAGATCACCCATGCGATGATGATGGGTCTGATACAGCTGTATCTCAACCTGATGAAGTTGAATGCGAGTCCGAATATGATTTCGATGACGAAGATGAAGATCTAGATGACAGTCGAGAAAGTGATAATAGAGATCCTAACAATAATGATAATCGTCAGGAGCTGAATGAAGAGTATATTTTGGGAAAAGACAAAAGTATTAAATGGTCTTACAATGTTCCTTCTCAAAAAAAGAAAACTGCCAAACACAATATTGTATTGCGGATTCCTGGTGTAAAAAAATGTGCAAAGCATGCAACTACTCCTGTTGAAAGTTGGAAACTATTCTTTACGGATAATATGGTGAAAGAAATCGTGCAATATACTAATGTTGAACTTGATAAATTGAGACCATCTTATAAGAATCCATTAGAAGTTCTTCCAACTGATATGGATGAAGTGTATGCTTTTTTCGGATTACACTATTATCTCGGTTTATATAATGCATCACACGTCAACTTAAAAGAGATCCGAACCAATGACGGCTCTGCACCGGATTTGTTTCGAGCAACTATGAGTTTAAAAAGATTTTATCTTCTTCAAACAGCGATAAGGTTTGATGACACCACCAGTCAGGATGACAGGAAGAAGATAGATAATTTAGCTATCATTCGAGAGTTTTCTGATCAATTTATCCAACAATGTAACGAGAACTATACAGTAGGTGCGTGTACAACTGTAGACGAAATGTTAGAATCATTTAGAGGTCGTTGTAAGTTTTGCCAATATATTGCTAATAAGCCTGCAAAATATGGTATTAAAATTTATGCACTGGTTGGCTCTAGAACATTCTATACACTTAATTTAGAAATTTATTGTGGCAAACAGCCTGTAGGGCCTTACCAAAACTCTAATGCTGTTGCCGATGTCGTGAATCGACTTTGTGCGCCAATTTTGGATACAGGCCGCAATATTACTTGTGATAATTATTTCACGTCTGTTCCATTGGCAGAAGATCTTGTAAAAAATCGTCGGACTACTCTTGTAGGGACAATAAGAAAGAATAAAAGGGAATTGCCTCTAGAATTGATTGAATCAAAAAAACGCAATCTTTGTAGTAGCAAGTTCATATTCAATGAGAATTGCACGATTGTTTCATACGTACAGTAATGATCACGGTTTCTGTCGGCCCTTGAATCTGCAACCGAAGATACATGCTCTTTTTAAGTTGGCAATACCCTAGGCAACAATAATCAATAATTGCCGCTCACCGTCGCGAGGGGCTGAAGTCAGCTACTGCCAGCTATTGCCAACTTCAGAAGAGCATGTATGTTCGGTTGCAGATTTAAGGGCCAACAGAAACCGTGATCATTACTGTACCTAAGAAAAGAAAAAATGTTTTGTTATTATCAACTCTTCATTCTTCAAATAAAATTAATTTTACTTCCGGATTCAAGTTGAAACCAGAAATCATAACATTTTATAACCACACAAAAGCTGGCGTCGACGTGGTAGATCAATTGAAAGCTAAGTATTCGGTAGCTCGAGAAACGCATCGTTGGCCCATGGTCATTTTTTATTCATTCTTAAACATCGCTGTGTTGCAACCCGAGTATCAAGGTGTTGCAATCCAGATGTTTGAGCCACACTATGGCAATAATATGGAATGTGCAAGTACGAAGCGTTAACGCAACCAACAACAACTGCAAACGCAGCGCGACCTCCTTAACTTAGTTAATAAATGAGCGATCATTGTAATACTCCGTGTCAGAACATCAAGACCAGTAGTCAGTCCAGTAGTCAGCTCAATATGTCCTGAACATTCTACTCTACTTTGTCCTGACTGCAAAAGTTATGTGAATGTTATTCAACAATGACTGAACGTTTAATGTGATAAAATCTTTTTATTTTACTAGTCTGCTGTGACAGTAAACCAAACATAATTTTGCAGGAATGTACTGATAGTTGATAATTTGAAAATTTTATAAGTCAAAGACTGGTCTTTGTATTTTATCTTAACTAACTGTATTGTCATTTAAAATTAGTATTTTGTTAATTATAAAAGTGTACTAATGTTGCGATACTATTAATATGTTGATAACATTACTTCTTGTAAGTTTTAAGACATGTGAAGTATTATTCATCGTTTTTAAGTTTAAATATAACTTCGTATAGTATCTAAAAAACTAATTCAAGGTAAATGAAAAAAAATAAAAATATTATTTTTGAATAAATTGATATTTCTTTTTAAAAAAATACATTTAATTGCTCAACTATGAATAATAATTTGCGCTTGAATTTAACAATTAAAATAAAGTTATATTTTTAACTAAAAGTTATTGTTACGTCATTTAACATATTCATCAATCTAATACTTTTCAAAACAATGATAATCACAACATTATCTAATCATAGACTAAGCAAATTTTTGGGAAATTCAAGTTTATCTTGAATTTAGGACTTTTTAAATTGAACTCAGGACTTTTTAAATTGAAGTGGCTATACGCATGCGCGCGCATGCGCAGAAGGAGTGAGAGATTTTCTCATCGCAAGAGTAATGATAGTGAATTGTTTCGCGAGGGTGCTGGAGGGTTAAAATAAACACAATCGGACGTTCACTGCGGCATGGCTATTGATAAAGCACGCCATGTGGATACTCGAAAACATGGTTGCCATGCCCCTTTGCCACGGAACATGCGTGTTCGAGCGTGTTCGAGCGATTGTGGCGCTTTCGTATGGATCGGGATATATCTATGCAGCCACTAAGGAAAAATAAGACTGGTGGTCGCTGAATTGCACAGATTTTAGACTTTAGCAATGTATTTTCGTACACTTTTGAGAGGATTGAAGTCAACATTCTTCTTCTGAACGTTGCTTACTAATTATTTTTATGAGCACAGATTCATCATGCGATTTCACGTAAAACATCCCATATGTGAGTCAAACTATCAAACAAACGAAAAAATTAATCTTTGGAAAAAGAATGATAATCATCCCGTCAACACAAAAAAATTATATAATTATACCTTTTTTTACTATATCAATAAATGTTCTGTTTTACCATTAAATATAGGTGGCAGCATTCGTTGTCACTATTATTTTGTGACATATTGCTCTATGACTCCGAGTTTTCGCAACTTGTCCAATCTAGTACCTTATATCTATGGAGTATACTACTATTGGTACCTATCCCGAATTTTTGTCTGATTTTCTGTGCCTATCATCAACAATGATCTGCAGAATTGATTTTCATAACCTCTGAGCAAGTTGCTAACAACCGTGGAACGAAGTCCAAATTCTGTGGCATATTCACGTAGTGCACTGTTTTAAGCCGCCATAGTGTGCGTTTTGTATAAGATTGAAATGCGTGTGATTGTGTGAGTGAGTGAACAGACGGGGCCCTCGGAAATTTGTATTCGGCTATGAGTCCCGACAGCTTCACTCAACGAGCCAATAGTAGCGCCATCTATTGGCGATAAATTTTCGCCTGCTAAATTTTACGATTGTAGACGGCTTTACAACTTGGGATGGTGATTGAACTATTTCTACTGTAATATTGATGTGGGTAAAATAGTGCTCAGTACTAGTCAAGTGCGAGAAATCATCATATCGCTCAAATTAGATGTCACTCATCTCACTCGGCAGCCATGTTTACTGTGTCAGTGTGTATCCATGTGCCATCTGTCACGATGATATTATATGAAGATTTTATTGGAACTTCAGGCTTATTTTTAACCTCCACTATTTCACCTGAAACAATTTTAATCAAGGAACATTTCGTACACATCAGATTTTCGAAATAATTCTTTATTCTCGAGAATTTAGCAGGCGAAATTCACTCGTAGGTGTGTACATGTGTATGTGCCGAGTTATTATACGGTCCACTTGCGGATGACGGACAATGCACGTTCGATCTGCATTTCTAGAATCAAAGCTATACCATTCTTGCTCCACAGAATTTATTTCTGTGAACCACATCAAATTATCTGAGGAATCTCGCAGGGTATTGCAGCGATGTACGCATTGCGCAGTGCACGTACGCGAGCCCTGTACACCAGCGTCTTCGAGAGGCTGAGCGAATCGGCTCCTGGAATCGCTGGCTGTCTCCGATTTATAATGGCCGATTATGAGAGGGCAGCCATGAGTGCGTTACGCGATACCTTCTCGAACGCCAGCCTCCACGGGTGCTGGTTTCATTTCAATTAGGTGAAGCATCCTGTATATCAAGCATGTCTATATCAAATTGACCAGTTGTTGGCTCTGACCATTCCGATTTGACCATTCCCTATCATCCACACTCCTATTAACTGTCTGCGATATTTATTCAACGTGAGCTTGAATGAAGGCAATCATTTTCAGCTTTGACTTTTGTATGGATGTTACAAAATCTTTGCCTTCAAAAACCTATAAGGAAAATTGCAGCGAGGGAACCATAAGATTCGGAAGTAAAAAATTCAAATGGACGAAAATTATTTCAAAGCGTCCGCGAACTAGCTCATTGTTCGAACTTATGGAATTTGCGTAAATAGAAAACCCGACTTTTGCTTAATTTCGACAAATTTCGCGTAAACAGGTGTTATCGTCCGACTATAATCACTTTGGACCACGTCCGGAACGCTAGAGTCCAAACTCAATACTCCTATGTGGGATTACTTTCACAGTATACCGTATGTTCACATTGAACATTACAGCTGAATGTCGTAAGTTTTAACTGTGTGAATAATTCTTTGATAATTTTACTTACTATATCAGGCCATTGTCTGACGATGAAGAGACATGGGTCTTACCGGAGATAGCGCACCGACATCGGTTCTAGCGATCGCAATGGCCCTGCCGTTAGCACCCGCCGACAGGTTCGAGGAAGGGCTTGGACTCTTGGCTACCGGGGCGGATATAATAGCAGCGAATTATCCGCAGGTGCTACAATTTATATTCTATCTCCGCAATCAATTAAGGCCACTCGCGGAGGTAGTCAGTGTATATAAGTGTCCCTCCCGCACGAATAATTTAGTGGAGTCCTTCCACAACGAGGCCAAACGAAAATTGGGAGGGCTACATCCAAATATTTGGAAATTCCTCGGTACGTTGTCTTTTGTACCTAATGTGCGTCATTCACGTGTAAATATTTTCTTATCATCAGAGCTTCTGTAACGTATCCCTTTTCTCCACGGAACATCTATCCGAGATGATTGCCAATCGAGAGCAAGATCTGGCACGTATCCTGGCTGGGGAACGAGCTAGGCGACCACGAACACAGCGTAACATGGCCAGAGACGTCTTGATAAGAGACGCTCAGCACGACTTAAATGTCGACAGGTAACGTAATCGTAAACGTCGCATTAGTACAACTTGAAAATCAGTACCGTGTTATACTTCCCGGCACGCGCTCAATATAGGTTCAACATAATCTACACTGCCGCAGAATAATACGTTCGCTAAACTATAATCGTGTTTAGAGCATTGCACGGAGTAGAGCAACGGTTTCTGGGAATTTGTGATACATAATTTCCATACCTTTCAGATACACTTTAAACAAGTTTCTCAGGCGCTTCGCAGTCAAGACCGGGGACTTCAACATCGTCCACGGCATAGCAGATCGAAAAGGTTATTTGTTTATGGATACTTCATGAGGATAGCCTTTATTTTTGAGACTTTTATTACAATAGCATAACCAGTCACATTTTGTGAATGCAGCGCAAGTGGTAGAGAAGCACGACTCGGTGGAGCCAGGGTTCATGGCTGCTGGGTAACCTGCAAGACCAGAAGGGCCAGGTAAAGAGCAATTATTTGCACCATCGTGAGATCGCGATTTGATCCAACCCTTATGGGTTGCTTGCTACGTCCCAAATTCTAGCACGCATTGCTTAAGACGATATTCTTCTGTAGCACTTCGTGGCGCAAGAAGAGGTCGTGGTGCTCGACGCTGAGCACAAGCCGTCCGTGGTTGACGGGCCGCAGTTGTGCAAGACGTGGTTATGGCGGAAATCCACGGGCCTATGGGACAGGAGCGAGTTGAACCACGTAAGCGCTCAATTGTGATTGGTAATTGAATTTTATTCATCCGATGATTTGTCATACAATGTACATCTGACTCACCGCGCGTTTCGATTTGCAATCCGTGTAAGTAATCTGAAAGTATATTATATTTTTTTATAAATAAGGCATTTTATGTCAACTTAGTACAGCTTCTCTCGTGAAATTCAACATACCTCAAAATTAATTTATTACTCGACTAACGTGCATTTGAGGATATTCCAGAAAGAAAGGTCAATGAAGATACTGGCTGCCTACTACTATTGAGGTGTAAGAGAAATCAATCGGCATCTGAATTGAAAGTGTTTCAAATCCTAGGTGTATGAAATATTTCTTGTAAATCATTTGAAAATAGTTCCGACTTACCGTTGATTTCGGAAATCCCTGGAATCTCGCCGTCCGACATTATGCCGAAATTCACACTGATACGACACGAAGTTCACAGAATTTCTTCAAGTTTTATACACGCAAGTAAAGTAGGAATAATTCCCTCGGCCACGCACAGACAAATCCTAAGTCAGCCCAATCTGTGACGTGTTTACATGCTCATATTATGACATATTTCTCTGTGAACGGATAATTGAGGTAAGGAAAGACAAAAGAAAACAGAGATTAGTTCTAAATTTTGAACGTGTCTCGTGGTGATTACGCCATATCGCTCACTACGCTGAAGACATGGGGCGAAGAAACACCAAAAGTGAGTCGACTCCCACTTAAATATAAAATATAGATTTGATTGACTTATCTCGCAATATTGTATTCCATGTTTCGTTCACATTATTTGAATTCATTCTACAAATATTTCCTATACAAATGGATGATCTAGGAAGAACCCTCCTATTTAGTATCAGCTGCTTTTCTGAAACTACTTTCTCGTCTTGACTAAAAATCAGCATCCAACTTTTCTTCGATTATTACCATTACAAAAATAATGAAAAGTCGCTCGTGTTGTAAACCCAATAACCTTTCGCAATGCAGCGGAATGTGCCAGCGCAACTCAGCAGGTTAATGAACGGTACGTTGCGCTATGCTAGAAATTCGCGGACGCAGCTCCTAAAGTTCATAAAGGACGGAAAGATAAGGTGCTCCGGGTCAGAACATCAAGACCAATAGCCAGTCACAGTATATGAGAAATCAGTCAGAATATTCAGAAACCTTTGTAAAGACTTTAATTGTTATTTAATAAACTATTCACTTGATTGTACTACTGACTCAACACGAACCTATCACAATAAATAGTTGTACGAAGCATCCGAGGATCCCGATGACAACATTCAGATCACATGTATGACCAAAATCGACGTGTGTAATACCGAACAGTTCTTATTGGGTTATGAATTCAGCTTTTCGTTCTGTGATAAAAGCTAATATGATATTCGTATCACAAATAGTACAATAAGTGGAAACCACAACATTGTATGTTAAAAATGTAGCAAGAGATTGCTATGCAAATTCAAAAAAAGCACAGTTAGTTTGGTCTATGGGGATAGCAGTTTCGAGTCGTTATTATAGGATTTTTGTATAGTTCTTTGTTTCTCGGAAAAACTCCGGTTTTTCCTCTTTGAAATATTATTCGTTTGAGAACGACGAACGCATTTAAAGTTTGACTCACAGTTCTCAAACATATAAAGGGTATCCTGATTCTCTTTGATTTCAAGCAATCCGATTGAATCGGCAGAGAAAGAGAGGAAAATATTTTCGCCAGTCTTCTGTCGCAACTTTCCAGAAAGGTCAACATAAAATATATGGAATAGATGTGGATATGGATGACCTGTATTTCAAACCCACCGGAACTGCAAAGACTCTATCGTATCATCCCCATAACAACTATAATGACCAATGTCCGAAGCTATAACTATGTTGTTAGGCTAGTATTTAATTGACAGCAGAGTACAAAGTAAACTTAAGAAAATAGAATAAAGAGCGGAGAAGGAAATCATTATGACTATTACAAGTTACATGAAATATTCTGTTTAATTCTTTCCACACCCATTCAGTGCACGAACGAATCGCAAAAACTCATACATTAAAATAGAAGCGTTCTTGATAAATGATATCATATCATATACCGAGAGGAAATCTTGAAAGTATACAGTCGACTGCGCATGCGCCAAATAATTTAATTTTATTGGTCGGTGAGATCGTCCCGCGCTGATATTTTAACCTACGAGGCATGGGTGCCAACTTGCAAGAAATGAAGCGAGAGCTGTCGAACTCTCGCGCGTAAAGTAGTCAATCGAGGTTATGTTGATTTTTATTTTAATTTCATTTCTCCTGTATCAAATTAACACGATTCAATAAACTGTTCCCACCTAGCTGCTTCGTTTCTTCCAAGCACCCATCATTTACAGTTAGACCTCTAGTTTTTAATTGTAATTGGAAGAAAACAAATCCTTTATAAATAAACCAATACCATCGAATCGAAACAAGCAATCAGCTGTTCGGAATAAATCTCGACGGCTCTTTCAGAACATCAGGTTTCAATCTCAACAATAAAAGCTTCCCAAGCCTTTCCGAATCACTATCGCAATTCATTGAGATCCTAGCCTCGAAAGTTTGTATCAATTACATCGGCGCCAAAACCAAAATTTGACAGCTGAAACTCGGGATGGCCAGCCTGCTTTAGCAGACGACAAAACTCGCGCATGCGCAGTCGACTGTATACTTTCAAGATTTCCTCTCGGTATAGTAGTCAAGTCCGAAATCGGATAGCACGGCAGGTACAAATTTCATCACACTCTTAGCCGATAGTACTTCTTTATACCTAATAATGGAAAAAAATTCTCCCCCCTTAATTGGGACTACTATGAATTAATCAAGACATGATGCCGTGTAGGCGCGACACGTTTTGGCACCGGACGTATTGGTACCGGAAAATTCACCGTGTTTTCTCAGTGGATCAGTGAGGTGGCCTTTCTAGTTTTTCGAGAGCCACAACCACCGACTGGGTAGTTCGCACGCGCGCGCGGTGTGCGTGCGTACGTGTGTGTGTATGTGTGTGTGTGTGTGTGTGTCTATTCAGTGTGAAGTTCAAAAACGGATAGCACACTAAGAAGAAATGTCATCGCAATCTCAGCCGATAGTACTTCTTCATACTTGATGGAAAAGGTTTCCTAACTTAAGTCTGAAATCATCAGTACACGTATCATTGGTCATGAAAGTACTATCGCTCAATGGAAACCGACGAGAAGGTGGTGCGGTTTCTTCCATCGGGAAGGCTGGAATTAGGAGGGGAATGATTAATGATATGTTTGGATAGAATAATGGTTTCAAACTATTTCATTATCAAACTATCTCGGGCAAATAAAAATTCTTTCCGGCGTCAATTCGATAAGAGATAATTTTTTTATTACGATGAAATGAATGCTCATCAACAGCAAATTATGTAGCGCTTAGCCACGTGAGACTTTAGCGGCTAATTTTGTAGCGCTTAGCCATATAAGACTTCAGCAGCTAATTTCGAGCGCTGAACCACAAGAGGCTTCAGCAGCTAATAACTTTTGTAGCGCTTAGCGACACAAAGTGTCAAGCCGCTAATAATTTTTGTAGCGCCGAGCCACACAGGGCGTTGGCAGCTAATTTTTTGAGCGCTGATACCTACATAAGGCATAAGCAGCTAATTGTTCCGACCGTTGATCTGACATCATTGTAGGTAAGCAACTGAATTTTCGGAAAAGTCAGTAACATCAAATACTGCATCTCCGAAAGAATATTATTGAGAAAGTAATTGATCATTACAGTTCCACAGTATTCAGTACAATTCGAAATGACAATGTGAATGTAACAGTGCATGTACATGTATTGTGAACATTGCATTTTCGACACAGTATATTTTTCCTAGTGCCGACTTAAATATACAATTGTAGCTATGAATTAATTAATTCACTCAGCACCTAGTATTTCCTTGTAGACAATGTTTCTTGTACATAATTTATGAGTAGAATTTTTACTGGTAGTGATGACAGATTTGTCTGTTAACAAAACTTTCAAATTGTTTTTAGACTTAACTCTGGACAAGGCAACATACAGTTGACCATGAATAAATACTGGATTTCGTGAATACACACCGACACTGTCGAAAGATTGACCTTGCGACTTGTCAATGGTCATCGCACAACCTAATCTGACGGGAAATTGTCTTCTTACCATCTTGAATGGCATCCCCTCTTCGGACGGTGATAAATCGATCCGGGGTATCAATACTATTTCTCCAGCGCAATTTCCGCCGATAATTTCAGTACAGATCAAATACTGATTCAACTTTTTAACAACCAGTCTGGTACCATTACATAATCCTTGTGATAAATTTAGATTACGTAACAGGATATCAATGCACCCTACTTTCAACGTTAATTTATGCGGTGGAAGCCCATTCGGCGTCAATGAATTCATGAATTCCATTGGAAGTATATTTTTGATGTCTACATTATCTTCATCTTCACCTGAATCTACACTCAGATAATCTACACCGTCACCTTTAATTTTCGACAATATTTTGTCATTAATGGCGATAACATCGACGTTTGTCGGAGCTAATATAACTTTGCCATAAAACGACGGATTTTGAGGATCGATACTTTCTCCAAATATTTCCTGCACAATATTTCCATTCGAAAGAATGTCAGAAGGAATGGTTACAACTTCGTTATCACGTTCAAAGGAATCTGAGAATACCCCATCACCAACCTTCAGAAGCCATTTCTTAAAATCCGTTTGTCCATCACAAACACGAATGTTACCCTTAAATGACATATATATGAATTTACTCCATAGGCTGCTTTTTTTAACGCACGCTTCCAACATTTGTGTTCTATTTCCATGTCGTACAACAGGTAAGGTTTGCCGAAAATCGCCAGAAACTATGACAATTTTACCACGAAAGGGTTCGCTACAATGACACAAGTCTCTTAACATACGATCAACAGCCTCCAGTGCATATTTAGATGCCATAGTTATTTCATCCCAAATTATGACTTTCGCATCTCGAATATGTGATCCATGTTTAGAATTTGGTCTAATGTTACACGTCGATCTTTCATTCAGAAAAAACGGTAATTTAAATGTGGAATGTGCAGTTCTACCTTCTTTTAATAAATTCGCTGCAATTCCTGTCCACGCTACAGGGAGTACAGTCATATCTAAACTCTTTTATACAACTCATGCGCGCTATTCACGTTTTATCATGCGTAAAAGCCGAACCCTAAGTGGCCGTTTACCGACTGGTAACAAATTATTCGTGAAAACGCAATGATATTCCTACAATACCGACCATTGTGATGTAATGAAAAATAACGTAACAGTTTTTCGAGCCTTAACGAAACGCGGGGTAACTGCCACTCCCTGTTGTTACCTGTCGAGTAGCCGAAATTATATGCCGAATGTTTTTGATTTGGAGTTTACTCATAAACGCTTTTCGATCGTGCGGTTGGTGTCGTTGACAAGATTTTAATGTAAAAATTATTCCACCATATCGCTAAACGACCACTTAGACTTCACTTTTGAGGCTTCTGATAAAACTTGAAAATCGCGCATGACTTGAATAAAATTATGGGCGCAACATGTAGGCTAAGTCATAATCTATCCAGCGCAATGTTTTTAGCACTCGTCTCCGGTGCACAGTAAGCACTCGCTTCGCTCGTGCCTGTGCACCTCCGACTCTTGCTAAAAACATTGCGCTTGACACATTATGAATGACTTAGCCTACTAGTTACGCCAATAACTATAATGTAATTATAATAGTGTTGTGTAAATAACTCTTTCCACTGCCACCGGGACCATCTAAATAAATACATTTTTCGGCAGATTCACCACGAACCGCAGTCATGACTGTATGAAATATATTTCGTTGATGTTGCGTTAAACTATTCACTGATGTTATCACCGCCTGTTGTAACGAAATCATATTCTCGTGCTCCACGTCATCATTCTTCGTATCGCATAGGAATGTGCCAACATCTTTGATATTCGGTAGATTGAAGTTTTGCACACTAAATCCATGAAATATAAGTATCTCATTGATTACTCGCAAAGCCTTTTGTTCATTTTCTTCAGTATATTTTTCAGTTTGGTCAACAAACTCGTTTTTGTATTTTTCGAATAATTGGCGGGCATTGATCGGCATGCCGAACACACATATGTATGCAAACAACCGACACATTTCTTTGGGGAATTTAAGGCTCGATCCTTCTGCAAGACATTTATCCCATTCTTCGTCATCGGCGACTAACATTCGCTGTACGGCCGCTTCAAAAAAGGATGGGTAAACTACACCATCATAAGTTCGCATGTTTTGAAATGATTGTGCTCCTCGGACATGTAATAGCAACAATTTCAGATAATAGCGCTCAATTTCCATCGGAGTCACGAAGTACATTCTACTCAAAACAGGTTTGACAAATTTCTTTCGTCCGGTCCACTGCGTATTTTGCTTATTAAATACATAATGATTTGGAATTTCACAGTACAAATACTTATGTGCTTCAACAACAGTCTTATTCAGATTGAACCACGCGAGCAATGTCGATTCCTTATTTTTATCTATGGCTGCTTTTTCACAACCCTCTTCAAAGTACACTACTTGTTCATTTTCCACGTGGACTGCTAATCTATATATGGCATGTGATTGTTCATTCATTGGATATTCGAATAGACGATGCATTGCCTCGGGTGGGCAGACGTATCGCGTAGATATATATTCATCAACTTTGTTGTATTGAATGCAATTTCCCTCCTGTACATTCGTAATTTCGACAATTGCGCAATCATGTCCTTTATAGCAGTACTTGAATAAATACTTTATACATTGCACCGTCGAACATACTTCCACATTAATGTGACAGTTGAATTTCAACAACAAATAGGCATTATAGGGTACAACGTAACTATTGTCAGCAATTTTACGCATCCCAATCTCCCTTAGAATTGAAAACAATCACGTTACCATCGTCTCTTCTACGATATAACGGATAACCCGCTGAATGATAATTTGTTTCCAAAACATAATCCCTCGGAAATCGTTTGGTACATAGATTAGTTTTGCTATCCATGCTAGGCGAATCCATATTTTGTTGACCACAAGGACCGTAAATCATGCATTGCTTGACTATGTCATGTAATATCGGATATCTAGTTTTATCTGGTATCTCTGCAGAGACCACTTTGTCTACGTCATCTGCATCCCGGATTTTGCTGTCTTCTTTCAGCCAAAACAGCATATGCACATGCGGTAACCCTCTCTTCTGGAATTCGACAACATAAACGTAGGCAGCACACTTTCCTAATATCGAGTTATCGATCAAGTCCACCTTTAACTCCTTAACTTTATGGTGAAAAACCCTTGATACGAGGTCCGGTCGGTCCGTTGCAGTTTGACCGGGCTTCAAATTTTCCACAATTTCCTTCCATTTGGGATTGCAGGTTATGGTTATGAATAAATCGGGTTTTCCATATTTTTGCAATATGCTCATTGCATCAATGAAACTTTGCTGCAAGGCTCGCGGACTTCCGCTGAACGACGATGGTAATATAACCATCTTTCCGATCCTCGCATTATCCTCTCCAGCTTCGTTATGTAGATATTCAATCACTCCTTTATACATTTCCGCACGTAATTTGCTTTGTTGATTTCTTATAAAATGCAGTCGATGGCTTTCAACTTTCGTCCACATATCGACAATGTATTGTTGAGACAATCTTCCCATATTCAGACACGGATTGAATCTCCTTCTATCGCTCAATTTATAACTGTAATATTGCAACGCGGTTAGGATGCGCTTCCCTGCCGTTTGCTTAATCCCTGGCGTCCAACCGGTTTCACCAGAGGGAAACATGAGAGGATAAGTCATAGGGTCGACATGTTTACTTAGACTTGATATACCTATAGCACCTTCGCTCCTGGAATACACGCATAAGTCTCTATGTACTGGGGGATCTCCGTCTTCCGCGACAAATACAACCGCTACCTCGTTACATTTCGGTAGGTTGAAACGATTTTTGTCAACATTATCATGCCGCTCCAACCACATTCTTACTTCACGGGCAGGATGACCGGATGTATTCGCCAATTTTTGTTCTTCTTCTTCCATCTCGGGCATCATTTTGAAAGCCTTCGCGTATGGATTCGTTCTTCGTATATCATCATCCAATTCGCTCATTGGTGGCCTGAACGCCTACCATTTTTGATTTTTTTTTGTTCTCGGGATCTGGAACGCAAATCAAATTAATTAGCACAATACTTACACTGAATTTGTCTAATCGAAATTATATACACGTATATATGGTGTATATGAGGTATTCTCTTTCAAATGAGTCAGGCTTGGATCCCACCCTCTTCAAGATTTTTGATAATTTTTTTTCTACCACCAGCAAACTGAAAACAACGTGTGTGAGTGATTCTCAATTTCTTTTTTTTCGAAATTTTCTGAGCTGGAAATTTAAAATTTGTTTAAGTAAATAGTATTCAAATAATTTCAGCTAGGCTGCGGTCGGTCAAGTTGAAAGAAAACCGATACATGAAAATTATCGTCAGAACATGTGCTTGAGGCATATACATATGCATATAGGTACTACACATACCGATTTTGGTCATAAATGTGATCCGAGCGACTTCTCAATATTTTTGTAATGGTAATAATCGGAGAAAAGTTGGATGTTGATTTATAGTCAAGAAGAGAAAGCAGTTTTAGAGAAGCAGCTGATACTAAATAGGAAGGTTCTTCCTAGATCATCCATTTGTATAGAAAATATTTGTAGAATAAATTCAAATAATGTGAACGAAACATGGAATACAATATTATGAGATATCTCAATCAAATGTATATTTTATATTTTAGTGGGAGTCGACTTACCTTTGGTGTTTCTTTTTCCCATGTCTTCAGCGTACTGAGCGATATGGCGTAATCACCGCGAGACACGTTCAAAATTTAGAACTAATCTCTGTTTGCTTTTGTCTTTTCTTAGCTCATAGGTACTTATCCGTTTACATAGAAATACGTCATAATATTAATATATAAACACGTCACAGATAAGGCTGACTTAGGATTTGTCTGTACGTGGCCGCGGGAATTATCCCTACTTTACTTGCGTGTATTAATCTTGAACAAATCGTGTGAACAAATCAGTGTGAATTTCGGCATCATGTCAGACAGCGAGATGTCAGAGATTTCCGAAATCAACGGTAAGTCGGAACTATTTTTAAATGATTCAGTATTTCATACACCTAGGATTAGAAAAACTTTCAATTCAGTTGTCGATTGATTTCTTTTACACCTCAATAGTAGTAGGCAGCCAGTACGTTTATTGAGCTTTCTATTTTGAATATCCTCAAATGCACGTTAGTCGAGTAATGAATTGATTTTGAGGTATGTTGAATATAATGAAAGACGCTACTACTACTACGTTGACATAAAATGCCTTATTTATCGAAAATATCTATATATACTTTCAGATTACTTACACGGATTGCGAATCGGTGAGTCAGATATATGGTGTATGACAAACCATCGGACGAACAAAATTCAATTACCTATAATTCAAAGCTCACAAAGTTTGCTCGCGAATCTGTAACTGCAACTATTATCAATATGAGGATGATTAGCAAAATTGCCAATATATTTAACTTACATATACATTAGGGTGGACGTTAAATACCATCTCGAGGAGTGAAGCCCCACAGTTTATAGACAAAAAATAGAAAAAAATTTTGGCCCCAGTGCGAGGTTTTTAAAATGAAATTAACCCGTGCCGGTAAGGTCTCAAAGTTTCCCATGTAAAACACATGCATTTTTACGGATCTGAATTAAAAAATTCACTGTGAGGCTAATTTTAATTCGAAAAATTCTAAACTATGTGAAAGTATCCGATATGTGTACTACTAAGTAAGTAAGTATTACTTACTGAAAATTAAAATTTTAGGCCGTAAAATGAATAAAGAGAATTTTAGTTTGAAGCGGAATCATGAGCAGATTCAACGGTATGACATTCTCGATTTTTCTCCATGTAGTAGTACACGTATCTGATACTTTCACATAGTTTAGAATTTTTCGAATTAAAATTAGCCTCACAGTGAATTTTTTAATTCAGATCCGTGAAAATGCATGTGTTTTACATGGGAAACTTTGAGACCTTACCGGCACGGGTTAATTTCATTTTAAAAACCTTGCTTCGGGGGCCAAAATTTTTTTCTATTTTTTGACTATAAACTGTGGGGCTTCACTCCCCAAGATGCTATTTAACGTCTACCCTAATATACATATTTCAGAACCGATGGCTACTACGGCACCGGCGAGTGAGAGAGAGGCGAGAACGCGCGGAGAGAGAGAAGAAGAGAGAGGGACGGAACCGTCACGAAAGACCGAAGAAGAAGGAAAGAGAAATGGAAAGGAGATACAGGCACGGAAAGCGGCGGGGAGGGATGACGACGGGAAAGCGGGAAGCAGCGTGAGGGGAGTGAGAGGCGGGAGAGTTGAACATAAGTCATATCTGCAGCACGTGCGGATATATATATATATATATATATATTTATATATGGGGCATATATATATATATATATATATATATGTAATGTTTTACATATATATATATATATATATATATATATATATATATGGGGCATTCCACGCCAAATCGACCACTTTTGAACCCGACCCCTTTTGATTTGGCTGAGATTTGTATATGTTGTACTACCCCACTGAGAACGTTTCTGTGAATTTTTTCAAATTTTTTCACCCAACCGAAAAAGAGTTATGAATTTTTTCAGAATTTTTTTTTGTTCCAAGTTCGCCATTTTTGATTGTGATTTTTTTTTTTTTTAATTGAAATTTTTTTTTTTCATTGATTCGCAATCCAACTTCGTTTTTATAATAAAACAAATCTAAATAAATATATCTATGATATTTTATACTTTATGATTTTTTATATTTATAATCCTAATGATTAATCATTAGAATTATTACAGGAATAATACAATGAACAATTATTCAATTTTTCTATATTAATGTAACGAACGATTTATGTTATTTTCATTTGGCGTTTAAATAATTTACGGACTCTATACTCTTCTGAATTAGAAAAATTTCTGACAAAAAGACAACCATCTGAGTCTGGTATCACACTGTGCAATTGCTGAGTTCCTGTAATGGTTTTCGTTTTTGAAAATCGATCATTCAGGTCGTACAGCTTTATTGTAATCCTCTTCTGGCGAAAACTTAACTGTTATATTTGAAAGATTATTCGGTGCAGAAGCCCATGCATATAGCTCGTAAGCTGTGGTTATTTGTTTATCAACTGCTAGTTGAAGCCTTGCTCTAGCAGCTGCTCTTTTAATCGTACCGCCAATACCATCGCACGGACCTTTTCCGTGAGCAGTTGCAAAAAAATGCCATTCAGCAGGCATTCCAAAATCACTGTTGTGGTGGTATAAATTGACGAAGTTTTTGAAATTTTTTAAATTGCTGAGGAGCTCCGTCCGAAAAATAATAAATTTTGCTAACGCTCTCAGAAATATTTTTCACAAAAAAAAAAAAAAAAAGTAAAAATAAAAAATAAAAGTAAAAATTAGATATGCATAATATGAGAGTAGTACTATAAAATATTAATAATACCACAAAAATTTTATTTGCAATGATTAAGTGATTATTTATTTTATTATCCATAAAGTATTCCTATCAAATTAATTTAAAGCTATCCAAAAATCTTCTCGTCAAGTAAAATCTATATATTATATAGATATATTTATTTAGATTCATTTTATTATAAAAGCAAAGTTAGATTGCGAAATAATTAAAAAAAAAAAATTTCAATTGAAAAAAAAAAATAGAGAGAAAAGTCGGCCCACGCTGGGATTTGCGGCATTAAACGCAAAAAAATCCAAGTTTAAAAAAAAAAAAAAAAAAAAAAAATCAAAAATGGCGAACTTTGAACAAAAAAATTTTCTTAGAAAATTCATGACCCTTTTTCGGTTGGGTGAAAAAATTTGAAAAAATTCACAAAAACGTTCTCAGTGGGGTAGTACAACATATACAAATCTCAGTCAAATCAAAAGGGGTCGGGTTCAAAAGTGGTCGATTTGGCGTGGAATGCCCCATATATATATTAGACTGGCTGTTCAAAAAACGCTTTACGCTGCAAGTTGAAAAATCTTAAGTTAACCTTGAAAAAAGAAGATCCTCAAAGTTTCAATGCTCTATCTCACTGTTAAGGGGTGCCGGTAATTTTTGGAGAATCTGAGAAACTGAGGATCTGATATGAAATACCATGTAAACTCAGTGACGACAATGACTTGAAATTTCGATTAACCATGAATTCTTGTTCGTACTTACTCAGCGATAATAAGTGGCGACAATTAAAAAAAATTTCCATCCATAACTCTTCGATTAGACACTTATTTGAAAACCTTAGTTTCACACGCTGGTGCGAAATCGCACCAGCCGACTGCAGCGAATAAGAAACCGTTGGTGTAAATTCGCACCTTTATGTAATCGCAAGGTCAATTCCTAATAATTTTGGCTACGATTTGTAAAATATTTATTCGAGTATTTGATTTTCTAACAGCGTACAGAGGGACGAGGGCCGGCAGCAGCGCCAGAGAGTGGCGCCGCAGGGAACAGAGGCGGCAAGAAGAGCGGTCGCGAAACAGGCCGTGGCGAAAACTTTTGCTATTTTTTCAAAATCGCTATTTATATATATTACATTATATTTATATATAATACATTATATATAAATATAATTGGATGAAAATGAAAATGAAAATTACTAAATTTCTTCTTCAGATGGCTGTAACTGATCTTTTAATTATCATAATCATGCGTTATGATAGAGTTTTGGAAAGCTCAAAGAGTCAGCTTTCTGAATATATAATGGGTATTCGCAAAAAAATTCAATGATCAGGTGTAATTTCAATTTTAATGAAAAAACAAAAATTCCCATGTTAAATGAATGGAAAACTAAAATGAAAATAGCGACCTCTTAGAGTTGAGCTACAGCGCCCCTCTTTTGTAAGGATGATTTGATTATCAAACAGAAACATTTGGGAGGGTAAGAGTTGAAAA
Organism: Tenthredo amoena; assembly: GCA_963966615.1. NCBI lineage: Eukaryota > Metazoa > Arthropoda > Insecta > Hymenoptera > Tenthredinidae > Tenthredo > Tenthredo amoena. The sequence continues at coordinate 1,442,965 of OZ016486.1, read as the reverse complement.
AAAAAAATAATAATTTTTTTTGAACCACCCTAATGTATACCGAGAGGAAATCTTGAAAGTATACAGTCGACTGCGCATGCGCGAGTTTTGTCGTCTGCTGAAGCAGGTTGGCCATCCCGAGTTTTAGCTGTCAAACTTTGTTTTTGCGCCGATGTCATTGATACGGCCTTTTGAGGTTAAAATCTCAATCAACTGCGGTAGTGATTCGAAAAGGCTTGAAAAGCTTTTATTGTCAAGATTGAAACTCGATGTTCTCTGAAAGAACCGTCGAAATTTATTCCGAACAGCTCATTGCTTGCTTCGATTCGATGTATCGGTTCATTTTTAGAGGATTTGTTTATCCGATTGAAATTCGAAACTAGTGGTCTAAATGATGGGTGCGTGGAAAAAACAAAGCAGGTAGGTGGAAAAAGTTTATTTAATCGTGATAGTTTAATACAGTAGAATTAATCCAAATTCTTTCGATTAACAGGAAAAATTGGTAAATAAATGCTGTTGAATTTAAAATTCCAAGACAGAGTTTGCAACAGTCAAATAATTGCATCCGTGCCATTCATTGATACCTCCCATTTAATCTCATCTCATGTGCAGAAATCATTGCTACTTTTGTCGGTTGGCTCAGGAAATCATTATGATGTCTTTCAATTTTAAATCTTTGCATGTAACGTATCTTTTAAATAACTTCCTCGTTAGGAAAAAAAACATTAATTTTAACAGTTCGAAAATTAAAAAATATCAAACCAATCGTTTAAGAAGTTTGAATATTGAGATAATTTCTGAACGAGCGATTATTTGCAATGCAATGTGTATTAGCGAATGAATGCATTTTTAGCCTTTGACAAGGTTTGCCGATGTACTTTCAATGAGACACAAGTACAGAGACAGCGACAGAGATAACTGAGACAGCTAGAACTAGCTAGCAGGCTAAAGTTGTAAACTAAAACTAACTTCAGACATTTTGAACTAAAAGTATTCAACATTCCTAGATTTTGATTGTATCAGTTTGGCTAGCAAAACCTATTCCGCGAATTTAATGAAAGACCTGAAACACTATTTTTCTGGATCGAATGACCAAAGTAACAAAACCCAACTTCGAGATGAAAATATTTGTGTGTTCGAATGATTCCTTGACACAATCAAGTAGCAGCAACGGTCAAATAACAAACTTATCATTATTTGCTTGATTAAAGTAAAATGATCAAATAATTAAACACCGTGATCCGTACTGTGACGAGCTCTTCAATTTTGCCTCAACTGATGTAAAAACAGAGGTGTTTTGTGCAACAAAATCACTTGAACACCTGTTGCCTGACGGAACGACCAGATCAAATGTTTAGAATGATGGCACTCATCGAGAAACCATGGTCCTTGCTGGCAGAACGTTTTGATCATCAGGTAAAACACAATTTTCTTACTGCTGACCAATGTTGAAATCTCGAGCCTCCTGAAAGAACGAATTTCATCATTGAATACATGCCAAAATGTCGTATCACTTAAAGATCACAGAATTAGAAATGTACTTACGAGCCTCGATGACTTGTCCGAGGAGTAAGCTTGAACGTTGACGATTTTAGTCCCACTTCGCTGTTTAATTATTTTGTAGCTGAAAATGGAAAGTGCTATTATCAGACGGGTGCTTCTGATGATTTTGGATTCAACTAATTTCTAATGACATGCACTACCATGAAAAGTGAAGCTACAAATTTTTTTATTTTCAATGATTTATCGAACACACACTCAAGTTCCGCGAATTGCGAATTTTTCGACACCCACGTGAGGTTAACGAGAACAATTACTTTGACCCTCACAAAATGATACGAGCTAATTTAACGTCGCTGTTCATATCTCGAACTATTTCCATGTTCTCCTACGTAATCATATCGAATTTCCGAAATTCGGCAAAAAATCACCACGAGGCCAGAAAAATTAGTATCATGGTGCGTGCATTTGTTAACGCCATGAGGCGCGCGCGCGCAGAAGCCGTAAAATTCAAAATAGTGTGAAGCTGTTACGAGAATGCGATTGGATGATAGTAACAACCGAGAACGGTATCAACCAATCGTCTGTCTGTAAAGTCTCGTGATGAGTTTTTCACTCGAGAATTTAAACAAAGCCGCTAGCAAGAAGTTACCACTTTGCAAAAACATCGCGCGTGTTCAACCACGTGTTTGTTAAGTATCTCGATCCGTTTGTGAAGTTTTTTATCGGCTGAAAAATGCCTAATTACAAGTTTTCTGTGCAGGAAAAAGTGGAGCTGGTGACCCATCATCTGCAGGGCCTCAGTAATCGCCAAAATAGGGACCATTTCACGGCCGCATACCCGGATAGACCGATACCATCGATCGCGACGATACGAAAGATGGTCTTGAAATTTCAAGCAACGGGAAGTGTTGATGGAAGGTCCCTCAAAGTATCTCAACCAAACCGGCAGCTAAGTTGGGATACCAAGCTAAACACCTGCTTGAGCGTTGAAGAGGACCCATTTAAGCCGACCAGCCGCATCGCCTAGGAATGGGATATTAGCAAGCCGTCCGTCCGAAAAATCCTGCGTGAAGCTAAGTACAAGTCGTATAAGTTTCAAACTCACCAGGAACTCTTGGCTGGCGATGACGATAATCGTCTTCGTTTCAGTCAGGAGATGATGGACCGCATCAATGCAGATGAGGGGCTTCAGAGTCGCATTTGCTTCTCAGACGAAAGCACTGTGGTGCTAATCTGGAAGCCGAACAGGCAGAACACCAGGGCCTGGAGTCGTACTAGTCCACGTCTTTTCTTTCAGGTCGGTACACAGTATCCGCTGAAACTCAATGTCTGGCTTGGCGTCATTGGGAATCGGCTGATCGGACCGTTCTTCATCGATGGAAACCTCAACGGTGAGAAGTATCTCCGATTGCTGAGGGAGCACATCGTACCGGCTCTTAGGCTCATCGAAGAAGAAATTGTGAGTAAATAGTACTATTCAGAGCTGATCTGTTCATTATTGGACTGCCTGTGGTTCAAGAATAAATATTTCCTGTGTTTTCTAGAAGTAATATGATTTTTATCTGAATTCAAGGGCGAACAAGTCTGGTTCCAGCAGGATGGAGCGCCACCGCACTTCATACGAGCGGTTCGAGACTATCTCGATCAGGAGTTCCCTGGTCGTTGGGTCGGTAGGGGAAGCCCTACAGTCCAATGGCCCTCTCGTTCGCCTGATCTATCGCCTCTGGATTATGGTTTGTGGGCCTATTTGAAGAATGTCCTCTATGCGCAGGGTAGGATTGAAGACCTTGCCGCACTGCAAGCTAGGATCTTGGACATCCTTCAGAACCTGTCGCCGGATGTTATTTCTAACACGACGAACGCCTTTTACGATCGGCTAGGTTACTGTGCTGCAGCTGCAGGAAGACACTTCGAACACCTCTTGAATGGTAACCGGTGGCCAGAGGATGAGTGATCAGGAAAGTGGAGATCGGTCTCCCAGAGTTGTGGGGCGTTTGTCCCGTAAGTTATCGTTTTGTTTCATAATTTTACTTTGATGACGTAAATGACACTGCGATTAACTGTTATTCTTTTTCTCTTTTTATTCTTGGATTTTTGGGAAATCCTTCTTCGTTAATGGAACATTGATTGCTGTACTATGGAGTTGCGTGATCTTCACCAACTATTCAACAGAGCCGACGAAGGGTTTGTGAGAGGTCGAGTCAGGTACGTCTGCTATAAATTTACATTCTTTGTACTAGTAAATTTCATGTAGAAGCCGAATAATTTATTTGATTCCTTGCTACTAATTTTATTTTTTCATTTCATGTTCATCGACACTGATTACTGGCCTCCGGAGCCACTGCACTGTGACAAATCCACGCCGGAGCTACCTTCTACCCGGTTTCAACAATCCATTTATTTTTTACTTTAACTGAATAAAGAATATTTTTGCGATAAACGTTATTTTCACTTACCTGCCTCAGTTTGTCCAGACTGCCACTTAATAATGCCCCTTCAGATTTGATTGTGGATTTCATCTTTCAACAAATCACTTCAAGATAATTTTTGTAGCAATTGATTTTTGTTTTTCCATTGAATCCTTTATTGCATCCATTTAATTATTTTCCGATATGGACTACGTTATTAAGAACTGCTAGTCCATGCTATTTTCTTTAATTTTTTTTATAATCAACTCTGGATCAAAATAAATAACAACATAACCTCGATTGACTACTTTACGCGCGAGAGTCTGACAGCTCTCGCTTCATTTCTTGCAAGTTGGCACCCATGCCTCGTAGGTTGAAATATCAGCGCGGGACGATCTCACCGACCAATAAAATTCAATTATTTGGCGCATGCGCAGTCGACTGTATACTTTCAAGATTTCCTCTCGGTATATTGTACATGTCAGATACGAGAGTACGCCCGGGTAAAACTAGCTATAGCTCGGTCAGGATCTAGACACCCAAACGCACGTCACGTATCCGATAATAAACTAACAAATAATTATCTCACTGACTGCCGCAGTGACACGGCTAACAAGTGTTTTATTTATTGAAAACAATATTTTATTCTTAATGCAAATAACGACCCGATAGCGGTGCTAGTAGGGTGTATCGCGTAGAGCCTTTCTTTTAACCAAAATGCACGTCTTGTCCGACCAATTGACTAAAAAGGAATGCCTGGAGCACCCTGAGTCTCCACTTCAAGAACCTAGGCCTCTACGCGATACAATCCACTCGTGGTCTATGCACCACGCACCACCATCGGGGGAGGTTCTTCCCAGAACGCACTCATCGAGTGCTGTATCTTCTGCAGTCGTTCGGCCCGATCCCTTGTCACCTCGCACTTGGGGTTGCCTAAACATTGGCCAGGGATCGACTGCGTTTTGTTTAAAAACTCAAGTGCCGTCGAAGATCTTAACTTTCACGGCGATGCGACATACATAAGCGGTATATGCCTGATACGTTCATAGAAGACGAGCGCGCAGGCCCCATCACGCATAACAAGTGACGTCACAGAGCGCTATATAATGAGGCGTGCTGCTCGTAGAAATCAGCGTATCTAGCCAGAGCGGCGGTGCGGCTCATCTGAAACTCTCTCTTCTCGTAGCTAGCCAAGTAGCAGTGCGATCCATAGTAAATCTCAGAGCGCATTCCAGGTATAGCACCGGAGCGACTCACTACTCTCTATTAGCCAGGACCTGACAGGCATAGGGCCCAGGTACCTTATTAGCTTAACTTTTGCGATACGGAGTTACCTACAGCAGGAACTTACGTCTAGAGTCAACTTATGTAATTATTCATTTTCACATCAAATTTCAATCACACTGAATCTTGTCTATGAATTATAACACACATAACGGTAATATTGTGGCTTAGCCGAAAACTCGCAAACGCACTCAAATCACAGGATATTCTTATCAGTTAATTCTTTAGATTAATTTTTCTTTTGTAATATTTTCTTTTTGTAATATTTTTACTCATAATTTTTATAGATTAAATTATTATCTAATTGAACTGCTAAAATCCATTTCAGAACATCTTTCTTTCCTTTATTCTACTAATCAAACCATAGCTAATATACAGCAGGCAAACGCTGCCCAGATCAGATGCCTGCTTTGGTGCACTAGCTGCATCCAAGTCAGGGTACTGTCTTGGTGAGATAACGCCGATCCAAGTCTGATACAGCCTTGGTGCGGATCACCGCATCCAGGTCTGAGGGAGGCAGCTACGGCGAGATTCGCTCCGCCCTAGTCTGTATTAGGGTCTGACATTTTGCTATTCCGGGAGGTCCTGATTATTAATTCAAGACAAAGAACTTACAAGTAACTCCCGGCTCGCGTCACCTTCAGTGCCGCGATCCGAACAACCCCCAAAAGTTACAATATATATACAGGGTGTCCGAGAACTAAGTACACAAAAAAAGTACACACCCTTCGATTAAACACCTATTTGAAAACCTTAGTTTTACACACGGGTGCGAATTCTTGACTATTGAAATTATATATAATATTAATATTATTATTTCGAGGGTATATATGTTTGTTTTTACAATTTAAGAAAAAAATCGATTTATCCAGCGGTTGGAAATTAGAGTAATATCGAAGTGACCCGAAAATAAAATTTTATAGTATTTTAACGACTCCAAGAATAATTCTTGTTTCGAATGAATGAAAAAAATGAACAAATTAACGCAGAATGTTGTTGTATTTGATTTCTTGATGGCTAAAAACTCGTTTATCAGCCGGGGGTTGTACACCGGTCGAAATTGGCACCGAAAATAAATTAACGTCCGTCTCCTTCGATGGCCAAAATATAATTGAATGCTGGTCCGGGGCCATCTGCTGGGGAAACTATTCGATTTTTTTTCCGTGGTGAGGGAAACGTACGATACTTGTCGATTTCCAAGAGATACAGGCGAATGAGATACCCTTGATGCGAATTCGCACCTGTCTGTAATCGTCAATCGAAAGGTTAATTATTCAATTCTCAATAATTCTGGCTGTGTTGATCAAATCAGAAGGGGAATTAGGGTTCGAATTAATCGTCGTAAGTAAGAAACAAAGGAACACGTATTACCTTTTTGGGGCCATTGCCAATATAAAAATCAGCATACAGGGGGACGAGGGGCGGTAACAGTGCTCGGGAGTGGTGGAGGAGGCAGGAGCAGCGGCGAGACAGTCCCGCAAAGAGGCGGTGGTGAACAATTTTCGAGTTTTTTCAGCTGGAATGTTTGATGTAAAATAAAGAAAATAAAAAATCAATAAAAAATTATAATATAAAAAAATATCACTCAAAGATATGTTATTATTATAGATATGTTATTATTATACTTTTTTCATGATCTCAAAAACTCTCACATCAACGCAAAAATCCCTTCGGCTCGAATTGACGATCACAATATACGACTGACGATAACACAGAAACTTTATACAGGCATGAATAGATACATCCCCGATTTTGTGAAATCCGGACATCCGCGGACATCCGGACATCCGGACATCCGATTTCGAACTTTAATGTATACCGTGAGAATCAGGTGAAACCGAATGGTCCATACGCCCAGACGGTGAATATTTGGTATTTTTAGCGGGCTAACCACTCGTTGCGCTGAAAAATCCCTAGGGTGATCCTGGCGCGCGGTCGATCTGCCGAGTTTCATCGACCGCGCGCCAAAATCACCCTAGGGATATTCAGTGCAACGAGTGGCTATCCCCATGAAAATACCAAATATTCGCCGCCTGGGCGGATGGACCATTCGGTTTCACCTGATTCTCACGGTAGATGATATAATTATACATGATCAATATCGTTACTAATGTGTTTAATGTAGTATTTAATAAAAATTCTATAAACACTGTAACGAGCAATTTTTCTACCCGCAGGAAGCGAATAAAAAAATGCGAGAGCTGCATTAACAAAAAACACTTATGGCAGACAAAAAACTTACAGTTAAAATATGGACACCGTCGCTCTAGGAAGAAATAGAGAGGTGGTCGCGGTACGGCACGGCAAGGTCGCTCACCTTATAGGGTGGAGGCGAAGTCCGTGGCGGATATAAAATCCACCACGTTATAGTATGTAACGTGGCAAACGTTTGACCTCCTCCTCCCCCAGGCTTACCGATGTACGCGAGCTCCGTCGCCCGATTTAAATCGGTGCCGCCTTGCCCTGCGGAGCCATCTTAGCGAACCGGTAACCGCCAGCGCTCCCAGGCCGAACGGAGCCGGCTGGTACTAGAGATAGCGGAAATCACCCTCATTGCTTTTTGACCCGTGTAAGAGTGAAACTCGTGTGCTCGGAGTTTTGGAAAGTTTAGAGTGAGAGAGAGTGAAATTGTACTGTGTATCGTGTGAATTGTGTGTGACCCGTGCTAACCCGTTGGACTTGATATTGGATTCGGATTATTAGCCTGCCTTGCTCACTTATACGACCCTCGCCTTCCCCCGGGTACGTGTGGCCTTACGGACTACTACCATCGCACCGGAGAACGCTAGAGCCCCGTGGTACCAGATAGGATCTATCCGATCTGAAGTCTCTCCATCCCTTTGCAACCCCATCTTCAAAAAAGTAACCCCTTGAGCCTCGCGTCGTTCCAGCGTAAAGAGTTCAACCGTTCCCCGCGAACCGTTGGACTTGACCGTTTGAACGAGTCACGTGGTGTTTGTCGGGCGCGTAGCCGTGCCAGTTTTGGTCACCGTTGCGCCGATCTCCGAGAACACCGACGTAACCGAGCCACGGCCTCCTGACGTCACGCGTCGCACTCAGCTGCTGCGAGTCAGAGCGCCGCCGCTTTCCCCTAGCCATCCCCACCCCTTCCCCGCCGCCGCTAGAGAGCGAGCCGCGACACTCCGTCGTGAGACGTCGAGACAGACAAGCGATCTCGCTACCGTGACAGCTGACTGTCACGTAGCCGGAGAGCGAGCCTACGAGCCTCGTCTAGGCCTAGGAGTCCCCGTTAACTTTATTATAGTAGAGTCCCTTTTGTATTTATTTATTCATGGATGTCAGTAGAGTAGAGTCCCTTTAAGTTAGTTAATTTAGTTTTATTAATTTATAATCCCCTACGCCAGGTAGCGGGCGTGACATAAATTCGCGACCTTTTTCTTTTTTTCTTTTTTGGTAATAAACATTCTATTTTCGTTACGCCACTAGTGTCTTTATTCTACGCCCCCACGAAATCCCTCTACCCTAGCGAGCTAGTCGGCAGGCCCCAAGAGCGAGAGAGAGGACTTCTTTCCCGAAATCTGGCGCCCAACCACTGCCCCTAGCCTTCTGTGGTCCCAGGTTTGTATCCGGCTTCCTTTCCGGGATCACCCGAGTCCCGGAAATACCCGTTACAAGTACAAAGTACAAAATAAAATTAAGAAAGCAGAATATGGAGCAGATGGGAAAATCACTATGACTATCAAATGTAGCTGATGAGCGTATTAAACGAAATATCAACTAATGATTTACACGTACAATATCTGAGTATTTTTTTGTAGAAATAACGTGCAAAATATACCGCGAGAATCAGGTGAAACCGAATGGTCCATCCGCCCAGACGGTGAATATTTGGTATTTTTATAGGGATAACCACTCGTTGCGCTGAAAAATCCCTAGGGTGATCTTGGCGCGCGGTCGATAGAGCTCTGCGTGCCATTGAGGATAAAGCTACCTATACGTTCGACATCCGAATTCCAATTATGTTTTTTTCGTAATTACAGGGAAAGTATCCAATTTTTTACCATGAAAATAAACCGTCAATCACCGACAAAAGATTCTGCATCGATTGCTACTAAATTTGATTGATTTCGTACCATTGAGGGGTTAACTATAGAAATTTTCTCGCCAAAATTATTTTTTGTTTAATTAATGGATTTCCGTCAAACATCCGGATTCATCCGTCATTCAATAATATCAATAAGAATAACATAATAACAAATTGAGTGAAGATAACTTTATTGTATAATCATAAAAATCAACAGTCATGTATAATATAATTATATAAAATATTCATTTGAAATATTAACATGTCGTTTAGACACATGTGTAGTCACACAGAAATATGTAAACACACATGTGTGCGTGAATTTTAGTATTGTCATGAACTGCTAATGACTTTCCGGTCCTCGAGTCTCCGTCAAATTGTACCCATCGATAGATCCAATTCTAAATGTACCATGGTATGCAATGATACCCGCTAGTCCATATTTTTTTAGTGATGAGGCTTCTAGTACATTTACTTCAAGTGGTATGTCTGTTAACTTACAAGGGGAAGACAGACCCTGCGACGAACCGATTTCGATTAACCTTAACATACTGGTCGGGAGCCACTCAAAAGTAACTCCGGTAAAAGGGTTTAGGTCACTACGCCTCAGTTTTTGAAAAAATTGAGGTCAAAGGTCATGACACCAGATCGATTTCGGACCTACAGGAATCGCTAGTAACTAAAAAACAAGGATATTTTATTCATATATATTGTAACATATCAAGCCTGCTCCGAGCCAGCGCGGCGCGCGCAGCTGACCACCAAGGAGGGGAGACCGGCTGATGACGTCAGAAACGATATAAATTCGGCGTTACCTGACCGTAAGGCCAGCAATTATACACCTGTCGGGTTAATTCGCTCATCTCGTAAAATCACTTGCAAAATCTCATCAACCGTCTTGGTTGGGGGATTATTTAGCGTCATTTTCTTTGTCTTTTCAAAATATTCAGTCACGGCTGCCTGTCGGAGCTGGTAGAACTACTTTAAAACTTAGCAATAGCCAAATGCGGCATAAAAACGTATCGCCTGTCGGGATATTTCAATAGCTATATCATTAAATTAAGTTTTGATAATTGGGCAACCTTCTGTTGCCATAGAATAAGCGTTAGTTTTAATTGCTTTGTAAATTGTCTCTTGTAATTTTTAAATCAATAGTAAATAGCGTCTTGGGTATTTATCTGACAAACTCATTGCAATCACTAGTTATCCTACACCTAAATACCCAGCATAGCCAGCTTCAGAGGACGGTCGTACCAGCACTGACATTGTCCGTGTCTGCTACTGACTCGAGTCTCAAGTCTGGAAGGCAGGTTTGGCCGTAAAACAGCCCAACTCTGCTCAATTAGGAGACAGACTCGGCTTAAAAAACCCAGTTCTGATTGGCGGCTTTGTTTCTCTACGCAGCAACCAAGTCCGCATAGATAATCTAACCCCAGAATCTCTTGAAGTTTTAAAGCGAGGCCCGAAAACAATCTTTGATGCAACACCCCACGACCAGTTCAGATTTTTTAACTAACTTTAGAGTCCGTCAAAAAACCTAAAGAGTTGCAATATGTATAATGTTCGCAAACTAATAGTCTTCGAGAAATCGAGGAATTAGTATTTTACACGCTCGGCGTATGAACCGAATGAGTTTCGCTGGTACACAACCAGAGCGGTAGCGCAGTGGTTAGCGCGCCTGCCTACGAATCCTGGGTTCCGTGTTCGATTCCCTTGTCTGCGTTTTTTCTTTTTTTTTTCTTTTTTTTCCGGAGGGGGAGGGGAGATGTGAAGAAAACAATAAAAAATTACTAAAAATATTACACTTCAGGTATATTTTAGCGCAAGAAAAATCATATACTCTAAGAAAAAAATATAGTATATATAACTACCATGCAACCCATCAGGAGCACTGTAAATATGTATTCGTGAGTAATTTCGCATTGCAAACTTCTGGAAAATTTTATATCTTCGCATTATACAGGGTGATTCACTGCTACCGGGCCATTTTAGATAGGCGGATTCCTTAGGAAATTCTAAGACTAAAAGTCCTTTACCAAATATTCGATAGACCTCCAGTTCCCGAGCTACGGAGGATCTAGGATAACCAATTACAGAGCTTATACGTGACTCGAACAGGGCCGTCTAAATATCTTAAATTATTGAAATGTAATTTTCATTTCGATAAGTAATTTCGGCATCACTTGTAACTGAAACTGGGATTGCTGCTGGCGTTGGTTTCGACGTCCAGGTCGTCCAGGGTATCCTCCTCGTGATCCAGGTCGTCCGCTTCGTGGTTCGCGTCTTCTACGTCGTGTGCTACATAGTTTAGTTGCACATGTCATCCGCTTCGTAGTTTTCGCAGTCCAGGTCGTTCGCGACGTGGTTTCCAGCGTCCAGGTTGTGCGCATCGTAGTTTTCGTAGTCTAGGTCGTACGCCTCATAGTTTGCGTCGTCCAGGTCATCCGCTTCGTAATTTTCGTCTTGCAGGTTGTACAGCTCGTACTTTACGACCTGGACAATGAAGACCACGAAGCACAGGACCTGGACAAAGAAGACTACGAAGCGAACGACCTGGACTACAAAAACTACGATACGCACAACCTGGACTACGAAAACTACGATGCGCACAACCTGGACGCTGGAAACCACGTTGCGAACGACCTGGACTACGAAAACTACGAAGCGGACGACCTGGATCACGAGGAGGATAACCTGGACGACCTGGACGTCGAAACCAACGCCAGCAGCAATCCCAGTTTCAGTTACAAGTGATGCCGAAATTACTTATGACGAAATAAAGACTACATTTCATTGATTTAAGATATCTAGACGGCCCTGTCCGAGTCACGTATAAGCTCTGTAATTGGTTATCCTAGATCCTCCGTAGCTCGGGAACTGGAGGTCTATCGAATTTTTGGTAAAGGACTTTTAGTCTTAGAATTTTCTAAGGAATCCGCCTATCTAAAATGGCCCGGTAGCAGTGAATCACCCTGTATATAAACTTGAGCTAACTGCTTCGGATAAAAATGTCTCACAAAAAATCGTTATACTCTGTCGGTGCATAACGTGGTTTGCCGCAAGTTTGGACCTATTTCTGACACGTATAGAGCATGAATTATATTTATACAATCTTGCTATGAGCTGAATATAGAACAACAGATTCATTGACTTGTACATTCGTATATTCATTCACAAGTTTATTTTAGCTTAGATTAGTGTACAGTAATGATCACGGATTCTGTCACACTGGAAATATGCAACCGAGGGTCCATGCTTTTTTTAAGTTGGCAATACCCTAGGCAACAATAATTAATAATTGCCGCTCACCGTCGCGAGGGCACTCAAGTCAGCTACTGCCAGCTATTGCCAACTTAAAAGGAGCATGTATCTTCGGTTACATATTTCCTGTGTGACAGAAACCGTGATCATTACTGTACATGTTTCGGTTCCAATAACATACATACATTTTCAATCATTATTTCTACGTACATTAGTAACAGGGAGTCCTGGCCAATACCAATCGTACGTTTTGAGTAATACATATTGAGAAATATTGCTGTTGAAATAGGGGAGACCATTTTTTAATTATCGTTTCAAAATGTCGATTTTCAGTTCAACCCAGTGTTTTCGTGATATTATAGGTTTTCATTATTGATACTTGGATTTGTTATGCTGATGAATCTCGGGAGAAATTTTAAATCAGGATTTATTATTTTAGTTTTTGATCGATTCTCTCGAACAATGGTAAATTATCAGTAGATGAATCGATTTTTATTATTTTAGTAGATTTTGAGAAGTTAATTGGTTTTTTGGGCATTGGGAAACTGTCTGTCGAGTGGCCTATGAATGGATCTTCTGAGAATGTAGTCAGGTTGTCTAATTGTATTGGTATAAGGTTGTATTCTAATACCATGATCAATTGGTGTAATGTATAATCAAAATAAATATAATTACCCGTTACAAATGTAATAGGTAATTAAAAAGAGTTCAAATGACACAGTCAAAATGTAATTCAACGGATAATTAAAATAAGTTTATCACTACATTAGAAAAGTAATTATTAATAGCATTACAAAAGTGATTATTGACTTACATCATTGGATACAATATACTCGACAATATATGACTCATAATGACAATAAAACTGATATGGAGATTATTAAAATTCAGAATCATGAGCATAATGAAAACATACTAAAAATGAGGATGATGAGAATAAACTTCATACGAATAATGAAAATAATAACATCAGGATCATTATAATCAAAATAATATCAACCAACAACTATATGTATATGAATAATCAAGGAAATAAAAGAAATTATACTAAAGCTCAAAAATTTTTATACTCCAATCGTTATATTTCCGAAATCAAAAAAAAAATGTATTAATTCAAAAACAAAGATTCGTCGATGAAATAATAATAATAATAATAACAACAATATTAATGTAAGTTGGATTGGATTGTAAGTCGGTCATATAGCTCGCTCAAGTCCATGGACGCCATAATTTCATCACACTCATCTCCTGAAACAAAATATAAGAAATGAATGGAATAATGTCATCAACCTTTCAGGAAGCTTGATCCACAATCGAACAAATTGTTATTCCCATACTCATTCTCATTCTCATTCTCATTTTCTCTCTCTCTCTCTCTCTCTCTCTCTCTCTCTCTCTCTCTCTCTCTCTCTCTCTCTCTCTCTCTCTCTCTCTCTTTTATTTTCTATTTTTATTAACGACCTCCCTTCGGTGCTCAAATACTGCTCTTACATGTTATATGCCGACGATCTACTGATCTACTATCATTTTCCAACATCTGAAGTGGCCGCAAGTATTGCGTACGTCAACGCGGACGTATCAGCTATTGTTGATTGGGTCCGTGCGAACCAGCTTTCAGTGAATGCGGCGAAAACAGCTGCGATTATTGTGGGCAGCGCCAGATACGTTAACGGCCTTGACCTCAGCCTAATTCCACAGGTCACAGTTCTTGGCCACGAGGTACCCTTCAGCGCTGAAATAAAATACCTTGGTGTTCACATTTCCAACACCCTGTCGTGGAAAAGTCATGTTTCCCATATATCCAGGAGAATCTTCAGCACCTTGTGGCAGCTCAAGGCCAGCAGAGATTCCCTCAGCACGCGATTGCGAACGTCGCTTGTCACAGCACTGATTCACCCGCATCTTGAATACTGTTGCCTCGTCTATTGTGACCTAACTGCGGAACTCAGCACAAAACTGCAACGCGCGTTGAACTCTTGCAATCGTTTCATTTTTGATATTAAGAAATCTGAACACATCACGCCCTTCTATAACTTTTTGGGGTGGCTAAAGATTGACGGCAGGCGGCAGTACTCGCTAGGCATTTTTATTTACCAACTTTTGCATGTAAAGCAGCCATCCTACCTCTATTCTCGATTAAGTTTTCGGTCTGACGAGCAGCGTAGGATCCTGCGAGGCTCCCCGGATGCACTTCTTATCCCGCATACTAGGACCACCACCCATCAGAATTCTGTACTTATCCCAGCCTGCACGCTGTGGAATTCGCTACCCGCCGCTGCTCGGCAGTCCGAGTCACTATATGTTTTTAAAACGCAGCTATTGTCTCTGCTGTGCTCGTAATCTGCAGTTTTTTCGTTGCGGTGCTATTGCATTCTATTTTTCTATCTTACCCTATTCATTTTATTCATTTTATCTTCCCGCACTATTCTGTTTCACTCTCTATTATCACGCTATTTTATTGTTTACTTATTTTACCTCTTTTATTTATTCTTATTTCTATTCATAGCTATATTTTTTATTTATATTCATATTTTTATGTATGCCTTTTTTATTTATTTATTTATTTATTTATTTATTTGTTTATTTATGTATTTATTTATCTATTTATTTTATTTTTTCGCACTCTTACACCATTTCATTTCATCTCGTCGAGTCATTTTATTCTATTCTATTTTTACCGCTGTTACCGAATTATTTTCATTTTATTTCCCATCTGTACGCTACTTTATTTTCTCCTTCTTACGTGCTACGTTTCAGACTATGTCTAATTCATCTACCGTGAGAATCAGGTGAAACCGAATGGTCCATCCGCCCAGACGGTGAATATTTGGTATTTTTAGCGGGCTAACCACTCGTTGCGCTGAAAAATCCCTAGGGTGATCCTGGCGCGCGGTCGATCTGCCGAGTTTCATCGACCGCGCGCCAAAATCACCCTAGGGATAATCAGTGCAACGAGTGGCTATCCCCATGAAAATACCAAATATTCGCCGCCTGGGCGGATGGACCATTCGGTTTCACCTGATTCTCACGGTATATATGTAACCGGAATATTTCTTCTAATTTTTACTCACTCAAGTTTAGTGATACCTATTATGTTTATCTACTTCCATGCTGTAGTCCTTAGGGGATCCTGTATCCCAGGACGTAATAAATGCTTTTCTCTCTCTCTCTCTCGTGTCCCCCTTCCTCTTTCTCTCCACTTTCTCTACATTTATTCTGTTATTTTTGGCGCTATATGCAGCTATCGAATACTCTTTCACTTTATACAACTCATGCGCGCTATTCACGTTTTATCATGCGTAAAAGCCGAACCCTAAGTGGCCGTTTACCGACTGGTAACAAATTATTCGTGAAAACGCATTGATATTCCTACAATACCGACCATTGTGATGTAATGAAAAATAACGTAACAGTTTTTCGAGCCTTAACGAAACCCGGGGTAATTGCCACTCCCTGTTGTTACCTGTCGAGTGGCCAAAATTATATGCCGAATGTTTTTGATGTGGGGTTTACTCATGAACGCTTTTCGATCGTGCGGTTGGTGTCGTTGACAAGACTTTAATGTAAAAATTATTCCACCATGTCGCTAAACAACCACTTAGACTTCACTTTTTAGGCTTTTGATAAAACGTGAACATCGCGCATGAGTTGAATAAAATTATGGGCGCAACATGTAGGCTAAGTCATAATCTGTCCAGCGCAATGTTTTTAGCAAGAGTCGGAGGTGCACAGGCACGAGCGAAGCGAGTGCTTACTGTGCGCTTGACACATTATGAATAACTTAGCCTACTAGTTACGCCAATAACTATTACGTTCTACTCTATTATTTTTACGCTACTCTCTTCGATTCTTGTTTCAATCTTGACTGCATCTTGCGTACTATTTTAGTCATTAAAATGCTAAATGCTAAATGCAATGCTAAATTACTGTTCTATATGTTATTATTTAATCTTTTCTGCCTCTTTTGTCATACTTGTCATGGGCTACTTCTTCATTCATACTGTATATTTTTTAAATTTCTTCATTTATCTATTTTTTCGATTTTTCCAGTTGCTTCAGAGTGATCCAAGACATAACAATGAAAATCAAGCAAGCAATCAATTAATTAATCAATCAATCCCTCTATCTCAATTATATCATACCTTTCTGAAACTCCTTCACCGCCAAGAGAAATATTTCATCCTTGATGGATTCTGAAATATAGCAGAATTTTTCTTTATCATGTCAATTATAATCATGATGAAGTATAATTCACTGTACAGATTAATCACCAAGTTTATTTTTACTTTAAATCATCACAATCAGCAGCAACTTATTTTCAAACAAGTTCTGTACTTTAAACACGAAAAACACAAATAACAGAACAGAATCAGCAACAATAAGAATCGGGTACTCACTTTTGGGTTTCCAAACCCCCGACTCCTTGGCAACACCGGTGGGCCGCTTCTCCCGCTTCTCCCGTTTCTTAAGTGATTCTGCAACGCATATGAATAATTTAAATACTCTAAATTTGTCTTATTTATTTCAATAATTATAGGATCTTCCGCATTACGAGGCAATTTTTCATCTATATATTGTTATATCTCTCTCTCTTTATTCAAATTTTTTTTCCGGACCACTCATTTTTAAAAATATTAAAATATTTATCGAATTTGTTTTAATACTGCAAATGAGGCACGAGATCGTTTCAGATATTTAAAAAGGATACTTTGTCAAGTGAGCCACCTGAGTTCTTACGATGTCTATAAAAATACCGAAACAATTGTAGTGTATGATCTGACGTGATAAAAAATCTTGTAAATTATCACAGATTCATCAGTTCCTGAAATTCAAACACACTTCGCTCTACTGTAACTTTCTGTGCATATGTTCCGTCAACGGAAGGTTGGTGGAATTATGCTAGTCCGCGTGAGTTCAGGTCACGGATGATTTTTGAAGCTCCTCGTTGGAAAAATGTGAAAACCTTTTGTTTCCCTAATACAGACTGTGATAGACACTTTGGTCTACCAGAGCTGCCTCCCTAATACAGACTCGGATAGATACTCAGATCTACCAGAGCTGCTTCCCTACAGACTTGGGATTGTTTTACCTTTCAGACTCGGGTACCGATTAAAGCTATACCGTTGCTATCTAGGTTAAACGCACCGAAGCTGCCTGTTACAGACTTGGGATATGATACACTCTCAGACTCGGGTACCGATTAAAGTTATACCGTTGCTGCCTGAGTGTATTGCACCGAAGCTGCCTGTTAGCCAGCTAAACACGATTTTGATACAAGTGAATTTACTCTGAAAGGAATTATGTTATTTAAGAAAGTAATCACAACTCGAAATGAAACACAAGGATCCTGTAGATGATGTGATTAATAATGTTGGATTTGTTTACAAAATGAAAAATGTGGTTCTGTTCGTGGTTTAACAATATTTACAAAATGAAATAAAATGTGACTCGATATAATTTAGCATGTTTTCTCTCTCTTTCTTTCGTTCGTTTTTGTTTTCTTTTTATAAATCGCTTTGATCTATTTCTTTCTTTTATTTCTTTGATTCTTGAATTTAGTTGGTAAATTGCTACTTTAGCTAATTTCCTACTGATTTGAGGTTATGTTGTATTTTATTGAGTTTACTCGAGATCTATGCTGGCTATGAGTCGATCGACTGCTTTAGTACGAATCGCTGCTCGTTGGCTTGATGAGCCGCGTTATATAGTACTTGTGACGTCACGCTGAGCTCGTATGATCAGCGCGTGACTAATTGCGCAGTCGTATGGTCGTGATTCGGTCGTTCAGCATAGCTGTTTAGTCACTGAAATATGAGTATACTGGAACGCGCACTGGCATAGTGGCAATACTTATAACTGCGCGCAGAGAGAGAGGGAGAAAATGTGACCACCTGTCTCACTCGCACCATGTACAGTATACTAAAAAGTTTATTCGTAAGAAGCTCACAGCGGATACGTGTTGTATAATAGAAATACGAATACCGGCAGTAATTTAAATTTATTCTTCGGAATATTAATGCAGCTTCGTCGCTCGTCAAAAATTAAGGCGCAAAAATAAATAAATACTCAGGAATATAGTCTTCGATTCATATTCATGTACTTTGCAAATATGCCAGTAATTTTTGCTCATATAATAAATGTACACACTTGTATAAATAGTTTATGTGTAAAAACAGATGTGAATAGTATTATAATACACAATGTATGAATGATGTCCAGCGTGTTGATATACTCCATTTGATTCTGCCTTCCGTCAATCTTAGGATCTGCAAGAGATATAATTACTATCAAACACCAATCTTGGAATTTAGGAGTAACGATCGTCAAAATGTGAATTGCGCAACATCCGATGACACTGAAACCGACAAAATTTCAGAACAACTCATTGCCTCAATAGAAAATACTGAATTTTTGGGCTTGCAAAATAATGTACTGTATTATATCACTGGCAATATAGTACATAAGTTTCTAGAGCGCTGTACCTGCCCTCATTGCCGGGATATTTTGTTATCTGAAGAGGCTACTAAAGATAGGAAGTTCGACCACGATTATGCAGTTGATGTTAACAAACACACTGCATTCACGATATTTGTTGACAGGGGAAAATTACATTACCCATCGCGTGTAGCATTTGAGATAATAAAATATACCGAAAGATTATTTCGAAGAGAGATCGTTGTTGTTTTTCAAGGCTAAGATAATTTGAAGCAGAGAATGGCTGCAAGTGCAGTAAAATATTTTCTACCATTGATCAAAGAATTATTTCGTCCCACACATCCGGTTGTATCAACTGACGAATGGGGGGACATTCACGAAATAAAAATAATAAAATCTTTGATTGATTCTTATGCGACCCTAAGATACCACACCTACTTGAAAAAGAAAACATTAGAGTATATGGGACCCCTGTCAACAATGCGCCAGCATTTACATAACTCCATTTTATTTTACCATGTTTGATTTTAAGTTTGGTAGATGTGATGTATTTTACTTTGACTTTTACTTGCAATTTTATAAGAAACTTGCAATTAACATTATAGCATTAACATTATCAAATAGCATTATTCTGTTCAAAATTCATTCATTGCTTGCCCGGGCATGAGAACTGGTGATTCATTAGCATCGGTTTTGGCATTACGATTGATTTCGTTTCTTAACTATAGTGTGGCATGTTCTAAACTTGAGAAAATGTCTTCATCGAGCCAACGATAAGCATGTAGTTGTTACGTACCAACTTTACGCTTTCCCCTAAAAATATATAATAATCAATAAATTTGAGTTGAGATCAGACAAAGACATTAGCATTCGAGGAAACCCTAGTCGTTACTCTTCTTTTTGGATACTCGAGAAGGAGAATTATTAAAACGTGCATTTTGTCACGATTCGCTTTGTTATTTAGAAAAGATTCATTACCTCCTTAATGTCGAAGAAGTCACGTATAATATAGAATATCTAGGATTAACGCTTACAACGTAGCAGTTTCTGTTGACCTAGCACCTATAATCGCATCGTTATAACTCTTTCTAATAAAACCCTAATTATCCTAGTATAGACAGGGTAAACCATAAGACCTAGGAAATTCTAAATTAAAGAATTGGGATGTGTGTTATGCATGGAGTGAGTGTATCTAGCTAACTTTAAGAATCTAGCATAAGTATAAATTAATTACTACGGTGAACCGACTATGTGGGTGCGGACGGCTGACGCGTGCACTTCTTGGGATTTAAGTCCCCAAAGTCCTGATGGCTGATTACGAGCGAGGTAGGGATCATCCTTTTGTGTCTTTCTTCTGGTAAATCGCGAGGCGCGTGGATGCAGAGAACCGGGTGCTAGTTAGAGCCTAGAGTTGGTGTTCAATCTTTAACAAAGTGGTGACCCAAGGGACTCAGTACTCGTCAAAAAAAAAAAGAAAATAATTATTCAGTTCAGTTTTGCCAAGTCTCGTACTTATAATTATAGATTCAGTTTTGAGTTCATAAATTCAAACCTTACGTTCCATTATAATCAAAACCTAGTGATAGACATTTTTCAAATTCAGGACTTTATTAATTTCATCAAAAATATTCAAAATTCGAGTCACTGTATAGATACTTTATTAAAGACCGAGACTGTTCAAAAAACCCACGTCGATAGTGCAAAGTTTGGAGTTAGAAGATACTAAAGGTGAGGACCCGCAAAATCAAGGGTGCGACGCGACATCCAGCCTTCCATGGTCGGTTCTACTAAGCTAAGTGTCGACGATCGTTATCCATATATTATCATTCATGCTAAATTCCATTTTTACTATCAAATTGTTTCCAGTATTCTCACAAGTATACTAGTTATACTTGTAATTACACTATATTTTGTTATTATCCTGTTACCTATATCTATTATCTATGCTTGCTATGATAATTAGTTTAAGAAAGCCCATAGACCTTGCCTAAAGCTAGTGCAAAGACACTTCGGGGAAAACCCTCAGCTTTGAGCAAGTTCGCGACGTCTCCAACTTGTCGAGCATGGCTATATAATCTTAAGCAATATAATATTAGTATAACCATAAGGAATTGCAACGAGAGAGTTTATAAGGAGTTACTAGAGTGCAAAGATTTATCAACCCAAACATTAAAATCCGAGCGCCATCAGATTCACACATTATATTATTTTGTCACTACCAAGGTGTCAACGCGAGAATCGAGAAGAGCATATTTCTGTTTGGTGCCTATCTAAAGGTTTCTTTTAAAGTAAGCTCTCTTCACGAACCCGCGTCGACACACACATCATTACCCTTGTATTAGCCATACACGATATTCATTTATGTTCAACCGTACGTTTTACTTCAAATAATCGTTCAAGAATATAATCTATTTCTATCAATTAATTTTCCTTATCATTTTACCCGACCTAATACATTCCTGACAAGACAATTAGGCCCTTCTGTTTAAATAATTAATGCGAGACCTGTATAGGACTAGACGGCGTAGGATCCAAAAAAAAAATCGATCTATTGAGAGATAGGTCAAAGTTATTTTTATTTGTTATCATAGATAACGGGTGGTTATACTTAGAAGCTACGCGGTTAGGCATAGTCGGACAACCCATGTGACGTTCGTCACATAGTATATAACCATCTTGTGCTGTTCTTCTGTTTTAACTATTTTGTGTTGTTATTTTGTTCTAACTATTTTCCCCTGTTATTTTGTTTAAACATTTCCCATATTATTATTTGTCCTAAAATAAAAACTAGTCAAGGATGACCTCACGTTATTGTTTTCCTTTGCTAACTCCTCATTCATTTTACAATCCAGGCAAGTAAGTCATCGAAAGATATATATTTCAGCCAGGATGCTTGCTCAACCAGACAGTGGAATGATCGCCAAGGAACAAACAAAAATAGCCAGACAGCGATGAGGACTGCATTAATGAACATTAATGTACATGCAGATGGAATCAATTATCCCCGATACAATTTGCATTAGGGCTGGGAACTACCGAATTCCGTGCAAGGAGTCTTCGTGTGGCCCACAAAAATTGTAAGGTGTTGGGATTATTATTCCAACCACCACGGGATCTCAGGCAGCAAAAATGTAGTTCCAGATGGTCTTGGGAGCATTTGTAAGTAAGCATATACTTGAGAGGGGTCTCGATCTTTGTTAATAAATCGTACGCTAAATTTTGAAAGCTCTGGATATTGATGAGGAACCCTAATGCAAACATTCTGCGTTTGTGTTTGAAAATCGAACGATTATCTAGTTGCAGAGACCGAATGTGCTGCTCAAGGTGTTGAAAGACCTCTTTCCAAACCTGCGCATTAGATAAAGATAGAGGTGATTTGAAGCCGGTACCAAAAGCACTACGTGTATTTAGCATGTCAAACAGCCGATCGAAAATTCGCAAGAATTCGCATGTAGGTCCACTACTAATGAATTCTTTATGACCTGTAGCTCTTAAAAAATCTATAGCATCTGCTACTCCAGAGCTTATGGTTTGTGTTGCCAAAGAAACTTTCATTTTCTTGCGTTTGTAAAACACATGTGTTGATGTTAAGCGATTTGCCATTCGAAAACCTTCAGTCTCCTGAATCTTATGCAACGCTTGAACGTATTTAAATTCTATGTTGCCAGTATTTGAAGTTAAAGTCTTTTCCCTGAACGTATTGCGGCAAAGTTTTGCCATGTGACATGGATCCATAATAGCGTAAATTTGGCTGTCATGACTCGGATGTTGAAAGTGTGTCTTAAGATGTTCCGGATCAAAGTTACATCCCAAGATTTTAAGAGTTGATTCATTTACGGAGCAGCCATCACATGTAATTGAACGTACAACGATACCGACTTCATGTAATTTCTTTATTGCAGCCAAGAGTAATCTACTTTGCGTTTCCGCAGAGCACCCAGAAATTGCAAAATTGGTGATTGGACATTTAAATTTATCTCGGTAGGAAACAATTTGGAAAACTAATGCCTCAGTAGCTACTACTACAGTAGTCCCTGCTGTATTTTCAAATCTAATTGTTTACCGATTTCTCCATAATCAACCAGACCTCTACACTTTTCTGCCTTTGTATCGAGTAGTACCTGTTTTCTTATAGCCATGCTATCGAAAATTAGTGCTACATCCTTCAAATATTGTTTATCGCGAGATTCTTTTTTTAAAAATTCAAATACGTTATCTACGAATCCAAAATCTATAACGTAGTCTTGTAACCATCGTCTTAATGTTGCGGTATGGGGTAAATTTAATTTGCTACGCACAAACTCATAAGCCCGGGGAGAATAAAAATATAAAGTTGAAGCAAATTTCTTCATTTCCGGTGTATATGTTTTGCGGTTTTTGGCTACGTTATTATTGGAAGATTCATTCTTGAAGAGTTCTAAATCGAATGTGGTGAAGGTCTTAAGAAATGTGTCTTCGAGGCTATTAGTACATTTACCTTCTTTTCTCAAATGTTCAACGAGTTCTGTGACACTCGTGATTTTTTTTTCCTTTCGTCTCAGCCGATCTGTTAAAATTTTAACTTTACTTTGCAGTTCCTTTTCTCGGTGGGTCGAACGAGACGCGAACAAGTTTGAACAGCTACACTGCACAATTTTTTTACCGGTCTCGCCTCATTTTCTGTATGGTCTTTTGAACTTCTTGGTTTCGTCGAAGCACCGCATTCATTATTGGTATCTTCATTTTTTATCATTTTAGGCTCCTGTTGCATATATGAAATCAATTTTTCATATTTATCCTTAGACTAATGATTATCGTAACAATGATTACCCATATAAAAAAGCAGGATATCTCATGTAAGCTATACCTTGTCACTGAATTTGCGAGGAACTGCATGCTTCTTCAATATTTTTCTACCACTGCTTGTGGTGTAATCTACATAATCCTCAGGCAAGAAATGGTTAGAACAAATAAACGAATATTTCGACAGAGTTTTAAACTCAAGACCTGTGGTTAGCCATTTTTCCTTTATTTCTTCATTTTTATATGGGAAACTAAAATTGAAAATATAATATTTTGTCGGTGAGAGTTATAGCTACATCTGGCAATCGATATTTAGAAGTTATATCTCATGGCATCTCGTTGAACTTAACAAAAATACTTACGCAAAGAATAATACGCTGGTGCGGGGTTTTGTAAACTCCTTACACGATAAAACGCAACAAACTCTCACCATATTTCACTTATTCATAGTTTTGCCAGCTGTCATACCACTAAAATCAATCGCATACATAAGTCGCATACGGTGTTTAGATAGTGGTTTAGACTGGTTAGACCTTGTTTAGACCTCCTGACACCACATTACTACAGATTTGATTACATTTTTGCTTTGACGGTATTGGGCATGCGCAGTAGCAAATAGAAAGAGACAGGTGGTCACATTTTAGCTATCTCTCTTGGCGCGTTACCCCAACATGCCAGTGCGCGTTCTAGTATACTTATATTTCAGTGTGTTTAGTCCGAACACGTTACACTACCTAACCTGCTAACTCGACCTGACGTAAATAAAGATATCGTACAAAATTTGTATGTTTTTTTCTCAGTTTTCCGTTCCAACTATTTCCAATTTCTTGCCGGCACAATTGAACACATTCGAATACATTTAATCTAAATCGAACATCGGAATGTGTATTTTCACCAATTCGGATATTTTTTTTCATTCCAAAAAAATACAAAAATAATCCCCATATAAAAGCCATTTTTTTTTATTTTCAAAGTCGAGAATTCATATGTCTACGCTAATAAAAAGTCATTGCGCCACATTGTTCGAGTTCTAATGATTTTCAAAAAATACCGATAAACTATATATTAATTTAACATTATTAAATTATTAATAAATCATTTCAGAATTGTTGGAAACATCGAAAAACTCCGGTGGCTGACTCCAAAACGAATCGTTCATAAATGAAATGTATAATTTATATTTTAACGGAAATCAACTTACTCTCAGTGTTTATTCGCCCCATGACTTCAGCACACTAATCGGTATCGTCACTGTGAGAATTGTTCTACCTATCCTGTTATCATCGATTCGTTTCGATTTTCTTTTTCTATCCGAAAAGTAATTCCTCTTCGTTCATTGAGCAACATGCCATTCTACGATTATAAACAGGTAACTTCGAGTACCACGAATCGCGCTTAAGATTAGTCCAGCTTGGGATTAGCCTTCGCCTGAGCGTGAGAGTTAGCTTTCGTATTATTTTTGGATTTTCAACCATATAATACATCTATATGAACAACAACCGTACACTTTATCTCCATTGATAGAGTCACACAGCATCACACGAAAATATACAGCTATACATACAGACCAAATTTCGAGGATTATGAATTACGTTGAGAATTAGGCTAGCTGAGGATTAGTGTGTGTATAGCCGTAATTGTTTGTCAGTTAGAATATATAAATCAGTTTGAAGCATAATGCAGAACCATCAAGACTGTGCGGTCTCCAATATCGAAGGTAAGTTGAAACCGTTTCTCAAATTGTTTCAAGGAAGTGTTCGTATACTACACGCAAAGTCAGAAAAACTGACAATTTCACTATCAAATACTTTTCTTCACTTTTCAAATAGTAATAGGCAACCGGTATGTTTTTGTTATTTCGATGTCTATACTATTTCCTGACACATACATTTTTCACTATCTCTCTTGTACATGGAATCGTCTGAAATCGTCAACGACGTAATTAAACAAGTTAAAAATATCAGATGGCTGTGTTAAGACGGAATGCCTCATTTAAAAAAAAATATTTTCCAGATTTCTTCGGTAACATGCAAATTGCTACACCAAATGAACAATGCGTGCAAAGTGCGTGATATATATTGTAACTTTATATGGTTATGCTTCACCAGCAGAGGGCTGGTGAAGTTAACCTAGTCCGCGTGTGTTCTTTGTCACGGGTTATGATATTTGGAGCTCCTCTGGGAAAAATGTAAAAACCCTTAATTTACCCTAATACAGACTCGGATGGATTTTTCACTACCAGAGCTGCCTCCCTACAGACTTGGGATATCCCAGACTCAACAGACTAGGATAGGATTTTACCTCTACCGTAGCTGCCTAGAGTCCAGGTCACCGAAGCTGCCTAATTACAGACTTGGGATATGTGTGTTCTCAGACTAGGGTACCAATTACAGCTATACCGTAGCTGTCCAACACACTCACCGAAGCTGCCTTTTAGCTAAACAATGAATTTGAGTTTTATTAATTTCAACGAAGTGTTTTCTGAAAGAGATGATGAAAAATGAGGTTAATTAGCGAATTGAAAACAAAAATCAAATTTCTGATAATTTTATGATCGATTGATCCATATTTGGGTTCATTTTATACGTTGTGATCGTTCTTTCGCGCAAATTATTTACAAACAAAAAGGTTATTTTTAATAATGGTTGAACAAAAAATTATAATTATGAGTGAGGTGAATGATTACTTTCCTAATTTAACTTAATACTACGCTATTTCTTACTCCTTCAATAGTCGGGCTTTCGTGTTTTTGGTTTTCTCTAATTTTGTCTAGATAATTTGTGATTCTATTCTCTTTTATTGCAATGCTATTTTAGCTAAATACAAATTTTATAAATTTTCTTTTCTTTATTTGAACTGCCGCTTCGGCTAGAACGATTTTATCGAATTGAATTGAAATTTTGATCAAAAAACAATTTTAGCTATATTGAATTTATGCTTGATTTTGGGTTAGGAATTTTGAGTTGAATATTACGTCTGAGTCGGTCGGCCGCTTTTGCTCAAGTCCGCTGATTTGCGTCTCAGCGGTGCGTCTTATATATGACTTGTGACGTCATCAGGTGTCACCCCACCTGCGCGATGCGTATGTGCTGTGTACGACTATACCAGTATAGGCTGATATAGCCGTACACGTTACATTATATATATGGGGCATTCCACGCCAAATCGACCACTTTTGAACCCGACCCCTTTTGATTTGACTGAAATTTGTATATGTTGTACTACCCCACTGAGAACGTTTTTGTGAATTTTTTCAAATTTTTTCACCTAACCGAAAAAGAGTCATGAATTTTCTAAGAAAATTTTTTTGTTCAAAGTTCGCCATTTTTGATTTTGATTTTTTTTTTTTTTTTAAACTTGGATTTTTTTTGCGTTTAATGGCGCAAATCCCAGCGTGGGCCGACTTTTCTCTCTATTTTTTTTTTTCAATTGAAATTTTTTTTTTTTAATTTTTTCGCAATCTAACTTTGCTTTTATAATAAAATGAATCTAAATAAATATATCTATATAATATATAGATTTTACTTGACGAGAAGATTTTTGGATAGCTTTAAATTAATTTGATAGGAATACTTTATGGATAATAAAATAAATAATCACTTAATCATTTCAAATAAAATTTTTGTGGTATTATTAATATTTTATAGTACTACTCTCATATTATGCATATCTAATTTTTACTTTTATTTTTTTTTTTTACTTTTTTTTTTTTTTTTTTTGTGAAAAATATTTCTGAGAGCGTTAGCAAAATTTATTATTTTTCGGACGGAGCTCCTCACCAATTTAAAAATGTCAAAAACTTCGTCAATTTATACCACCACAACAGTGATTTTGGAATGCCTGCTGAATGGCATTTTTTTGCATCTGCTCACGGAAAAGGTCCGTGCGATGGTATTGGCGGTACGATTGAAAGAGCAGCTGCTAGAGCAAGTCTTTAACTAGCAGTTGATAAACAAATAACCACACCTTACGAGCTATATGCATGGGCTTCTGCACCGAATAATCTTTCAAATATAACAGTCAAGTTTTCGCCAGAAGAGGATTACAATAAAGCTGTAAACGACCTGAATGATCGATTTTCAAAAACGAAAACCATTACAGGAACTCAGCAATTGCACAGTGTGATACCAGACTCAGATGGTTGTCTTTTTGTCAGAAATTTTTCTAATTCATAAGAGTATAGAGTCCGTAAATTATTTAAACGCCAAATGAAAATAACAGTGTTTATTGTTCCCTTTTGTTTGCCTTTCGGCGTTACAGGATTTAACATTTCTGCTTAATCTACACCTTATTCTACTCTATCCTTTCTTTTTCTTTTCTTACCCTCTATCTTATTATCTATTTCATGCTCCACGTTTCGGCTTTGAACGGCCTTCCCCTCTTTATTGTTTCCAGCGAGCCTCTCGGCGTCCCCCACTCCTCTGTGAGTTCATCTTCGCTCTCCTCCCTCGTTGCCGCTCCTGACTTCGACTCACGTAGTCCGTCTTTCCCCATTTGCGCCTGCGCTCTCCTCCTCCTGTTACCTCTAACTTCTAGGTTAGGTCTCTACTTAATTGCCTTTTCTCTCCTCACTGCTTCCTTCCTTCCTCTTTCTTTTACTTCTTGTCTTCTCTTTTGCTCTACTTTCCTCGTACTTCCTATCCTTAGTGTCACCGTGACTGGTTCTCACACGCTACGTATTATTCATCACCTACTATCACTTCCAACCTGTCACCTGCACGGCACCCGGAAGTCCCTCTCTCCCAAATAAAAATAACATAAATCGTTCATTACATTAATATAGAAAAATTGAATAATTGTTCATTGTATTATTCCTGTAATCATTCTAATGATTAATCATTAGGATTATAAATATAAAAAATCATAAAGTATAAATTATCATAGATATATTTATTTAGATTTGTTATATTATAAAAACGAAGGTGGATTGCGAATAAATGAAAAAAAAAAATTTCAATTGAAAAAAAAAAAAATAGAAAGAAAAGTCGGCCCATGATGAGATTTGCGGCATTAAACGCAGAGAAAATCAAAGTTGAAAAACAAAAAAAAAAAAATCAAAATCAAAAATGGCGAACTTCGAACAAAAAAAAATTCTGAAAAAATTCATAACTCTTTTTCGGTTGGGTGAAAAAATTTGAAAAAATTCACAGAAACGTTCTCAGTGGGATAGTACAACACATCAAAATTTCAGCCAAATCAAAAGGGGTCGGGTTCAAAAGTGGTCGATTTGGCGTGGAATGCCCCATATATATCCCATCTGAAATTTCGCATTAGAATATCTCTGAACCTAGAGCTGCTGTTGCAAAATGCTTAGAATGAAAATTGTTCGGTTCGAAGGGGGACACAAACTGGTAATATCAGATCAGTTGTAACTATCACTGTTCCGGAGATATGAACACAGAGTTGATTTTTTCAAATGGCAGGTACATTTTTCTCAGGATGGAAAACGTACCTCACGTTAAGACAAATTCAACCATATGTGGAAAGAGTTTATTTCGTCTACGCTTCGTGACTTACGGCTACGCGAAATCCTCAAATCCTCAAATGCCTGCGATTATCGGGACCGGTACTAGGAGTTTATTAAATGTTCAAACACATGTACAAAGCAATTCCATCGTCGTTTGCAACTCTGCGTTGAGACAGGAGGCAATGTGTTTGAACACATTGAAACACACTGAACACATTGAAACACATTTCAACACATTGAAACACATTGCCTCCTCTCTCAACGCAGAGTTGCAAACGACGATGGAATTGCTTTGTATATGTGTTTGAACATTTGATAAACTCCTAGTACCGGTCCCGATAATCGCAGGCATTTGAGGATTTGAGGATTTCGCGTAGCCGTAAGTCACGAAGCGTAGACGAAATAAATTCTTTCCACATATGGTTGAATTTGTCTTAACGTGAGGTACGTTTTCCATCCTGAAAAAAATGTACCTGCCATTTGAAAAAATCAACTCTGTGTTCATATCTCCGGAGCAGTGATAGTTACAACTGATCTGATATTACCAGTTTGTGTCCCCCTTCGAACCGAACAATTTTCATTCTAAACATTTTGCAACAGCAGCTCTAGGTTCAGAGATATTCTAAGGCGAAATTTCAGATATATACAGGGTGTCCCATTTTAAAGTACGCATTACGTTTTCAGCCGACTTAACGTTTCGATTTGAAAATGTGTCCTACAAAAGTTGTCCGGTTCAGAGTGGGACACATGAAGAATTTTTTTTTTGCGGTCCAGCATCATAATTGGTGATGCTGTGGAGGATGGACCAGTTTTTTTAAATGGAATCATACATTTTTGTTTCAACTAAAATATTCTTCATTCAAAAATGTACAATTTCCGCAGGAAATGTTTTTTTGTAAAATGAATAGTTCGTGAGATAAAACAAAAAAAACAAATTCTGCTAGGCACACGGAGGTCGAGTCTTCCGCGCGTGCGTGTCGTCACTTTCGCGATATTTTATCACTCTATACCCTCTCTGTGATATGGGTGATATGTCGGAGCATCAGTGGGGTGACTATACAGATGTTCAAAAATACCACCATCAAGAGCAAGACATGCTCGCACTCGCTTTTCGAAGCTCTGCGCCGTTTTTTTTTTTCTCCTCGTATCCGTATCTGTTATTAAAAGGTCAGATACCACACAATACGGCAATATTACGGAAACGGCGCAGAGCTTCGAAAAGCGAGTGCGAGCATATCTTGCTCTCATGATGGTGGTATTTTTGAACATCTGTAGTCACCCCACTGATGCTCCGACATATCACAAATATCACAAAGAGGGTATGGAGTAATAAAATATCGCGAAAGTGACGACACGCACGCGCGGAAGACTCGACCTCAGTGTGCCTAGCAGAATTTGTTTTTTTTTGTTTTATCTCACGAACTATTCATTTTACAAAAAAACATTTCCTGAGGAAATTGTACATTTTTGAATGAAGAATATTTTAGTTGAAACTAAAATGTATGATTCCATTTAAAAAAAACTGGTCCATCCTCCACAGCATCACCAATTATGATGCTGGACCGCAAAAAAAAAATTCTTCATGTGTCCCCCTCTGAACCGGACAACTTTTGTAGGACACATTTTCAAATCGAAACGTTGGGTCGGCTGAAAACATAATGCGTACTTTAAAATGGGACACCCTGTATATATTGTAACATTGCAAGGTGCACCTGCGGTTACAATCAGCTCCCGAACCCGTAGACGGCCGTAATTAAGTAATTTAGCATGAATGTTGAAAGCACGAATGCGTTAGAGTAGCCGCAAGGCGAGGACCCAATATCCGAGAGGCGACCGTGACTGTACTGAGACTGTAGACTGCTTTCTGATTTTGTTTGTTTTTTTTTTCACTTTCTCTATTATGTGGGAGACATGACCAAACTGTTGGTGGAATACGACGCGACCCGACCGACACAAACTTACGTGGACGATTCGGACCGTATGAGGCCCACCTAAATTTGAGGCCACTACGCCCCTGGGGGCCTAATACTACGTCGAGCAACGAAAAAGCCAGCGAGAACGCGGGGGAATGCCGAGGGCACTCAGCGACGAGGGAAACCGGTGGTGGAGGTGATTCCCGCCACCCCCAAGAGCCAGCGAACCGCGATCCGCCAGAAGAATCCTCGAGGATCCCCCTGCACGAATTTGGAGTTTCGCGCGTAGGGCGGCCAAACCGCCATAGCCTACGATCTAGCAGTCGATAGGCAAATCGATAATTGCCTGACTGCCGAGGGTGCGCAACACCGGCGCCATGCGGTCTCGCTAGATCACTCTGCGTTAGGCCGGCGACCTACTAAGCTTAGGAGAGATTTTGTTTGGCTGAGATTCTTAAGTTGTGATCGGAGAAGAGTGGTTTAGAGTGTGTGAGCCCGCGTGGTACATAGAGGATGGATTTTGCCCACGAGGCGGCTGAGTTTTTGAGGTGGCTGAAAAGCGGTAAGCGTTAGCCAACTTTACCCATTTTCTGATTTGAATCCGGCAACGGCCGTCTGCCATCTTGCCTCCAGTCAAGCCACGAGGCTCTTTAGTATTTTTGGGATTCGAATAAAGACGACTCCCGAGTCGGTAGGTCGTCACCAGTGTCCTCACTTTAATAGAAAATTTTCGCGTTGTCTTTTGAGTACGATTTTTCGAGTCAAAATCTGTAATATTGTCGAGTTACGTCCTGCCGCACACGAGTGCAAAAAGGACAGTCTTAGTTCGTCATCGTCGCGCTCTCTCTTTCTCCTACGAGGAGACTCAGTCGGTTAGCTCAGGCGCGAGCCTGCTTTGTCCTTTTGTCTCTTGTTTATATAATGTCAAATTTCGGTTCGCCTACGAAGGCAGAGTTAGGTTAAGTTAGTGTTAAGTCCACTTTGTAAATAGTTAATTAGCGAGGGGGCCTAGCCTCCCGTAGGCTCGCCGGTCGCCTATACACGACCGACGGCCGAGTCAATTTTTTGTGTGGTTTCTATTAATCTATTAGATTTTAGGTAATTATTTATGGGCACCTCGTGGTGATAACTCTGTTGGTTAATTGTGATATTGTTCCGCGAGGTACCGATTTGCCGAGTTAATTATTAGCTCGTTATTTTTCTGTTATTGCTGTCCTACGTGGAAGCTGTTGTTGTCTATTATTGTTGTGAAACTCGCAAATCGAGGAGAGGCCGCCTTTACACGGCCTGCAGCCGACTAGTACCCGAGGGGAAGTACCCCCGGGTACGCACGATTCTTGTTATTATTTTTAAATCTTTTCTTACATTCTTTTTATCGAATAAATTTTTATATTTTTGTTACCGTAAACTCCACGAGTAATTATTCTACGCCGAGCTCATCCTTCACTTGATCCCGACCCCTCTCCGCGGTACTGAAGCTAGCCGCCGCATAAGATTCCGTTAAGCTTTGTTTTATTTAGAAGATTGTGAAAGTGGCGAGTAGTCGCCTGGCGCCCAACTCAGTAAATTTGAAATCTCGGGTATAGCTGTGTGCACGTTGGATCGACCCTGGAGTCTGGCAATCCGGTCCAGATCCGAGGGTCTAACAAAAATCCACGTCACAATACCGTGAGAATCAGGTGAAACCGAATGGTCCATCAGACCAGACGGTGAATATTTGGTATTTTTAGGGGGATAACCACTCGTTGCGCTGAAAAATCCCTAGGGTGATCTTGGCGCGCGGTCGATAGAACTCTGCGTGCCAAAATCACCCTAGGGATTTCCAGTGCAACGAGTGGCTATCCCCATAAAAATACCAAATATTCACCGTCTGGGCGGATGGACCATTCGGTCTCATCTGATTCTCGCGGTATATTAGGGTGATTAAAAAAAATCGATATTTTTTTTCTCGGAGCTCCATCGAAAATTGTTAGTACATCAAAAAAAAGTGATTTTCACAAAATTTGGGATTAAAAAAAAAAAAATTCAGATAGTGCTCAAGCGACTTTTCGGTTTCTTCTGCATTTTGTTGAAATTGGCGACGTGAAATTTTTTTTTTTTTGCTTTCATAGCAGAAAGTTTTCGTATTCAATACAATCATGATTTTTTGTAAATTTTAGTACTCTGAAATTTTTTTCAAGCTGCCTCAAGTAATTCATTAGTTTCTTTTGACTTCATCGCGCAATAAATTTTATGTAAAAAATGATCGTTCCTGTTTTCGAGAGGAATGAAAGATTGTTTTCTGTAGCTAAACTATTATATTAATCTTATGATTCTCAGCTGAAAATGCGAAAAAAAGATAAATAAATTACTTCCGGCAGCTTCAAAAAAATTTCAGAGTACTAAAATTAAAAAAAAAAAATCATGATTGTATTGAATACGAACACTTTCTGCTATGGGAGCAAGAAACAAAAATTTCAAGTCGCGATTTTCAACAAAAAGCAGAAAAAACCGAAAAGTCGCTTGAGCACTATCTGAATTTTTTTTTTTCAATCCCAAATTTTGGGGAAATGACTTTTTTTTTATGTACTAACAATTTTCAATGGAGCTCCGGGAAAAAAAATATCGATTTTTCTTGAATCACCCTAATATATATATATATTAGACTGTGTCGAAAAAAAACTTTTTCTTTTTTTTTTCCGGGCTACACCAGAAATCGGTAGGGTATGTCAAAACAAAACTTCTGTTAAGAGATGGGCTCTTAACTTCAAATTTTAGAGGTAGCTCATCGCATTTTTCGATTTCCCGTTTAAATAACATAGGAAATTTTTTTTTTTTTTGTTTCGAATTGTATACCTCGGTGATGGCATATTGTACAGACAAGCCCATGACATATTTTTATAGAGAATCGGATGCTCTACAAAAAAGGTCTCTTATAATTTTCTGATATCTCAACTTTTTTTAATACTTACTTAATTTATTAATACATTCTTGGTACTCTAGGGAGGTATTAAAAAAAGTTGAGATATCAAAAAATTACAAGAGGCCTTTTTCGTAGAGCATTCGATTCTCTATGAAAATATGTCATGGGCTTGTCTGTACAATATGCCATCACCGAGGTATACAATTCAAAACAAAAAAAAAAAAAATTTCCTATGTTATTTAAACGGGAAATCGAAAAATGCGATGAGCTACCTCTAAAACTTGAAGTTAAAAGCCCATCTCTCAACAGAAGTTTTGTTTTGACATACCCTACCGATTTCTGGTGTAGCCCAGAAAAAAAAAAGTTTTTTTTCGACACAGTCTAATATATATATAAAATAAAAGTGTCATATATATATATATGTCGGCGCGATATGCTGGACGCTGCATTTGGGCAGCTAATATAATTTAGTTTAGTCTAGATATCGACCGACGGTTGATAATAAATTAGTTTAAGTTTACGTCTAGGTATATTTGTTAGTATTGATATTAGTTATAGACCCTTAGCCTAATGAGTGGCGTAGAGGGAGGTGCGAGATGAAGGCTTTGGGAACCAAAGTCTTTATCGGACGTAGCCACTGCAGCCCTAGAAGATGCTGATTTTGAGAGTCAGTTGCATTTGAACCGAGCCAGTGGTTGGTACAGAAATTTGAGAGTTATATTGAGAAATCTAGAGGCAGGGTGGATTCGTTGTCGCGTCTCTCTGTACGCTTCAGCTTATTGTTATTGAATTTGATATAGACACAGTGTTAGTGGGTTAAGATTTTATGTTAGTTTGTGTTGTAGTTATTAGTGATTAGGACTACATTTAATTAAACAAGCTCCCTGCAAGAGTGATCATGGACGCCCCTGAGCCGCGTACGGCTGTCACTCCGACATATATAATATATAATATATTAAAAGTGTCAGACATTGTAGCTCTACCTACTCAATCACCGTCCTGAATCGAAATTTCCCTTAAATCTTTTTTATCTCTACTCGTAATATCAAATATTCGATTTCAATATTATGAGCTACATTTCAGACTCGATGGACATTGTTAGCGAAAACGAGGAGGATAAAGGGGGCAGGAGGTATAAAAAAGAAAGAAGCAGACAGGAAGAACGATTAGAAGCGAGAGAGAAAGATTGCGAAAGAGAGGATGAGGACGAGTGCGAGTAAGAGGAAGATGAAGACGAAACAGAAGCCAAAGAAAGAGGGGAAACACTCGGACGAACGCGCACAAAATTCGCAAGGAGTTGCCGGCGGAAAAGTGAAACGTAAGTTATATCTGCGAAGGCGTGCGTGTGTATGTATGAGGCAGTACGTATCAGCTCATTGTCAGTCTCTTGAAATGTCGATGTTGTCACCGAGTTTATTACACCTATATATCTATATTTAGGAGAGATTAGTGACCCTGGAGTTCAATTGTTGATGTAATTCGTCGGACGGGGGTCAGGAGAGAAAAACCATCAGAAATATTCTATTGGCGACGTTTCGGCTGGGCCCAGCCAGCCATCTTCAGGTTACATTTATTAGCAAAGAATCATTATAAGTGTCTGTTTTTTGGACAGAAATTATTGTATAAAGTTATTTTACATTTTCTAATTATTATTATTATTCTTACAAAACGATAGAGATATTATTTGTATGTTTGTTGAACATTTCGATTTTTGTGTTCACCACGTGTTCGGTGCTCAAAGTGATTGCACACACGTATGAGAAGATTGCACTGGAGAATTGACTTACCTACTACCTATGATTACGTAATTATATTTTAATTAGGAATAGATTGTCTTGTATATATATTATATAAATTTGCGATTCTGTTGTGAAATATGATATTACTTACAAATTTTTTCGACTATCCTACGCTTAGGTGTTCATGGTGCGGCGTATAAGAAGGAAGTGCGCTCATCTTTACTGTGACGATCAGCCAATCGATATATTCGATATATTGAGGTTATGTTGTTGCGCATGATCGATTGTGTTCAAATTTGAATTCTGTTGTATGATGTCCGAGTATAAGTGACTAAGGTTTTGGATGTCGGTACGTTTGTTAACAGTTTTATTTCTAGAAATATGTATCATCTCCTTTACTAATCTACTCTTCCAGTTGTTGTCCGTGTCTATTACTTTTACATTATCAAAGTCGAATTTATGAGCATTCATGAGAGCATGCGTTGCTAAGGCTGATTTTTCAGGATCCCCTGCTTTTATGTCGTATTTATGAGCGCTCATTCTTTTTTTAAGATGTTGTGACGATTGTCCTATGTAACATTTAGGGCAATTTATGCAGTCGACTTTGTATACAGTGTTTATCATGTCCTGTTAGACGAAGAGCCCGTGACAGATTTCACTAAGCGTTTTCAGCATGGTCACAAAATTGTAAGACGCTATGTACGGGGTTCGTATTGTGGAAACCGTGAGTCTGGCAGGTCAGTCCCCTTGCGTTCGAATACCTGGTTCAGGTAAACAAACGCGTTTTTCAAGTCATTTCAGCACAGTCAATTCCAACTCAGATCCGATCTACTATTATGTCACATTATTATGTTGAACAGCCAGACCGGTAGCTTGATGATAATATTGTGGCAGACTGGATGATAATCATTCAAAAAATATGTATTTTCAAGCGATAGCAGCGGGTCTGCCAATTTTATTTTTACGAAGTACTATGTCCCCCTAGATCACTTGTAGAATGCCATACGAAAATTCCGTTGCGAACACCTTGAAAATAATTAATAAAGTTCTGCGATTTTGATCTAAAGTGGTGGTGCGCGCGGAGAGCAGCGGGACGGGGGCTACACGAAACGAGGGGACCGGCCGCGTAGAGGGGATAGAGCTGCTATGCAACGGTCAATTGTTATTAAATGTCGTGATGTGACATTTCACAGTCGGGAGTTTTTTAAATTTCATATTTTTTAAATATTGTTAAAGAAAATTTCCGACAGAAATGGCTCCAATAAAAAATTGTTGTGTAATATGTAAAAAATACGTTGAAGAAAAAATCGTGAAATTTACTCAAAAATTACTTTACAAGTGTCAAACTGCGTTAGCTGTGAGAAAGGCACATAAACTCCAGTATCACGGGCTTCAGCTACCTATCGCTGTGGATGAAATCAGTGGATACCATCCAAGATGCTACAGAAGCTTGACGGCTGTAGGGAAAAAATATTCTGTACAGAGCGCATCAATCTTGTTGAGCTCAGAGTCGGGTAATTCATCCAAAGAAATTCAAAACCAATGCAACCTCCAACAACTTTCTACTTCTTCGCAAGAAATTCGAAATGATTGTCCCCTCCAACAGCCTTCTACTTCATCGGAAGAATTTCGAGCGCGAGAACCTCCACAGGACGAGTCAAACACTTACACTCCCAATCAACGATCAAAAGTATGCATATTTTGTGAAAAAGATCGTAAAACTCATAAAACTAAATTTCAGAAGTTGTGTATTGGTGAAACTGATTCTCTTCATGTTATAAAGGAATACGCCTCCGGAACCCATGACCTCGAAATGTGCAGAAAAATTGACGAATATGCAACGTCCAGTGACGTGGTATATCATGCAATTTGTAAATCTGCATACTACAATCAATATAAGTCTTCTATTCAAAGCAATAAGAAAACAACCTGGCGTACTGCCAGAGAAAACCACAAACGAGCCTTCGATAAGTTACATGATTACATAGAAAATGAAATAGTTCAACGTGGGAACAGCATTTTTTTATCATCATTATTCACTGTTTACACTGAAATCTTGACTGAAATATTTTGTGAAAATTTAGAAAATGACGAAGACCTTGCCTTCTCAGAGCAGCACCTAGAACAAAAAATCATGTCAAAATTTCGTGATCGAGTTGAAATCATCACCATGCACCACAGAAAAATTGTGGTTGGTTCAAAAGGTGTTAATAGCCAAATAGGTGAGGTGATATTCTCGTCATTAGAAGAAAAAGATGTACTGCAAAGAGCTGCACTTATTTTAAGAAGAGATCTGTTGAATATAAAGAAATGTGAGCTACCTGAAAATTTAACATCCACAGATGTGGTAAAAGGTGAGTGTTCAACACCCCAATCATTGCACACATTTTATACGACTATGATAGGTGGTTTGGATTGCCGACGTAGAAATAATCCTGGTCATTTAAGAAAAGTCAATTCTTTCTGCCAAGATATTATTTATGCAGTCTCGAATGGAAAAATTAAAACATCAAAACACATGACTCTTGGCATAACATTAAAAAGTTTAACAAGCAGCAGAAAAGTAATAGATATTTTGAACAGATATGGCCATTGTTGCTTGTATAACGTAATTGAAGGAATCGAAACTGAGCTGACTTATGCTGCAACTGAAGAATCACGATTGTCTCCAGCAGGTATATCGTTAGCTCCACATCTAAGTACCGGAGTCGCTTTTGATAATTTTGATAGGTTCGTGGAAACCATTAATGGCAAGGATACACTCCATGACACTGTCGGAATTATATTTCAATTTGAAGAATGCAACACTAATCAATCTGAAAAACTACCTTCAGACGAAAATGAAACAGTACCTGAAAATGAAACACATGACGTTGATGATGATTTTCGAGCTGGAACACCTGGAAATGAGGATGAAGAAATTCGCGAGATGGACATGTATGAAGTCGTTGATAATTCGCGAGCCGCAACACCTGTGAATGAAAATGAAAATTCACTTCAAAGTCGGAATGACTACGTTTTCATTGAACCCCGAGTGCCACCATCTTCGATCCAGACTGCAAATACAAGAAGAAGAAGAGTAAGAAGAAGAAGAAGCTCCGATGCAAAAGTTCCTGACATACCGGCATACCCTAAAAAACCACGAATGATGGAAAGTTTATTGCCAATAAATTACGGTACGAGAGAAAACATCCCTGAGCAATTGGCATTTTCAGCACAACTTGATTTGCTGTGGATGTTTTCGCATGCTCTGAAAATACCCAATTCGCCAATGTGGGTTGGGTTCAATAGCAAACTGTACCGGAACAATGGTCCCAAACAGA
Organism: Tenthredo amoena; assembly: GCA_963966615.1. Taxonomy (NCBI): domain Eukaryota; kingdom Metazoa; phylum Arthropoda; class Insecta; order Hymenoptera; family Tenthredinidae; genus Tenthredo; species Tenthredo amoena. Next base: position 1,403,924 of record OZ016486.1, on the reverse strand, counting down.
GAGTGCTTTATCTTCCTCCTATAAACTTTTCTCCAACTGATACTTCTGTTGTACGACAAACCTTGTTTGACAGTATAAAAATTTCGAACGAATGTTCCCAAAGATACATCCAAGTTACATACGACCTAGCGATTTGTAAAATAGCAAATCAGATTAAATCTATGGAAGCATCACTGTTCGATAATGTATTCATTCACTTGGGCCAATTTCACATCATGATGGCATTTTTCAAAGCCATTGGTAAAGTCATCGATAATTGTGGGCTATCGCATATCATGATTGAAAGTGATTTAATAGCCAGTGGATCTGTAAACGGCTTCATAAGTGGAAAACACTTCAACCGGTGTAAACGATTACATCCCATGGTTTCATTAGGGCTCCAAATTTTGCATTTCGAAGCGTTCCTTGAGCAAGAGAACGTAGAAGTATCTGATGACGTCGTATCGAATATTAAAACTATTCAAGAAACTGGAAATATCACTGAGAATCTAAACGAGTCACTTTCAACATTATTGGCTCGATATGGCGAATACAGAAAAAGAACGCTCGCTGGAGAATTCGGGCAAACACCTCAGTTTTATTTAATATACACAAATCTAATAAATTATTACCAGCTTCTATCCAAGAGCATTCGGACTTCCGATTTTGAGCTATATAAATACATCCTACCCAAAATGAGCAACTTATTCTTCATTTTAAATCAACCGAATTACGCTCGATGGTTGGTGAAATATCATGATAACCTACTGAAAGTTGATGATACACACCCTGGATTAATCGAAGAATTTAAAAAAGGCTCTTTCGGTGTTAAACGAACGGACAAACCATTTTCTAGACAACCAATCGATCTTACATTGGAGCAGACAATTAATGCCGATGCAGGGAGAAAATTGACTGGGATCTCACATTTCACAAACTCGATATCTGCTCGCCAACGATGGGCGAAAAGCCATGGCATTCGATCAACAATAATAAGTCACGTATATGCTGAAATTGGATTAACAAAGGCTCAAGATGTCACGTCGGACCTAGAGCCCAATGAAATGAAAAAACATATCGAAAGGAGCCTTCTATTCAACATTGGAACAGGAAAGGCAGCACAAGAATCAACAGCAAATTTTCTTTTGAATATTGAAGTAAATGGCAACCGTTTACGTGAGAGTTTCATCTCCGAATGCTCTGGAGATCCTATGAGATTTGAGAAGGTGATTAAAAGACAAATCATCGAGAATTTTTCGTCGGAAACTGTGAAAAGGAAAATAAAAGTTGCAAATAAAGTTCAAGAAATTCGAATGCAACGAGATTTGTTTGGAAGGATACTTGGAATTTCAATGGAGAAAGACGTTGATTTAGAAAAAGTCATGACCTATCCTGTGACTCCAGTGCCCATGTCAATGTGCCACCCAGATGGAAAAATATACAAAACCACGAAATCTTCTTTGATGAAGATCTTGGAACGACGTATAGAAACTCTGAAGCCACCACCATTTGATGTTGTCATTCTTGATGGCTTCTTCATGCTCCACTTGATAAGGGATGTCCCTAAGTCGTTTGGATCGATTTCAGAAAAGATTTTGCAAATGGTCACGAAGTTCAGTGCACAGAGAATCGATATTGTCTTCGATCAATATTTTTCACCATCAATTAAGGATAATGAGAGGCATCTGAGAGAGGGGTTCCAAGGCAGTAATTACAAAATTGGTGGGCCTGACCAAGTAAGACCAGCAAATTTTGCAACTGAGCTGAGAAACAGTTCCTTCAAAGAAGCACTGGTCGGATTTTTAATAGATCATTGGGCTTCAGATGAAATGGCGTCTTTCATTCGTAATAAAATCATTCACTTGAATCACAAGGAATGCTACAGATTTCACGTCTCTGATGAAAAGGTAATCCGCAATCTTGAGATACCTCTTAATTGCCCAATCCACGAAGAGGCTGATACAAAAATAGTCTACCATGTATCTAAAATTTGTTCTTCTGCGAATATTTTGATAAAGTGCTCAGATACAGATATTCTAATTATACTGCTCGACAATATGACACGCATGTGCTCCGTACACGAAATATGGATGGAAATCGGGACAGGAAATTCCTTACGATATACCGACGTAAAAAAACTACATAATGCTTTGGGTAATTCATTATGTGATGCATTGCCAGGCTTTCATGCATTTACTGGATGCGACTATAATCCTTCATTTTTTGGGAAAGGAAAGGGAAAGCCCCTCAAGATTCTCGAAAAATCATCAGAGTACAAAAATGCCTTCAGCTCTCTTCGTGATACAAGCTCCACTCAATTATCTACTACTTTCAACATTATAGAAAAGTTTCTATGTGAAATGTACGGCATAAAAAAGATTTATCGTGTAGATAAGGCAAGATTCCATCTCTTTTCAACTAATTACAAGCCGACTGCTGATAAAGAAAAATTCAAAAAAAAATTAAAGAATTATGATGCGTCCAATTTACCACCTTGCGAGGCTGAGTTGAAACAACATCTTCTACGAACTCAATACATCACCAGCATTTGGAGTAATGCCGATCTTGAAATTCCTTCAACTCTGAAGGCTAATGAAAATGGGTGGACTGAAGAAGATGGAAAATATGAGTTCGTATGGTTTGAAGGAGATCAACTCCCTACATTCACCAATGACGTTACAATCGAACCAGATGAAGGCGTAGATGAAGACACGACTCAACGTAGTTTTTTTAAATTCATAATACATATTTCAATTACATTTATATCAAATTCAAAACAGCATTAAGTTCAACATTTATTTTCTAGATGGCTCGCCTGACAGTTGGGATGACGAAGGTGACGATGATACTGACATTGACAGTGACATTGAAAATTTCTATTAGAAAGAATTTTTATTTTCAGGAGGATTCATGATGAGAATAAGTTTTCAATTTTTTGAAGCCAATGAATATTAGAAATAAGCATGTGGAAAATCAGAAAAATGAGAATATTATAAATAATGAGTATAGTATTTTGGTATATGAAAAAAAAAAGATATATTGACTGTATATTATCCTGCAACTGTTTCATGATTAAATCAAATGAATATATTATTAAAATTGAAAATATTTTCGTTCTTAACTTTGATACCGGTGAAAAGTTATAAAAAAAAATTTAAACAATTTTTTTATGACAATATTCAAAAAATATAAAATTTTACAAAACTCACGACTGTAAAATCTAAAATCACAACATTAAATAACAATCGATCGTTGCATAGCAGCTCTATCCCCTCTACGCGGCCGGTCCCCTCGTTTCGTGTAGCCCCCGTCCCGCTGCTCTCCGCGCGCACCACCACTTTAGATCAAAATCGCAGAACTTTATTAATTATTTTCAAGGTGTTCGCAACGGAATTTTCGTATGGCATTCTACAAGTGATCTAGGGGGACATAGTACTTCGTAAAAATAAAATTGGCAGACCCGCTGCTATCGCTTGAAAATACATATTTTTTGAATGATTATCATCCAGTCTGCCACAATATTATCATCAAGCTACCGGTCTGGCTGTTCAACATAATAATGTGACATAATAGTAGATCGGATCTGAGTTGGAATTGACTGTGCTGAAATGACTTGGAAAACGCGTTTGTTTACCTGGACCAGGTATTCGAACGCAAGGGGACTGACCTGCCAGACTCACGGTTTCCACAATACGAACCCCGTACATAGCGTCTTACAATTTTGTGACCATGCTGAAAACGCTTAGTGAGATCTGTCACGGGCTCTTAGACTATGTGTAGGTGTATTTGTTTTAAGTTTAGTGAACAGACAACCAGTGGTATTAGTGATTTTGTAAGTGAGATGAATATTTTCTTTGTGCAATATGTGTTTGATGGTCTGAGTTAGCCCTTCAACAAAAGGAATGGACCCAGTGATTTGGTTCATATCCTCATTATCGACAATATTCCATTTAATGCTATTATATGTCCTATGTATGCGTTGTTTTTTAATTTTAGATATCAGTGTCATGGGATACCCATTCTTTATTGGTGTGTCTTGTACAAGCTTTCAGTTTTTTTTCCTAAACTTAGGGTGCGATAAAAGTAAACCTCTATCAAATAGTCCAATGGCCACGCTTTTTTTATATTGGAGTGGATGATGCGAATCGAAGTTAATGTATCTACCTGACCAAGTGTCCTTATGGTACCAGTCTGTTTGTTGCGTCAGGCATCTAGTCCAAATTCTTTACAAGATATTCTGCAGAGCAAAGACCAGAACATGGGAAAGTTTACGTTAAGTCTTAGCTTTTAAGTTGTGGCGACTATGTCTTCATATACGCCTATGCCACTCAAACATTTGCACATACTGAAGTTATAAATATTTTTCTATTCTTTCCATTTTTCTACCTTCTCTATTGTTCCTAGTTTTCGACTATCGCTACCCGCGAACCGTTTTCGGGTTTTTCCCAATACCGCGGTACCTGGAAGGGTCGCACTCGACCAGCACCACGAGGTCATAAAAAATCTGGCGACCAGACATCGCTGGCGAGACGGGTTTTCCCAGGTCCCGGTTTTTCCAACTTCGTCATTCTTTTCAAAAACCTTTTCTTTCTTTCTATTTCTTTCTATTTCTTTCTATTATTACTTTTCGGCACGCATGCACCCAACTACCTACTTGCATGCAAAATCAGTCTGCAACTAACTTTCGTACAGGGCAGTTCGAGCATTCCGCTCGACTCAAGTACAACCTCAACCACAGAACTAGTCGGTTCGCATCATCATCTTGCAGTCTCAATCCACTAATCAAACAGTTCAAATCTTTCTTAAGTCAAAGCAACCAACACATAATTTCTAACAGCAACTTGAAACACATTTATTATTAGCTCATTTAACTTCAATTTTTATATCCTTATATATTTATCAGTTTAAAATACAGTCAATATTCAACGTTATCAAACAATCATTTATTACCAACACAAAAAATCCCTACACTCCTTTAATTAGTTGGTGTAGACCGTTCACGTGGTACCAAAAAACTTACGAAACCAAAGATCGCGTGAACATATTATGGTCCTTCGAGCCGGATTTGTACAAAATCCAAGTGTTATCGGTGCAGTGCGCATCGACCTCAAATCAAAACTCTAAGTGTTATCGGTGCAGTGCGCATCGACCTCAAATCGAAACTCAAGTGTTACCGGTGTAGAAACCATCGGCCCCAAAGAAACTCAAGTGTTACCGGTGTAGAAACCATCGGCCCCAAATAAACTCTCAAGTGTCACCGATGTAGGAAAACATCGGCCCCAAGGAAACTCTCAACATTGGTACCGGTTGAGATAAACCGTCACTAAGCAATCACAGAGTAAGTGGTATACTGTGTGCATCAGCCTCAAGAATCAGTGCATTCTGAAATCTCTTCAATTCAACTCGGACGTCCGAAGCCACGAGACACCTCCGAATCAACCACGACGAACGTCAACGAAATACCGCTCAGAGGGACTGGATACATCAGCTGCTCCCAGACTTCCTCGCTCTCAATAAGGTAGGTTCGTTAGTCTAGAATCGTCAATTCCCTCACTCAATTCCATCACCCAATCACTCCCAGAATGTCCGACCTCTCTGCGCTACACCGCAAACGCGGATCAGTACAAGCCGCTATCACAAATTTCACCAAAATTATGGACAAATGGGTGCAGGAACCAGGCGGTGGTGACACCGATTACTTACAAGCATCGCTAGAGAGCATGCAACAGTCATTCGACAAGTTCAACGATATACAAGAAGAATTGGAAGAATTAGACGAATCCGAAGCGGACAAGCGCTTTGAACTACAGGATAAATACAATAGGGCGTTAGGCCGAGCTAGGAAGTTACTACGCGAGCGTGGTTTAACACTTCAAAATGACGCTAGTAGAGCTTCAACTCCGATTTCCGTCACTACGCCGATTCCAACGTCGCTTCCACAGATACAATTACCTAAGTTCGACGGATCGACCGAAGGCTGGGCATCATTCTACGACATTTTCACTTCTCTGATACACAAAAACGAAAGCTTGCCTCCGGTGCGGAAGCTGCAATATCTAAGATTATCATTAACGGGTAGGGCAGCCAGCGCCATAGAATCATTAGAAACCACCGATCAGAATTACGCGATAGCTATAGAGACGCTTAAAAAGAAATTCGAATGCACGCGTAGAACAATACGTCGTCATTGGACGATTCTATGCGAGTATCCGCGTTTAGAAAAGGACACACCGAGCGCGTTACATAACCTGGTAGATGCCTTTTATCAACACACGCGAGCTCTAGAGAACCTGAAGGCACCAGTCTCCAGCTGGGACGTTCCCTTGAGCGAACTCATACTGTCAAAGATCGGTCAAAATACAGCGTGGCAATGGGAGCTCACTTTACAAGATGACCAAATGCCAACCTACAATCAGCTGTTAGGGTTCCTGGAAAAACGAGCCAACTGCTCAGATTTCACATACAAGGGAGACAAGACACAGGGAAGTAAAAACGCTATACAACGTCGAGATGACGGAAGAAACAAAAAAGGCAAGGCCACGCAAGAGGCACCAAAAGCACAAGCCTTCGCCACCAGCAATTATACAGTATCATGTCCGATCTGTAATCAAGAGCATCGGATCTACACATGTCCGCGATTTCGAGCTCTATCCGTCGAACAAAGACAAAGGGCAGTCACCAAGGCATTACTCTGCTATAATTGTCTTGGAAGAGGCCACGGAAGCAAGACCTGCAAGGCGGGACCCTGTCACACCTGTCAGAAGGGTCATCACACCTTTCTGCACGGATCAACGGGTCAACAACCTTCTGAGGAACCTACCCCGTCTACTAGTCGAGGGCCTCAAGTGGATTCGTCTAGAGAAGCATGACTAGACAGTCCAGATGTTTCGAAGGATAGTACGAAGGCTATCACTCTAGTGGTCAACTCGGCGACCAGTGACATCATGGTCACAGCAATCATTAACGTATTGAATCATAAAAATCAGCCCATTCGTTGCCGAAGTCTGCTTGATACCTGCTCGACAACAAACTTCATGACCGAAAATCTTGCAGCCACTCTCGGTCTGAAGAAAACTATCTGCGCCATCCCTATCGGCGCGGTAAACGCCCTCACTACCTTCGCAAGAAACATCGTCACCACAACTATCCGATCACCAATTAATGGTTACGAAAGAACTTTAACGTTCCTGATAGTACCGCACATATCACAAACGGTACCCGATCAGCCAATCAATCGTACTGCAATCAAAATTCCGGCCAATATAAAATTGGCTGACCCTCACTTTCATCTACCAGCTCCGGTCGACCTGCTCTTAGGTGCCGGAACTACACTCTCATTGTTATGCGTCGGTCAACTAAACCTTTCACCACCGGGGGGTCCTGATCTGTACTTACAAAAGACGGGACTCGGTTGGGTCATCGGCGGAAATGCACCGTCTACCCGACCATCGAAACAAACCACGCATTACACCACAAACCAAGGGCTTCAATTTGATCTAGCAAAATTCTGGGAAATAGAAGAGGGTACCTCAGACAACCTGTTTACAGATGAAGAAACAAAATGCGAAGAGCATTTTAAGCAAACCACTACTCGAAACGCAGAAGGCCGCTATGTAGTAGCGTTGCCATTCAACAAAAAAATAGACAGTTTAGGAGAATCAAGGAACACCGCACTCAATCGCCTACGGGGCATCGAGAAAAAGTTAGACCGCGATCCTCACCTCAAACAGCAGTACCATGCTGTCCTGCAAGAATACTTATCTTTAGGTCACATGTCACCGATTGACGATCCGAATATACGAGGTTGCTATTTACCTCATCACGCGGTAATCAAACACGGCAGCCTTACTACGAAGGTACGAGTTGTATTCGATGGGTCCGCCAAGACCACTACCGGTATATCCCTCAACGAAACCCTCCGCGTGGGACCTACCATTCAATCAGACATCTTCGCGCTGTTAATTCGATTCCGGAGACATGTATACGCGATCACCGGAGACATAGAGAAAATGTACAGGCAGGTCCTCGTCAGACCTGAAGATCGCAAATATCAAAGGATATTATGGAGGACGGATAGTGGGGAGTTGCAATCATACGAGATGAATACAGTCACCTTCGGATTGTCTTCCGCGCCATATCTGGCAATTCGTTGCCTCCATCAACTAGCTGAAGACGAAAAACACCGATTTCCTCGCGCCACCAAAGCCCTCAAAGAAGATTTCTACGTCGACGACGCCCTTACAGGCGCCGCAACGAAGGAAGAAGCCATAGCTTTGAGAGAAGAACTCACCGAACTATTGAAAAGAGGTCGTTTCACCATACGCCAGTGGGCCTCAAACAACCTGGAAATCCTGGAGGATATTCCTGAGGAAAGCGTCAACCTACGCATAGGATTAGGAGAATCCACAACGCTCAAAACTCTCGGAGTATTCTGGAACTCTAGTTCTGACACCCTCGTATACACAGTAAAAATATCGCCAGAGCCTACTAAAATCACGAAAAGATTCATCTTAGCCGAAACGGCAAAGATTTTCGATCCACTAGGATTGTTAGCTCCCGTTATCGTTACAGCTAAAATCATTATGCAAAAATTGTGGAGTTTGAAACTAGACTGGGATGAATCATTACCACTGGACATCCATACGAGGTGGACAGAATACTATCAACAACTTCCATCGTTAAACAATCTTGCATTTAAACGCGCAGTCGTCTTAAACGAGGCTCAAGAAATCCAACTGCATGGGTTCTGCGATGCCAGCGAAAAAGCATACGGAGCCTGCATATACTTAAGAACAGTAGACAGCAATCGGAAAATTCAAGTAGAACTGTTGTGTGCGAAATCCCGAGTAGCACCCTTGAAGACGGTGTCTATTCCTAGACTCGAACTGTGTGGAGCCGTACTTTTAGCCTGCTTAGCAGCAAAGGTAACAAACGAAATGCAACTGAACATTAAGGAAAATTTCTTCTGGACCGATTCCACTATAGTATGGCATTGGATACAATCATCACCGCATCAGCTAAAAACCTTTGTAGCTAACCGCATCACGGAAATTCAAACAAAAACCAAGAGCAACAATTGGTATCATGTTCGGACACACGAAAATCCAGCAGACCTAGTATCTCGCGGTCAAGGGCCGGAAGAGTTCACGCGAGCCTCGATCTGGCAAAGGGGTCCGACATGGCTCAGTCAAGAAGAAGAAAACTGGCCTGCTGTGGAGCTGAAACCACTCGAGGAATTACCAGAACAACGACGAGCCACCTGTCTAGCAATTTCAAGTCCGGAAAACAATGAACTACTGACACGGTACTCGTCCATATCCAAACTACAACGCATTATTGCATACTGTCTGCGAGTTTTGAGACGATCTGGCAATAAGGATCATCTCACAGTCCAAGAATTAAGAGAAGCTCACCAAACCATTATAAGGATGGTACAGAAGCATGCCTTCGGGGACGAAATAAAAAGCCTCCACGGGGGGAGAACATTAAAGCCTAGCAACAAAATCACAAGACTCAATCCGTTCGTTGACGAAGAAGGAATCTTACGAGTGGGCGGACGTCTGCAGAATTCATCACTACCATTCTCTGCAAAACATCCGATCATTCTTCCAAAAAATGATCACATTACGACACTGATAATTCGCAAGGAACATCAGATTCATCTCCACGCAGGTACTCAGGCGACTCTGTATGCAGTCCGCCAACGATACTGGCCGTTGGATGGCCGCAGCCAAGTCTGGAAGGTCATCAAACCCTGCCTCCGCTGCAACAAGGCAAAACCGCCCTCAGCCACTTACATAATGGGCAATCTACCCAAATCCAGGGTAACCGAAACCAGGCCCTTCACACATGTTGGTGTGGACTACTGTGGGCCTTTCATCCTTAAGGAAAAGAAATATCGGAATCGGAACAAAATCAAAGCGTACGTCGCAGTCTTCGTGTGTTTAGCGGTGAAGGCCGTGCACCTAGAGGTCGTCAGCGATCTCACAAGCGAAGGATTCATCGCTGCTCTTCGGCGTTTCATCGGACGACGTGGCCTCTGCACCGATGTTTATTCTGACAATGGCACCAACTTTGTAGGAGCAAATAACGCACTTCGGGAAATCTCCGAATTCACCAGACAGGCCGAACAAAGAGAAAGAATACATAAGTACATGGTCTCAAAGGGGATTAATTGGCATTTTATACCCCCGCAAGCGCCGAATTTCGGTGGACTATGGGAAGCTGCCGTCAAATCTTTTAAATCGCACTTGCGACGCGTTGCCGGTGCAGATCTACTGCTCACATTTGAAGAATTCAACACTCTGACGATAGAGATCGAGGCTATTCTGAATTCACGTCCTCTTACTCCCATCTCCTCTGATCCCAACGACTTCCTAGTTCTCACGCCCGGTCATTTCTTAATTGGCGATTCGCTAACGAGCCTGCGAGAGCGGGATTTCAGGGAAACTGCAACCAATCGCTTATCCACGTGGCAGCATATCCAGAAGATGAAACAAGATTTCTGGTCACGGTGGAAACACGATTATTTGAATGAACTAACAACTCGCAGCAAATGGGCGAACGGGCATCACCACATCAACGAAGGCACCCTCGTGCTTTTGAAAGAGGACAACCTGCCACCTCTTCAATGGGCCATGGGGAAAGTCATAGAATGTCACCCAGGTCAAGACGGGATCATCCGCACTGTGACAGTGAAAACGGCAAACAGTGTTTTCAAACGTAGTGTCCGAAAAATAGCCCCCTTACCTATCGAACAAAGCGTCAATCAGGTCGCTAATATCCCACCACCTTCAGTCTAGAGTAAGATCAGTGGTGAAATTTACCAATAAGTCGCAACAAACCATTAGACTCTTAAGCATAAGCTAAGTAAGGTCGTCAAGTAGTAGCGATAATAAGTTAAGTTATTGTAAATTTCGGTAAGACTCAATCAATTTAAGTATGATCACGTAACAGCTTAAGAACAATTCTCTTGCTAATAAGGCATAGATGAAATTAAGCAAACAAATATTAGCGTTAGAACGTAGAATAACAATTCTCATGAACATTCCCATGATAATCTGATCTTTGCATTTTTACAGTAAGCGATTGATCGGGTTACACCCTCTCAAGGGGGGAGTATGTTGCGTCAGGCATCTAGTCCAAATTCTTTACAAGATATTCTGCAGAGCAAAGACCAGAACATGGGAAAGTTTACGTTAAGTCTTAGCTTTTAAGTTGTGGCGACTATGTCTTCATATACGCCTATGCCACTCAAACATTTGCACATACTGAAGTTATAAATATTTTTCTATTCTTTCCATTTTTCTACCTTCTCTATTGTTCCTAGTTTTCGACTATCGCTACCCGCGAACCGTTTTCGGGTTTTTCCCAATACCGCGGTACCTGGAAGGGTCGCACTCGACCAGCACCACGAGGTCATAAAAAATCTGGCGACCAGACATCGCTGGCGAGACGGGTTTTCCCAGGTCCCGGTTTTTCCAACTTCGTCATTCTTTTCAAAAACCTTTTCTTTCTTTCTATTTCTTTCTATTTCTTTCTATTATTACTTTTCGGCACGCATGCACCCAACTACCTACTTGCATGCAAAATCAGTCTGCAACTAACTTTCGTACAGGGCAGTTCGAGCATTCCGCTCGACTCAAGTACAACCTCAACCACAGAACTAGTCGGTTCGCATCATCATCTTGCAGTCTCAATCCACTAATCAAACAGTTCAAATCTTTCTTAAGTCAAAGCAACCAACACATAATTTCTAACAGCAACTTGAAACACATTTATTATTAGCTCATTTAACTTCAATTTTTATATCCTTATATATTTATCAGTTTAAAATACAGTCAATATTCAACGTTATCAAACAATCATTTATTACCAACACAAAAAATCCCTACACTCCTTTAATTAGTTGGTGTAGACCGTTCACGTGGTACCAAAAAACTTACGAAACCAAAGATCGCGTGAACACTGTTATTATGCGATTGTTATCGTTAATAACCCATATATCTATAAAGCTTATTCGATTATCTTTTTCTAGTTCGTGAGTGAATTTAAGTTTAGGATGAAAATTGTTAAAAGCTTGTACAAGACTGTTTACATGATCCTTGTGGACACACGTTAAAATGTCGTCCACGTATCTTTTGTAGAATACTAGATTGAACGGTAATGATTTAATTATTTTGTTTTCAAGTACCTCCATGACATAGTTAGCAGCCACTGGGCTAATAGGTGAACCCATGGCCACCCCAAAGATTTGTTTATAGAACTCGTTATTATAGGAGAAGAAGGTCGAGTCAAGGCACATATTTATTGCTTCCAAGAATTCTTTTTTGGGAATGGTTGTATGTGTTTTTATGTCAGCCCAATGTTTGCTAATCGTTGTTATAGCTAGTTTCGTTACGTTACGTTAAAAATCGACCGCACATCCCTTAGTTCCTTTTATTTCCCCTGAACGCACCGCTGCCCCTACCATCGAACTTTCCGATAAGGACGAGTGACCGCTTTTAGATAGGCCGAGGGGCTTTACGGTTGTAGTAATTTCCACTCAGGTTAGCTCTAACAGACCGTGCATGCCGATCCCTCTCAGCCAGAAGTTGAGTTCACACATAAGTACAAGATGAAGGTGCGTAGTGAGTTTTGTCTCGTTCCATCCAATTCGAGTGTGCAGTGGTACTGTTGAATCAGAAATAAGTCGCTTTAAGATTTGAGTTATTTTTTTTAAATCGATTTTCGCTCACATAAAACCGAAATGTTTTGCGTGATATAACGTTATTATAGCCCGTGTGCAATATGTATGTAACTATTATTGTCTACAACTACTACAAGTCTTACCTCAAATTGATTTCGGCCAATGCTTTGAGCGGTCAGCCATGACGAAAATCCGCAGCTAAGTTTCCCCGCGCTTATATACCCACATCAAGCATTAGCAGCTAATTTTTTCTAGCGCATATACCCAGATAAGGCATTTGCAGCTAATTGTTTCTAGCGCTTATACAGGCAAGGGATTAGCAGCTAATTTTTTCTAGCGCATATACCCAGATAAGGCATTTGCAGCAAATGTTTTCATCGCGTATGGACTCACGTAAGGCATCACCAGGTAATCGTTTCCGTTAGGCTAACATGCTTGTCAGCAACAGAATTTTCCAATAAATTCGTGACGCATCGAATACTACATTTCTAATATAATGATTCTGATCAATGTAAATCATTACTATAGATGTACGGTATTCGATTTAATGTAAGACACCAATGTGAATTACGAACAATGCATTTTGAACCGAGTATATTTTTCTATCGCATGCACAAAATAATACAGACTCTGCATACTATGAATCGATCGATTCACGATGCACCTAGAATTTCTTTATACACAATATTTCTCGTACACAATTCGTGCTTTGAATTCTCACTGTTGACAGTGACGGATTTCTTTGTTAATAACACTTTCAAATTGTTTTTTGACTTGACTCTGGATAAGGCAACATACAGTTGCCCGTGACTAAACACCGGATTTGGTAAATATACACCAACGCTATCGCTTGTGACTTGTTAATTGTCATCACATAACCCAATCTGACGGGAAACTGTCTTCTAATCATCTTAAACGGTATCTCCTCTTCGGATGGCGATAAATCTATACGTGGTATCAATACTGATTCTCCGGCCCAATTTTCACTGGTAATTTCCGCACAAATCAGATACTGACATAACTTTTTGACCACCAATCTTGTTCTATTGCATAATCCTTCTGATAAATTCAAATTACGCAACAGAATAACAATGCTTCCTACTTTCAGCGTTAATTTATGTAGCGGGAGACCATTCGGCGTCAATGAATTCATGAATTCGATCGGAAGTACGTGTTTAATATCCGTATTATCCTGATCTCCGCCTGAATGTATACTCAGATAATCTACACCGACACCTTCAATTTTTGACAATATTTCATTGTTAAGCGCGATAACGTCGACATTTGTCGGAGCTAATATAACTTTTCCATAATTCGACGGATCCGCTGGATCAACGCTTTCTCCAAATATTTCTTGCACAATATTTGCATTCGAAAGAATATCAGTGGGAATTGATACTACTTCATTATCACGTTCGAATGAATCAGCAAATACTCCATCGCCAACGTTTAGAAGCCACTGCTTAAAATCCGTTTGTCCGTCACAATCACGAATGTTACCCTTCAATGAGATATATCAAGATTCGCGGCAGCGAATCGCAGCCGAGTTCCCCCCTACTAACTCGGCGCGGCAGCCACGTATCATTTACCTGAGCAAGCTCTCGTTCTTGTGAAAAATCTGCCATATCTCTTGAACCGCTGATTATTTTTTAATAAAATTTAAAGGGGCGTAAGGCCCTCCCCAGTTGACCTTGCTCGCAAGAGTTCGACAAAATCGACCAAGTGGCTTCGGAGATATTGACCGTCAAAGTTGATCGAAAAACACAATCTTCTTCTTTTTCTTCTTTTTCTTCTTCTTCTTCGTTGCAGAACGTTTTTCTTGGGACCACGATATCTGTCGAACTGTTGCACTTATGAACTTGCAATTTGGAAGGGGTGTTCTTGTCATCGAAATCTCGCCCCCTATTGTTTTTGAGCAAAAATCGACCACGCATAACTGAGTTATTAATAATAATAATATAAATCTTATTACATTTATATACGTGTGTCTTGGGACCACGATAGCTGTCGAACCGTTGCACTTACGAACTTGCAATTTGGACGGGGTGTTCTGGTCACCGAAATCCCACCCCCTATTGTTTTTTAGCAATAATCCACTACGCGAAACTGAGTTAGTCATATAATAATTATTTATAAAAATTCGCAGCAGCGAATCGCAGCCAAGTACTCGTAGGTCGGCGTGCCAGTATTGATTATATTTAAATATTATTATTTATATCAATATTTGATCTATTAGTATCATCATCATCATCAGCATCATCATTATCATTATTATTATATTATAATTATCGTCATTATCATTATTATTGATGTGTCAACATTTGAGCTGGTGCCACCTGAAAAATGTCCAGGTCATCCTCTATACCGTGCGTTTTTGCGGATGAGCGACATGCATAGTTCCGAAAATAGCCGAACGTACGCCCTATTATATGCAATTAAGGGTACATGTCATATATATATCAGTATTTCTGACACTCGAGCCTTCATGGCAAGCTGTCAGTTGCTGTAGAGCCTCTATGTCTATTGATCGCAATGTTTATAGGTTATTCTTTAATCACATGTATTTATTCGAAATCGATTGATTACTGATCCGCATCATTCAGCTAGTTTTATGATTGAAGAATAACCCATAAACATCGCCGCCAATGTACGTAGCCTCTACAGTAGCTGACAGCTCGCCGTCAAGTGTAAAAAATACTGATATATATATGACATGTACCCTTAATGGGAATGAAAAACCACTCGACGCGAATATGTTTCTAGCAGATTTTGTTCACGAAGCCATTGATCTAATTGAAAATGGTTTTACTAATAACGGAAAGAATTTCCATGTCCGTATTCATAAAATCATATGCGACGCTCCGGCAAAATCGTTCATTCTCAATGTTAAAAGTCACACAGGATATTCGAGTTGTACAAAATGTATAGTTGAAGGTGAGTACCGAGAACGTCGCATTTGCTTTCCTGACATACGAGCACCAAAGCGGACCGATGCAGACTTTAGGAACCATTTAGATCAAAATTATCATCTCGGCCATACCATATTAGAATCTATCCCATACTTTGGGCCTGTTACTAATGTATTATTAGATTATCTCCATTTGGGTTGCTTCGGGATTATGAAAAAGCTAACGTTTTTATGGACAGCAGGTGATTTAAGTGTCCGTCTTTCTCATCGATTGTGTGACTTAATATCAGAACGTTTGATAACAACAATAAAACCAGCTTTTCCATTTGAATTTGTAAGAAAGCCTAGATCTTTGAAATTCCTAAAACAATGGAAGGCAAGTGAGTTCCGTCAGCTATTATTATACACTGGCCCGATTGTTCTTAAATCAGTTCTGGCATCGAACCTATATAATCATTTCATTACATTGCATGTCGCGTTCAGAATATTGTGCTGTAAACATTTATCAAAGCAGTATTCGAACTATGCGCAAGAACTGTTAGAGTTTTTTGTATCAACTTGTAAAGTATTATATGGAGAGTATAATATATCCCATAATGTCCATAATCTCATCCATTTGACTGCCGACGTGCAACATTTCGGTCCATTGGATTCATTCAGCTCTTTTAAATATGAAAATCATATGAAAACTCTGAAAAAATTAATACGTAAATCTGATAGGCCTTTACAACAATTGAGTCGCCGTTATTTGTAGATAAAGCAAAATTCGAAACCGAAAATTAACTACCGAGTTCGAAATGCAGTAGAACCACAAACCCTTTTGTCACATCTGTACCATAGTGAATTACTTCCGAATGGCGGTAATCCTCAATATAAGCGATTAAAATATATGGGATACACTTTCGAAGTGGATAATGTAGCAAACAGCACCTGTGAATTAGTCGGTGAAAGCATTATGAGAATTGCGAATGTAGTCCATGACTTGACTAGGAATACTTTAGTTGTTATTGGAAAAGAACATTTGGAGAAAACTGAATTATTCACAAAACCTTGCGCATCATCATTAATAGACATTTTTGTTGTAAGTAAACTATCCGGTACTAAATTATGGCCTGCATCGGCAATTAATAGGAAAATCTTCTCAATCCCACATTCCGATAATAAATCTATGGCATTGCCTTTGCTACATGCAGAATTGTGAACCATTCATTTCATCTTCCAATAATTGAAAATTTTACAGTTTGTTAATGAACCCGTTTATGATATCGAGCCTTTTTGAGGAGAATGGTTGAAAAACGCTACTTCATTGTGAAGTTCGAAGACGGACTTTAAATAATTCCAAGAAATTGGTTTCACGATGAAGACAAATCAAAAGTACACTGGCCGACCACTCTCAAAAACTTTAAAGTTTATGATGCTGCCGTAGAGCAGATGAAGAGCTTCGATCCTGGGCAGTCTGTAACTGTAATAGTGAATCGAATATTTGGCTCAACGGGTACTACATTTCTTATATATTTTACAATATTCACATATTGTATTCGCGTAGCACGGCTTTGAGACATCATGATTAATTTCGAGTTCTGGAGTTGTATGCTCTTTTGCTTTTTTCCGTTATATAACTTTTTGCTTTTCTCTTCACTCAAGTAACGGTTCATTCATCCCTAATTTTGGATATATTGTTGCACATGCATATTACTGATTATTACTGATTATAATGAACTTCACAAAAAATACGCATTCATTTTAGATATCTTCCAAAAAGCTAAAGAAAAATTGAAAGATGCCGAGAAAATCTCTGATCTAAATTCAGAAGAAGAACTTCCTATTCGACGAAAGCGAAGGCAAGTTCGTGCTGCAAAATCTATACCTAACAGTGATACATCAGATTATGAAAAATTACGATCGGACTGCTCTTCAACAAATTATCCCGTTCCACCAATAAGAATCATTGATTGGATATGCTGCTAAGAGGATGAAAATCCAAGAATCTCCCCATACAGACAGCTATGATTCCAGACAACTGTTGTAATGCGAATTCCTAGAGGTGTCGCAACGATAACAAAGACCAGCAATACATAGGAATGCACCAATTCAGCTTATTGGTGGCATACTTAATGTATTAAATGAGCATGACACAGCCGCGACGGTAGTCAGAACATCAGACCAATTTGAAGAAGCATCATTACACCTTTTGTTGAATATTATCATATTTCTATTGTAAACTCTTTCATGTTATAATAAATCATATTTTTATACTTTTTCATACGACGGAATTTCAACTCCTCATTCAGCCAACGAATCCCTCAAAATAAATTGTAGTTAGATTTCGGGATAATCAACCTGAATTATAACACAATATTCAAGTCCGCAAAGAAATTTCACAAGTCTTCCATCTTGTTCGAAATTTTTGAAACGGACAGATGAAAATATCGTCAATATTAATGTTACTGAAAATATATTACGTCGAAAATCTAGCGAAAGAGTTTCCACTGACAGTGATATCTCAATCGGAGGGAGACAAAAAAAGACTGATCTCACCGATAAGTACAATCTGACTAGAAGCATAACAGGATTGGAAAATCGTTCTCCTCGTGATGGCGTCTGTTGCACAAGGATTAATTTGTGTCGTTTTGCCCTGGTCATGTATTGCTGTCTAATTTCAGATCTTCCCCTGCTACTCTATATTTTCTATTAGTTGTTAATCTCCATGTTCCTCCTTAACTAAACTGAAACTTTATACAATTTTTTATTACAGATGCTGTGGAGTTTCGAAAGAACGTGATTAGACAGTTTGCAGACATGAAACAAAAATTGAACATAATCATTCTTAAACAACATGACTTGATGGATCAGTATCAACAAAATACTGAAAGGGTTGAATGCGAAGAAGTAGTACAAATTGATGATAATATTAAAAAAATCATGGCTTCATTACCCATATCAACTGATGATGAACTGACTGATGCTGAGGCAGTTACTGTTAATGTTGACTGTTTTCAAAAACTAGTGATCTCATGTGATTTACATACAGATTATAATTATATTCAAATTTAATGTCAATTTCATTATAGGTCAATGAACTCAGTAAAATTGGTGGGCGTGACTTAAAGTCAGTCGCAGTGAACTTGATGAAACGCCTTCTTTCAAATGAAATGGTCCAGAAATACAGCTGGGACGGAAAAAAAAAACGGAAGCTCTGTGACCTACAACTATGTAAAATTATCGTGGGTGAGCATGCAAATTGTAATGTTGTTTTGAGTACTTTATTTCTTAAAATTGCTGTTCCATTATACTAGAATAGCGTATATGGTATCAACTCCAAGATGTCGATATCTAATTTCTGTTCAAGTCATGAAGAAAATCTTAATTTTCACTCGGTAGATAAGAGAAAATATTCGTCAAGTATAAATCAGTGGACTCGTTTACTTGCAGAAACTATACGAAAACGACATAGAGATGCGACAGATCATGAAATTTCTGAGCCAATCAAGAGTTGGCTACGTCATGCTTCTGAGCGAACAAAGAAAAATCATATTGACGCCAGGAATGAAAATCTAAGAGAATAAATTCATGATATTCTAATAAAAAAGTATTAAGGATAAAGTAGACTGGCCTGTTGACTTCAAATTTGTTCAGTGATGGCTTTTTTCTGATTCCAAAAATTAAATTAAAACATGCGAACTCTATTTATAGACCAAAACCATCAATATAAGATTATTTGGTCATTTTGAGCAAATTGGTTAGTTGTTAGTTGGCCTTATGCCTTCTATTTCTTTTGTGTTGAACTAATTTCAGAGTTTTCTTGATTAAGATGTCTTGAGTCGTAGGTGTCGTACAATGCGACAAAGTGCTCTAGTATTGCAAACATTTTTTTTTGTTGAGTTCCTATTGTTATTATTATGTATTGAAGTTTATCCGTATCGTTTTTATACTACACGAGAGTGAATATACGCTATTGGGATTTTGCACGGGCCGAGGAAAAATATGAAAATTACTCTATAATAGCGCAATAAAAACGCTCGTAGGATAACAAGACATGTCTTTCATAGAGCCACATAGTTTTATTGTAAAATATAACCACATCTTTTGAAAAAAAACAAGCTAAATCCCATAAATGTCCCCTCCCCTGGCCTGCCCCGTCGCCACATTTCCATATAATTCTTGATTTAGTTTTCTAACTACTCAATATCCATTATTTCCTCAATAATAGTATAAAAGCTGAATACTTTGATGACATCTTTAGAGATAGAAAGATTTATAAAGTAACTGCAATCATGAAATTATTCATTGTTCTTCACAGCCCCTAAATTTAAGGTCACCTCCCCTGGTGTTTTTCAAATTCGAATATGCTGCGTTAGATCGCAGCACCGCGTCTCGGGCCCCAACGGTACCAAAGTATTCGTAGTCAATTTAGCGCCAAGTCATTTGAACGAGTAGTTTCACACGAAGGACTCGCGAGGTGGTTACGTGTCGTCCTTGAGTAAGGCTTGGTGCCAATGAAGGTTGTCTTTACCATGGTACGTATATTTTTCAACTTTTTCATCTCTTTTAATAAATATGCATAAATACAGGCATATTTAAGTACGGCAGTTCAGTGAATTTAAAGTGATTTATTATTGTGTTTCGCATTCTCTTACTAGCTTCAGTTATGTTCGAATTTGTCACTTCCCTAGCGTCTTTACCCTGGTCTTCTGAGTGCCAGGGGGAATACATCAGAGCCAGGGGAAAGACACTTGTTTGTGTTAGCCCAAAATGGTAATTACCCCAAACTATTTTCGTTTTCTTTTAGTTACTGACCGCAATCAAACTTTAGTTAGAGAGGCAGAACATGGCGAATGTGAAAAGAAAGCAAACCCGAGTAGAAAGATTGGAAAAAAAGAGACAAGCTGAAAAATTGCGTTACCAACGATTACAGAATGATCCAGCAGAAAAAGCCGAAATGAAAGAAAAGGAGAGACAAAAATATGAAAAAAAAAAAAGAAAAAGGACAAATTAAGTCTGTCAACGATATGACTCCCAGAGAGAAGAAGGTCATCCGAAAAATTTGGCGAGAAAAGACACGAAAGCGTAGAGATCGTCTCCGGTTTCAAAGACCGGAAATGGCTCTTGATACACCTCCTTCTTCAGATAACGAAGAACCACAACCACCTGAACGCGTGCTAAGAAAAGGGCAGTGAACCAAAGAAAATCCCGAAATAAACAGATTAGACAACAAACCAGAGAGATCAAGAGACTGAAGGAAAAAATAAAAACATTTCAGAAAAAGATGCAGCGTCTGAATAATAAACAGCTAGTCATGACGCCGAATTCAAAAGTTTCAGCTCTGCTAATAAGTAATACTAGATCTAACACAAAGGAAGTAAAGAAAAAATTATTATTCAGTGAAGTAATGGTAAACCAACTTAAAGAAAACCTGAGTCGTATAACAAATGATAAAGAGAAACGAATATTCAGAAGAGTGTTGAGTGGAAGGATAGCAAAGAAGTATAAAGTTCTGAACCAAATTAACGTCAAACCAATAAAACATTCGAGAAGTAAAAATAAGAGCTTGCTGGATATGAGTCGTAAGACGAGAAAAGACAAGACAAGTACAAAACTGAAAGGAGTAGTCATTCGATTATTGGAAGAAGATTGTAACAGTTAATTGTGTCCTGGAAAGCGAGATTTCATTACAAAAAATGAAGAACGAAAACAAAAAAGATTTTTAACAGACACCATGAGGAATCTGTATTACAAATTTGTGAGAGCAAAAGGTATAATTTGCAGCTATACGATGTTCTGCCGTTTACGACCGTTCTGGATTATGCCACCACGAATTGACAAACGTGAAACATGTCTTTGCATAATACATGCGAATATGGACCTGACATTATTTTGCTTAAGCCAGGCAAAAATATTGACCTGTGCAAATCACCAATCGCTGCTTGAACATTTATGCTGCGACAGATACAGTGAATTGTGCCTCTCTCGAGAATGTCAACGATGCAGGATGAAATCGATGCAATATAAAGAATTTGATAATTCCATATTACTTAAACATCACAAGTGGCAATCTGTGATAGAAGAAATTTGAAGACTTTAAAACTAGAAAGGTACACAATGTTAGAGAATATGCCAATAGAACATTAACTTCTGCGCCGAGAGACATTGTTCTACAGCTTGAAAGCGATTTACAGTCATTTCTGAAACATGAAATGAATATTTCGCACCAGTACCAAGTCATCAAAGTTTTAAAAGAAAACCTGACTGAAAAAGACTGCGTAATCCATATGGATTTCTCGGAAAACTATAATACGAAGTATTCTGCAGGAGTGCAATTGTTTCATTTTGGTGGTTCTCGAACACAAATAAGCTTGCATACTGTGGTCGTGTACACACAGGGAAAAACTGAATGTTTTGCGACAATGTCTCTCAATTTAAGCCATAACGTTCCGGCTATTTGGGCACACTTGGAACCGATATTGCAGAAACTGCCAAATACAATAGAAAACATTCATTTCCTTAGCGATGGACCTGTTACCCAATATAGAAATAAAGACATGTTTTTTTACTTGGCTTGTCAGTTGACTACAGCAAACTCAAATATTTGCAATTTCACCTGGAACTATCATGAAGCGGGCCATGGGAAGGGTGCACCCGATGGCGTGGGAGGAACATGCAAAAGAACTGCAGATAAATTGGTCGCTACTGGAACTGACATTCCAACCATAGACGCATTTGCAAAAGCCATCGATGAAAATTTCCCAGGTGTTAAGACATTTGTTATCACAGATTCAGGAATTCAATCAAAAAAGACTATCATAGAAAGTCAGCAATCTCAGATCAAGATTCGCGGCAGCGAATCGCCGCCAAGTACCCGTAGGCAGGCGAGCGCTAGCCGGGACTCTATTTTCTCGGGGGAACTCTTTATACCTGTAAGCAGGAGGTCATAACTTCGGAACGCGTGAATATTTTTCGATCAAATTCACAGAACAGATATTCCCCCACCACACGACTTCGCTGTACAAATTTGATCGGAATCGGTACACTGGTTTCTGATATATCGGTCACGAAAGTTGATGAAAAAGCATCTTCTTCTTCTTCTTCTTCTTCTTCTTCTTCTTCTTCCTGGTCATCAAATTTTCGCTAGACGCTTGCTTGTCCTCACGTTTCTGAACGAACGGTGAAACGGATCGACTTGATCTTTGAAACGTGGGTACAAGCCATCGAAATCTCGCCCCCTATTGATTTTGGCATGAATCTGAATCCGCATTCGGTCGATATGTGATAATGAAGTTACTAAGTGAGCCACAGAGGGACGACGAAATCAAAATGGCTGTCGGATGGCTGACGGATCGCGGTATTGACAGTTAAAATATTCATAATTTATATATAATCATATTATATAGTTATATATTCATATTATATAAGATGTTATCGGTCAAGCTAATGGTTTTATTTCAGTAAATCAGTGAACAGTGAATCAGTAAACAATGATCAGAGTGAAAAGTGCGCCGACCGTGGTTTCACGCCGATGACCGTTATTATTTAATAAATCTGCATGATGGCCTGTTGTAAGTGCACGGAACAGATCCTCTAAGTTGGGTTCAAATATTTAGATAAAGAATAAATCAACGATCCTGGCAAAATATTATTTCACTTCGATGCGGAACAAGTGAAAATAAGGTTACGAATGACTTACATTAAACGGTATGTACGGACATTGATTTTCACTAGATTTTACATATAATAATACTAGATGAATAGACCAACCTCAACTTCTTTGTTTCCACTAAATTTCCACAGTCATCTGGACCATTCCTATCCGATTATCAATCCATTGGAATAGACGAATATAACACTCCGACAAAACGACGTCCCAAAAACAAAGGCTGCAATTACCAATCCGTTGGAATAGACGAAGATAACATTTCGGCGAAACATCGTCCCAAAACAAAGGTAGCCGACAGCTCATAGCTCCAATGTAATAACAATGTTAGGAAAATTAGTAGCGATACGAAACCTCTCATTTAATCCTTTGTCATTTTCTATGTTTCACAGTCACCTGGACTTTTTCTATCCTATCATCGACCCATTGGAATGGTTGAATATGATGCTTTGACAAAACGACGTCCCAAAAAAAAGGTTGCGATTACCAATCAGTTGAAATAGACGAAGATGACATGTCGGCGAAACATCCTCCCAGAACGAAGATAGCCTACAACTCATAGCTCCAACGTAATAACAATGTTAGGAAAATTAGTAGTAATACCAAATCTCTCATTCAATCCTTTTTCATTTTCTATGTTTCACAGTCACTTGGCCTTTTCCTATCCTATCATCGATCCATTGGAATAGTCGGAGATAATGCTTTGACAAAACGACGTCCCAAACGAAGGTTCCGATTATCAATCCGTTGAGATAGACGAACATAACACTTCGGCAAAACAGCGTCCCAAGACAAAGGTAGCCCACAGTTCATGGTTCCGAAATGATAACAATGCTAGGAAAATTAATACTAATATACTAAAATCTTTCCTTCAATACTTTGTTATTTTATATCTTTTACAGTCATCTGGACCATTGCTATCCTATTATTAATTCATCGGAACAGAAGAGCGTAACATTTCGGCAAGACGATGTCCCGTAACAGAAGTAGTTCACAGCTGCTCCAAAGTTATAACAGTCTACGTATCTTCTTCAAATGAACCAACTTCGACCAGCCTACCAACCACTTACTTCACCTACCTGTACATCAGCACCACAAACTAGTTATCAAACAGACTAATACATTTGAAATTACTGATCATTCAAAGTGTTATAATAGTACAGCATGATACAGGTAGCATACACGTGCCATATACTATTTTGTTTAACTCAGTGTGCGAAATTCTTTACCTGTAAAAACTCTAAAAAATAGGGAAGTATAGTATATATTGGAATATTAGTGAGAGCGGCCGGGTGGGAACAAGGTCCAAAGGCAGAGCGCCCGGTCAGGGTGCAGGGGGCAAAGCCCCCGCCGGGGAAGCAAGGGGCGAAGCCCCCGCTGGGGGGCTGGAAAGCCCCCCCATTAAAAACAAAATACTTCCAAATATGATTTTCAATAGCATCAATTTTTATTAGTCTTCGAAACTAAAGAAATGAGGAAATCAAAGACAAAAACAACTGTTTTTCTTCCACTTCTATATATCCCTTTTCGTGGTCTATCGATAGAAACGTAAATTCGAGATACAAGTTATCTTGATCAGAAAAGTAAGGCTCATTTGATTTTGATAGAATCATATTAAGTTTCACATGAATTTTATTTTATTTATAGATAACATGTAATGTTAATTTGATATATTGGTAACACTATTATTTAATCAGTAAATATGTATGTCTCAACACAATTTGACACAAAATTGAGAAAGTTGGATGGAAGAAAAATATTTTAGAAATTATTAGTTTCAAACGGAGAGAAATTGATTAGTTTTACATATGGAAGTATGTGAATCGGACACTTTACACACTATCAACAGGCATAAGAAATCAAGTATCACACACTGAGTTGGAAATAGTACAGTATGATATGAGAGTAATGAAACTTTTTCTGAGGAGTGTGAAATTGCAGCACGAGCCGAAGGCGAGTGTTGCAATCACACAAGGTCAGGAAAAGTTTTTCCGTCGAGTATTATACAAAATTTTACTTTATGACGTATGAAATTCTCACACACGCGGAGCGTGCGTAAAACATCCAAGGTGTGTTGCGCAAAGTTTTAATGGTTTCGAAAAATGGTGTAGCCAAGTGCTTTCGTTTTTCCTTGGTAGCTTCTATTGTCAAAAAGGAATTCTTCAGATTTTCCCTGAACGATGCTTGTTGAGATTCATTTCCAATACATGGAAGAGGGCTGATTCTTTGATAACTGCCCAATTTCAAGCCTTGGCTCTTACTTCTGGCAGCAAAATCAACAACCCGTCTAATAAGTGTCAAACTGAATGTATAAAATCTTTGGTAATTCATTGACCTTTAGATGATCGTGT
Source organism: Tenthredo amoena (assembly GCA_963966615.1). Lineage (NCBI taxonomy): Eukaryota > Metazoa > Arthropoda > Insecta > Hymenoptera > Tenthredinidae > Tenthredo > Tenthredo amoena. The sequence goes on along the minus strand of OZ016486.1, from coordinate 1,378,350 downwards.
GGAAAAATTACTGATTGAATACTAAATTTAAGTTAAAACTGTATATTAGGGTGGAAGTTCGTAACGTTAACGTAATAACAGAATATTCGTTGAAGAAATGCAATATTTCGTGATCCTAATATTGTTAGAATTACAAAATATGCTAGATAAACGTGTTTCACACGATTTGAGGAATTATACATCTTTCTTGATCCATTTGAAATTCGAGCCTTGAATTTGAGAATTTTTTGGCGAATATTTTGTTGAAGTAACGTTACGAACTTCAACCTGATACTGTATAAGACAAAATTAAGTTCTGCCTAATAAATTATTTATGTTTGTCACAGTTGACAATTGAAGTAAATGCGTTTGTCTTTCGCTGAATGTTTCTTCCCTTGTCCAAATTCCGAATGTATTTCTTATGGTGATCAAACTATAATAACGTATAACCCTGCTGGAATGAAATGAGCAATCTTTCTCAGTTCTGGTACTTGCAAAAAGAAGTGAAATCCCACGAAAAACATCCAAAGATGTAAAAAAAGCCGCCAAGTACTCACACGAAAATCACAATTGCTTTATAAGCAAAACGGTTCGCCAGTCTCTGTCGTGAAATCAAGAAAAAAGCCAAGCACCGAACGTACAACTGCGATCTCTCAGCAATTTGTTAAAAAAAAATAAAAAAACTCAAACTCGAACTCAAGCCTACGTCGTGAAGTCGGAGTTTCGTGTTACGATATTGAAGCATCATTCCAAGAGCTACGTACTTGGCGGGCACATTCGGTTTTTTTTTCTTTGTGTTTGTTCTCACGTTGAATTGATATGACCTGTAACGTGGTATTTCGTAAAGACCCGTTACAAGGGCACACTATCGGAAAATACGACGATGCGTAGCGCAGACAAGGGCCTCCAGGAAAAGGAAAAATTTAGGAAACATTATTAGGTTAAACTAACGCACTATTTTATTTTTGTAAACTATGTAACTCGAGATACACCTCTACGAGATTCCTACCGTCGTGGGAATGACTACGGAAACAACATCTGGAATCGTTATCGACGTCTCGATCGGCGTGCAAGCCTTCGATTCGCCAACAAAGCGGCAAGGTCAGCGCCTCCTCTCGACCAGGCAAATTCTACCACCCCCAACAAACTGGATTGACGGCGTACAGGGATGTGCGAGAAGCACGAAGAAGTCCTCCCGTCATCCGACAAGTCTACCGTCTGACAAGACTGCACAGCTGAGACGAGGGTGGCGTATAGGGTCAGGTGAAGGAATATTCACAGCCTCCCACCCGATGATTCATCAGCTGGAGCAGGTATCGTTCAACTACTTTCTCGGAAACTGTTATCGCGGCCGGGTTGGTCCAGAAAACCCCCGGATCGGCGTTCCAACCTATCGAACTTTGTCGTGGGCGAGACCCTTGTGGTCCAGCGCGAAGCTATCGTATATTTCCTAGAGATTGACGTATCCTGTAAGGCTCGAGCGGAAAGTATCGTATAGCTCTGGCGAGCGAGATTTCTTATGAATCCAGCGTCAGGGAGTTCTATCGGAAGGCAGCAGGATGAGGAGTATCGTGACGGCAGGGGTAGGATAGGTTTCCCCTGAGAAACGCATCGACACCTCATACGTTCGTCGAAACTACCGAAAACGACGAGAACCAATTAAGACGATGATGACTCACGTGACCAGACAGAAGTCTGTACGAGCAAAAATAAGGCCCATATAAGGAGGATATGCAGATCAATCGGTCTACTCTTCGCTCCGTCTGCGCTGCTCATCTATCGTTCTAGTCATCGAGTATCGTACTATCGTATCGTATCGTCATCGAGTATCGTATCGTATCGAGTATATTTAAAATAGTGATTGTGTTCCATCTGAGGCAATTTAAGGTAAGGTCTTGATGTCTTTTGTGAAGGCACGAGGTAGTTCGTATAAAAGTATGTTTTATGGTATGGCTTGAGCTAAGAAGCTCGTTTATGGTTAATTTATCGAACAACCTCGAGTCTGGCTGAATTCGTAGACTTTATATTGCTTTTTGGCTATTGTCTATCGCATATCTTGCTTTTGGCTAATTTCTATCGTATGGCTTTCTTATATTTAGTATGTTAAATATTTATCATTGTGCATGAATATGGTAGTGAAATACTTTTCCTGGAGAACCCTGAGCGAAGATAGCCGCGAGTAGCCTTCGGCCTCGCGTTACAGATAATTTGGTTATAGTTCTGTTATAATTTGGTTAAAATATTGTTATGTTTTGGCATCAATTTCGTTTGAGATATCGTAAAGTCATTTTGTAAAGTTGAGTATCGTTTGGAATTTGGTATCGTTAATATCAGTACCGTATCGTATAGAATCTGGTTGTAAACCACCCTATCGTTACCGTTAATTTGTTATCGCTGTTCTAAGTAGTTCGTATTTTGATTGACTACGGTCCCTATCTTAGGATAGATTTCGAAATGTCGTAATTATAAAGTCCAGCGAACCCATGAGGTTAAAAACTGTATCGTTTGTTATCGAGCTTTGACGGCTAAAGCAACAAAGAAAATTATCGGCTTAGGCGGCGATTAGAAAGAATAATTTTGCATTAGGGTACGAAGTATCGCTCTGTGATACCAAGTCTGGAGTCTAGTTGAATTGTTTTATATCGAGTCACCTCTAACGCGCCTATGACTGATTTCGTGTTATAAAACACGTAAATTCTATGCCGACAATCAGGAAACCTATCGTAACAAACTAAAGAAAATCTATGTCCGATTCTGTTATCGATAAAGTTTAAGCTACTCACTTTCGTTAAATAAATTGATTGATTGATGTTACCTCGCATGATGTCGTATTAATATTTTTGTCTGGTGTACCCTGCCCCTCTATCTAAGGCTATGGAATACTGAGCTAGTTGAGTTGTCGCTCGTCGCATCTCGTATGTTTTAGTTTATCGTATCGTAAGGAATTTTGTTAAGGAACGACGCTAAAGCGTCTGGCGCCCAACATATAGTAAGTTTCAGTAAAAGTAACACGGGAAAGCGTCGAATTGTAGCGTAGTAGTGGTTTTCCTCTTACTATAAAGAAAACTGCGTTACAATAGATATAAATGGGGTATTCCATGCCAATTCGACCAACCCTCGGCTTAGTCCTGCCCCGGGTGTCCCCTTGAGAACACCACTGTGAAATTATTTTGAAAAAAATGATCTTATTTTTTAGAATTTTATTGATTTTTTTCGGATTTTTAGAACGTGGCGTTCTTCTTTCAGCTTTGGAAATTCCTAAAAAAATGACCAGCCATAAGAAAAATCTGAAAAAAATTGACGTTGCATTGCAAAGAACGGCGAATCATATAAAAAATTGATCACAAAATCTGAGAGGGTCAGGGTCATGGGTTGGTCGAATTGGCATGAAATACCCCATATGTATATGTCTTTATACTCTTCACATTTATAATATATGATAATGCAATATCATATTTATTGTTGCATGAGTAGGATTTAACTTCTGAGAAAATTGAAAAGAAAATGAATATCAGAAAATAAAAGAGAAACTGAAAAATCCACGTTACAAGGAGCATAATCACTGTAAATTACGCTTATCACAATTATCATAAAACTAAAAATGCCTATAATAATCATTATCATAGTCATGTTTTTTTTCATACCACTAACCTCGGATCATATGTGGAATAATTCTAGCCACTATATACTTGGGTAAAAAATAAAATATTATCTATATTGTAACCTTCAGTGTCGCGTATGGCTAGTTACTGTGAGTGTCTTTACTCTAGATTAATTTCTAGGGCTCCTTGGTAGAGATAATCAATTTGTTAGTCCCTGATACAGACTAGGGTGGTGCGAATCACACCGTAGCTGCCTCCCTCAGACCTGGATGCTGCAAGCAGCACCGAGGCTGTATCAGACTTGGGATTCGACGCACTTGCCGAGACAGTATCTCGACTTGGATGCGCAAAGCGCACCGAAGCGAGTATCTGATCTGTGCAGTGCAGTCGTCACCGAAGCTGTATATTAGCTAATTTAATGAAAGATGTTGGTAAGGTCAATTCAATCTTCTGAGAAAAAGGTCTGGAAGAAAAGAAAATCGTCTCGGTTAACAAAGGTTTAATTAAACAATTAAATTCATACTCATTGAATAGTTGCAACCGGTAATTTTATACTAGATTAATTAAATATAAATTCTATGATATAGTGTAGATTTAGCATAGCAACGGATCTACTACCGCTATGAATATCGTTATCAAGTAATATTTGTGAAATTAAAGGTGAAACAAATGATCAAAGTATTGAAAAGAAAATATAATACAAATTAAATAGGCTCTATCACGTCAAACGCCGCTATGACCGTTTCCGTATACAAAAGGTGAAGCTAAAGAGAACCGTGGCGCTTTGCCTGTACGGCCTCGACAAAATAAAATTTAGTGAGTCAGCGCGGCGCTTTGCCTAACACTGCTGATTAGCCAGGTTAGCGCTGCGCTTAAATAGTCACCGATTGACGTCACTTGTTGTGCGCGGTTGACGGTGCGCGTTGTGACGTATTGTCTCGGGATTAGATCACCCGATCCGTTACAATATAAAACAGGTTTGTACTAAACTCTATGTGAGTGGATATACGCTATTGGGATTTGGCCCAATGGACTCGTGCCCCCGGAAATAAATGAGTGACAAACGTCTGATTTCAATTATATGAATAATAAATGTTCTTTGTATGTTAGTTCTGAGCGGGCCAGTATCTACTATCAATTTTCTGAGTTTTATAGTGACCAGGTGAAAGACGCTAGCCAGGGGAGTGACATTGCGTACAGGGTAGTGACAAATTGGGCAGCGAAGTGACATGTAGTGCGCGGTATGTCTTATTTAGTTAGTTAAATTTTATTAAAAATTAAACATTGCAATACATTTTAATTATTAGCTTTATTAGGAACTCTTGAATTCGATAGTCAGTCTCAATGAATTTCAAAGAACAAGGTAAAGTGTAGCTTATTAACTACATACCTAGATAACATTTATGCTTTTCACCAATTATACTATCTCATAATATCACATTATATATGAGCCACAATGACCTTAGAAAAAGTTATAATTAACCTTATCATCTTCGCTCAAAAATGTCACAAAAAAAAAACTTAATTAGTAATCAACGCAAACAAGTTACATTATACTTGAACTATAATAATTTCTAACAAAACTTACTGCTACAAAATATTTACTCATACAAGTAATGGTCGTTTTTTATTTAAAATATAACATAAATCAAAATAAGTGGTACACATTTGGCAACAAGAGAACAACATTATTTATTCAAATATACTCTTACTTGGTCAACATTTCTTATTAAACGAACGTTATAATATATATTTGGCTTCAGAAGCTTATTGCTCAAAGATATCAACTGGTTCTTGGAACTTATAAAATACTCTATCACCTTGAAGAACGAGACTAGGTTCGGGTAGTTTTTTACAAATTTGTTCGAATGGAACATGAGAAACATCCTGCTCATCTACTTTAAATAGGATCGCGCTGTCATTGCATGTCTCAAGAAAAGTGATAAGTACTTCTCCTTCATCTTCATCCACTCCAGAGCATACACCGACATAGCGATATTCTTTCTTTCTCTGCTGGAATTTAACGAGAACATAATCACCATTTTTGAAAGTATCAGTATAATTTTGATTCAAGGCTTGTCTTGAGCAGCTTGGTCTTTCAATATCGGAATCCGAATAAACATCGGTGATACTCAATCTTTGCTCTTCATGCCGAGGGTAGATAATTGAGCCGTTCGCTCAAATAACGGCTTAAGTCGACTTAAGTTTGGGCACAAAAAAGGCAAATAAAGATTCAACAGACGGTATTTCAATATTTCAGAGCAATTCCGCAATAAACTTTTATTTTTTACAAAGATGGGGTACCCAAAAATGATATAAAAACAAAAAAAACAATTAAATATAGACCTAATAAGGTAATATACATGAAAAATCAGAGTGAGACTTAAGTCGTTTTTTTATAGAACGACTTTTTATTTGTTGCAACACGTTTTCGGATTATAATAATCTGATTATGGTAATAACCGCGCCAGTTTTGATTGTGATGAGTGTTTTTTGATCATCTGTGGGCATATAAAAAAAAAAGTTAGACCAGGAATTGACTTTTCAGAAACGGCAAATCTAGGTTTTTTAGTCCGAGTCGGTATCGTCTGTTTCAGCCGAATCATCGCTCTTGCAGGTACCCTGTAGCACATTTTTGTACCATTCCCTATTTACCGATTTGACAAAAGGCATTAAAGATAGCACGTCATTTTTTTTAGCTGTTTTGATTCCAGTAGGAGCCGTTTCTGTTAATTCTAGTTCAGTATCTTCACTGACAGAAGCATTTTGTTTGAAGAGGTCAAAGGTTTGCAGGGCACCATTGTAGTCTGTGTAAACAGACATGGTACCTGTTGGCCTATATAATAACTTTACGTACTTTTGGATGGTAAACTTTTTACGTTTAGCTTTCGGAACTTTCAGAAAGAATGAATCTAAAGCTTTATCCCATTCTTTTAATAAGTGGGCACTCATCTCCGCTTCGAAAGGTTTTGGCTTGTGCCTTACGGTCCTCATTATTTCGAGCTACTCGGCAGGAATTTCAATAGTCTCTACTTTTTTTAAAACGGTTCCGTAGACACCGAAATTCCTATCGCATTGGCAGTATGAATGACCTCGTACAGGAAAGATGTGATTTATTTCAACACCCGTTCTGACCGAGAACCAAGCACAATATCGTACCAGAGTCTTATTTTTATTTTGCCCACCACAAGAGTCAGACAATAGAACTACTTTTTTCAGTTCTGGATATTCAGTCAATTTTTGTTCCAGAAAATTGTTCAAAAAACTACACACAGAGTTACCATTCTTGGCGCCATCACATTCCAAAAAGCAAAAAAATTTGCTGTCTCCGTCATTAAAACAGTGCGTATTAAAAACATATAGCCACAATAATCGCTTGTGAAACTGTACGCTGACGTTCAGTTTTGGGAGCGGAAGATTTTGCGCGTAGTCGAACTCAACAGTTAGAGTATCATTGTTAATGTTATTTGTGTACTGTTGACGTAAAATCTTGTAATCCTGAATTTTTACTTCGTGTAGACGAAACGATTCCTTACACGGATCTAATGAATTTGCCAACAATTTGATTTTACATTCGGTGCAAAAATCACAGACGTCTGTTTTACGTTGCCTAAATGAGTATTCGCTGTTTTCCCGAAAATATTTGTGGTACGTTTTGTACTTCATGGAGAGCTGTTTTCCTGTTTTGTCAAAATAATATCCTTGGAACGCTAGGAAGAGTTTTTTTACGTTTAAGTTTGGATTCTCAAAGTACTTTCTTTCGGTTTTGGAGCATCCATAGTGTGATTTTTTGTTTGGAAAAGTTGACCAATGCTCCTTCACCAAATTCCAAACCCTCATTCGAAATTTTTGCAAGGTTTGGATATTTACCCCGATTTTCAGTAGCAACAAAAATGCCTGAAACGATAAGTATTTTCATATTTGAGGTCAGATTTAACTTGTTTTGACATCAGACTCCAATAAACGAGTCTACCAATAGTTGAGGTCGATTTGTTAAAAAAGAAAACAACATAAACATTTACCTGATTTACAAAATCGAAGCACCGTTTTCATTCTGCTTTCGGTTATCTGGAGAACAGACAGGAAAAATCCTTTGCAGACAGTTTTATCTTGGCCATCTGCTTTGAAAAAATATTTCCAAGACCACGATCTATTTTTCCGTTTTGTTACGGATTTGACGTATTTTATTTCTTCCCGTTGTACACAACTAATTAAAAAGGTGTCTTGATTTTGTTTGTCGCCCATAGCCCAGAAAGTCTTGTATATTTTACGCTGATGTTCATAATCGAAAAAAGAACAACAGTTCTTCCTACAGCACTCGGTCGTGCGCCTGAATTTTTTTTGAGGCACTTTGATCCCACTTTGAGAACCGTAACTTTTACCATGATTACGTTTAAGTTTCTTCCTATTCTGTTCCCATCTGTCTTGGCGAATTTTCCTCTTTCTTCCTCTACCTGTCGCTGTAGGGCTAGTCGATGCTGTTGTTGTTGTCGTTGTTGATGATTGATCCATTATTTTAGACAGATTTTAGAATATTGTGAATTTGAATGAAATCTAACGGACAGGCTGGTCAGGCGAAAGACCTGCATCAGAGTGAAGCAAAGGAGCGTGGATTAGCGTACTCAGCCTCGCTGCGACTGTCAGCTAAGCACGGTGCGTGCGCAGCTTGTTATGGTCATTACGGCGTTAAAAGCTGACAAAAGCATCCGAGATTGAAATGGTATATAGCTGAGATTATACAGAACACCGTGAATAGCGTCTTCAAAAAAAAGACTTTAGTCGACTTAAGCCATTATTTGAGCGAACGGCTCAATTTGCCCCAAGTCATAGTGTGGAGAGAAGTTGATACTGCAAAAGCAACTCAAACGCTTCATGCTCAGCTTAAGTGGTAAAAATACGCTACCTCGGACCTGATGAACTTTGAGAGTGCCAACAAAAGATTTAATCCCACGAAAAACATCCAAAGATGTAAAAAAAGCCGCCAAGTACTCACACGAAAATCACAATTGCTTTATAAGCAAAACGGTTCGCCAGTCTCTGTCGTGAAATCAAGAAAAAAGACAAGCACCGAACATACAACTGCGATCTCTCAGCAATTTGTTAAAAAAAAATAAAAAAACTCAAACTCGAACTCAAGCCTACGTCGTGAAGTCGGAGTTTCGTGTTAAGATATTGAAGCATCATTCCAAGAGCTACGTACTTGGCGGGCACATTCGGTTCCTTAAAGCTATACGGACAACCGGCTTCGTTTTACGCGAAAATTGAGTTTTTAATGCGACAGCAATTAAATACAATGAAAAACTAGTTATTCAAACCAATAATCGTTTCAGACAATACTTCTACGTGTCTTTAACTATGTGTATGACTTGACAGACATAAATACTTGTATAATCAATAAAAATCTTGGTCGTTCCCACTGTCATTGAATTATCAAATCAGACTCGGAACTCTGGAATCACATACCTCACTAGGTAGTATTAATTATGGAAGAATAAACTTATTCACTTGCAAAACGATCGAATCAAGAAAACTCTACTCTGCAATTGCGGCATGCAACCTAAAACATACAGCTACGGATATACGTATATGCTATAAGTAGCATAGAGTATGACAGTTTGATATAATGATAAATATAAAATTCAGTTGATGATTGCTTAATTAGTGTACCTATACTATGTCATACAATCTTGCTGACGATGCATGCGTATATGCAAGTGCTCGAGCGTATACAGGTAGTGGGGAGGATCAATTTCAATACCTGAAACCCATCTTCGTAACAGTTCGGCCTCACTTGAGTGCAAAAATATTTTTTACCCGACTACGATAAAATTACTATACTCCATCCCTGCAACGCGGGCGGAAAGTAATCAATTTCTGATCAGAGGGAAAAAGAAGTGAATTTTGCGGTCGAAAAAGTAAATTTGAAGGGCAGAAAAAAACTCTAAATTTGACCGATTCTAAGTTTGATTGATTGAATTGCTGTGTTTGACTAGTGGATGCAATATGAACATTTTATCTAGTCGGGTAAAAAGTGATATATGCCACACGGGAGGAGCGAATTTTCACCTTGTGCTCGTGCTGAACCTCGCACTCAACAAAAATCACGCACTTTCCTCCCTAGTAGCATAATGTAGCATTGTTGCTCATTCGCTTGTGGAGAATAATCATTCGCAACTACACAATCGTGGCAGTGGAAAGATTAGCGCTTGCGAGTTTATGGGAGTGCGTAGTGCGGGCGCCCAAGGCGCCCGCACTACACACTCTCGTAAACTCGCAAGCGCTAATCTTCCAACTGCCACGGCATAGTCGTCCGACAAGATCGAAAGATGATGGATTTTAAATAAGTGTGTATGGAACCAATGTTATCTGCGAATCTAACATTCGTCAGTCGATGCAAAGTTCATGACGTGTTTATAACCAGCGACCGAAAACATAGTACTTTGAGACTGGTTCGCAAAATACGATAAGGTCTGTAACGCAGTTTTCTTTATAGTAAGAGGAAAACCACTACTACGCTACAATTCGACGCTTTCCCGTGTTACTTTTACTGAAACTTACTATATGTTGGGCGCCAGACGCTTTAGCGTCGTTCCTTAACAAAATTCCTTACGATACGATAAACTAAAACATACGAGATGCGACGAGCGACAACTCAACTAGCTCAGTATTCCATAGCCTTAGATAGAGGGGCAGGGTACACCAGACAAAAATATTAATACGACATCATGCGAGGTAACATCAATCAATCAATTTATTTAACGAAAGTGAGTAGCTTAAACTTTATCGATAACAGAATCGGACATAGATTTTCTTTAGTTTGTCACGATAGGTTTCCTGATTGTCGGCATAGAATTTACGTGTTTTATAACACGAAATCAGTCATAGGCGCGTTAGAGGTGACTCGATATAAAACAATTCAACTAGACTCCAGACTTGGTATCACAGAGCGATACTTCGTACCCGAATGCAAAATTATTCTTTCTAATCGCCGCCTAAGCCGATAATTTTCTTTGTTGCTTTAGCCGTCAAAGCTCGATAACAAACGATACAGTTTTTAACCTCATGGGTTCGCTGGACTTTATAATTACGACATTTCGAAATCTATCCTAAGATAGGGACCGTAGTCAATCAAAATACGAACTACTTAGAACAGCGATAACAAATTAACGGTAACGATAGGGTGGTTTACAACCAGATTCTATACGATACGGTACTGATATTAACGATACCAAATTCCAAACGATACTCAACTTTACAAAATGACTTTACGATATCTCAAACGAAATTGATGCCAAAACATAACAATATTTTAACCAAATTATAACAGAACTATAACCAAATTATCTGTAACGCGAGGCCGAAGGCTACTCGCGGCTATCTTCGCTCAGGGTTCTCCAGGAAAAGTATTTCACTACCATATTCATGCACAATGATAAATATTTAACATACTAAATATAAGAAAGCCATACGATAGAAATTAGCCAAAAGCAAGATATGCGATAGACAATAGCCAAAAAGCAATATAAAGTCTACGAATTCAGCCAGACTCGAGGTTGTTCGATAAATTAACCATAAACGAGCTTCTTAGCTCAAGCCATACCATAAAACATACTTTTATACGAACTACCTCGTGCCTTCACAAAAGACATCAAGACCTTACCTTAAATTGCCTCAGATGGAACACAATCACTATTTTAAATATACTCGATACGATACGATACTCGATGACGATACGATACGATAGTACGATACTCGATGACTAGAACGATAGATGAGCAGCGCAGACGGAGCGAAGAGTAGACCGATTGATCTGCATATCCTCCTTATATGGGCCTTATTTTTGCTCGTACAGACTTCTGTCTGGTCACGTGAGTCATCATCGTCTTAATTGGTTCTCGTCGTTTTCGGTAGTTTCGACGAACGTATGAGGTGTCGATGCGTTTCTCAGGGGAAACCTATCCTACCCCTGCCGTCACGATACTCCTCATCCTGCTGCCTTCCGATAGAACTCCCTGACGCTGGATTCATAAGAAATCTCGCTCGCCAGAGCTATACGATACTTTCCGCTCGAGCCTTACAGGATACGTCAATCTCTAGGAAATATACGATAGCTTCGCGCTGGACCACAAGGGTCTCGCCCACGACAAAGTTCGATAGGTTGGAACGCCGATCCGGGGGTTTTCTGGACCAACCCGGCCGCGATAACAGTTTCCGAGAAAGTAGTTGAACGATACCTGCTCCAGCTGATGAATCATCGGGTGGGAGGCTGTGAATATTCCTTCACCTGACCCTATACGCCACCCTCGTCTCAGCTGTGCAGTCTTGTCAGACGGTAGACTTGTCGGATGACGGGAGGACTTCTTCGTGCTTCTCGCACATCCCTGTACGCCGTCAATCCAGTTTGTTGGGGGTGGTAGAATTTGCCTGGTCGAGAGGAGGCGCTGACCTTGCCGCTTTCTTGGCGAATCGAAGGCTTGCACGCCGATCGAGACGTCGATAACGATTCCAGATGTTGTTTCCGTAGTCATTCCCACGACGGTAGGAATCTCGTAGAGGTGTATCTCGAGTTACATAGTTTACAAAAATAAAATAGTGCGTTAGTTTAACCTAATAATGTTTCCTAAATTTTTCCTTTGCCTGGAGGCCCTTGTCTGCGCTACGCATCGTCGTATTTTCCGATAGTGTGCCCTTGTAACGGGTCTTTACGAAATACCACGTTACAACTCTTCCCTCCCAGGGGAAGGCCGACAAGGCCGTGATGCCTTAGTGAAGACACGAGTCTTTGATATCAGTTACTAAAAACGATAGGTAAACTCGTGAATGGCGAATACGTAGAGTTAGACTGAACATCAACAAAACTTGACTTTAAACGCGAGAATTTTTCTGGAGAGAACCTAGCGATAGCTTGACTGTATTTGCCGAAATTTTTCCTAAACAAAACAAAACTTTTGACTTTTAACTAAACTTAAACTAACCATAGGGTGTGCGGGGCACGCGAAACAAAAGAAGTGAGTTTTTGTCGATAGCACACGTGAGTTTTTCCGCGAACGGACGATAGCGCGCGCGATTTGATTGGATAGGACAAATATTAAAGGATTGCGATACTGTTGGTTGACTAGATCGGTACTAGACTCTGTTGTTCGATACGAAACGATTCTACCTTGATTCGGGACTTCAATACGCAGGATCGTTAATACGATGGGAGGTTAAAGTAGTAATCCTGATCTGATCGGAAGCAGACGGTACTTCGACATCTAATAGAGTTTTTTATGGAATAAATTCGATAATTAAGAACAGTAGATTTTCCGAATCTTAAGTCAGATTACTGCGCGATATTTCCTTACTGACAGTTCCTTGACTGATTTTCCGAGCACCGAGGGCATGTTGATTTAGTCACATCCGGTTTACCGCATCGGTAGCAAAATCTCTTTTTAGTTTCGATACATTCCGGGAATCGGTGTCCCGATTTTCTACAATTCCAGCACTTTCCTAACCAAGAGGTGGACTCCTGATTTTTCCCGTTAGGAGAAATAACGTGAGCGAAATTGACGGGATCTATAGGTGGCGTTGACGCAACTTGTTTGTTATTCGATACAGTATTCTTTTTATTACCGGTGTTCTTCGCGTTTCGCGACTTTTTGTTGGAATTGGAATTCGACGATACAGCTGCATTTACTAAGTCGGGACTTTCGACATCTAGACTACAAACAGCGATAGTATTTCGAGATTGTTTCGATGTAGTGCGAGTTCCACGATACGCTAGCTCTGGAAGTAAAGAGTGTTCTGCGGTAGGAGGCGCGTGGTAGCGACTCGCGACACTATAGCTAAGTTCAAATCTTCGAGCTAAGTGTTCTAGTGCATCGAGGTCGTATAGCTCGTCACGTCGGATCAAAATTTGGTATCTCGGTAATAAATTTCGATACGCGTACTCGATTTGTTCTTCGTCACTCCAAGGTGGGTATATTCTGCCGAAATATGCTCGCATATACGTTAGATAATCGGCTACTGACTCTTGTTCGCCCTGGGTTCTTTGTCTAATTTCTTCCCTTAACGCGTACTGGAGGTCGGGGTTTCCGAATCTATTCCGCCACGCGTTTTCGAACTGTTGCCACGTTAGCCAACTGCTACGCTTGGATCTAAACCAATAGATAGCTACACCGGAGAGAAAAAATGGTAAACTATTCAAAACGTCTTCATCGCGAAGATTAATCAAAACTCGTCCCTCCTCAATGCGTGAGAGAAATGCCTCGGCATCCTCGGTACGTGTGCCTGAGAATGTTAGATTCCACTTACGCATAACGTCGTAAGCAGCTGAAGGTGTCGGCGCATGACTCGCGGGTGGCTTTTGGTGGCAATTCTGTCGCGGTGCATTTAACTGATGACGATAGGAAGTTTGATTGTCTCTAGGTGCGAATTGGTGAGCTGCAGGCGAAAGATTTACAAGATGTGGTGGACCTGAATCGATAGGTTGGTTATTCGATACGTGATGCGCTTCTTGCGGTAGGTTGGCGTTTGCGTTATTCTCTACGATATTGTTTTCGTGATTTCGGGGGTCTTCGTGAGTATCGTTTCCGTGGATAGATTCCGGATTATCATCTCTCATTGGCCCATAGGAATGAGGTAACTGAGGGCTATCACCAGCTGCATCTGGGTGCAGTGTCTGATCGGTACCTGAAGGTGTTGCGGAGGTCGACATTTCTCCGTTTCTAATTCGATAGGCGCGGAGTAACCGATCGCGTAAAGCGGGGATAGTTCCGACAGTTGAGAGCGATAGGCGATATAATTCGAATTTTAATTCGTCAGTTGTTAACGAATAAATCCACGAGTCGGTAGGCGACGGTTGTGACATGGAGAGTTTGTAAACACGCAAATACCGGGATTAGCGTACAATTGTCGGGCGATATTGGTCAGTTGAAAAATATATAAGAAAAGTAAATACGATACAGGTCTTGAGCGTACGACGTAGTCAACAGCTTTTGTTCAGAAGATTAAATTAATCTTTCTGTTATGTTAAATAACGATAGCGTTCGCTGTTAATCCTTTAAGATTTGTTATTCTCCTTTCTTTTGTTCGGTGGGTTCCTAACGGCTAGATTTTGAAAATTTTATAAATTTTCTGTGAGTTTTTACGTGAATTTACGCGAATTTTTCGCGATTTTTGCGTGAATTTACCGAAATTTGATTGATGTACCTCAAAAATTTATTTCCTCTTTGGCGTGGCCCCACGTTGGGCGCCAATTTGTAACGCAGTTTTCTTTATAGTAAGAGGAAAACCACTACTACGCTACAATTCGACGCTTTCCCGTGTTACTTTTACTGAAACTTACTATATGTTGGGCGCCAGACGCTTTAGCGTCGTTCCTTAACAAAATTCCTTACGATACGATAAACTAAAACATACGAGATGCGACGAGCGACAACTCAACTAGCTCAGTATTCCATAGCCTTAGATAGAGGGGCAGGGTACACCAGACAAAAATATTAATACGACATCATGCGAGGTAACATCAATCAATCAATTTATTTAACGAAAGTGAGTAGCTTAAACTTTATCGATAACAGAATCGGACATAGATTTTCTTTAGTTTGTCACGATAGGTTTCCTGATTGTCGGCATAGAATTTACGTGTTTTATAACACGAAATCAGTCATAGGCGCGTTAGAGGTGACTCGATATAAAACAATTCAACTAGACTCCAGACTTGGTATCACAGAGCGATACTTCGTACCCGAATGCAAAATTATTCTTTCTAATCGCCGCCTAAGCCGATAATTTTCTTTGTTGCTTTAGCCGTCAAAGCTCGATAACAAACGATACAGTTTTTAACCTCATGGGTTCGCTGGACTTTATAATTACGACATTTCGAAATCTATCCTAAGATAGGGACCGTAGTCAATCAAAATACGAACTACTTAGAACAGCGATAACAAATTAACGGTAACGATAGGGTGGTTTACAACCAGATTCTATACGATACGGTACTGATATTAACGATACCAAATTCCAAACGATACTCAACTTTACAAAATGACTTTACGATATCTCAAACGAAATTGATGCCAAAACATAACAATATTTTAACCAAATTATAACAGAACTATAACCAAATTATCTGTAACGCGAGGCCGAAGGCTACTCGCGGCTATCTTCGCTCAGGGTTCTCCAGGAAAAGTATTTCACTACCATATTCATGCACAATGATAAATATTTAACATACTAAATATAAGAAAGCCATACGATAGAAATTAGCCAAAAGCAAGATATGCGATAGACAATAGCCAAAAAGCAATATAAAGTCTACGAATTCAGCCAGACTCGAGGTTGTTCGATAAATTAACCATAAACGAGCTTCTTAGCTCAAGCCATACCATAAAACATACTTTTATACGAACTACCTCGTGCCTTCACAAAAGAAATCAAGACCTTACCTTAAATTGCCTCAGATGGAACACAATCACTATTTTAAATATACTCGATACGATACGATACTCGATGACGATACGATACGATAGTACGATACTCGATGACTAGCACGATAGATGAGCAGCGCAGACGGAGCGAAGAGTAGACCGATTGATCTGCGTATCCTCCTTATATAGGCCTTATTTTTGCTCGTACAGACTTCTGTCTGGTCACGTGAGTCATCATCGTCTTAATTGGTTCTCGTCGTTTTCGGTAGTTTCGACGAACGTATGAGGTGTCGATGCGTTTCTCAGGGGAAACCTATCCTACCCCTGCCGTCACGATACTCCTCATCCTGCTGCCTTCCGATAGAACTCCCTGACGCTGGATTCATAAGAAATCTCGCTCTCCAGAGCTATACGATACTTTCCGCTAGAGCCTTACAGGATACGTCAATCTCTAGGAAATATACGATAGCTTCGCGCTGGACCACAAGGGTCTCGCCCACGACAAAGTTCGATAGGTTGGAACGCCGATCCGGGGGTTTTCTGGACCAACCCGGCCGCGATAACAGTTTCCGAGAAAGTAGTTGAACGATACCTGCTCCAGCTGATGAATCATCGGGTGGGAGGCTGTGAATATTCCTTCACCTGACCCTATACGCCACCCTCGTCTCAGCTGTGCAGTCTTGTCAGACGGTAGACTTGTCGGATGACGGGAGGACTTCTTCGTGCTTCTCGCACATCCCTGTACGCCGTCAATCCAGTTTGTTGGGGGTGGTAGAATTTGCCTGGTCGAGAGGAGGCGCTGACCTTGCCGCTTTCTTGGCGAATCGAAGGCTTGCACGCCGATCGAGACGTCGATAACGATTCCAGATGTTGTTTCCGTAGTCATTCCCACGACGGTAGGAATCTCGTAGAGGTGTATCTCGAGTTACATAGTTTACAAAAATAAAATAGTGCGTTAGTTTAACCTAATAATGTTTCCTAAATTTTTCCTTTTCCTGGAGGCCCTTGTCTGCGCTACGCATCGTCGTATTTTCCGATAGTGTGCCCTTGTAACGGGTCTTTACGAAATACCACGTTACACTATGTAAAATAAAATATAAGTCGAACACGCGAAGTTCATGCTCACTTTCTTTCAAGAATCTATAAACCATATATAAAGTAAGATACTAAACGCGAAGTAATTTGCGTGATATGCAATAAATAGTGGATGTATCATAATGTTTATAATAATTTTGTTAAAAATCAGAGATTTTATGTTCAAGCTATTATCACAATATGAATTAAAAATGTTAGTAACATAATTGTGTATACATATGTGAAAAATATCAAAGTATGTATGACCCATTAATTCATTAAAATTTTGCTATTCTTAATAATAAGTTGTATCTATTTATTATATGGACACATTATATACCGTGTGTACTTTCAAATTTCTCGTAAATGTTTTTACGTGCAGAATTGAAGGCCTGTGTGCAGAACCCGATTTATCCTCGGCTGAGATTCAAGCTGTGAATTTGTATTAAAAATGTATAGCGTTAATCTTGCCCAGGATTACTCGTTTTTGCAACCAGGTCTTCATAATGTGTGATAATTCCATTTTTCTTCGGATATTCACGAAAAGCCTTGAGATCCGATGGAAGTATTATGGATTATGTCAGGATGCAGATACAGGGCTATGGGATGTACCACTGCAGTCCAACAGATGTGCAAGAATATCCACAGGATATCCCATAATACAATCCCAAGGATATCTCAAAAGCGGACATTTAGACATTTACGAGACATCCTAAGTACGTCCTATCAATATAATGGGATGTTCTAGAGATATCCGCGACGGATGTGAAAAATATACAGTGGATGTCCTGTGGATGGCCTTGTGCTGTGTGGGATAGGGAACGTAACAATAATTTCTGTAAAAAAAAATTTCAAGCCATAACGGAAAAAAAAGATTTTTTTGTACATATATTTCACGTTGGAAAGTTTCAATCGATGTCTACAATACGAGATAACAACCTTCATTATCACGTAGATTTGAGGTGAATTTCCCCATATCTCGGAATGTAGCCCGTAATTATATATATAATAGATTATTTCGAGGTAAAATATACCATGTACATGTATGATATAGATTTGAAGGTTCAGAGTTGACGATATAAATTATATTTCATGAAATATAAAATTGACATTCCGCGGATGAAAAGTTTTTATCATTGACAAGTTTGAGCTTCACTGACAAATGAGTAGAATATCGTAAAGCTGGATGGCGCTGATATTACAGCGAGCGCGCGGGGGAAACAGCAACTACCTTTATACGACAATTTCTGCATGCGTTCGTGTCGACGCTAGCCTGTCACTTCGAATTTTAGGCCACGTCTTATACTGCTCCTGCTTCTCTGATCTTCCTCGGAATAATATCAAACGATTGCTAACATTAGCCTATACGGCGCGCTGGTTGTCCCGACACCGATTTTTCATTGAAAATGCAGAAAATGATGTTAATATTTTCCAGTGTCTGTGTATCGGCGATGTATTAATGTCAGCTGATTTCACAGCTTCGTATTAATAAATTAACCATTATTTGGAAATACATTCATTTACTTTTCGGATACCAGCGCGCGCTCAATGCCGTCTTTAAGGCAGGGCCCACAGGGCCCTGGCCCGGGGCCCCGAGTCGGACAGAGGCCCCACAATCCTGAATTTTTTTATATATATCAAAGAATTTTATGATATAATAAAAAAAAATATCTGATCACGCACTTTGTAAAATAGAAGCAAAATCTTAAAAAATTTGTTTGATTTTTATTTTTATAGTCAAATTACAAACTAATTATATATGCATGGTTTATTTTGAAAAACTTTTTTACGAGATTTCTTGGCAGTAAAATCAGCTATTAATTCAGCAAAATCAATTGTTTTCGATAGGTCAGATTCTATGCTCATTAAACTTAGGTACTTTAATCGTGACTGGGTCACTGTACTTCTATGGGCTGATTTTATTAATTTTAATCGGGAAAATGAACGCTATCCAGCGCAATTGGTGATCATGAGTGTTAGAAATATTATCAAGTTTTAGAAGTGTATCAAAAGTCTCAAGAGAATTCATGTATTCTCCGTCAATTACAAAAGATATTAGGATTTAAAGTTTTTATCTATACTAATAAATGTATTGTTCATTCAAAGAATTTATTGAATTCTCATATGTGGAGTGTTAAGAGATCTGAGAGGCTGCGGTTTAGCCTATTGCGTTATTCGGTTAAACTGATCAAGTTAAGATTTCAGAATTTTTCATCCCTTATGTAGGCCCCAGCCAGTCCCTTGGCCCAGAGCCTCGTCGATCCTAAAGACGGCCCTGCGCGCGCTAGCTGATAATCTAAGGATTATCCCTACGGAAGCTGAGAGTGATCAGTCAAAGCCCTTAATTTCGCAGCGCAGCGATATAAAAAACAATAACACGCTGTACCCGGATTCTGTAACTCGTTATCGAGAATTTGTCGGTAACGCTCACTAGCGATGTTTTTCGCTTGCACTATCGATGTATGCGATCCTGTAATTATGCGTTATCGACAAATATCGTTGCAAGACTTGCTTTTTTGTGAGCGACAAGATTCGATAGCTTTCACTAAAATGTGGCAGCGTCGCACATTATTACTAAGAAAATCATAGGGACTTTGGTGATTTTATTAGTAATAATTAAAATTACTGCTCGCATCTACATCGATTTATATACACGATGCTTATTTTTCACCCTGCGAACGCGAAAGGCTTGTTAAAATCTTGTGATAATATAAACAACACGTATAGAACTATGGCTACGTAAGTATAATATACAATAATTCGTATAAAATAATATAAAATGACAAGTGATTGTCCGATGCTATAAACCAATGATCTAATCGCTTTTATAGAAAAAGGGTAAGGAGTGGACGGGCATCGGATTCCCAATTGATGTCAATGATCCAATTTTTTTAAACTAACAAAGGGATAGCTAAAGGTAAATTTCAGTTGGTCAATGGCAAGGAAGAACTTCAGAACAAGTGGGCCGAATAAGCGAATGATTTGAATTCTTCAAAGGAGCAACTAAAACCACTGCTCAGTGGCAAGTGGTAAGCATATACCTTATATCTCGTTTGACATGTTAATAAATGGAGTATTCGTTATACAGTTGATTGAGGGGATATGAAACGTTTCAAGGCCACGGCCGGGTCCCCTTCACCGCGGTAAAACAGAGGTCCCAATATTGGTACCTCTGCATACCGCTAGATGGCGCAGCATGCGTCTTCTAAACAAGCTTCGGTAGTCGCAACTCAGTTAGCCGACGTTTTATACCTAGGTTACGTTCCAAAACTTACTACGTGGTAAGAGTACGAGTACAGCAAGAGCTTAAGGGAGAGCTTAGTCAGAGTAATAAGTTATGATATGGTTTTTGAACGACAGCTTTGAGATGAAGAAGGCTCTTGCTGTGATCTGGCATGCTACAATCATTCCGAAACGCAGTGTTACCATCTAGTAATAATGTAGATGCGTTCCAAAATCTAGAGTAGTGCACTACGGGTGTACTCTAGAGTATAGTTTTCTACCCATCTCGGCAAGGGGACTACGCGTTACCCCCTCTTCACTCTGTGTAAAGTTGCGCAAATCCCATGCGTAAACAGATAACATTTTCAAATCTCGACACCACGCGTTCACAACGTAAACATTGGAACACGTCGCATCACGGTCTCAAGCAAAACGCGAAAAAGTTACGTATTAATTAGCAGTTAGCACAATGGCTATTTGTTTAGATCAGTATGAAATCTTGAGCTATTCCGAAGAGGTCGTAGTGCTTAGACATAAAGGTAAGTATGAAAATAAGAAACGATTCTGAATATACAAAGATGTAAGTAATATATGCTTCTATTTGTGTTTCATATGATGCATATTTCCTTCAAGTAGTGGCTCAAATGGTATGAATAATAATTGAATAATAATTTTTATACTAACTGAAAATATCTTTTTCAAAATTGACCCATGTCCATTCTGTTTATAACAATTCAATTGACAGAAATTACTGTACATGCAATGTTGTGGATATGAATATGGAACCTGCTCTATTTGTATCATATTCACAGAAGATGAATCCCTCATCGAATTGCCGGCCATACCAGAAGTCCTACAATTAATTGAGACAAATTGTCTAAACGATAGTACAGATGTCGGAACACAAAGTCTTGACGTTGAAACAGGGACTGGAGGAAAAGTTAAGTGGACTGAAGAAGCTACTAGATGCCTTATTGCTCAGTACTCAAAGCACGAGATCGACTTCCAATCAACTACCAAACGAAATGAGGAAGTGTGGCAAGACATTTCAGTAGAAATGAAGCTTCAGGGTCACAGGTTCAGCAGCAAACAAATCGAGTTTAAATGGAAGCATCTTCGCAGACTCTACCTAAAGAAAAAGGAAAACATGGGATCGAAGGACACTGGTGCAAAGCATTTTGTATTCAAATTATTTGATGAGATGGATGCAATTTATTCAAAAAAACATGCTGCGAATCCCGTCGCAGTCGCATCATCTTCAAAAGGCACGAATCATTTTTACAACATATGAAAGTATTCTTACCATTCGTTAGGTTCAGCATACTCGGCAGTCGTTTAGAATTCAATAACATACTTTTTTTAGAGAGGACAGTAGAATGAAGGAATGATGCTTACCATTTTTGCACTCATTGGCTTTGATTTATCTAAACAATGTATTATGTGTATACTCTGTTGACATTCTCCTATATCTGATCAATCACTTAACAGGATCACAACTAAATCCAGATGTTGTCAATGAATCATTCAACGCCCAGTCAGTACATCATCAGAAAAGACCAAGTGACTCGTCTTCGACATCATCAACGTCTTCGACATCATCAACATCGACGAAGAACAAAAAATCGAAGACCACTAATGAACTCATCAGATGGTTGGATGCGACTAACAAGAAAAAAGAAGAAGCTCAACAAGAAAGGCATAATGAGCTACTGAAAGTGCAAAAAGAGGCTGTGAATGCGTTTACAGATGTGATGACAAGATTGATTGAAAAAATGTGAAATCGGAAAGGTACTGCTCAAATGTGGAAGACCAAAGACTGTGAAGTACAAAGTAGCTAGTGGTCGTAAGATTAAGATTAGTCCGTTTGCGAGTGTTTTTTTTTTTTTTGTTGATTCATTTTATAGTCTATATGACAATCAGAAAGTTGTTTTTTTATTTTCATCCATATTATATTGTTTTATGGTCCGATTGACAAGCTAAAGAAAAGTTGATGTTAACATACATTAGTATTGTTCTCGAACTTTTAGATTCTTTTTTTATTACAAACAATTGAACCAGTTCTTTAAAACGTGATATCGCTTTTGTACCTAAAATAACGGAGGTCTGATAAATCCTCCAGAGTATTATAGTATAGTTCCCGTGATATTAGTGAATTAAGCAACTCAATGTGTTTGAACTCCTTTATTTTAATAAAAACATTTCGCCTATAAAGATATTTTATTGTTACATACATTTTTTTTCATTGCTATCGTATAATAAATATATTATCATAATTTTGTGTACTAATTCCGCTATCACTTATAAAGACATGGCAATTCTTTCACGACGCATGATGCCAGCTTCGTCTTCAAAATTGTTGTCAATATTTTGTAAATTCCTTGGTTGATTTACGTTATTTGCTTGCATGCCTTCGTTGATGTAGTCTTGTACTGCATCATCGTCATAGTCCAGACATATATTGTGTAGTACGCAACAGCTCAAAATTGTGGCTGGAATGAGATCGACCCGTGTCATATCTAAATACTTCAGTCTCCGAAATCGACCTTTCAACAACGCGAAAGATCGTTCTATTGTTTGTCGTGTCCGAGCAAGAATTATGTTGAAATGAACTTGACGAGCTGTCAAGTTACCTCTATTAATGTATGGAGTAATACACCATTGCCTCAAAGGATATGCTTTATCGCCAATGATGTATTCATTATTGGGAAAGTACATTTCATAGTTTTCATGGATGTCTCTATATATATCAGAATTCCGGAAAATTCTATAATCATGAACCGAGCTTGGGTATCCAGCAAAACAATCTGTGAATTTCAGGTTTGAAGTACATATAGCTTGCAGTGTTATGGCATGAAAGTTTTTCCGACATATATATGACTGTGGGTCATCTTTTGGTGCCTTAATTGGAATGTACGATCCATCAATACACCCAATTACATCATTTAGCCCTGCGGCACTGAAAAGCCTTTTCGTACGTTCAGCTTCCTCTCCTGTTGGCCATTTTATCACAGTCGGAGCAATTTCGTTCAGGACATGGATTACTCTTACAAAGCAATGATGCAAAGAGGATTTACCGATGTCAAACCTGTCACTTACAGATCTGAAAAATAACGCCATTTAGTGTATTTATGATTTTGATTAAAATATTAGTTACATGTTCTTGAATTTGATGGGGAAAACTTTTTAATACATGAGGGAACATTACTGGTATATATACCTGTATGAATCTGGTGTAGCAAGAAGCCATATCACCGAGAGAAGCTGCTTCCTTGGGCAAATTCGTGGACGTCCCTCTGTACTCTGATTTTGCAGTAGTGGTCCAATTAATCTCAGGACACTTTCGAATGTTTCAACAGAGATCCGAAAATGACTCTGAAACTCTCTTGAGTTGAATCATAGTACTACATTTTCGATGTATAATCGCATCCTCATCGGTTCTTCATTTTGCAGCCTCGTAAGTGAGCGCCAATTGAATACAAATATCAATTCATCATCATCCCAGGTAGCACGCCAGTGCTCGAAATGTACATTTTTCGCGCATAAGCACACGCAGTGCAGCGCGTGAGAAAATGCACGTAAAATGTGCAAACTTTGTCCAATGTAAAATACGCGTTTTAAGTGCCTGAAAAACGCACTTCATAAATGCGGTAAAAACGCATTTGTGAGGTAGTCTTGCAGTCTTACAGTATATTGCAGTTTTGCAGGCGAACAGCGGGTGCTTCTGACGGTTTTTTGGTTTAAATTATACTATCAACAACAATTGAATTATGAAAAAACTAATTATATTTATTGCACATTTTTTTATATTATAAATATCGATAAATATGTACAAGGTAGGAGAATTGAATATATTTTGAATGTGATGATATTAAAATATCATTTAAAATTATAATAAGAAGACATTATATCAGTATACGTTTGCGGTGGTTTCCGAATTGAAAAATCCAAAAACGAAAGTTCAGCCAAAACAGTGGACCTGAATTAAAACAAACAGCGCGTTATTCATTATCGTCTTCATCACCATTCTCCTGCAGCTGGTTATCTCGTCTGGAAGACTGATTCCTTAACCAGGCTCCTAGAGCTGCTCTCGCGCTCTTCAAATCGAAGTTTTTAGCCAAAGCCAACTTGCAAGCATCTGTAGAGATTGCAATAGCACTTTCAGCATAATTTTTGAATTTTATCATCTATATTGTAACGGATCGGGTGATCTAATCCCGAGACAATACGTCACCCCGCGCACCGTCAACCGCGCACAAGTGACGTCAATCGGTGACTATATAAGCGCAGCGCTAACATGGCTCCAGCAGCAGTGTTAGGCAAAGCGCCACGCTGTCTCACTACGATATCTTTTCTGAGGCCAGACAGGCAGAGCGCCCTGGTACTCTTTAGCGTCATTTCTTTAATTACGGAAACTGCCATAGCGGGGTTTTACGTTAGAGTCAATTATTATCTTTACTTTTCTACTTTCATTTTCATTATCACTTCAATTACTTTATATCAAATTTATAATATAACGAAAATTTAAACAAGAAACGAGCGTAGAATCGTTGCATAGCTAAATCTACGAATTAGGTTAAACTTATGTAATAAAATTATAGTATAAATTTCCGGTTGCAACCACTTCAATTGATTATGAGTTATTTGACTAATTAAATATTTTGTTAATCGGGACGGTTTCCTTTTCTTTAAAACCTCTTTCTCCGTAGGCTGAACTGACCTGACTAACACATTGCATTTAATTAGCTAATATACAGCTTCGGTGACGACTGCACTGTCCAGATCCGATACTCGCTTCGGTGCGCTAGGCGTACCCAAGTCGAGATACGGTCTCGGCAAGTGCGTTGAATCCCAAGTCTGATACAGCCTCGGTGCTGCTTGCAGCATCCAGGTCTGAGGGAGGCAGCTACGGTGTGATTCGCTCCACCCTAGTCTGTATTAGGGACTAACAAATTGATTACCTCTTCCAAGGAGCCCTAGAAATTAATCTAGAGTAAAGACACTCACAAGTAACTAGCCACACGCGACACCTTCCGTGTCGCGTAAAGCACCCGAAAAGTTACAATATACTCAATATGAAATTATATAAGCACCTCGCTCATTTTGAAAATCAAAATTTTAATACACGCAACTGCAGTCTCAAGGATCTCGTAATATAGTTATAATAAGAGCATGCAGAGCGAAAGTTTTATATTCATGGCCGAACACTAAAAATTGAGCAATAATGCCACGTACGTCAAATGCGATAACTAGCCTACAATAATATAGGTATATGTCGAAAACAAAATTGAACAGTACTTTTCAACTAACTTATACATTCGTGAACCTCATAATTAATATGCTATCACAGCTGGATAATGTGCAGAGCTGGGCGTTTTTCGTCTTTTCAATATAAAAGATTTTTCTTTTTCAATATAAAAGATTAACTTATACCAATTATCATTATAAGAATTTTTAGATCTTTCAGTCCAGTTTTGACGGTGGTGCCTTTGAGGTTTAGGTTGCAAGCCAGGGTCTTCGAAAACAAACTAATGCAAACTGAACGCGTCATTTCCTCACTTGTTTTCCCCCCACTGGTACTAAAGTAAGCAATCTGTAATATAGTAAGAATTAATAGTGTCATTCGATCGATTTGCTAAACAACTGTTTCATTTTTTTTTTTTTTCACCAATTAAAATGAAGGCTCCGCGCATGAGTAATGAATTACTTACAGCAAACTTCATGAAACTGGGATCATGAAGATCGTTCTCGAAT
The DNA here is from genome assembly GCA_963966615.1 of Tenthredo amoena. Taxonomy (NCBI): domain Eukaryota; kingdom Metazoa; phylum Arthropoda; class Insecta; order Hymenoptera; family Tenthredinidae; genus Tenthredo; species Tenthredo amoena. The sequence goes on along the minus strand of OZ016486.1, from coordinate 1,352,312 downwards.
TTGTACATTTCGACAAGCGATGCAAGGGGCAACTGTTTTGGCCAACCAGGAGGCTTTTTGCATGTCTCAGTGGCTTGAACACTGCTTAGTATTTTGTCCAATTTTTCGTCGATCCCATTTTGATTATGTATCGTGGTTTCCTGGACTTTCATTAGGTTTTCAATTGCACTCCAGATCCCTGCCAACGAAACAAATATAGCGAATACCGATATAGATGAACGTACGAAAACTGCAGATGGGTCTCCATATTGATACCATAAATGATATATTGCTTACCGTCTAATGCATGCCGCAATGATTCTAATGTTATTGGGGTATCGGCGGGGTTCAACAGGGTAACATCTCGGGTAACACTGTTCGTTATGTCGTAGGTCATCTTTGAGCCCTGACTTTTCCGACCATTATCAAACTGCAGCAATGCAGCTTGTTTTAGCGCCGCAGAATTTACACGGGTAGATCCAGGCTGTACGGTTGTAGAAATTGGGTTTGATTTCAATGGAGTCGTTGGATCTGCATAGATAAATTCATAGCCAATTTCAAATCAACAAAATGTGACACCTGTAGAAAAAAATGTAATCTCTTAACTAACCTGACTGGATGATATGGGAGCCTAGAATGGTGCTTGTACCTTCCTGATTGACAACTGTAAAGCCAAAAGATTCTTTTTTATAGAATGCAGCTGTGTGAGACCGACATACATACCCGCCCATGTACGTCCAAATTATGCCCAAATTCCAAACTTTTTAAGTCAGCTGCAGGTGACAAATATGAATTAGGGTTCAGTGCCAGAGTAGCCTACATTTTCGATATAGGGCTCATCTTCACAGCTATCATCAGCGCCATTCAAAATGGGCCTTATTGACAATGTGCAGAGTTAGGCTACTCTGGCATTGCATCCTTCATATAAGACTCTCGTCACCAAGTAATTGCACAATCAGATGGAAAAATTCACTGGAAAAGTGTTTTATCCGCGTGGAAATTTTAATGCATAGGAGTTCAACAACAAGAACAGTTTAGCCCAGGAGGGTCTACCTGGCATAACGAGTATCGAATATAGATTGAAGTATTTCTTTGATAACTGATGATTGCAATCAATTATTCTTTTATGCGATAACTTCACAATACGTGTTCACATAATCCTTCACTCACCCGATAAAGTATTCTCCTCTCCGTACAATCCTGGTTCTGGGATATCACGACCTATAAAACATATGAAAATGTCAATTGAGAGAAAAATTTACGCTGTGACTCAAATTGTATACAGAAAATCGCAAGTTATATTATACTTGATGATGGTTGAACAACTGTTCTCAATTTGCTTCTAGAGGCAGCCCTTTGAGCAGAAATCATTCGGGCCCTGGCTTCAATGCGTTTTTCAGCATCTGCTGTAGTCTGCAGCAGTTTATCAGTTTCTGGTGTCCTCGTTCCTTTATTATAACTTTGTGGCGTCTTCTTCCATGTTTTACCCTTGAAAATAGCTTTGTTTTTCTTCTTCCCTGATGCCATGTCATTCTCTCCCATAATTTTGCTCAAAGCTAACTTCATTTCTTTGATGTTTTTATTTCTTATGACGTCATAAGAAGGATTGTCTACATTACTATCATTTTCATCGTCCTCCATGTACTTCGAATTGGCGAATCTCTTCCTTTTTCCTCTTCCCTGTTCAACCGCTGACTCCAGGCCATCAGTGTCCTCAGCACGTTTGAGTCGCTGCCGTGCTTCACTGTAGGAATCTGTTGAAACAACTGCAATTCATAATTGATGAATCTTGAATTACAGATTATATCTGTAATTTAAAATTCAAATTTGATCAATTACCAAACATACGAAAATATTGCAGAGACATCTACGTCAGGGTATTTACAGTGATGAGGAATTTTTTCATTCGTAATTTGTTTACCATAGGTTTTTCTTACGATACAAGGATAGAAATCCCATGAGTCGTCCGGATTGTGGTAGGCCTCCACTGATTTTAAGGCTGTCTCTTTGGAATAGAAACAATGTGTATTGGAGTCATCGATCCACTTGTGAGGTACAACTGCGATAGATGGTCCGTCATCTTCAATAAAATCTACGATGCTATACTGCTTTAATTGCTGTGAAGCAAACAGAAGATATGGACCTTGAAATGTGCGTTAACAACTGAGTCATTTGTATATATTGTTTGACAGTTATTCCACGGCATTCAATTCAATTTGAAGCATTGGTCTCAGCGTTGGTTCAATAACACCTACGTACAAATATAATCCTGGGAACGTACGTATATTCCAAATGAGATTAGGTCGCATCATCCAAGCTATACATAGCTGGAAAAAATGCCACCCGTACAGGTTGTTATATAATCTATACTAATTAGCCCGAAAAATTACATACAATCCTCAATAGAACAATATATAGAACCCTGAAATACCTTTATAACAAATGTAGCAAGGGAAAAACTGCAAAGGCTCCATTAAGAAATGGTAGACACACACATTTGTATGTTATGTCATTAATATTATACACATGGAACTGCTCAGTCAAGTCTCTGACCCGACACACGCCAAGATCTGAGGATGAAATAGGATAAGAATAAAGATTTTGAACTGACTGAAACAAGCGAACAATTATCTTCACTTCCCCGGCATCAGTTCGGACAATGTTCGCTACAGATCCAAACTTTCCATCTGAAAAACAAACTGTATTGTTAGGCGCTTCCAATCTCAAACTATAAAACTCAAGCTCAAGTTTTTTATACTGGACTTCCACATTTTCTATATTAGCTGTTGGTCCATTACGATGTTCGTATAAAAGCCCTCGTTTCTTCTTTTCCTTGATTTTTATTTCAACCTCATCTCGTTCGCTCAGCCTCTTCGCTATCTGCTGCAGTGGTTTTGCAGATGATCTAACTAGTTTTTTAATCGCCCCAAGCTTTGACTCGAAAGGATACGCACTAAACTCAATCAACGTGCCGTATTGTTCCACATCATCAGGTAGGTGCATTAGCGAATGCACGTTGTAAGACACGAAATTGGGAGTGAAAATTTCCGCTGAATGAGGCACGAAAAGCAGCAGCCAATCACGAGCCCGCTCAAAGAATTTATCTTTCAACGCTTCAGTGGATAAAGAGAACACTGCACAGTGATAAAGCATGAATATGTTATACACTTCGGGTTTCAACAGCATTTGGAAAACCACGACTCCAACATATAACAGAAGAAGTCTCCATTCAGTAGCTTTCCACTTCCCAATGTGTCGAAAAGATCTTGGCTTTCTGGAGAACTCTGATGGAATAAAATCTGCATTTGTTCGAGAAGATCTGAGAAATCCTGTAAGAGTTCACCGCGTAGACGAAATTCGGCTGGGGCTTTTGCAGCTGAATATGTCACAAATCGCTTCATTACACCAATATCGGAGAGATGCATTGGATCCCTTGGAAACTGAGAAACCATACCAGTATCCAATTCCTCCTCAAGGGGCGATGTTCCTACATGATGGTCCACATTTCGCCTCGTTTGAAATGTCTCATCTGTGCGAAGCTGTCCACATACCGTATCAAATACAATATGAGTTGTCCAATCACCTTCCTGGTCACATCCTTCACATCCAAAATATGCGGTATGACCTTTGACACATTTTAAATAAGCACGTGCAGGTGCATCACATAAGTAGTACCGGATTCTGAACTGCAAATTTCTGCCATTATAAGCCACACCATCTCTTGTGAGTTCCCTTACTTCATGGATGTAATCTGCAAGATAATGAACAAGTGGTTGAGGCTTTCCTTCGCCTTGAAAAAGACCGATGACGAATGGCCTCGGATCTTTAAAATTTCTGCATCGTCCCAGAAGTGGCCACGTTTCAGTTGCGTTGCTCTTGTGAAAGGATATACCGTCGCAATTTACGTCTAGCTCGATAATATCCCCAAGAAATCCTCCATTGATCAGTTTACTCATGATTCCGTGCTTGAGGCCAACGTGAACATATTCCCCATTTTCAAGCACTTTGATTGGTATTTTCTGTCTTGGAGTTTTTTTCAGGGTTCTCGAGTCTTTAGGAAGGTTGGGATTGCCATGTCTCCGCAGGATAGCTAGTAGAGCGCTAGTTGCAACATTAGTTATGTTATACTGGCTACTCCACAACTGTAATGCATCTTGGAGATATTCAGCTGGTTCATCGTCTTCACTTTCACTATCACTCCGATCACTGGAACTGGGATCTGAACTATGATTATCGCTCTCTATACTGCTGACGCTCTCAGCATTACTGTTCTCATTAGGTTCAAATTCGTAGTCATCTACGATCATTTCGTCATCCATTTCTTCTCGACCAGCAGGTAACGCAAACTGAAGAATGTCTTGTTCGACCTCAGCACCAGGGATCGGTGCGTCTTGTTCAACATGAGCACCAAGAATCTGTGCATATTGCTCGGCATTGACAGCGGGCAATCGCGTGATGCGTTGTCGGCCATTGTCATCTTTTTCCGGACTACTACCCGCTCCTGTGCGATTAAGGACATCTTGCAGCCTTGCTCGTGCTGATGCGGCAGCAACTTTTTGAATATAACTCTTCTTAAGTATAATGTTTTTCATGATGGGATCAGAAAACATGCAACAATATAGGTAACACAAACTGAGATGTTTTTGTATTTTAGCACTCGTGATGACCTCTTTACAGCTGCTTATTTACTTTCTCGAGCGACCCCAATGAACACCTAGCTGTGAGGTGTGATAAATCATGAAACAGACGTAGAACAGTATATATAGCAGAAATGTGAATAATACTATAGACGATTCTGTAAACAAGGTGGCGAAATGTATATTTATAATTGTAATACAATACTGAATATCTATGTCAGTTGGAACAAATATTTGTTGAATTAACTAAACATATTTGATCACCCAACTAACAATCATAATTGTTGCTGCAAATAAATATTCATCTCGCCACCCGCGACTGCACATTTAGCTGGATGAAACGATAGATTGATTTGATCCAATAAATCGTTTTTCTGCGTGTGTATATTATATACGTTTTGTATATTAAGGATTCGTCGATCAGGTTTTAAAAATTTTTATTATTATTGTTAAGTGCACGAGGGGGAGAGGGTGGCGGCGGTGGCGGCGGCCCGGGCACCCTGCACAGTCGTCTGTAACGAAACTTTTTTTTCAATACTAGAAACTATTCAATTCCAAATTTCGCGCGATCTCTTATATACATATGTATTTGCATATATACATTATAATATTTCCCGAGCTCGAACTGTTTAAGAGTACTACATAACGACGCTGCTTACGAAAAGTAGCACGTTTCAAATGTCTTACGAAAACTAGCATGTTTCGGTTCTCACCATGAAAACTAGCACGTTTCGATATTCACCGCGAAGACTAGCATGTTTCGTTAAAAGTAGCATGTTTCGGTTTTCGCCGCGAAGACTAGCATGTTTCCAATTTCACTGAAACGAATTATATTTCTATCTGCAATGCTTTATCATTCTTCAACCCTGCGCGGTCACACTGTTATTTCGCTGCTCCCGTGGTCGCACTTCGCACAATAAAAGAATTCAAAAAGACTGATTTCGTAATCTTCAATAAGATACAATAGTTTGTTACACTCTTGTAGGAAGATTACGCATAGTTTAGGTGAGGACTACTTGATATCAATATAATAAGGCCAATTGACATTTGTATTCATAACAAAATCTGGAAGAAATTTGAAACATATGTAAAGAGCCTGTAAAAAAAGCATTAATTTTTTGAAGACTTATTTTTGATTTATAAGTTTATTTTCACACAAGAAAACGCACTCCTGCATCCACAAATTAACTTTCATTTCGACTACCGCACACTGCACAAATCTTCAGAAAATCCTTGTTAAACTAAACGTTTTCGCGGCATTAATTTAAACGTGCTAGTCTTCGCGGTGAAAGCCGAAACATGCTAGTCTTCGCGGTTAATATCAAAACGTGCTAGTTTTCGTGGCGAAATCCGAAACGTGCTAGTCTTCGCGGCGAAAACCGAAACATGCTAGTTTTCGCGGTGAATATCGAAACGTGCTAGTTTTCGTGAGAAATTTGAAACGTGCTACTCTTCGTAAGCAGCGTCGATAAAATCACAAACAATAATATATATATATATATAATATATATGTATAATATACTATAATGGCAGTATATTATAATACCCGGCAAAAACATTGTAAATGTCAAAAATTACAGCCGAGTTCTAAAATGATTTCGCCGGCTAACAAAATCGAAACGTTATACTCTTTTTCAGCGAAAGATTACAAACATCAGTTCGTTACACAAAATAGTACAAAATAATACGTGAAATCAGGTAGCAAAGCCGAGCGTTCCCTCAGTTGATTTTCATACTTCAAATTATGTTTTTCAAATGCCAATCAAAGGAAATGAATGGAAAAACGATCATTCGTTACCTTTGACAGAACAGCATATTGGCGACGGGAAATATTGCTGAAAGAAGTTAGCTCGTATGATGATACAAACTCGGCGGGCATAGATTGTTCTGAAAATTATCAATTGCACTTTTCTTTTTATTCATTTCTTTCAGCCACTCCGTAACGATCACACCCACAAAATTGTTTGTTTGTTTGAACATTGTTGGCATTGATGATATTTATCATTATAAACTGAAACTGCGATATAATAGTTTTTTATATGACAAGGGCGCGGAAAGACCTCGTCTTCGGATCGTGCGGCACTTTCACACTCGTCACGAAGTCCCTCTATGTGCCTGTGCCCTAAGTCCTGTATTTTCTTTCAGATTTAAAAATTATAAACATTTTTCACGCTCTTGTGCTGGGAAAGCTTAACGAAAATCGTGTTTCTCACAAGAGGTAGTGCATAAATGAATGCATCACACAAATGAATGAAACGAGCGAGTAATACGTTAGAAATTAAAGTTGAATTAAAAATATACCGATAGTGTGTTTATAACAAGAAGTAATAAGTCCAGGCACGATGATCTTAGTAATTTAAATTCAAATTCGTTTGAAGAAGATTCCAATTTTACTGTGCATCTATCGTTTACCAACGTTCGCCTATGGTACAACCATGTCACAGCCATGAAACGATACATATCTATCCTGGACGTACCCATCATCTGTACACTTGGGTAATGCTTTTCTAACGTCTTCCTACCTGTTCGACTTACACACAGTGGATAGACATTGAAGCGAAAGTATATTCTACATTCAAAGATACAATAATTGTTGATCTTATTACCTCACATTCCAGCAATTGATAATTTTCAGAACAATCTATGCCCGCCGAGTTTGTATCATCATACGAGCTAACTTCTTTCAGCAATATTTCCCGTCGCCAATATGCTGTTCTGTCAAAGGTAACGAATGATCGTTTTTCCATTCATTTCCTTTGATTGGCATTTGAAAAACATAATTTGAAGTATGAAAATCAACTAAGGGAACGCTCGGCTTCGCTACCTGATTTCACGTATTATTTTGTACTATTTTGTGTAACGAAATGATGTTTGTAATCTTTCGCTGAAAAAGAGTATAACGTTTCGATTTTGTTAGCCGGCGAAATCATTTTAGAACTCGGCTGTAATTTTTGACATTTACAATGTTTTTGCCGGGTATTCGTACTTACCACATCCATTTCTTCGTAGGCCCAACGACTCCACGGAACTACTCGCTGCAGCAATTGAACAGCTGATAACCTCTCTCGAATCACTTGCTCATAACTTGCTTCGAAACAATTATACACCAACTGATACGCTAGTGTGAGTGTAAACACGTGCTCACGTACTCGCCTATGCCGACAATGAGACCGCAGCCATGACAGTTAACGCGGCCAACTCGATCGCATAGAGTCGAGCTCTGCAATATATCGATTCCGTGCCGCGCGGTCATTTCAAACTACAGAAGTTCGTCCATACGCGGAAACGCGTAATATGCGCGTATTATGCGCGTCTGTACAGCATTTACTAGAAGTTTCCCCGTGTCATTAAAAATGTGCATGAAAAAAGCACCTCTCAAAACGCTTATTTTCATAGTGCTTCAAAAAACGTAGATAAAACGTACATTTCAAGCATTGGCGTGCTACCTGGGATGTGTATCTGAAAACTGAAAATATTCTTCAAAGAAGTACTTCGAACGGAAATTCATTATTAATTAGTGATAGAATCTTACTGTATTAATGCTGACAATCGAATTGTCAAGCAGAAATTTCATTGCTCTTGCGACAGCGGCAGCTGCAGTATTTTTCTGCCGTCTATCCATGGCGAGCAGCTTCTTCTTTTCCTTTCTTGTTTTTGTGGTGAGCTACGTGAACTTTGTCTTGAAATTGAGGTTATGTTATGTGTCTCGAAGTGTCAGAAATTCGTATACTCTGCCTGCTTGTCACAGCCACCGTTCAAATACCAGATCAACTGTGGTAACTCGCAGTGAAAATTTTGTAAACTCTCACCAAACGCGAATCTCGTTACAAAGCAGGTTTTGGAACGCATTTTTGATCTGCTCGCAATCTACTCGCTTTGTTGAGTTGGGTACACAAATTGTACTCTAGAGTATGCTACTTTCAGTTCTGGAACGGTATCAATTAAAATCACTGAACAGCGACTCGGGGTTTTGGAACGTCTCTGAGTATGCTCGGATTACTAGAGTAAGGTTTTGGAACACACCCCTACAACAGTATATATTGTAACGATATGAGGTATTCAAAGATCCCGCTAAATATTTTGACTAAGTGAGTATGACTTTCAGTCACCAATTTGACTAAAAGTATTATCTTGAGGGGAGCATGAAACACCTTACTAGTTCCTCTTTTGTGTAGACCATTCATCAAGACACACGTATTATAATATACTCCGTAATTCTTCGATTTTGAAATAAATGTTAATTTAATATCAGTCCCTTAAATTATAACTTGGAGAGTGAACTCACCAAATCAAATATTTATTATGAATTAATAAACAATGACTTATTAGTCCTTTAAACAACAACTTAGAGAGAAAACTCATCAAATCAAGTAAAAAACGAATGATGACTTATTAGTCAATAAAATAACAATTTCGAGAGAAAACTCATCAAATCCAGTGAAGAACCAATAATGACTTATTAGTCAATAAACGAACAATTTAGAGAGAAAACTCATCAAATCGAAGTTATAAAATAACAAAGGATGATTGAGTGAAATATAATCTACTGTGAAGCTCTGATAAACATTTTAGTGGAATGTAGGATAAGTTGTTGGAAATGTAGGTCAGTAAATTGTCAAAGTGTTGACGTTCCGAAACGTCAACACTTTGACAATTTACTGACCTACATTTCCAACAACTTATCCTACATAATATATACGAAGGTCAAGAATACTCATTTTCATTTTAGTGGAATGGTCAACAACTATATACATATTTTTTTTTATTATTATTTACAATTTTAATTTTAACAAATGTCTGAATAGAATAATATACAATTTTAATGTGTGGAATGTATGTTTGAGTAGATGAATGAATGAGTTGCATATAATGTGGATATAAAAGAAAAAGAAGAAATTTAAATAAGGATTTAATTGAAAATAAATAATTAAGATTCTATCTCATGATAATTTGTAGCAAGTTATTTAATGTTCATATTCAACCTAAACTAATAAATTTTATAATATACGTACACTAATAAACGCGCGATGTCGATTATTTGTATTTTCTGTCACGCGCGAGCAGCATTCGCACTTACGTATAGTGACAGAAGAAATCTTCCCGAGCGCCGCCGCGCAGCTTACAGGTATACTGGGTGCAATGTCGGTACAAAGTGTCACCTCGACTAAATGTCGGTTTTTTTATTTCGAGTGACGGAGAATCGTCAATTTTCAGCTATTTCTCTATGAAATGACACGGGATTAGGCTCAAGGTGTGTGGTTTTTCATTGCGGAGTGGCTGATTGTCTTGGAAATGCGATTATCTACAGCAACAATGAATAATCACATGATTTAGGTGGTCGATAACCCAATCTGCAAAAATTTTTGTCAAATTTTGAAAAAGTAAGATAATCAGCCACTTTCTGCCAAAAGACTGCGCAATTCCCCAAAGTTTCATTGTGATTGATTGCGTAGTTTCGGAGAATACACGATTCCCGTTTTCGAGGTTTTGACAAACGTTTCATATCACCTTAAAAGCGACTGATGTTTCTGAATCTACAACTACATCTTCGTGTACGAAGCCAAGAATACAAAGCAATGAAGTTATCAAATTTGATCTCGTAAGATTTCCATATTACATTGACATGACTTCTGATGTACACGACTTATCAATGATTGGTACGTATTGAATATTTGAGCAATTTGAAATACCAGAAATGTATCGTGTCCAGATATAAACATTGGCAGATTTGAATAATGAAAGAGCTTATTTACATTTTTAATTAAGAATTTGTTATCACTTGGCACAGAATAGCTACATAATAAGACTGTAAAGACTCTTAATATTCAATCTTATGCTCTTTTCACTATTGGGAGGTCAACTTCATCAAGATATTTCATCGCCGAAGGTTTCAGCTGGCAATGTGTATGTTAGAAATCGATTGTTCATAACAAATTTCGACTTACATGCTATAAATTTAGAGGCGAATTCTTCTTTGAATGAGTTTTATAATTTTAACTGAAAGTAGTTTTTCTTTATATTTCAAGGAGTGATGTATTTGAAATGGAGTCGCTCCTTCACGATATGAATATTGCTTCAGAAAGTAACTCATATGCAGCTCGCATTCCTGTCATGAGTTCTACAATTATAGAATCAAGCATAATGAGTACCCAAAGCAAAATTATCGAAGGTAATGATAGCACGAATAAAATCTAGCACATTTTACTCTTGACGAGTAAATATAATCGATTGTTCTTCTATGATCTAAGGGTATTAAATAATGTGAAATCAAGCGCTTAAACTGTTATCATGCTAGTGTGTTCCGTCTCTAGGATTTACCTGGTCTGTATCATTAGTGTTTGATCCTTAAAAACTGTATACAAAATATTCTTTGCTTTCGGATTTCTTAAGTCTTCCACCTCGGTGGGCAGAAATTTTCCTTATCATGAACTATTCACTGCATAAATCTAACATCTGTTACGCTTCTCCAGTGATGTATAATTAGCCAAATTACGCCTGTAAATTTGTAATACATGAAGTTTCAGTGATTTAAATTTTCTGGCTCAATGTTCATGGGTTTTTCCATTTTTGTTTCTTTTTTTTTTTAATATTGCATTTTCTAACATTCAAAGTATCAATAAGATCAGAAATCTCCAATGTCAGTTTGTTCGTTCCATAAATGAGCAGAAGTGTGAAGAAAATTTTGTTGGTCCGGTGAGTGTTTAATCGTGAGCAAAGCTGTCTGTCGATGAAGAAAATTTCATGCTCAATAACTCCAGAATCAGTGGATATATATTAAGAGTTGATTTATGGGGTTAAGTTATAATAACATAGACCAGTTGAATGCTAGAAATAAATGACACTAGACTCAATAGTCTATAATTTCCACATTCCAGTTGAAATTTCGGGAAAATAATTGAAAAAAAATTTTTTCTTCCTAAATTATTGAAAAAAAGTCGAAAATATGTACAAGCTCAAAATGGTCTCACCCATTTTTGATTTATAATAGTATTTTTACTAAAAAAAAAAAAAATAATTGAAATTTGTTCTAATACAAGTACTTCTATAATCCAAAAATTACTTGATGCTTTTTTTTATTACTATTATCTTAGTCATTTAAAAAACAGAAGTTTGATGTTAGGTAATATCTCACCCAAGTATTCCCTTCAAGCTCTTCTCATGATATCCAACAACCATGCACAAACCAATGTTAATTTCCAAATTCATTTCAGATTCAAGTGACACAGGCGATGAAGACAAAGATGAAAGTTAGGTTCAATCTAGAGAGAACGATACTACTAATGTCACATCATTGAACATTGCGACAGACAATGAATCTGATGACGAAAATACATCAGTATTGAAAATTTCTCATCAGAAAACCTCAGGTCCAGATGACACGAACATGCACGTAGCAACTTCCGCTACTCCGTCACTCACGAAAAAGTATTTCTGTGTGTACTGCAAAACATTGCAGTCAAAGTTAGTTCGGCATTTGAAATGCAAGCAGTCGCCAAACACGCTGATGAACAAGATGTCAAAAAATTCATCAATCTGCTGCAAAATTATAGCTGCTATTAGAAAAAGTGGTCCGAAAACCATCTCTTCAATACCGATCGTAAATTTAATGATGGTAACTTATTGGTATGTCGGCGGCCTAATGTAAGGATGAATAAAAGGTGCTCCGGACTTCCTTGCTTGCGCTAATTGCAAAGGGCAGTGTGCAAGATCTGTGATCCGACATCACTGGCGCAAATGTACTCATCATAAAGGTCGGACTGACAGAATTGTTATGGTGAAGGGATGAGCTGTAATGTGGCGTCTTCAGGAAAGAGCGAGTGAACTTGTAAACAAATACGTTTTTGCCTACGTGCGAGAGGACCAGGTAGTCCGTATAGCATTCGTTACGACGAAATATTAATTTTATATGCTAATAAACAAGCTGAACAACATGGCACACACCAACATTCATATCAAATGGTTAGAGCGCGTATGAGATTGTTGGGCCGACTATTGATGGCTATAAAAAGAGTTGACGGCAGAATAACTGATTTCGCATCAATTTTCAATTCTAGATGCTATGATAGCTGTGTAGCTGCGGTGAAAGTCGTCGCAAACTTTGACGAACATACGCGAACGTTCGAACATCCAGCAGTTGCGATGAATGTTGGCACATTGATGAAACATGTTGGTGAGCTTTTGATATCAGAATGTATGAAGTCAGAAGATGAACAGGAACAGAAACAGAAAAGAGTCGAAGACTTCTTAAAATTAATGAGCGAGAATTTTGGTACCTACATAAATAGAGCAGCGCCCGAGACTCAAATGCAAAACAACAGACGAAAACATGTCGAGCTTCCTAGCATAGAAGACATCAAGAAGCTACGAGAATACCTAGAAACTCAGCGTAAGAAGTGCATCGAAATTCTCAGAACCAAATTTTCGAACGCAACTTGGCGCAGATTAGCCGAAGTAACTCTTGTTTCACTACAAATATTCAATCGCAGACGCGCTGGCGAAATCAAGCGGATTTACATAGAAGACTATGAATCTTTGCAAGGTATAGATGCATCTGCCAACAAAGAAGTGTTCAAGCTGTTATCGAAAGAGGCTCAAACTCTTGCCCTAAAATACGTAAGATTTATGATTCGCGGTAAAAGTGGCCGAGGAGTACCAGTCTTAGTTCCTTCTGAGCTTCGCGAAAGTATGAATCTTATCAGAAAATTCCGCCAACAAGTCAAAGTACCGGATGAAAATCCATATTTCTGTGGCTTACGATCTACTGACCCAGGCAGGCATCAATATCTACGAGCTTGTGACTTATTGCGACAATTTGCTATAACTTGTAATGCGAAAGTACCTAACGCATTACGGGGAACAAAGTTGCGCAAGCACATTGCAACACAATGCATTAACTTAAATCTGTCTGAGACACAAGTGACTGATTTGGATTTTATGGGGCACCACGAGAAAATCCACAAAGAAATTTATCGGCAACCAATTGTGGAGAGAGGCATTACAAAAATGGCTAAACTATTAAAATGGCTCAAGGAGCCGAAGATGGTATTGAAGACGCCGCTTAACTGACCGAATCTGACACTGATGAGGATGTTATCGAGGATGATACAATGTTGAAAACGTCATACCTCCGCAGCCGGCTGAGGCTAGTAGCTCCAATAAGAGAAAGAGAAACTACGGTCAGTAGCAACAAAAATAAAGTACATCGGGGTAATTCGAAATGGAGCCAACTTTTGTATGATGTTGATGTAATTATGTTTTTTTTTATTATTTTCTCAATATTTTTCATTCAATTTCAGTGTCCGACGATAATCCTATAAACAGACGTTCGTGGGGTGAGGGAGAGAAATCTGCTGTATTGAAAGAATTTGGGAGATATTTGAAAGGGAAAAAAGTTGCCTCCGAAATGGCAACTAGAAGACATGATTGCTAAAAACAAGTGCATGAAAGGTCGTACAGCCCCCCAAGTTAAGACTTGGTTACATAACGAGCGTCGAAAAAGATGCATGTAGAACAAACTTGTATGATTTCTGCACCGGAGACTTCGGTGTAATTTTATATTTAAAAAAACCTATTTCTTTATATTCGAAAATTCCAAAAAAAAAAGAATCATATCAACTATTTCTTCCTGCAAGGTTTGTTGTTAGATTACAGTCTGTGTGCTAAAAACAAATTTCAATCTTCTGTGATGAAATTTATTTTCAGTACATATACTACCATAATCTTAATGTTGCTGGATGAAATATTTGTTTTGATTTTTTCCCTTAAGTATGAGTCTCGTAAACTTTAAAATCATGGATTGTTTCTCAAAGTAGATTTGTTTACCAAAATTATATCAATAAAATATCTGAATATTTTCAAAAGTAAACTAAGGTTATAAGGTCTTTTCATAGAAGGTTGAACTGAGGAAAAATAACGATGCGTACCGGTATATCGGTGATTCTGTTTTAACTGTTACTTTTTTAATTGAACATTTTTTGATTCTATAATTAAACTTTTTTAGTTTTATAATGCATATGATTACTCTATTTTATTGTGAAAATGAAAGTCCGGGAGGACTGACTCATTCATCCACGGTACTGACATAAAATAAAGTTGGTAGACATTCTTCAGAAAAATTACTACGAATTGTATTATAATTTATTTTTTAATTGTATTATAACATCAATTAGATTTATGGATTGAATAGTGTGGATCATTTATTGCGACAAAGAAATGATGAATTCATAGGTAAATTCTAGAAATGGACATGACCGGTACTGACATTTAAGTGATTTAAACTGTAAGTTTTCTCTGGACTGCAAGTTATACTATACGAAAGAAGCGATGGAATATGTTCATGAGGATCGTATTGATACAAAAATTTTACGAATAGATTGTTAATGGATGACCAGTGCGAGCAACAGTACAGGACATCATTGTATTTTTATATAAATAATCCATTTTAATTATTCGTTGAGCGCCATACTCCATTTAAATAATCCTCTGAGGCATCGCGGATCGTACTTCGGTCCAGTGCCGTTTCTAACCGGGGTTCAACGGGTGCATCGCACCCGGGCGGTCGCTCCCAGGGGCGGCCGCAGCACCGATTTTTTTTTATTTTTTCGCTTGTCGTAAGAAAAAGATCGATGGGTTGGACGAATTGCATCTCGCGAGGCACTACGAAACCGCTCTGTAGCGCTACAGACTTACCATACAACTACAGAGCGATTTCAGAGTCGCTCGCGAGATGCAACGTTATTCATCTAAGCCATTGAAATGATTACGTTGTAGATACGGACGCAGATGAAATGGTGAGCAGTGAATTGCTTTGCCATTCGCGCGAGTGACCTAGCAGTTCTGCATTGCCTCCAGGGATGGCACCAATCTAATAGCTAATTTCGATCATGCCCCTACTCTTAACATTATTCCTGTTTCATGGCGGCGAAAGTAATGTCCCGTTGCGGAGGATAAAGGATAAAGTTATGAATTGTGAGGATTCCCATACTTAGTAATATATATTTCCGAAAATAAGGTTGCAGGTAGCGGGTATACCTACGTACACATACACATAGATATTGCCGAGTATCATATATAGATTGAGAATACGTCATAGTGGACACCATTCTGAAGGTAAAATTATTTGTTATTGTCTAACGCGTATCATGTGCATACAATTTCATTGCAGGCTAACATTTTTAGTAGGTCCAACTTTTCTGCGGTTCATCTGTGATGTGTTAATTCTCAGGAAGATATTTCTGTGGACTTTCTAGATTTGGGTACTAGATGTAATACCGATAATAGATGGTAATTTTTCGTAGAAATCGTACATGATGTCTGACAGAAAAACCAAACGCTTGTCTGGAGCCCAATACAGAAAACGCAAATCAGTTCATGAATTAGCGCTGAAGAAAGACAGTGGAGCCATAAAAAAGTTTCTTCTTGCGGACAACTCAGCAAAGGGAATAATTGGAGAAAATGTAGAAATATTGAAAGGGGTGGATGAAAAATTAGCGATCGAAAACCTAAATGAAAAGGAGTCGGGTCCAGCAAATGAAGAAATAGCGGAAGTAAGACAGAAAACAAGCAAGAAAGGAGAGGTTAAAAAGTACGGAACTGGAAAACCACAGAACAAAGACCAAGTTAATGTAAACCAGGAAGTAGAAAAAATTCAACTTGACACTATTTTGAGTGACGACCCAGGTGACTGGCTTCCCCGACTGAACAATATGCAGGCGCAATTATTAGTACGAAATCAATCTACGATCAAAAAAAAATTAAATTATCCCCCCGACATATCAGGAAGAGCATTTTCCAATACATATTACACGCGCACCTTACCATATGGCGAAATATGCGAAAGAAGCTGGTTAATTTATTCGGTTTCGCGAAATGCCATCTTTTGTTTTTGTTGTAAAGTCTTCAGTAACCAAGATAACCCCATAGTGGAAGATGGGTTTTCAGACTGGGGCCATGCGTCTCGTCATTTGTCACGACATGAAAAAAGTTTATACCATATAACCAATTTCAAGAATTGGTCAGATCTTTCAATCTCTTTGAGAACCGGCCAAACCATAAATAAACGAGAGCAACAGACGAGTTTTTCCCCCAAAGGGATAAAAACTGTTATTTGGGATCTTGCTGGAGCTTGACCCATTGAGATTACCTTTAAGTCCCGTTCGAAACCCATCACGTGTGAACTCGCCTTTATACGCCGTGAGAGAGAGGGAGACAGTGCGCTGGGTGCTTGCGCAGCCGGCTAGTGAAATCGCTCATCAGTACCGAGGGTGAAGCCGGCAAGGTCTTCAATTCATGGGTCAAGCTCCAGCAAGACCCGAAATAACAGTTTTTATCCCTTTGGGGGAAAAACTCCTCTATTTTGGGTCTGTGCTTTCGCTTGACCCATTGAGATAGTGTTTGTTCTCTGCCGGCTGCGTGTAAGCGTACTGTGACTAAAGATAGTAGTGTAAGGAGAATTTGAATTAAATCTCCCGCTAAGACAAACGACGAAGAACGACACTAGTTGTAAGTCAAAATAATACCTAGATTAGTCAAAGGCACTAGCCACTAAAAGCGAAATAAGATAAGTAGCTCTCTCTTGGGAAGACCGTGAAATAGAACGGACGTGTCGTTGTTCCGACCTAAAATAGTAGACGAACTTTCATTTTTCTAATGTGACGTTAAATTTGAACATTCAGTTTTGTGACTTTAAAACTTCGAGAGTAAGCTCACCAAATCAAATAGTAATTTTAAAATTTCGAGAGTAACATCACCAAATCAAACAATTTTGAAACTTCGAGAGTAAACTCACCAAATCAAACAATTTTAAAACTTCGAGAGTAAACTCACCAAATCAAATAGTTTCGATCACCAAGTGTGAATCTATCACATAAACCATCACATGGCGGAGAGAAGATTTATCCAGCATATCACATGCCATCCTAAGACCTGGCATTAGAATTTCTATGTCAAACAATAACTGAAAACTGGAACGTCTCAACGAGAATATCTGTAGAAGGATGTGGATATGAAGTCACCGAATTATAACTAAAAATATCATCGTCAACGTCTTATATGGCCATCTTTATCCTGCTTGAAACCATGATGCTTCATTCGTTCCGAACAACGTTAACGAAATCAGAGATAAGTTTATAACATTCTAAAAATATAAAATTTAAATGCATAAAGGAATTCAATAAATATACAAAGTTATCAATAATAATCTTTCCAAGGATGCAACTTCGTCGTAATAAACAAAAGAAAAAACGAATTTTACTTAACTGAATGTAATATACAAATTTTAGAGATCTATACCTATCTATATACAATTTTAAAATGAATGAATGGAGGGATGAATATTAATTTTAAGAAATCCAACGTATATACACTTATACTAAAGAGATGGGTAACATATACACATATAACTAATAAAATTCAATTTATATCTTGACGATCCTCATAATTGGCTGTTTTTATCTACTTCTTTCAAAAAACCAAAATCTATTTTTCAATAACATTTTAATATACCTATCTTCCTATTTTAGAATAAATATAAAATCGTTACATTGGCGCTCAACGTGAAGGGCATCGAGTCTAATCCCAAGCTCGTGAAAATAAAAGTGTATATGTGTATATGATACGTGTGTTTATTGTTGTTGTCTATGGGTAGAGTTAGTCATAGCCCGATTGTTACTAGGTCAGGAGCTATACACAAGACAGTACAGTGTAAAGTGACGACACCTGTTCGCAATAGGAAGCAGAAGGATAAGATGGCAGAGGGAGCGAGTGAACAAGTGGCGGAGCAACTGAGACAGTTGAAGCTTGAGCAACAAAAGCTTGAAAAACAACGTGAGCAGCTACAACAACAAATGATACAACATGGCTCATATCAAGACTTAGTAAATCAAGTCAGAGATCTGCAACAGTTAAGGGAGATAAATCAGGCTATGCCAAATGTTCGTCCAGAGGTATCAAATCAGACAAGTGCTACTACAAATCAGTTGTTGAGCGCATTGATAAATCATTTTCAATATTTTCAGTTAGGCATTCAAGCACCAACATTCTCAGATGAGGAAACTAGTAATCCTATTGAATTTTTAAAAGAATTAGAACAATATTTTAATGTTAATAACGTATGTAATGTTGGGTAATTGGTAGTGTTCTGATGGGCCGAGCAAAAGTATAGTTTGAAATAAATAAGGATGTATGTAATACTTATGAAAGTTTTAAACGGTTATTTCGAGAAGAATTTTTTTCGGTGCAACATCAAGTTAAAGCTAAAAATCGATGGTCATGTCGTAGATATAGAACTCAGGATGGGGGATTGCGGAGTTATTTTAGAAAGCAAAACAAAGAAGCCAGATATTTTGAGCCTGCGTTGTCCCAATATGAAATAAATTATGCTGTGGTACAGCAATTGCCAGTTAGAGTAAGAGATTTGCTAGCGACAGTGGATTTTAATAATACCAATTTAATATCGCAATCTTTGTCAAATATAGATATATCTCAGGAAGATAGAGACCATGATCGGAGTAAAAATTTAGGAATGTATAGATCAAATCAAAATGAGACGCAGGTGCAAAATATCATACAACATGAAAATCCAGTGCCGTATTATGTACGTCAAAATACAATGCCGCAACGAGTTATATTGCCAAATACAAGTTTTCCGCCTCCAGTAATAGTTAGACAAGGAAATTACAATAACCAAGCATTGGGCGTGTCTAACTATTATCAAGCGCGTCATTTAAACTAACTCCGGGTGCGGTATACCCAGATCCGATATCGTACCAATGGTCGAATGATTATACAGGGTGATTCACTGCTACCGGGCCATTTTAGATAGGCGGATTCCTTAGGAAATTCTAAGACTAAAAGTCCTTTACCAAAAATTCGATAGACCTCCAGTTCCCGAGCTACGGAGGATCTAGGTTCACCAATCACAGGGCTCATACGCGACTCGGACAGGGCCGTCCAAATATCTTGAATTAATAAAATGTGAGTTTTATTTCGTCATAATTAATTTCGGCATCACTTGTAACTGAAACGTTTACGATGTCCTTGGATTGCTGCTGGCCCTGGTTCCGACGTCCAGGTCGTCCATGTTATCCTTCTCGTGATCCAGGTCGTCCGCTTCGTGGTTCGCGTCTTCCAGGTAGTGCACTACATAGTTTTGTTGTATATGTCATCCGCTTCGTAGCTTTTGTTGTCCAGGTCATTCGCAACGTGGCTTTCAGCGTCCAAGTCGTGCTCTTCGTAGTATTCGTTTGGCAGGTCGCGCGCCTCGTAGTTTTTCTAGTGCAGCACGCGCGCTTCGTAGTTTTCGTTGTCTAGGTCTTGCTCCTCGTAGTTTTCTTACTCCAGGTCGTAGCTTTCGTTGTCCACGTCGTTTGCAACGTGGTTTTCAGCGTCCAGGTCATACGCCTCGTAGTTCGCCTCTTCCAGGTCATACGCCTAGTGATTTTCGTCTTGCTGGTCGTACAGCTCGTATTTTGTGTCGCCAAGGTCGTGCGCTTCGTAGCTTTCGTTGTCCAGGTCGCGCGCCTCGTAGTTTTTTTAGTCCAGGTCGCGCGCTTCGTAGTTTTCGTTGTCTAGGTCTTGCGCCTCGAAGTTTTCTTAGTCCAGGTCGTGCGGTTCATACTAGGCGTATGACCTGGACGAGGCGAACTACGAGGCGTACGACCTGGACGCTGAAAACCACGTTGAAAACGACGTGGACAACGAAAGCTACGAACCGCACGACCTGGACTAAGAAAACTACGAGGCGCAAGACCTAGACAACGAAAACTCCGAAGCGCGCGACCTGGACTAAAAAAACTACGAGGCGCACGACCTGGACAACGGAAGCTACGAAGCGCACGACCTTGGCGACACAAAATACGAGCTGTACGACCAGCAAGACGAAAATCACTAGGCGTATGACCTGGACGCTGAAAACCACGTTGCAAACGACGTGGACAACGAAAGCTACGAACCGCACGACCTGGACTAAGAAAACTACGAGGCGCAAGACCTAGACAACGAAAACTATGAAGCGCGCGTGCTGGACTAGAAAAACTACGAGGCGCGCGACCTGGACAGCGAATACTACGAAGAGCACGACTTGGACGCTGAAAGCCACGTTGCGAATGACCTGGACAACAAAAGCTACGAAGCGGATGACATATACAACAAAACTATGTAGTGCACTACCTGGAAGACGCGAACCACGAAGCGGTTGACCTGGATCACGAGGAGGATAATATGGACGACCTGGACGTCGGAACCAGGGCCAGCAGCAATCCAAGGACATCGTAAACGTTTCAGTTACAAGTGATGCCAAAATTAATTATGACGAAATAAAACTCACATTTCATTAATTTAAGATATTTGGACGGCCCTGTCCGAGTCGCGTATGAGCCCTGTGATTGGTGAACCTAGATCCTCCGTAGCTCGGGAACTGGAGGTCTATCGAATTTTTGGTAAGGGCTTTCAGTCTTAGAATTTCCTAAGGAATCCGCCTATCTAAAATGGCCCGGTAGCAGTGAATCACCCTGTATAGAGGATCTATCAACAGATATCGAGAGTGATAGTCAATTGAACAAAATAAAAGAAAGTCAATGTCCAAAATGTCCGCATTTATTAGTTGAAATAGCAGGTATTTCTACATATGCACTTCTGGATACTGGAAGTCAAATTACGTGCATATCTGGGGATTTTTATAAACAAATTTCAAGTCGTAATAGTTTTGCAGAGTTACCAGTAACGAACATTAAGGTTTATACGGCGATCGGAAAAAAAGCAGTTAACATAAAGCATCAAGTTTTAATAGAGTTGAGGATAGATCAGCGAAGAATGACCTATGCTTTCCTAGTGGTACCCAAACTGTCTGCGCATGTTATATTAGGTGATGACTGGTTGTCAATTAATAGAGTAGTTTTGAATTATTATTTAGAATCTATTGAAATTCATGGAAAGGTAATAGCTGGCGAGTTTGTATCGTACAGTCGAGATTCGGTGGATAGATTGGAGTCTTCCATAGATAATGATATCACTTATATCCAAATCATTATATGTCAAATGATGAACAATTGCTTGAATAAGTATTCTGAAGGGAGTAATGAACGATCATCGGTAGTTCAAAATGTGGACCTGTTATTTTCAAATAATCAAGGTAGCGAAAATTATGAAATGAATAGTGAAGTTTCGAATGAAATTAATGTTGATATAGAATGTCCAAATAATGATGAATTGAATCGCGAAAATATAAATTGTCAAATAATAATTAATACGCCTATAAGAGAGGGTATTAAGGATAATAATGTGAATGTAATGAATATTAATAATATGTGTAATGATAATAATATTGATGTCGGTAAAAATAGTAATGAAGATCAGAACGATGAAGATGATAGAGCTTGTGATAATATCGAATCAGAAATAGACGGGGAAACATTAAGTTTGTGCCAATTGTTTAGTCAAAAGGAACAGGAGGAACAAATACATGCCCCTAATGATGATGAAATAAGTTTAGATTCAGTAGCCCGAATCGATGAAATAGAGGAATTTCATGATAGTCAGGCAAATGAAAATGTAGAAGATCATAATTTTTTCAAAGAGTTTCGAATGATCGTGTCTAATCTTATGATGCAGGACGTTAGGTATACTGAACCATTGTTTGAATTAATATTAAAGCACAAAAAATTATTTTCTGATAAGCCAGGTTGCACCACTATATATGAGCATCGCATTCGTTTGAGCAGCGATAGAGCATTCGTTCGTAGATCTTATCCAGTACCTTTAACACTTAAAGAATCAGTAGATCGAGAGATTCAACAAATGTTAGAAGCGGGTATAATTGAACCATCTATAAGTCCATTCTGTAATCCATTGAGAGTAGTTGCAAAGAAGGATGGTAGGATTCGCATTTGCCTTGATGCTCGTTATCTGAATGACATAATAGAAGCCGACAATGAAGCACCGCCTCTAATTAATGACGTCTTGCAAAAATATCATGAAAGCAAATATTTTACCACTGTAGATTTAACTCATGGGTATTGGCAAATTCCATTGGAAAAATAGTCACGGCGTTATACATCATTTTTGCATAATTCGAAATTATATCAATTTTGTAGAGTACCATTCGGTCTTAAAACTGCGGGTAATGGCTTCGTTCGTGCACTTAATCTGGCTTTCAACAACGAGTTTGGAGAATTTTTAACATCGTATATCGACGATCTGCTTATTGCATCTGAAAATTTTCAGGATCACATGCGACATTTAGGTTTAATTTTTACACGGTTACAACAGTATAACTTTACTTTGAAACTTAGTAAATCATTATTCATGCAGGATACAATTCCATTCTTAGGGTTTATTTTATCTAATAACGGAGTGCGTCCGGATCCTAATAAATTAAAAATAATAACGGAATTTCAGGAACCTAAAAATAAACAACAGTTGCAGCAATTTTTAGGTATTTGCAATTATTACCGACAATTTTGTATGCAGTATTCAAATTATGTTGACCCGTTTAGAGAATTACTAAAGAAGATAGCTCATGGAATTGGAAGCCACAGCATGGGATGGCTTTCCAAGAATTGAAAAACAAGTTTGCTGATACAATTACTTTAAATCATATCATTCCCGGTGCACTATATAAAATACAAACAGATGCTAGTAATAAAGGAATTTCAGGAATTTTATTTCAAACCAATGCAGATGGAAATCATTTTTTGATAGGTCTAGTTAGTCGTTGTTTAACCCAAACCGAAGCAAATTACATGACAACTGAAAAGGAATTGTTGGCAATTATATACACCGTTACAAAATGTAGGACTTATTTAATCGGAAATAAATTTCAAATAATCACCGACCACAGAGGATTATGTTTTTTGAATAGTACACCATATCAAAATGCGAGACTTATCCGATGGAGCCTATTGTTACAACAATATGACTTTGACGTAGTATATTGCACGGGACGTGAGAATGTTGTAGCAGATTTTTTTAGCCGTAATCCGGATGCGAAATTTCATGAAGAGGTCGATAATACATTGGTCATATTTCGCATAGAATCTGAAATTTCATCGAATTTTAAATGTGACGAAGGATTGTCAATTGAGACAATAAAACAATTAATGTGCGATAAAGCGTTCCCTAATGAATGCAAAAATTTAGGGAAATGGCAAAAGACAGATCCTAGAATTAAACAGAAAATAGACGAACTTAATAAAGGAATTTCTATTGACAAGTATAAAATGTATCACGACGTGTTATTTGTAAATAACGAAATTGGCGATCAATGGAAAATAGTTGTTCCCAGTGAATTAGCCGTAAAATTAGTTGATACTGTACATAGCAAATTGGGTCACCCAGGTGTATTTAAAACATTACAATATTTAAAGAGATATTATTATTGGAACAACATGTCTAAGGTAGTAAAAAAATTATGTTCTTTGCTGTGACTCATGCCAACGAGTCAAGCATTTATCTTATAGTATGGAAGGGGAATACCAATTAGTTCAATCTAGCCGACCGAAAGATTTAATAACAATAGATTTTTATGGTCCATTGCCACGGTCAGTAGGAGGTGTTCAGTATATTTTGGTAATATTGGATGCATTTTCTAAATACGTCACCCTATATGCAATCAAGCGAGCAACAACGCAAATTAGTTTAAAAAAAAATATTGAGAATTATATACCTAAACATGGCAAGCCTAACAGAATTCTATCTGATAATGGTACTCAATTTACGGCGATAAGATGGAAAAATGAATTGGAAAAATTAGGAATCAAAGTATGTTACTCCTCAATTTGTCATCCTCAATCAAATCCGACAGAACGAGTAATGCGAGAACTCGGCAAATTTTTTAGACTTTACTGTAGTGAGCAACACACGAGATGGGGTAAATATATTGGTGTTATCGAAGAAATTTTAAACATTACAACGCATCACAGTACAGGGTATACACCATATGAATTGCAATTTGGAGTTGATCCAAAAGATAAAATTCAACAAATCGTACAATTTCCACCATCAACCATAGTACCAAACGAAACTAAAATACTCATGGCGAAAGAACGGATAACAAAAAACTTTCATAAGCGTCGCATACAACAAAAAGGAATATCAAAAATAAAACTTGAAATAGGTGATCAGGTTCTAATAAGAGCACCTATTCAATCTAGTGCTATAGATAAAGTAACGCAGAAATTTTTTCATTTATATCAAGGACCCTACCGAATAGTCAACATTATTGGAACAAATGCGTATACTCTAGCAAATTCTAATGACCAAACTGAAATAAAGGGCACTTATAATCGAACGAACTTAAGAAAGTATTATCAATCTGCATAACAAGTGATGCCGTATGTGCACCAGCATGCAACTACAGCTCGGCCACGACCCCGACCCCGACCACGGGCCCTTGGAGCCTCCTGCCGCAATGCGTCGGGTTCCGTTGCCGGTTGGGGTTCGGCTTGTTCCGGCACTCGCCTGGCCCCACGCCCCCTGTTCCTGGCTACCCGTCCATGGCCAGCTCGTCGACGATCTAACCAAGAGTTTCGTTATCATCTTACGTTAGCAATTTAGGACGTGGAGTTGTAACACATTTTACGATGAATTAAAAATATTTCACCTCCTCGCTCGGCCTCTGGCTCTCCTGCAGCCATCACTCCCGGCTCGACCAAGTCCTCTTCCGGTGCTGCGTTCGACAGGTATAATATGTTACGATATAGGACGTAGTTTATAAATGTGGTACAGTACTAGTGATCGTTAAGTTACTGACCTTCCAGGTCGACGTCTTCTCCTGCGAGATGCAGACCGGCCGTCCGATTAGAGCATCGGGTCAGGAATTCCCCCAGCGTATACCTTGATGAGAGTACAATCCGTATTTTTCATACAACTTTCATTCATATATGTGAGAATTTGAAGTTGAAAGGAGTAAAATTTCTAATATTTCATGATTGGTGAGCGTAGCAAGCTATAAATACGGGTGGATATTTCGAATACCGACATGGGTTTGGATTTCGTGGTCTCAGATTTTTTTCAAACTTTGAGGCCGCGTCTCTTTTTCTTTCGAACGGTATTAATATGTCATATGAGATAAAAAAAAATGGATTTAGCAGGTTTACACTCTAAGGCGACGATATGCCTCTCACGAACCTGCCCACGCCGAGGTCGTGCTGGGCGTCTCTGATTAGGGTGTCCCTTGCCATATTGCGTAGTAAACGCGCTCGCCTGGCTCGCCCTCCATTGAGCAATCGCACCAAATCGATGCCTTGGTCGGTTATCAGCTCTGACAGATGTTCTGAGTATTGAAAAAGATCATTCGGTTATTATCAATGTATATTTTAGCGTGCAGGCAGTCTAACGCAAAGGCGAAACAATATACCGATAAATTTCCAGATATTGGGGTGGAGGCCCCCAAGTTTTCGTTTCGCCTCGTTGTGAAAGCTTTCCACCAAATTATTTGTTCTGGATGGACAGTCGTGGACGCTAACGACGTTTGCCAGGGGGGCCCATTGAGTACGCAGGTATCTCATAAAAATCAGAATGTGCGGATGCGCTTCGGCAACTTCGTCCACGATATTCGCCAGCAGGCCAACTCCCTCGTTGAACCGGTCGGCTGGAGTCAGTGGCAACGCCATGGCCATCGTCAGAACTGATGAAGGCGCGTTGGTGAGTCCCAGGCGTCGCCATTTTCGCCATAAAGCCTGTCATAACAATTGAAAATAGCGAAAACAAATTTCCGAGGGCCCCGTCTGTTTCACTCACACAATCACACACGTTTCCATCTTATACATAACGCACACTATGGCGGCTCAAAACAATGCGCTACGTGAATATGCCACAGAATTTGGAATTCGTTTCGTCCATGGTTGTAAGCATCGATAACTTGCTCAGAGGTTATGAAAATTAATTCTGCAGATTATTGTTGATGATAAGCACAGAAAATGAGACAAAAATTCGGGATAGGCACCAATATAGTAGTATACTCGAATCGTAGGCATAATTAGCTGACGATTAAACTACTTATTAATTAATTTGGAGGTTAGAATCATACTCGTAGACAAACTGTACGTGCTCAATAATGTGGGGGGTTATTCACTACCTCTGGGACCGCGCGGTTGTGACGTCATGTCTACGGTAGCGACGAACCGAGCTGTTCAGTAACTTTTCGGGCGGTTGTTACCGCGCGGTATCGTACCGTTTCTCGGTTCATGCTACCGCGCGGGAAGAGGTTTCGGTATCGGTCTCATTACGGATATTCTTCCGAGCGGCAGACCAGACCGTACCGCGCGGTACCCTTGTCGAATGGGCTACCGAGTAGCAAAATAGCGGATTTCCCTCTCCGCGCGGTAAGGCGAACCGTTCGGTACGGAACCGAACCAAACCGGTGCGGTACGAACCGAGAAGTTAGTGAATAACCCCCGTGAACATGCATAAACTGTGTTGCACATTCTGTACATAATCTCATGTAATATAGTCAGATTATATTTCTCCATTCGGATGAAACTTCTGTGCATCTTCATTTCTTATCAAGTGAGGGGAAACGTCACTGAAACTTCAATAAAAGTCATTTTTTATATTTGCAAATGACTATAAAAGGTCCAATCGAGAAAAACTTATTGCAATTCTTACTTCATGGTGTATTTGTATGGAAAAAATAATTCAACCTTCTACGATGGAATTTCAGCGCAGGGAACCTTTGCAGCAATACATAGGAGACCTTCTGCGTAAGGTTCCCTGCGCATACAATAGTATTGCAGATAATTGAGATTCATGTTCCAATACATATGCTTCCATATTCTAAAAATTGTAGAAAGCATTTCTCTAGTGGACCTTTTTTATTAGTTTGCAAAAAATTAAATGGCTCTTGTGAGAGTTTCAGTCGCAGACCCCCTTACGAGGATAAGTTGATTTAGTTCCTTGTTTGCATATAATTATGCTCACCTCAATCGATTCTAATATTCGAATTCCCCCAAGAAGATAAGAAACTCGCGAGTTCAACTGACATAAGTGATAGAATAAATAATGAAGTATCTTCGCACAACTTTTTCTCATTTCTGAGACAGAATTCTTGCATGCTTTGAACGTTCGCTTATTCATCGTTTCTATCATACATGTAGATAAACTATAGAATTCGATACATAAAATGTCATATAAGTTGAGGTATAATCTCATATAAATGAGTTCGTGCCCTGATAAATTATCAAATGTGTTATCATGCGCAACACTCTGTATGCACTGTCTTCACATAACATATTGCACTCCTCAATTGAAATTATGTAATTAAAGCTCGTATATGTTAAAATGCATGGGAATTGAAGCTATTATCATCTAACGTGTATTGTAGTATATACTTTTACTCATTTTGACCATGCGGATCACTCAAAACCTCATATTAGTTGTGACACTGCAGAGTAGCTGCCGTCACAGTCAAGATGAATAAACTAAAAATGATATGTCACTATTCTTTCAAATACGCGCAATTACTTTAATGTCCTTAATTGTAATTATTGAAACAATCAGACGTTTAATTGGAAATTTAGAATCCTCCAGACGATAACTGCAAGTGAATTACTGGATTAAAGTTTAATGTCTCACGGCTACTATCAATTTTGATGTACCCAGTTCATAGATAATTCATGGATTGTGAAATATTGGCTGCAAGATTGTTTATAGATACGCAAGAATTTAGATTTAAGAAATATTCTCATTTTACAACAAATTGTGTGAAATTTGGGGCCCTCTAATTTGCACCCATATTTTGTATCAGCGCGGTCCTGACGAGTTTAGTCCGAAAACTGAACGCGTAGCGGCGCTGCGAACGGTCGACAAAAATGGCCGGACCCCCTTTAACAGCCTTAAGCTAACAAATAAATATGATTATCAAGATAGAGCTGTATGAAATATTCCGTTTCGAGAATTTTCATGGGGTTATGTGTTCTTTAAACTTTGTTGTATGTTCCAACATCACTCATCACACGTAACATTTTTTGAACAATAGCGGAGTCAAAAATTAATCCCTCTCACAATAGGGCTCCCAATGCGGTGCCACTCGTTAGCAATTTTAAGTTGACATGATAGAAGATCGAATACTTGAAAATTTATTTTGATGTAACGTATTGTTGCGAAATTAGGCTCGCGATTATTAAGATAATTAAATGTGGGTTCCCGAGAGAAATAAGTTGAGCAGGAAACGAAATAAGGTGAAATAAATATTGGGTTGTATTTAAGAAAATACACGTTTGTGTAAGCTCAGAGCTAAAACAAGACTGTTTTTTACAATAATGCGGTTGTGATTGGAAACCGCTATCTTTTATCAAATGTTAACATCATTCATCTTAGATGACCACTAGACCTTGCAAATTAAATATGAGGGGTGTTTTTCGACCTTTGTAACAGTATGTATGCTCACTTTTCATCTCGCTCCTGTTTTTTTTTTTCGCCCTCCTCACTCCTGCCCTCCTTTCTCCTGCCGGCCGCACTTCTACCTGCCTCACTCCTGCCCGCCTCACTCCTGCCCGAGAAGGCATCGTTCCTACAGAATCTTTCCTACAGAATTGTTCCTACATAATCTTTCCCACAAAATCGTTCCTACAGAATTGTTGCTACAAACGACATTCTGTACGATCATTAGTACAAGAAAATTGTTTAGCTTATACCATGGGGCGGAGCTGATTGAGGTGGTAATGTCAGTGAGTTTTTACATCCATTTTTTAATCTTCACTGATTGTACCCAAACACTGAACCTATTGATTGAATGAATATCTATAAATATGAGCGTGCGATAAGCTTGAAATCTCAGGCAAACCATGATTTGAGGTGACGCGCGTACGTTTCACAATGCGTAACTCCTTGTTTTGTACATCATTGTGCTCCATTATTGGATTATATAGCTTCAATTCAGAGAATTGTTTGGTAGAGATTATGAGTTCAAAAACAAATCGACCTATAGAGTGCCAAAGCATAAACATAAACAATGATTTTATGGGGAGAAAGAACTGAGGGTTCTTTGTCCTTATGGTGAAGATATTCTCTTGGCTTTGTGACGGCTTATTAGTCTCCTAGAGTTTTTCATGGAGTACAGACTTCGCTTGCTCGTGCGATATTTATTAATAGAAGGAAGTTAATATTTAATTCACTGTGTATAATATCTATTTATAAACGCCATTTCCAATATCCATTAATCGTGAACGTTCCAAGCTGTCAAGAATTGGTAAATACCAAGAATTACGAAAGGCCCAATTAACCGGCGCAGCGTGAGTATACTATAATAGTTCAATACCGAAGGGTACTGGTGGCGATTAGCTGCCGCGAATTTGATATCTAGTTTAACGTCCTGGCCTAGCCAATTCGTTCCCACGGCTCCTTATCACTCCCTGTATGCTTACCTCCGCACTTTTGCCTTCTCACCTTGGTCAGAACCAAGCATTCCTCATTATTAGACTTCACTTACAAGTCAACTCTCCTATCTTCTAGACATCTTTTTTCTCCTTCCTAGTCCAAACTCTATCTCAATTTAATCTTAGTCCAAACTCTATCTCAATATATAAATCTTATTAAATAAAATTCGAACTTTGCCACAATCATTTAGCATCCTTTACTATTCCAAACATCCTTTTATCACTTAAGTTTCTATTTAGTGTAAAACGAGTCGAACCCTAAATACAAACCACGCCCTTAGAAAACCGCTCGGAATAAGTGAAAAATATCGACGTCACACTAGACGAACGGACAATATGTCATTTCGAGACTTTTGGATTTTTTCACCATTTCTCGTGATCACGGTGCCACGTCGAAGGTTCAATACTAAATTCTTTTTTATCCTCTTTTCATATGGTTATACTGTCACGATCTGAAAAACGAATCAACTTTGTGGCTTTCAGCGATTATTTAAACTGAGAATTGCGAACATGGAAACTGTTTGCTCAATCAATTTGATTAGCTTCCATTAAAAATGAAACAAGACAACAACTACCTAAAAGTGACCTAATCAAGCAGCACAGTACTATAAAATAATTTGTGAATTGATGCAGTATGCCTTTTTGAGTGCCATTAATCATCTTCACATTTCGTGATAAGGCCGCAGTATTTTGGAATATTTTCCAAGTAATCTGTCATGGAATAGGGATACTATTGTGGAGTCAATTTCTGCAAACGTGATTCGTAATATTATAATGCAAGAAGATGAAGAGTTTTTATCATTCATGTTAATTTACATATGATATTTGCCATATCAGTGATATTTAAGCAATTCCGGCTGACGATTTTTCTACGAAAAAATTCTTAGACGAACCGGACGTTTAACACGAATCCAACGGTTCAATTGTTGCCTCTAATGATCCAAATGTCTAGACTTTCAATTTGTGAAAATCTGATTTGGCTTTCTCGTTTATTATACGAATTATTGGTTGAATTTTACTTCGCGAAAATTCGAACGGATAACATTAAATTGTTGGAATGAGTAAGCGCCACTCATCGTGAAACGGATCCATTGGATAATACTTAAGTACTGGTGAATACGCCCTTTCAGTATTAACTTTATGAAGAAATATTACGTTAACTAATGGTATATGGTCACCGCCGCCAGTATACATACGACTTTCTACTATTATTATTATATTTTTTTGTTCCTGCTAATTTCTATTGCGTTTGGAGTATTTTTAATGCGAATGCTATAGAAAAAAAATTATACCCCTCTGCACATACAAGCGTTTACCGTTTGCACGTGATATAATACCAATAAGTAAATAACGTTAAACTGAAATACCGAAATCCTCAGACCTTACAAAATCGCATTCAATCTCAGTTTATGATTTGAAATAGTTTCGTAACTATTGTCTTATTATTACATTCATATTAGAATTGACAAATATCACTGAATAAACGTCGCAATAAAAGATTCGTGCTTGATTTATAGGCAAGAACTGCCGGGAGGAGAAAACTCAACGTATGAACGAGAAGAGCGTGCGAAGAAGGTTTCATTATATTTGTGAGGTCCTTCTTGCATTGCAATGTTTCATTCACTTTGACAAAATATTGAAGGGAATATATGCGACCTTATTTTTCACGTAATCATTTACTATGAGATATACCAATGCAAAGGAATATAATATTTAGTTTTTGTATCATCCCCAGAACCAATACGTAGATTTAGAGTTCTGAATGAAATATTTTAATTTAGGAATTCAGAATCTCAAAATACCGAACTGAAAAATTCACATATCAAAATAAGAGTTATTCTAGGATTCAAATTGGAAAGATAGGATCAAACGGATTCAACCACACATCGTGGATTAAAAAAACTCACAATTAGTACTATAAGGCTAATTTTTTTTTGTATGTTATTTTTTTTTAAATTATTAATTTCAAATAAAATTTTGGGATTCTCAACCGGTCTGATTAAATCTCAAGCACGCGCAGAATTCCTGTGACCTCCGTCCGACATCGACCGGTCAAAGCAATGCGTTCAGCGCAAGCGGCGCAGCAGCACCGATGCCCGCAAGGGATGAGTCCTACCATACGTCGCAGGTAAAATCAGACAAGCACAGCATGTGCCTGCAGGACGTCCTGCGGCATTTTCCCTCTCTGCATCCATTATCGGTTCTACCCGATGAAACGGTAGTAGATCCTCGGGTAGTGTAAACACTTCGAAATCATCTTTCGGCAAATGGAAGATACCCTCATCATCTGAAGTATAAAATTTGAGTTACATACATGTAAGTGTCTGTAAGTTGATAGCGTGTATGATGTACGGTGAAAGGCGTGGTTCGCCAAATAACTTGACTTTCAAATTATTATTTGTATGTGGAGTAAAATATGCAAGAATTGATGCTGCCTACAATAAATGTTATACAGTTCAAGAAGAATCGGATATTGAAGTGCCGAGGAGATTTATGCCAAGGATCTATCAGACAATAAACTTGAAGCAAGTCAGAGCGGATATCTGTCAACACTGTGGTGGTAGAACTAGTTCAGGAGATTACGCTGGCTTCAGGATGTACCATTATTAAAAGGTTTTGAAGAAAAGGAAACCGTCCCGATTAACATAAGTTTTAATTAATCAAATAAAGTCATAATAGATTGAAATGATTGCAACCGGTAAATATTCTATAAATTAAATTACATAAATTTAGTCGAGAATCGTAGATTTAGCCATGCAACGAATCTACGATCGTTTATAGTTTAAATTTTAGTTAAATGGTGAAATTGGATATAAATCAAATTAAGAGTAAGTTATAAAAAAAAAGAAAACAAAGAAAATATTTGATTAGAAGACGTAAAACGCCGCTATGGCCGTTTCCGTATGCAAAGAAAATGAATCTAAAGAGTACCAGGGCGCTTTGCCTGTCTGGCCTCGGAAATATTGAGTTGAGTCAGTGTGGCGCTTTGCCTAGCACTGCTCGAATTAATAGAACGATCTGGTTACTTTGCCTAGTATCGGGGAGAAATTATTGAGTCAGCGTGGCGCTTTGCCTAGCACTGCTGATTAGCCTGGTTAGTGCTGCGCTTAAATAGTCGCCGATTGACGTCACTTGTTGTGCGCGGTTGATGGTGCGCGTTGTGACGTATTGTCTCGGGCTTAGATCACCCGATCCGTTACAATATACATTTCCCGAAGCTTTAGAAGTAGTCACAATTTGATGAATATAGTGTTCAGTTGCAATGCTGGTGATAATCCGGCAAAGCTGATGTTAAGGGTTAGATTATAGTCTATACTTATGATGCTGCAGAGGCTCTGATGGACCCACTGCAATATCACATATACCAACGCTGACAAACCCGCGATTGGATCAAATTGTGAACACGTATACGTATACACTCATTATTAGATGTATTGTCGATGTTATATCATTAGGAACTATAGGAGTAGTGATGCTAAACCTTTGGGGTTAAATTACCTGCCGACGCTCAGATCATGCTGGGCGTCTCGGATCAAAGTGTCCCTCGCCAAATTCCTTATGGTACGGGCTCGTCTAGCTCGTCCCCTATTCCGCAGGCGATCCAGCTCGATCCCTTGGTTGGTGATCATATCCAATAAATGTTCTGTATTTAAAAATAAGACACATTAGAAAAGCCTTACTGACACTGATGTCTTCAATATACGCTGTAGTGTGGAAACAAAGTACATCATACCGAGGAATTTCCAAATGTTCGAATGAAGACCTCCGAGTTTTCGTTTCGCCTCGTTATGGAACGACTCTACTAAATTATTTGTGCGGGATGGACATCCGTGCACACTGACAACCTGTGCCAGAGGGCTCCACTGCGTTCGCAGGTAACGCATGAATTGGAGAATTGTCGGATGGTCCTCCGCAATCGCATCTGCTGAGTCATTTAGTAGGCCCAGCCCTTCGGCAAACCGTTCCGATGGTGCCAAAGGTAGTCCCATCGACATCGCCAAAATTGCTGTGTAAACTCCTGACAACCCTAGGTGCCTCTATCGCCTTGCAAGAGCCTGATAGTAGGAGAAATTTCCAAGAATGAGGAATATCGTAGTGAACCACATGCGCACGGGGGACAATATATAATATTATAATATGTTTACTTGATCAAAGTGGAACCAGCTGCCGTGAAGGCTGGCTCTCGGAAATACCACCCGTAACGAGTTCATGGCTGCGCGCTCATAGTCACCCATGATGAAGACGAGACTGTCTGTGAGACCGAGAGCTAGATTACTAATTTGCGAAAATACCGCCGTATATAACGCCCGAGTCCGTGCCCCGTACAGCACGTATACAGCAGCGATACCCTGAGAAGAACAATCGGTTCATTTGTATCAAAGTTCCATATATTATTGAAGCATATTGAAAAAATCAGTGGTACGCACGGTGTCCTTAACGCGTATATGGATCGTGTAAAGTTGGCAAATCGGGCGGATGGTACGGTGCCACCTGAAAATAATTATACCGGAGTATGATATTGCACACGATTGGTTCGAGTTCTGTATAATCTTTAGGTAGCGTGATCCTTGCGCAAACGTGCTTGCATATCATGCTTTCCAAATTTGCAGCAGCCCCCGAGATCGTAAAAAATAATTCTTGATACCGAATACAAATTTTCGATGAAAATTAATTACTAACTAGCTGGTAATTGTTCTTCGCTCGCTACGCTCGCGAAGAAGCGTGTAAGTTGTCTCTCGCTCGCTACGCTCGCTCGAAGACGTTTTCGTTGTTTCTCGCTCGCTACGCTCGCTCGGAGGCGTTTTTATTGTCTCTCGCTCGCTGAGCTCGTTTGCTTATCAGAATTCTTCATTTTTATCATCAGTGTTTAATTATTGTTAGTTTTCTAAGCGTTTTCAATTGTCACTATTGTTTGGAACAAATGCAGGTCTTATATGTATATTTCTTTTTGTTTCATTAATAGTGAAACCAAGCTTTTTTGTCTAGAACTTTGTATCGCACTTCAAAGAAACAGCAAAAAAAAGAAATGATGTCACCTTCTACATGATTGTACAGAACCGCAAATATTAATTGATTTTGTTTTGCATTTTAATCACGTTTGAACATCAATTTTTGTTCATCCAAAATTTTCAAAGAACTCGAACAATTCGTGCGAAAATTACATTTGTAATATGTAATTGAACGTTTTTGTTATTATCCATTACAATAAACATTACGATTTTTTCGGATATTAAACACGTACTTCCGATCGAATTCATGAATTCATTGACGCCGAATGGTCTCCCGCCACATAAATTAACTCTGAAAGTAGGAAGCATTGTTATTCTGTTACGTAATTTGAATTTAACACAAGGATTATGCAATGGAACAAGATTGGTGGTCAAAAAGTTATGTCAGTATCTGATTTGTGCGGAAATTATCAGTGGAAATTGGGCCGGAGAATCAGTATTGATACCACGTATAGATTTATCGCCATCCGAAGAGGAGATACCGTTTAAGATGATTAGAAGACAGTTTCCCGTTAGATTAGGTTATGCGATGACAATTAACAAGTCACAAGGTCAATCTTTCGATAGCGTTGGTGTATATTTACCAAATCCGGTGTTCAGTCACGGGCAACTGTATGTTGCCTTATCCAGAGTCAAGTCAAAAAACAATTTGAAAGTGTTATTAACAAAGAAATCCGTCACTGTCAACGGTAAAAATTCAAAGCACAAATTGTGTACGAGAAATATTGTGTATAAAGAAATTCTAGGTGCATCGTGAGTCGATCGATTCATAGTATACAGAGTCTGTATTATTTTGTGCATGCGATAGAAAAATATACTCGGTTGAAAATGCATTGTTCGTAATTCACATTGGTGTCTTACATTAAATCGAATACCGTACATCTATAGTACTGATTTACATTGATCAGAATCATTATATTGGAAATGTAGTATCCGATGCGTCACGAGTTTATTCGAAAATTCTGTTGCTGACAAGCATGTTAGCCTAACGGAAACGATTACCTGGTGATGCCTTCCGTGAGTCCATACGCGATGAAAACATTTGCTGCAAATGCCTTATCTGGGTATATGCGCTAGAAAAAATTAGCTGCTAATGCCTTGCCTGTATAAGCGCTAGAAACAATTAGCTGCAAATACCTTATCTGGGTATATGCGCTAGAAAAAATTAGCTGCTAATGCCTTGCCTGTATAAGCGCTAGAAACAATTAGCTGCAAATACCTTATCTGGGTATATGCGCTAGAAAAATTTAGCTGCTAATGCCTTGCCTGTATAAGCGCTAGAAACAATTAGCTGCAAATACCTTATCTGGGTATATGCGCTAGAAAAAATTAGCTGCTAATGCCTTGCCTGTATAAGCGCTAGAAACAATTAGCGGCAAATGCCTTATCTGGGTATATGCGCTAGAAAAAATTAGCTGCTCGATTTTTAAACTGTACAATTATTTGTTATTGTTTCAGATTTCAAGCTTTTGATCCGGTACTAACTCGTTAGTACAGTTGAACATCTTAAGACATTCATCTTCGAATAGAATTTTGCAATTTACAGTTCAGTCTACGGGGGTGATTTTAAGAGTTTATTAATAATTTTCTTTTTTTCAGTTTGAATTTGCACTAATTGAACGCACTAATTTAAACAGTTCGACCTAGATCTATATAGACTATGTAACATAGTTTTGTTTGAACTCATATTTTGTTTTTTGCAACAATGTGTAAAAGTGTTATTATAACTGACCTCGCTAATAAAATAACGATTACTATAGATATACATCACATCACATCTCACATCTGTATACATTTTACACAATATTAACAGCACACAAACTGTTTACTATGAATTAATTGAGACTATTATGAATTAATCAAGACACGATGGCGATGAAAGAGAGATATCAAGGAAAATGGTCTTCGAAACTGCTCGCAGATTTTTGGTGCGCGTCGAAACGAATTTGAATGTATGAAATTGAGAATGTCCTTTTTATAGAATCGTACGTCGTTGATGTTAAACGCAAAATCCACTGTTACAAAACAATAATGCATTCTACGGTAATTTGACAACTTTTATGATGAGCTGTATAAATAACATAATATATAAATGTAAGAACAATTTAAGAACAATTATGATAGTAAAAAGATAGAACTAAAGGAAAATTTTTTGGGTATAAATCAAACATCAGATACTGAAAATTTAACTATTCACGAACGTTTTATTATTTATATTTATTATATTTATTATATTATTTATATTTATATATTATTTTATATATTTATCTTCACGCCATTGGCACTCCGCCATCACGGCATCCCATTCATCTCCTGAAAACGAGAACAATATATCAAAATCCATACCTACATATTTTCATGTTTTTTTCACACTCAAAGATTTGGAGTTGTATCATACCTTTCATAAACGCCGCAACAATTGCGGCCAAGGCCGCATCTTTGATCGGTTCTGAAAAATAACAGAGATTTCCATTTCTTATTTTCTGACGATCAATCTTAATTTGCTTTCAAATCAATAGTAATTGAATCATTATTCTTTTGCGAAGAATTTAAGTTTTTTCCTCAAGGTTACTCAACAGATTATAACGGAGTTTCTTGTTTTCGTCTTGTATCCTTTTTTGAATTATAAATTTCCGTTTTCTTTCAAATCATGGCAGTTTAATGCGATATTTTTTTTCCGGCAAGTCCCGTCATTTTATGATATTTACATAACAGAATATTTGATTTTTCTCGTATATTCTTTATCTAATCATCATGTTCAATTTGATTATGAATCATAGTAATACGAATCATAGTAATTAGCGGCAATTTTCTCCCGGAGAATTTCTGTACTCTTCATTATTAAGCAGTTCAAAAAGTACTCACTTTCGGCGTTGGTGGCCCGGACGCCTACCATTTTTTTTTTTTTTTGGTTCTCGAAATCTGGAACGGAAATTGAATTAATTAGCACAATATTTACACCGAATTTGTCTCATCGTTGTTCACATCCACAGATATTATATACACGTATGTATGGTGTATATGAGGTATTCTCTTTCAAACCAGTCAGGTTCGGAACCTCGCCCTATTCAAGATTTTCGATAATTTTTTTTTCTACCATCAGCAAACTGAAGACAACGTGTGTGAGTGATTCCCAATTTTTTTTTTCTAAATTTTCCGAGCTGTAAATTTTTTATTTTTTCAAGTAAATAATATTCAAATAATTATAGCTTGGCTCCGGTCGGTAAAGTTGGAAAAAAAACCGATACATGAAAATTATCGTTAGAACATGTGCTTTACGCATATATGTATACATATACGTAGTACACATACCGATTTTGGTCATAAATGTGATCCGAGCGACTTCTCATTATTTTTGTAATGGTAATAATCGGCGAAAAGTTGGATGTTGATTTATAGTCAAGCAAAGGAAGCAGTTTTCGAGAAGCAGCTGATACTAAATAGGAGGGTTCTTTCTAGACCATCCATTTGTATAGAAAATATTTGTAGAATAAATTCAAATAACGTGAACGAAACATAAGAAATACTATTGTTATATAAATCAAACAAATGTATATTTTATATTTTAGTGGGAGTCGACTTACTTTTAGTGTTTCTTCGCCCCATGTCTTCAGCGTTGTGAGCGATATGGCGTTATCACCGTGATACACGTTCAACATTTAGAACTAATCTCTGTTTCCTTTTGTCTTTCCTTACCTTATAGGTACTTATCTATTTACGGAGAAATACGTCATAACATGAATATATAAATACGTCACAGATTAGGCTGACTTAGGATTTGTCTGTGCGTGGCCGCGGGAATTATCCCTACTTTACTTGCGTGTATTAATCTTGAACAAATCGTGTGAACAAATCAGTGTGAATTTCGTCGGCTTGATGAGCAGCGAGATGGAAGAGATTTCCGAAATCAACGGTAAGTCGGAACTATTTTTAAATGATTTGCAAGAAGTATTTCATACACCTAGGATTTGAAACACTTTCATTGTAGTTGCCCATTGATTTCTTTTACAACTCAATTATAATAGTACTTTCTTTCTTCAATATCCTCAAATGCATGTTAGTCGAGTAATAAATTGATTTTGAGGTATGTTGAATTTCATGAAAGACGCTGTACTTAGTTGACATAAAATACCTTATTTATAAGTAATATAATAATACTTTCAGATTACTTGCACGGATTGCAAATCTCAACGCGCGGTGAGTGAGATATATACTGTATGACAAACCATCGAGCGAACAAAATTTAATTACCGATAATTCAAAGCTCAGAAAGTTTTCTCGCGAATCTGTAACTGCAACTATTATCAATATGAGGATGATTAGCGAAATTGCCAATATATTCAACGTACGTATAAATATTTCAGAACCAATGGCTACTACGACTTCGGCGATCGCGAGAGAGCTGGAGAGGGAAGGGGAGACAGAAGAAGAGAGGGGGAAAGGGGCGACAGAAGAAGAGAGAGGTAAAGGGAAAGGAGAGAGGGAAGGGGCGAAAGGAACAAAAGATAGGAAAGAGGAGCGGGATGATCGGGGTAGAGCGGGAAGCAGCGTGAGGGGAGACAGAGGCAGAAGAGTTGAACGTAAGTCATATCTGCAGACGCCTGCATGTATATGTATATAATTATATATACATATAATGTATATAATTATATATACATATAATAGGGTTTAAAAAAAAAAACAATTTGTAATTTATTTAGGTCTCATAATCGCAAAAGTTACTTTGACACCTAAAAAGAATTCTCCTAAAAAAGTCAGTTCTATATCTCAAAAATTGAGCTTGCGCCCGACGGACAAATTTTCTCATCTAAAATGCATATAAAATTTTTTTTTATGTTTTACGTCCAAAAATCAATGAAAAATTTTGTTTTTTGAATTTCGGTCGGCATGTCCATATGGAAAATTAAATTCCCTGCAAAAAAGTTCTGTATGATTATATCGGTAACTTTAACCGCAAAAAAGTTTTTTTATCAATTTAATGAGAAAAACACAAAAAAATATGTATTTAGATAGTTACAGGGAATCAAATCTCGTCCAACCCTGTACTACCCATTAGGAATTCACTCTGTCAATATTATCATAATATATTTGATGCCCTGTAACTATCTAAATACACATTTTTCGGCCCATATTATAATGACCTTTTATGTTCATTCTTATGTCAAAAATGCAAGCAGACACGCTGAGACGAAAAATTCTGAAAAAAATTGCAATTGCGTTTTTCGTCATGTACTTTCATACAAAAAATTATAAAGCCGATCAGAGACATCGACTTCGAATCTTGATCGAGATGTCATGGAATGCCCCATATGTATACATATATTAGACTGGCGGTTCAAAAAACTGTTTATGCTCCAAGTTGAAAAATCTTAAGTTAACCTTGAAAAAAGAAGGTCCTCCAAGTTTCAATGCTCTATCTAACTATTAAGGGGTGCTGGTAATTTTTTCTTCCTTTTTTCTTATAAAATAAGATTTTATTTATGCAAAATATCTATTCGAGTATTTAATCTTTTAACAGCGTACAGAGGGACGAGGGCCGGCAGGAGCGCCAGGGAGTGGCGGCGCCGGCAGCAGGAGCAGCGGGAAGAGCGGAGCCGAAAAGAGGCCATCGCTGATAATTTTTCATATTTTTTAAAATCGTTGATGAAAAAATAAATAAATAAAAATGTCGTGAGAATAGGTGTTTTTATTACTGTCCCTGGATGCATCGCCGAAAAAAAAAAAAATTGTATAGTATTTTGACAGAAACTCAAACTCGAACCGAAAATGAATTCACGTCCGTCTCCTTTGATAGCCAAAATATAATTGAAAGCTAATCTTGGGTCACCTAGTGGGGAAACCATTCGACTTTTTTTTGCTGTCAATTAAACGTACACATTTTTTCGTATATATATAATATGTTTATATAAAAAATTTATTAATTCATTAAATTTATGCAAGCAAAAGAAAAAAGGTAAGCTGAAAATTTCACCAAACGTTCATAATAACATGTTGAACTATGTTCAGTTCAAATTTGGATGAAATTAAGTAGACCCTAGATATGAGATTGCATGTGAACTCAGTGACGACAGTTACTTAAAATTTCGATTGTTGATCAATTTTGCTTTATACTTACTCAGCGATGATAAGCGGCGACAATCGAAAAAAAATTTCATCCATAACCCTTTGATTGAACACCTATTTGAAAACCTTAGATTTACACACTGGTGCGAATTCTTGATTATTAGAATGATGAAAATTGTAAAGACTGTAATCAACGGAAATATTAATAATTTGAGGGTGTATATAAGTTTGTTTTTACAATTTAGGAAAAAAAGCGATTTATCGAGCGGTTGAAAATTAGAGTTTTATCGAAGCAGCCCGAAAATAAAATTGTATATAGTGTTTTAACGACTCCACGAATAATTCTTGTCTAGAATGAATAAAAAAATGAACAAATTAATGCAGAATGTTGTTACAATGCAATATTTATTCAAGCATTTGATTTCTTAATTGCCAAAAACTCGTTTATCAGCCGGGAGTTGTACACCGGTCGAAATTCGCACCGAAAATAAATTTACGTCCGTCTCCTTCGATGGCCAAAATATAATTGAATGCTGGTCCGGGGCCATCTGCTGGGGAAACTATTCGACTTTTTTTTTCGTGGTCAGGGAAACGTACGTTACTTTTCGTTTTCTAAGAGATACAGGCTAATAACATACCCTTGATGCGAATTCGCACCTGTCTATAATCGAAAGGTTAATTATTCAATTCTCAATAGTTCTGGCTGTATTGATCAAATCAGAGGGGAATTATGGTTCAAATTAATCGTCATAAGTAAGAAACAAAGGAACACGTATTAACTTTTTGAGGCAATTGCCAACATAAAAATCAGCATACAGGGGGATGAGGGGCGGCGACGGCGCTCGGGAGTGGCGGAGGAGGTAGGAGCAGCGGCGAGAACAGTCCCGGAAACAGGCGGTGATGAACAATTTTCGAGTTTTTTTAAATGGAATGTTTTATAAAAAATAAAAAATCAATAAAAAAATGTAATATAAAGAATATCACTCAAAGAGATGTTATTATTACTGTCCCTGCTATACTTTTTCCATAATCTCAAAAGCTCGAATTGACGATCACAATATACGACTGACGATATAACACAGAAACTTCATACAGACAGGCATGGATAGACACATCCCCGATTTTGTGACATCCGGAAATCCGGAAATCCGGAAATCTGGAAATCCGATTTACGGACTTTACTATATAGATTCTTCAGAACAAAATCAGCGTATATATATAGCCGATTTCACGCGAGAAGAATCAGTAAGAGATCAGGTAATTTTTAAAAATCTGCATGCCGGCTCGCGTACCAAAAACTTCGAACATTTCTTTGCAACCTGCGTATATTATTGAGGGCTCTCTAACGAGGGTGAGACCTCAATAACCGGGTACACCGATGGTCTTACGCGTCTTTGGGCGCCACCTAATTTGATAAAATAGGAAATTTCTCTTTCTGAGTATCGACGTACTCGTATAATTCTGCCAGGGAAGCTGGTTTTGAGACTCTCAGGGTGAGGATCGGCACGTAGGCTCTCGTACCTATTTTGTTCTGACGCTGAGGCGTTCTTCTTCTGTTAGTATAAACCTTAACAATCTGAGTTAGTTAGCTACGTCACCGGACGATATCTTGGAGGTTCTCGATGGACTCTGGTCACTTCCAAGGAAGAATGAGGAGATCCAGGGGTAGAATAATTCTGACTCGGTGATTTGGAGTTAATAAACAGGCTTATATTAAACTTTACTTTCCTTACACTGATGACTTTCAAACACTCGATATATCACCTCGTGGTATACCACACTCTCACATACTCACGCTGGGTCAGGGTGCAGTTCTTGTTTCTTAATTCCTACGGAATCAACTAAATGATTACTCTTTAGTACACTTTCTGTCTCATTAGAGACCCAGAGCTGTTTTATAGACACTGGCTAGATTAATTTATTCTGAGTAGGACGATTTTAGTCGCGGTGTAAACACCCATCTGTCTAGATAGAGAATCAGAGCCATACTGAGGAATTCTATGGAATTCGTAAGTATAGAGGTGGGGGGTGCTGATAGTGTTGATGGCGATCCGAAGGATAGCGTTACTGTATAATTTGAAAGATATGAAGCGATGAAATGTGGACTAAGGAGCCGAAACTCATGTACTTTCAGCTATTGCCAACTTAAAAAGAGCATGTATCTTCGGTTGCATATTTCCTGTGTGACAGAAACCGTGATCATTACTGTACACGATCATTCAAAACTGCTGGTTTGAAAACGCTGTTCAATAACAGCAAGACTGGTTTTTGCAATTGCAAATACAATACATGTATAAGCGGCTCATTTTTTTGCATAATCAAAGTAAACTCGGTAGTAAATATTTTAGCGGTATAAGCGACGAATTGCAAGTTGGAAAGTTGTTCAAAGAAAAAAATGGATTAATGCATTGAAAAGAAAAAAGTAATTAATCTCTAACCTAACTTTATATCATGTTTACGAACAAACGTGTTTATTAAAAACGCTGTGCTACATGCGAAAATAAACAATTACTTTTCAAGCGTTAATTTTGAATTAAATAATAATAAAATAATATTTTTCAGTCTTGATGGATCACCGTGGATCCCAAAACGGAGTAATTATATTTGTAGTGATCATTTTGTTGGGGGTAGAAAATCAGATGAAGAGACAAGTCCCAGTTATATTCTAATGATCTTTCCGTCGATCCACAAAAATTCAAAAATTAATCAAGCTGCGGCTTTAAGCAGGTATATTAAAATAATTATTAAATTCACAAAATTTTATATTAAAAATTAAAAATTGCGCTAATGTAATTAAAAAAATAATAATTTCAGACATAAACGTTTTATGAACCGGAGATTAAAACCAAAAACAACTTCAATAATGATTAGCAGTGATGAATTATTAACACCTGAAAAAAATGAAATTATTACAGAGAACACAGCTGACCCCGATTCCTTCAAAAAAGTACAAGATGATAAAGAATGTCAAGTAAATTTTTTTGATAATTCAAATGAAACTGGAAAAACATTTATTTGTGATAGATTTATGTATATAGATGACCAAAAATGTGATGCCGAGCTTCAAACAGATATAACGGACATTAACGAAAGTAAATTTATAATTAGTCGAAAAAAATACAGTGACAAGGGATGTGGTACTCCAAACAGAACTTTTGTAGATCAATCTACTGAAACAGTGGATAAAAGTTTCATTGGTTGTAAATCTATTCAAAAAGATCAACAGATGGTAGATTTGGGTGGTGTAACTTTTAATAATTTTCAATTTTTGTTGAAACGGACGAATCTATTAATTAAGTGTACCATTTCTGGAGAAGACAGACTTTTGATTTTCTAAATGAAAATCAAAACTGGTCTAACAGTTTCAGCTTTCAGTGTCTTATTTGGTGTCCACAGAACAACAATTTCGAGAATTTTTTAT
Source organism: Tenthredo amoena (assembly GCA_963966615.1). Lineage (NCBI taxonomy): Eukaryota > Metazoa > Arthropoda > Insecta > Hymenoptera > Tenthredinidae > Tenthredo > Tenthredo amoena. Next base: position 1,307,833 of record OZ016486.1, on the reverse strand, counting down.
TTAAATTTGGAGAGCTTAGCTGCAACAACAGCAAATTCAGTGTATTGGCCAAGTATTGATGTTGTACAAGCAACACTGCCTAAATGTTTTTATCCAGACTACGCTAACACTCGAGTAATTATCGATTATACAGAATTTAGAATTGAAATTCCAGCCTCTGTTGATAATCGCGTTTATTGTTTTTCGCATTATAAAAAAACTTTTACAGCGAAAGTTCTTATTGGTATCACTCCTGGTGGTTTTATTCGTTTAAAATCTAATGTAGCTGGTGGAAGAAAAACCGATCCGCCAATTACAATTAAATCTGGATTGGTAGACAAGTTAGAAGAAGGCGATGTTGTTTTGGCAGATAAAGGATTCCCGGAAATAAAAGCATCAATTGACCAAAGTGGTAAAAAAGTGATGATTGTTATGCCACCATTTAAAAAAAAAAAAAAGAATTTTCTGCACAACAAACTCATAAAACTTATAACGTCGCGCGAGTAAGAATTCACGTTGGAAGAATAATGCAACGATTAAGAATTCATTCTATTTTGGATAAAATTACAGAAAATTTATTCCATTGCATTGATGATATCTTACATATTTGCTGCGTTCTGGTCAATCTGCAGCCTCCTATAATTTCAAATCAAGAGAAAAATCAAGATAAAGTAAACGATTGAGCTAAATATAACTTCGTAATTCAATCAGGTTTTAAAATGAAAATGTGATTCAGCACCTTTATTTTATTTCAAGTAACATTGAAATACAACCAATCTTTTATTTTTCATTTCAATATATTTTTATATTTTTTGAAAATTAAGTATTAATATTATAAAGCTTGTAATATCTATTACAATACATCTTTTTTATAAATTGTATACAATAAAATATATTAAATATTTAAATAATTAATAATTATAATAATAATTAATTCATTTTTGATTTTTAATCACTCTTGCTCATTTGGAATCAAATTGATAATATTTTTGCCAGTGAAGCTTCGTTTACGCAGCATCAGATTTTTTGCGATTTTCATTTGCATGACTATTTTCGTTGCACTCTAAGTATTTCGCAGGTAAATAATACATAAAGTAAAATTTTTCGCTAGCTAATATTACATCTTTCAGGAACTCCTCATCTCGATGTATTGACACTGTACAGGAACCATCATTTATCGGTGAATATATAAATAAATCGCATGTCATCATCCCCGTAACATACAACTGTACCTGTACTTGGGTGTAATAAATATAATTTGCTTTTAACTCTACATTACCATTTTTAAAATACAAATACTTGACATTACAAAATTCTGTCTCGCGGTCAACTATTGGTTTGTCTTTGCACGTTATGGGACATTTAAATTCAACAATTTTGGTAATGCACCCATCTTCAATGACAACGCCATCGATACTAGCACAAAGCCACGGCTGTGCTCTACTAATTATCATACCAACTTTTTTAACTGCGCAGCCGTTTAATGTTTCGTACTTTTCTTTGGCATTATTTTCTTGGCTTAAGCCATATTTCATTGATTGACATTGAATTTTTTTAGGATTTAAAATATCGTTGATCAGACTATCAATAGTTTTTCTACATCTTATTTTAATATTATGTATGTTGCTACTTGCAGACAGTCTTAAACGTCTTGCCTCATACCACTTTTGACATTGCGATTGATTTAATGTTTGACAACATAACTTTAAATTATTTTCAACGTCGATCACTATATTATTGTTACAATAATCTTCAATATATTTCTCTAATTTATACTCATCTTTGTAAACTAAAAATTCTTCATTGAAAATAAAGAAGGTTTTTAAACATTGCGAGCAATCTTCTTTTTCTAAATTTAATTCTACTTCCGTGACTAACGACGATAATAAATTTTTTATTGCAAAAACATCTTCGCTGGCTTGTTCTGCAATTATTACCGATTTGAGTGCGGATTCTTCTTTCAATTCAGACAAATCTACTGGTAATGGACGGATTTCCAGATTTTCTTTATTTTTTTTTTTTTTTAGGATACATCTGTGAAAAATTTTTTCCCTCCGAATACTCGTCCTTTGCGAACTGACGGGCACTGGGTTTACCCCACTGTTGTTCATAGCTGGTTTTTGATAGACTTTCCTCATTATTTATAAAATAAATTAGAGCTGCAACGTGTTTACATTTCCCACTCTGATTATAAACACAAGTACAGCTCACTTTATTAACAAATCATTCTCGATTAATCTAGAAATGAATTTAAACTCTGTAAAATAATCATCTCTAATAATTTTATAATGATGACATTCAATAACAATTTAAAATATATTTAAAAAAAAATAAAAATATATATATTTTTTCGTTAGACTTACGTGTAACAACGTTTCATAAGGTGTTAAAGTCACTGACGTTTGTCTTATCACTCTCGCTGTTATCAAGTAACTTTCACAAGGTTTTCTGTATTCTTTTACATCTCTGACATGATCAGCCATCACCAGTAGTTTTCCTTTATGCTCCGTTTGTGGTTGAAATAATATATTATAAACTACTGCTCCAAATCCAGTTTGAATAATTATGTTCATATTCTTGCTAAAAATATTTATAAACGTTACTAAAAATAATGGTATTTTATAGTTTTTAATAAATATTAGCTATTCAAATTTTCTATTAATTAATTTTTCAAAATTGCTATTATTATTTTTGAATTTTTAATAGTATTAGTATTATAATTATTTTTATTATTATCGCTATGTTGCAGCTATAACCTTATTTCATTACAAATCATGTATGTTTTATATTTAAAAACATTTTTAATACTTACTTCTCTTTGGTTCATTAATTTTTATTTTGTATTAACTTTTTAGTGCGTAACGTTTAATTTTTTAAACGATAAAATTAAAAAGCAAAAATTATTTAAAAATTTGTAAAACAATTTAACTGTCATTGCGTGTGAAATAGTGTGGTCGGTAGATGTCGCTTCCATCACGCACACTGCCAATAGTGAGCCACCTCGTACTTATATGTTTGATAAACTTGTGTGGGGGTGAATTCAACTTTGCCTGAATTTTTTCGAAATCTTCACACCTTGCATCTCGTTTGTGAAAGAATTAATATATTTTAATTATCAAATCAGAGATGTCTAACGTTAAACACTCTAGGCCTTTTAGAAACGCATTATGAACGTTATGAAGTTGACAAGAGCCTATGTCCACGAGAGGTTTAAGGTTCAGGCTTTTTAGTTGTTCTTGAAATAACATCATGACTTTTTTATTGACGTTAGGACCATCGTAACCTAAAGTCAGCACGGTCTGTAAAGCAAGATTATTTTCGTCTAATGCTTTCAGTAGATGACTGAATAAGATGTCACCGGTTGCGTGGCCGATAAAATAAGTCACTAAGTGCCTATCAATAACACAGTCTTCGATATTTGACCAGAACCTAACCCTGATTTGCAATTCTTTCTGGCTTTTAACGTTACTCGTTTCGTCGTATTGCAACGTGAAATAGTTACAAGGAAATAGGGTGCTTTTAGGGGGTTACGTCGTAATTAGGGGACTTTTAGGGAATTAGGGGAGTCACTATGATTCCTGCCATTGGCATCAAAATCTAACTCCCTGAGGTTTATTGGCAGATCTGAAAAAATATCTGACATCTCACTGATTTTTCCCTCGTGAATTCGTCCATACGTATACTCGGAATCGGAAACCTTACGGTATACCGCGTAAACTAATTACAATACGTAGACAAAACTGCGCTTTGAAGGTTTTCGTGATGTGAATCTGAATCTGCACCCTGTAAATATTGAGTATTGTCATCATAGTCTGTCAAGTGCTATACCTTAAATGTACCATCAACATAAATTTCGCTGGAGGTTCCAAGAGCTCAAGCATCTGGTTGCTTGGAAAGATTAGGGCTACCGAGCCATCATCTCCCTCAACCATGCCGCGGTACACTGCCTCTGTAGGGGCAAATTTGTCCAAGGCATTCGCCAGATCGCGTAAGGTTTCCGGTATGTTCGGCCTCACTTTTGGACGCGCCCGTTGCATCGAAATTCTCATTTTGGCAAACGAAAGCTTCGGTGCGATAACAGGGTTTCTACAAAGGAATCAGGACTTAGATTCAATTATCAATCCTAAGCGAGACAAGACATTTGAAACGTACAGATTTATCGCTAACGTTTTACCAATAGCCGCTGTATGAAGTGATTGTTGCATTAGATTATATTATCGACAGAATAAAAAATAAACCTTCTGCACACGGCATCAAAAATTTCTTTTAGTGGCGTGTTCGTCTCTGAAGCCAGATCTAACATTTCACGCTGCATACGTGACTCCTCGAAGATGGTTTCATTCGGTTCATGATTTTTGTGAGGTCTGTAGACCTCGACGTGACCGTGTTCGTCAACCCACGCGGCTCCTCGGCATCCCGTCAACGAGCGTGTTGAACATCGAAAAAGATGGACGGTCGTAGTATTAACGTGATACTGATACCCACGGTAGACGTATTGTACTGTATTCTCCGCCTTTCCAGGAATTTCTTCCATCTAGGTATATTACGAATACATATTATATATTATCGTTGAAATAACGTATGACGCGAATAATCAATGGATAGTTGACCGATGTATCACATACGTGATCTAATAAGAAACTATTATACCGAAACAATTAGGATAGCTATCTGTTTTACTGTCGACATGAATGCCTAACAAGATTCATGAAGATAACGTTAATTAGAGTTCGTGCTTATATTTTCACTGAATGAAAACAATTTTTACACAGTTCTACCAATTTTGAAGAGTTTTAAATTTCGCCCCTCATATTTTCAGTGGAGCCCAACAAAAAAAAAAAATGATACTCGTATCCTTCGCATACATACGAAATGATATTAACGCATTTAGCGCGAATTTCCTACATCTAAATTTTCACATCCGCGGACAGTAAATAAATTGTTACGCGATTACAGTACGCAATGCACCAAGTTATTTGATAAAAGCTCATTGTGATCGATAACTGTTTTTTTTTTTATATCTGATGGTGGGTAAACGGTGCAAAACTACACAACTAAGTTTTGACGCTAACTTTCATCACGGTAATGAAGTTGTGACGGGAGTAGGAATTTTCTTGATACGAAACTATGAAACGTCCTTTGAAACCAGTCACAAAATCCTTCACAAGTTAGAAAAACTGTGGAAATGATTATAATTATGGGTCGTTCTGCGCTGTTGGTTTATTTAAAATTAGTATGTCAGCTGACTTTTCTTTCTCCCTTTAAAATAACGTTTTACAGATCTCACAGATCTTCACCAATGATGTAACTCCGTTTATATTTTAATGCCCGGATACCTTTACATTATGTGGCTTAAAATCTTGTGATAGTCCTTTCGGATGACCTTAAAACATTATTCCACAACCAATACCTGACTCGACAAAGGAATGAATTGGTTAAATGATTAAATGGATATGATTTAAATGAAGTATATTAATTTAGAAGCAGCGATTCAAATTAATCACTTAAAACACGTCCGTTTATTTCCAATATTTATTACGAGTGCCTTTTCTTCCACTCCATAGCAACTATCCAAACAATTATTCATACAAAGCCAACTCTTAATGTAATATATAAAAACTAAATGAGCATCAAAACAAAACTACTAATAGGAAATATTGGAGTACTTCTCAGTCCCCCCCTACATCAACTTATTCCAATAATTCAGGATTATGTTGATGTATGAAATAAGGTCGTAGATAGATAACATTATGAGTACCATAAACTTCGCCGTTCTCATATGCTAGTTCATAAGCATTGTCATTGATAACTCTTCTTATTCGAAAAGGACCTTCGTATACTAAAAAAAAGTTTACGAATTTTTACATCCTTTGCGCTAGATAACTTATGGACTTTGACGAGAACCAAATCGTTAACTTTAAAGTTAATTTCTTTTCGATTTTTCTCATCTAATTTTTGATTTTTTTTTTCCGATATTAAACGATTCGTTTCTCTAGCCTTAATTAATTTTTCATTCAAAGACATCAACCCTTGATTGGGAGGAAACTCGATATTCTCAGGCGTTTCGTCGTTCAAGTCGAGATCCGGCCACAAGGAATAAGGACTAAATCCAGTTGCAGAGTGTCTGGTACTATTTATGGCTCTTTCCGCGGGCTTGATCCATTTTACCCAGTTGGAATGTTTATTAAAACAATAAGCTCGTAGTATTCTTCCTAGTTCACGCATAACCCTTTCTACAGGATTAGACTGTGGGTGATAGACGGAGGTTAGACTAAGTCGGATGTTTTTTTTTTTTTTAAAGTTTTTCCACTTATCTGATATGAATTGACCTCCGTGGTCAGTTAAAACACTTTTAGGAACTCCCACTACAGGGATAAATTTATTCTCAGTTTGATGAATAAGAGTCTCTGTTTTGAGGCTTTTAACTGGATAAAGTTTTACAAGTCGTGTACACAAGTCCATGAACACTATGACATACTTAAGATCGGATTTACCAGTTGGTAAGGGTCCAAAATAATCAATAGCTATCGCGTCCAGTGGGTTTTCCGTTATTATGGATTTAGCTTTTCCCTTTTTATTTTGTTGATAGAATTTACTTTTCTGACAAAGATCACATGATCTAATCACTAATCTGATTTTTTTTTCTATCGCGGAAAAGTAGAAACGCTCCTTAATATAAGCAATTATTTTGTTGGTACCGAAATGTAAGAGTTTCCTATGGATTTCTTTGATTAGTTCAATTTCACAGTTCTGTGGTATGAATAATAGCCATCGGTCATCTATTTTTAGGAAGAGAAGATTGTTCACCTGTTCTCTCGGTAAGACCCTAAGTCTATATTCGTTCTGTATTTTATCTATGATTATCTCCCTTTGAATTATCTGTTGTTCCTTAATTTTTTTAATTAATCTTTCATATGCTAGCCTGCTCTCTACCTCTTCCAGCAATGAGATCTCGAATGTTTTAAAAGATTCAAGATTTTCTTGTAACTCCTTTTCTGCCTTGTTTTTTGCTTCCGGAAACCGTGACAAAGTGTCCGCGGTGACATTTGATAGGCCCGGTATGTATTCTATACTATAATTGAATTGTTGAAGGAATAGAATCCAACGAGTTAACCGCGCATTTGTTAGTTTGCAGGTCTGTAGAAATTCCAGAGCCCGGTGATCAGTACGTATGGTAATTTTAGCTCCTAATAAATAGATTCTCCATTTTTCTAGAGCATATATAACCGCGAGCGCCTCTTTTTCTGTCGTGGTATAATTGAGCTCTGCTCCCTTTAATGTTCTACTTGTATACGCAATGACTCTAGGTTCCTGTCGCGTATCAATCTGATATAATTTTGCACCGAGTCCATGTCCTGATGCATCACATTCCAAGAAATAACCGTGGCCAGGATTGGGATGATATAATTTACACGTATCAAAAAGTGTCTGTTTGATTCGTTCGAAAGCTATTTGGGCTTCCGAATCCCAGGAAAACTTGACATCATTTTTCAAGAATTTTTGTAGAGGAAAGACTGTTTCAGTGAAATTGGGAATAAATCTACGTTCCCAATTACAAAGTCCAAGGAAAGATTGTAGCTTCTTCTTGCTATTAGGTATAGGAAATTCTTTGATGTTATTAATTGTTTTAGACTGAACCTGCATACCCTCTCTGTCAATTTTATGACCCAGAAATTCCAGTTCTTGTCTGGCAAATTTAGATTTTTTTAATTTGACCGTCATGTTGGCTTGTCGGATACGGGTTAAAATAAGATTTACATGTTCTAAATGTTGTTCCCAAGATGGTGACGCTATCAGAATATCATCAATATAGTTGATACAGAATGTTTTAACGTCCGAACCTAAGATTTTATCCATGGCTCGAGAAAAAGATGCTACGGCTGTACATAAACCGAAAGGTAATCTATTGAATACATAACTGCGGTTGTTATACATAAACCCTGTGTAACATTTTGATTCCTCTGACAGAGGAATCTGCCAATAGGCGCTTGAAAGGTCAAGAGTGGTAAAGAATCGAGCTTCCGACAGATTTATTAAAATCTCATCAAGATTGGGTGGCTTTTCAAAATCCTTCTCCATTTTGGAATTCAGGAACCTTGCGTCCATACAGAGTCGGATTTCCCCGGTAGGTTTAACTACAGTGACCAAAGGATTGATATATTGAGTAGGACGTCTTTCTATAACTCCCGCGGCTAACATCTCTTCTATCTGTTTATTCGTAGATTCCCTGTGTGCAAACGGAATAGGATATTGTCTTTTGAAAAAAGGAGTATCGTCAAACAAGACAATCCTATGTTTGTACCTGTTTGTTAGACCAGGTTCGTCGCTAAAAACAGAACTATTTTTTTTTAACCAAGAATCTAACTCGAAAACCTGAATATCTGTCAAGTGAGTATAAGCATCGATGTTTTCTTTGATTATAGACAAAATGGTACTTTGATTTTCGGATTTAAACACTGTGTGCCCGTCTTTATCATACATGTTGAGAGGGATTTTTTTTTCTTTAATATGGATCAAGGAAGTGGAAAAATCAATCTGAACCTTGTGTTCTGACATCCAGTCTGTGCCAAGAATAAGTGGTCTGATTAATTTTGGAACTACGAGGAAAATCGATAAAATTTTAATCTGGTTAAATTCTAACTCTACACGAATCTGTTTGGAAACTAGTTTAGTTTTCGAACCAAATGCACCCTGGAGATTGATACTTGTTAGGGGTAAAATCTCATATGAAATGAATGATTCTTTGATTAATTCGAAAAACTTTTCAGACATACAAGATAATTCGGCTCCAGTATCAAAAAGCACGTCTACTTTAATATCTTCTAGCTTAGCGGATAAAGTAGGTCTCACGATTAAATAATCGTTGATTTGTTTCTGCGATTCTGCTAACAGATCTTCGTCTGTCCCAAAAATTGTTAATAAATTTCTTCCACCAATCGGGACTCTAAAGGTGGATTTTTCTAGTTTTCCTGATGACTGACTGTCTCGGACTCAGCTTTTATGGTAACCATTTCCTGTTCGGGGTTGTCAACTTCTCTGGATTCAGAGGTTTCTAATAATTGAATATTATTTATTGCTCCTGCTTTTGAGTCACGATATCTATTATTCGAATTATTATTGAATCTATTATTCGGTTGATAATTAGAAGAATTACTATTATTCGGTCTCTGCAGTGGGTCGTACCCTTTAGATCTATCGGAGTTTATCGGAGCTGCACTATTTGGGTTATTACTCATGTTTCTTTCCGGCAGAGCGATTCTTTTTTGAAATCCTGAAAAATTGTCCCTTCTAGTTAATAAAAGTTCAATCTTTTCTAATCCTTCCACCAATTCGGCTATCGTTAAATAATTCCTACCGGCTAAAAATATGGCAACGTCTATGTTTTTATCAAAATGCTCTATGAGCATATCTACAAGTTCACGTTCCTCGATCTTAAGGTCCAGGTAATTTGCCTGTTCTACCATTCGATGAACGTAACCTACCCGACTATCACCCACAGAAAAAGCAAATTTCGAAGTGAATAATTGTTTTCGAACCTTATATTGTCTCTCTTTGCCCCAGAATTGATTAATAAATTTTTGACGGAAATCCTTGTACGACTCAAATTGTTGAGCGTTGTACCAGACACTGGCTGCATCCGTAAGGCGTTGACGGACAATGTTGAGTCGAGCTCTATCATCACGTTGTTCCCAGTAATATTCGTCCTCGACTTGATCGAGAAAACGCATGGGATGCATCTTATCAGAAAACCCATCGAATCTCGGCAGTGCCTCCCGATCTGGTTTAGGTAAAATACGTACTGGTGTTTCCCCAAATCTAGGAAGTGGAACATCAGGAAAATGAGACGTTTGTGGTATAGGATTATTATCCTCAATATTAGGAAAAATAGGATTGGATTGAAATCTATTCTTAAATTCCATGAATAGGAGGAATTCTTCGTATAACGAATCATTTTGATTTGAATTATTTCGGTTAGGATTTCTTGGCAATTCATTAGTATTACCCACAGAAGGACTGTTTGTTTGTTCCCTTTCAGGAGTTGTAATATTACTGGAATCTTTATTTCTCAAATCATCCTCTTCTAAGAGATCTAATGATTTTGCAAACCGATTGGATCTAAGGTTTTTCTTGCCCATTATAGTAAATTTTAACGAAGCAAAGTTCGAAGGAAATTAAAATTATAAAATTAAAAGTATGAAAAAGTATGTATATTCCTCTTTCCCCGTGTCCACTGACGGCAGATATCGAAGGTAAAAGGAAAAAAATAAGTGAAAACTTCCCAGCTGCTGTAAAATCGACGGTGGTCTTTCCGTCACTCAGTTGTCTCAAGAAACAGATGTTGATCACATTCTGTTCACGACCAGCAAGAAGGTATCCCCTTTCCCCTGAATATTCTGGTATAGTGGTTCTCGAATAGGCATAGGTTTTGGTTGGTATAGCCAATGAAGAAAATTACGAATTGACAAAAGTATGTCAATCAAAACAGTAGATTGTCTTTTATCTGTTTATAACAAATTATAATCTGACACTCTTTTTTTTTACGGCCACTATGCTTCAACTCCGATAAATAGCTTCTAGAAGCGGTCTTCTATTGCTCTCGAGTCGCGATTAATTTCATCTTCAAAAGTCCAAATGTTCAATAATCACTTGAGTATAGTTCAATGGAGATTTATTATTCTTGTTTATTTATTTTAATTTTTGATTATTTTTAAATAAACACTTCAGATCGTCAGATTGTCCTGTCACGGTCGCCAAAAATTCTGTGACGGGAGTAGGAATTTTCTTGATACGAAACTATGAAACGTCCTTTGAAACCAGTCACAAAATCCTTCACAAGTTAGAAAAACTGTGGAAATGATTATAATTATGGGTCGTTCTGCGCTGTTGGTTTATTTAAAATTAGTATGTCAGCTGACTTTTCTTTCTCCCTTTAAAATAACGTTTTACAGATCTCACAGATCTTCACCAATGATGTAACTCCGTTTATATTTTAATGCCCGGATACCTTTACATTATGTGGCTTAAAATCTTGTGATAGTCCTTTCGGATGACCTTAAAACATTATTCCACAACCAATACCTGACTCGACAAAGGAATGAATTGGTTAAATGATTAAATGGATATGATTTAAATGAAGTATATTAATTTAGAAGCAGCGATTCAAATTAATCACTTAAAACACGTCCGTTTATTTCCAATATTTATTACGAGTGCCTTTTCTTCCACTCCATAGCAACTATCCAAACAATTATTCATACAAAGCCAACTCTTAATGTAATATATAAAAACTAAATGAGCATCAAAACAAAACTACTAATAGGAAATATTGGAGTACTTCTCAAAGTATAATAGGCAAATCATGGAAAATGGAAGATTACCTTATATAGCAGTATTTATACCTTTTTGATAAATTATAGTCAAATGAAAATTAGACCATATCGGCAACTTATAAATTGTAAGAGCCTGAGGACCTGAAGCATCACAAACAGAACCAGAAATTAACGTTACATTACATTATATAGATTTTGTGTAGTTAGTTGTGTAGTTAGAGCGTGTTTAGTTTTTTTACCGATCATAACCTTAGAAATTCAGCAATTTTTTTTTTTAGCAATCATGTCACTTTTTTAATTAGTTAACTATTGGGTAGACGAATATCTATCTTCCCAGACACTAACGAGAGAAGATAAAGCTTCCAATATCCGTGTAGAAAAAATGTACAATTTTTTAATTTAAATTCTTTGATAAAATACAGCAATCGTTAAATGTATATTTAATGTAAGAATTCAGATTCAAAAGTAGAAGCGAGCAAAGACGAAATAATTATTATTATCATGTGTAACTTACCGCAAAAGATTGCACCTCACGCTCAAATAGCCCTGAAAGGGCTGTTTTATGAGAAAATAGAGAAGAACAGAAGACGGTGGAAAATATTTAAAAAAAAAAGAATGGATCAAAAAATTAGAACAATCAAGAAAGCTATAGAATATAGGAATAGATATACGAAAAGGCAGCTATAGAAAAAAATGACTCAAAGGATTAGAAAATTAACGAAATTGAAACACAAATGTAGGAAATTAGGAGAATGATATTTAAAATGAATGATGCTAACTGTTCTCCAGCGTGAGCTGCACCTATCTCCTTAACAACGAGTTGGCAAATAGCAACGTAATAGCCAACGAGGAAGTTGTTACGTACCGCTCCACATTGTTCAAAATTTGTATTTAAAGATAATACCCATGGGTCGAAAATGATAGTCAACATTTCGGGTTTCCCTGGGAACCTCAAAGAAAAACCCCTGGGAATACTTCAAATACGGTTGGTTATAATCACTATTTCTCCAAGTTTATTGCAATATAATATCCATTTATCAAAACCCACTCGGCTTAAAAGATCACGAAGTCACGTCGCGAAAGTTAAACCTTTAGTCATAACGTAAGAGATACGGTGTTGAGGGTTTTTGCTGACCCCACATCGAATGGTCGGTTCGATGTAACTCCTCTGATCGGTAACACATTCATTCAGGAATAAACAGAGATAATTGATAAGAATAGAAACCCTAGATTAAGATAGACTGGTTGAAGCGATGTATGGGTGTATATTGTAACGTGTACGGCTATACCAGCCTATGCTGATATAATCGTACACCGCACATATGCTTCGCGCAGGTGAGGTGACACCTGATGACGTCACAAACGGTATATAAGGAGGAACGCTGAGACGCAAATCAGCGTATCTAGCCAGAGCGGCAGTGCGACTCATATAACTAAAAATCAAAACTCTCACTAATAAGAGCGTATCTAGCCAAAGCGACAGTGCGACTCATTGTTTCTTTCGACAGAGCGGTCTTGAGCCAAAGCGGCCAACCGACTCGTGTAAATTCTTTCCTTTCACATCACTTAACCTCAAATATCGCTTATTCTTCTTTTTGTGCCAAAGCGGCCTAGTCGAATTACTTATATATAAAATTTAGCCATCTAGCTAAAATAGCATTTGAACCGAAGTCAATGAAACAACAAACGTCAAACCAAACTTAAATCAGAGACAAACTAGCGCAATTAATTATAAGAATTAGGATAATTTAGAATCTAAACTCTCCTTTATGTTTCTTTTCATTTCTTCACTTTACTTCAAGATTCGATTGAGATCTCAAGACTTTTATTTTATGTTTCTTTATGATTTATTTTACTTACTAAATTTATGATTTTTGTAATATCAGACTAAATGAGTATTATTATCATTTGCCTTGCATCAGGATGCTATGCAAGTGATAATAAACATTAAACACTTATAGAAATCTGATCATTATTATTTCATTTTCAAAGATTCCTTGTTTTTTACTAATTACAAATTAAATTCATTTTCAGCAACTTAGATTCACTTTGATTAGCTAGAAGGCAGCTTCGGTGAGTGTGTTGGACAGCTACGGTATAGCTATAATTGGTACCCTAGTCTGAGAACACACATATCCCAAGTCTGTAATTAGGCAGCTTCGGTGACCTGGACTCTAGGCAGTTACGGTAGAGGTAAAATCCTATCCTAGTCTGTTGAGTCTGGGATATCCCGATCTATAGGGAGGCAGCTCTGGTAGTGGAAAATCCATCCGAGTCTGTATTAGGGTAAATTAAGGGTTTTTACATTTTTCCCAGAGGAGCTCCAAATATTATAACCCGTGACAAAGAACACACGCGGACTAGGTTAACTTCACCAGCCTTCTGCTCGTGAAGCATAACCAGAGAAAGTTACAATATATAATAGATTTTGTTGAAGTACCGAGTGCACGAAATTATAATGTTATTGCGAATCGACTGTAGTGAGGTTGGGACCGCAAAGCACTGTCTTGGGTAAAGCGTCCAGGAGCGAGGTGAATCCTCATCCGCGGAATAAAGGAGACTCCTGATAGGCTAATTATCTAGGCGCAGTAATACATACTTTGTCACAGCCGCGGCTTCCTGGCTGCACCCAAATCTAATGCAGAGTCTTTCGTCTATTAAGTCGCGAACCGCGTGGACATTTGCCCCGAGTATCATCAATTGAGCAATAGTTAGTGATTGAAAATCTTTTTAACAATAAGTGACAACCTAAGGACTCATTTTCACTCGTTAACATATAAAATCCGTTAAGCGAAAGCTACAATTAGTGCAAGGACACATTCAATAAATCCAAATTAAACTCAACCTACATTTATAAATACATTAAATATTATCATAGATTAATTCCAGTTATACCAAACAATACATATTCAAATCATTTAAATTTTAACCGAACCCTCATCATTTCATTAACTTTTGAACCATTAGCTTCAGTTCTTTCAACAATTCCGCTCAATTACTACATTAGACACAAGAGATAGTGATAAGTTGTGGTGCCTAAGCCGTAGTTCGTCGTCAGGTGAGACACGCTAGCCTAATATACAGTGGGACGGACTCAGACATCATCCGACGGGACCCTACGTCACTACAGTCGTACAACCAAGCTAAGTTTATCTGTTCAACCAATTGCTTGCCATAGTAGCCAGTGATCATAAGATAGATCTGTGTATAAGTCTTTCGTATATAAATCTATCTTCACTGGGAAATCACCTACGAGTGATAAAAAGCTAATCCGTGCATAAGTCTTTCATGTGCGAATTGGTCCTTATCCCCCAACTAGTTTATATACAAGTTATACGTTATCGCAATCATAATTAACAGTAAAGACAGAGCAGGTTGAGGAGGTAAATTGACCGATCGTTCCCTTTTATTTCGCAGAATCTGTAGTTTATATCCTGTAACGCAAGCTTTCTTTAAGGAAGAGGAAAATCTATACTCCGTCACAATTCGACGCTTGCCCGTGTTATTACCTGAGAAACTTACTTGAATGTTGGGCGCCAGACGCAGATGTGTCGTTTCTTTAACAAAATTACGATACCATAGACCAAAAACAATAAACCATAATTCGCGAGAATGCGACGAGCGATAACTCAACTAACTCAGTAAAGATAGCCTTAGATGGAGGGGCAGGGTACACCAGACAAAAATTATTAATGCAACGTCAGGCGAGGTAACATCAATCAATCATTTTATTATGAAAGTGAGTAACTTAAACATTATCGATAACAGAATCGGACATAGATTTTCTTAGTTTGTCACGATAGGCTTCCTAATTGTCGGAACAGAATTTACTTGTTTTACGATATAATTTCAATCATAGGCGCGCTGGAGTTGATGCGATATAAAACAATTTAATTAGACTCCAGACTTGGTATCATAGAGCGATACTTCGTACCCGAATGCAACTCTATTCTTTCTTAACGCAGCCTGAGACCAATAATTTACATCGTCTCTGTAACCGACAAAGCTCGATAACAAACGATACAGTTTTTAACCCGATGGGCTCGCTGGACTTTATAATCACGAGATTTCGAGATCTATCCTAAGATAGGGACCGTAGTCAAACAAAATACGAACTACTTAGAACAGCGATAATAAATTAACTGTAAACGATAGGGTGGTTCACAACCAGATTCTACGATATGGTCATGATATTAGCGATACCAAATTATCCGAAAACGATACTCAACTTTACGATATACCAAACAAAATTATTACCTAAAAATAACAATATTATAACCAGATTAACTGTAACGCGAGGCCGAAGCTACTCGCGGCTATCTTCGCTCAGGTTCTCCAGGAAAAGTACTTTACAACTAGTGTCGTGCACAATAAATCCTTAACATACTAAACATAAATAAGCCAAAAGCAAGATATGCGATAAGTAATAGCCAAAAAGCGATATAAAGTCTACGTATTCAGCCAGACTCGAGGTTGTTCGATAAATTAAGCAAAAACGAGCCTCTTAGCTCAAAATACCATACGATAAGACAAACTTTTATACGAACTACCTCGTGCCTTCACTAAAAGAATGAAGACCTTACCTTAAATTGCTTCAAGATGTAACACAATACACTATTTTAATCATACTCGATACGATAGCGATACGATACGATAGTGCGATACTCGATGACTGGAACGATAGATGGGCAGCGCAGACGGAGCGAAGAGTAGACCGATTGACTTACGTATCATCCTTATATAGTCCTTAGTTCTGCTCGTACCGACTTCTGATGGATCACGTGGCTGGCTCATCATCGTCTTAATTGGTTCTCGTCGTTTTCGGTAGTTTCGACGAACGTATGAGGTGTCGATGCATTTCTCAGGGGAAACCCATTCTACCCCAGCCGTCACGATACCCCTCATCCCGCTGCCTTCCGATAAAACTCCCTGACGCTGGATTCATAAGAAATCTCGCTCGCCAGAGTATACGATATTTTCTTCTAGAGCGTCTAGAGCGTCCTCATGATACGTCAATCTCTAGGAAATACTTAATAGCCTCGTGCTGGGCATACTAGGCCCTCGCTCACGATAGAGTTCGATAGGTTGGAACGCCGATCCGGGGGGTTTCTTGACCAACCCGGCCGCGATAACAGTTTCTGAGAAAGTAGTTGCACGATACCTGCGCCAGCTGATGAGTTATTGGGCGGGAGGCTGTGAATATTCCTTCACCTGACCCTATACGCCACCCTCATCTGAGGTGTGCAGTCTTGTCAGACGGTAGACTTGTCGGATGACGGGAGGACTTCTTTGTGCTTCTCGCACGTCCCTGTACGCCGTCAATCCAGTTCGTTAGGGGTGGTAAAATTTGCTTGGTCGAGAGGAGGCGCTGACCTTGCCGCTTTCTTGGCAAATCGAAGGCTTGTACGCCGGCATTAGTTAAAGCTAATATTTTTCCCCAAATTTTTCCTATTCCTGGGGACCCTTGTCTGCGCTACGCATCGCCATATTTTCCGATAGAGTTCCCTTGTAACTGGGATCATCAAAATACCACGTTACAATCCTTATCCCACGAAAAACATCCAAAATGTAAAAAAAAGCCGCTAAGTTTCCAAAACCCAAATTATCTCACAATAAGAATTCACGAAAAACTTAGCGGCAGTCTGTCGTGATATCAGGAAAGCCTGCACAGCACTACGATCTTCCTGCAAGTATACGTTGTCAAGTCGGACTTCACTGTTTCGTGTAGTGATATCGAAACATCATTCCCAGAGCTACGTACTTGGCGGTCACATTTTTATATACATGTATACTACCGCAATTATAACTGAATTTATATTTGCCGGATTGAAGACTATACTCTTTTGCATGAAGCAGGAAATTTTGGATCCTAAAACTCGATTGGTATTAGTGCGTAGAAAATAGTTAATTTATGGCAATTATGCATACTTTTAGTTAAAATATCTTTTCTTCTAATAACTTTTGCATCATCCGGATATTAAGAAAATAACGGTAGATTGAGAATGGGTGGTTGAATTTCTTTTTTCAAACATACGCGATTAATATTCTATGGCATGAATAAGCGATCCAATTATTTAATATATGTGTCTCGTATATGACTTTTGCGAAGCTAGTTTCCGTTTGTGATAATATTCTTCTTTTCTTCATGGAGGTATTATACTTAAAGTCCATACCGCAATAATGTTGATCAACGATATGCTGGATAATGAATATCGATACTTCAGCGTTAGTATCATCCTATCTCAAATTGTATTTCGGAAATCATCCTATCTCAAACTGTGGCTGAAAACTATCTCATCTCAAAATGTGTTTGTAAATCATCCGATTTCAAATTGTATCGGAAACTATTCCATCTCAAAATGCGTTTTTATAAACACTATTCCTACACTACGAAACATTCGAATTATCAAGAGTTCGGAATGTCGAAGTTTTTCAGTGCGATTCAGAATTGAAAGATGTAAGATGCCTGCACAGTGGTGCCAACCTGATTTCGGAGAGACCAAATGGATTTCTGTAATAGAATACTTTTCAAACGCATTCTGAGATAGAATGGTTTTCAATCACAATTTGAAATAGGATGATCTTCAAACGTATTTTGAGGTAGGATAGTTGTAGACCATAGTTTGTGATGGGATAGGATGATTTTTAAATCGATTTTAAGATAGGATAATATTTCGCTCAGACATTGATATTATCATTGAATTCAGATATTGTCAATAAGAGTAATGAATATGTCGCAAGGCAACGAATGGTCAAGTGATTATAGAGACGACTAGCCTTACCAAGTATAATTGCCAAGTATTAGACGTGTAGCTAGAGATACAGAGAAAATACACTGACGATAAGGCTAAGATTATTATAAGTTGTTGACGTAAATACCGACGTGTTCAGAATACAGCAAGTGTCGCATTATTTCCATGAGTATTATCATTGGTACAATTATGTGTCTCATTATTAATAAAATCATGTCTATAAATGGCGAATGATTTCCAAGAAAACGAAGGGTGATTAAGAGTTATAGGTGAAAAAACGTATACGTTTTTAAGCTATAGCTCTGGGAATGATGTTTCGATATCACTACACGAAACAGTGAGGTCCGACTTGACAACGTATACTTGCAGGAAGATCGTAGTGCTGTGCAGGCTTGACTGATATCACGACAGACACTGCCGCTAAGTTTTTCGTGAATTCTGATTGTGAGATAATTTGGGTTCTGGAAACTCAGCGGCTTTTTTTTACATTTTGGATGTTTTTCGTGGGATTTCGCTCCTTTTTGTAAGGACAAAGCAACGATATTACTGTGGATCGCCGAAAATTTCTCGAAATTCGATGTTAATTTTCAATTGGCTTATACGAGTGTGACCTTTGAGTATACTGTACAGTTTTGATACTTATACTGATACAACAGTTTAGTGATGTCATAACGTGAAAACGGAACCCATCGATTGTCCAATAAAAACTTCTTACATTATACAGGGTGACTCAGAATTCGTGACAAATCTCTTGAGGGGTCAATCCCTGTAACAATTTGGATCGAAAGTTCCTCACGGATTTTTCCGAAAAATGATTTTTTTTTTCGAAATTTTTTTCCGACCGACGATTTTGATTGAAAAATTTTTTTCTGTTCTTTTTATCATTTGTCAATTTTAAAGAATCCCAAATTGTAATGTCAATGAGTTTCATTTTTTCGATGTTCGAGAGATTTCTCGATGAAAGTTTCTTATTTGGTGGAAGATATTGGAAAAATGTGTTATAGTTCCAAGGAAAAAAATCATTTTTCGGAAACATGGCTGAGGATCATTCGATCCCAATTTTGACAAGGATCAATCCCTCAAGAGATTTGACACTAATTCTGAATCACCCTGTGTAGTCACCTGGAAGAAACTTATCTATTTCCACAGAATTACGGAGAAGGACATGTTTTAATGTATACAACAGTACGTTAGTGGTAATATAAGTAAATTTAGAAGATATAAGTGGTGGAGAAAACAATCAAAAGTTAAGAACGCTCACTTTTTCTGTGAGATATAACAATCACAGACCATTTATTGGTTGGTTCCTAAGTCTACTGCACAGATGATTGCTCGTTCTTAGGTATAAAGTAATGATACATCTGTTTGTGTAGATAAAAGACAATAAAATGGTTTACAATTGCATGACGTAATATTATGAACACTGATAGGATTAAAAATTTCCTCGTAGGAGATGAAATTATCGCAATTTACAAAAAAAAATTTCAACCATGCCTCCAAACTCACCAAATTACCACAAAAAATCAAAAGGTTAGTGGACAACGAACTTCCCGTTTCGTCTGTATCTCTCCATATATTCTACATTTTGATAACGAATTGAATTTGATTGGGAAAATAATCCATCTCTCGATTGAAAATTGAACTCAATTAGAAAAAATATTTCGTCTTTCAATTACTAATTAAATTTAATTTCAAAAATACCATTTCCTTCAATTACTTTAATTGATCTAATCTAAAAAATCTTTCATATTTCACAAGAAAGACTGAAATCTTCTGTTTCAATGTCTTTTTGTGGAGTATATCGACATTTTTGTCTCATTAGGTTAAGACGTACAGAAAAATGGCGAGAAAAAAGATTAAAATTAAAAGCAAATGTTAGAAAAATTATTAAAGAAAAGAACGCAAAAGTACGTCCTTTTTAAAAATTATAGGGTCTCTTTAGTACATGGCGATCTACTTGCGGTACGATTCTTATCAAGAAAAATTATTCCCTCTGGTCACAGGACAGAAGACAAAAATACATTGCCAAATTCGTAAGCAAAAATATTTTGTCGAAAATTTTGAATCTCACGGCGTGAAAGGTGGGCATTTTCTGATTCCAAAGCATCAGTTAAAAATGTGTGTCGAATCCCCCAAACCAAAGATAAGTATGTCTGAAGATCGTGCGGTGCGCTCAAAAAGTGAATTTTTCATAATTTGCAAATCGAATAACTTCTAAATAAATTGATATCGGGAGGTACGACTAGACTTATTGTTAGGGGTTGGCCAAGAAGCAAAATCTCGCGTGGCACCAAAATCGGTAACCTATGCGCGGAAAAGTGCCCCGGGTGAGCGACAATACCCCTATAGTATATCTACGCGGTGCCGGTTACTTGAGCCTTTCGTGATTCTTGGTATTTACCGATTCTTGACAGCTTGGAACGTTCACGATTAATAGAGCACAATGATGCGCAGAACAAGGATTTACGCATTGTGAAACGTACGCGCGTCCCCTCAAATCATGGATTGCCTGAGATTTCAAGCTTATCACACGCTCATACTTATAGATATTCGTTCGTTCAATACGTTCAGTGTTTGGGTACAATCGGCGAAGATTAACAAATGAATGTAAAGACTCACTGACCTTACCACCTCAATCAGCTCCGCCCCGTAGGATAAGCTGAACAATTTTTTCATACCAATGATCGTACAGAATGTCGTTTATAGCAACAATTCTGTAGGAACGATTTTGTAGGAAAGATTCTGTACAGTGTTGAAAATAATTTGTGTTAAAGTTAAATTTTCTCCATGTCAAAATTTTGGTGTCAAAAATTAAATTTTTATACAGTTAATTTTACATTTTGTATTTATGTTGGTTTGCGGAAATGTGTCAAACGCTCAATTTAACATAATACTACAATTTTTCGACACAATAAAATTGTGAAATAATCTCTACCAATGGAATATGTTAGTTTCGTGTAGTTTTATTAGTACAACCAAACATATTAATCATCGCATAACTTGAAATTTCATGTTACAAAAAAGGACAAAATGTCTGTTGATTGAACTATCCGAGATATGTTACTTGAGTCTTTTGATGAGACGTTGATAGTTGATTTAACTTATAAGTTTGTTAGATTTTATTCAAAGTTTGAATATAACGACCGTTGCAACATCGTCAGTGATTGGTAGTTTCTTTTACTGTGATATGACTGACTGCTTCACTAGAAAACGCCAATCACAAGGGCTGTTACAAATAACATGATGTTGCACGAAGTCTCGCAGTTTTCGAGATGTAACACGTTTCTCAGTCTCTCAAACGCTGTCGCGCTCAATGCGTCGTGTTGTTCGAGTTATTTAATCAAAGTAAAAACGCAGTGTCGGCGAGGAAACCTTCCAAAGGGTAAGTTGCTGTTCATTTGTTAATAATATAAATTATTGCAATTGACGTCGTAGTTTGATATTTGATGCAAATAATAATGTGCCTACTATCGGACTTAGTCTCGTTAAACGTTAAACTTGTGAGCGGACGGCGCGCCAATATGCACATGCTTCTCACGTACGCATCTAATTGTAAGAACTATCTGTGCTTGGCGGCACTTGATTTTTTCAGTGCCACATCTCACGAAACTAACTTAGCATATATTGTAACTTTTTGGGTGCTTTACGCGACACAGAAGGTGTCGCGTACGGCTAGTTACTTGTGAGTTTCTTTACTCTAGATTAATTTCTAGGGCTCCTTGGTAGAGATAAGATCTTTGTTAGTCCCTGATACAGACTAGGGTGGAGCGAATCACACCGTAGCTGCCTCCCTCAGACCTGGATGCTGCAAGCAGCACCGAGGCTGTATCAGACTTGGGATTCGACGCACCTGCCGAGACAGTATCTCGACTTGGATGCGCAAAGCGCACCGAAGCGAGTATCTGATCTGTGCAGTGCAGTCGTCACCGAAGCTGTATATTAGCTAATTAAATACAAGATGTTAGTCAGGTCAGTTCAGCCTATGGAGAAAAAGGTTTTGAAGAAAAGGAAACCGTCCCGATTAACATAAGTTTTAATTAATCAAATAAAGTCATAATAGATTGAAATGGTTGCAACCGGTAAATATTCTATAAATTAAATTACATAAATTTAGTCGAGAATCGTAGATTTAGCCATGCAACGAATCTACGATCGTTTATAGTTTAAATTTTAGTTAAATGGTGAAATTGGATATAAATCAAATTAAGAGTAAGTTATAAAAAAAAAGAAAACAAGGAAAATATTTGATTAGAAGACGTAAAACGCCGCTATGGCCGTTTCCGTATGCAAAGAAAATGAATCTAAAGAGTACCAGGGCGCTTTGCCTGTCTGGCCTCGGAAATATTGAGTTGAGTCAGTGTGGCGTTTTGCCTAGCACTGCTCGAATTAATAGAACGATCTGGTTACTTTGCCTAGTATCGGGGAGAAATTATTGAGTCAGCGTGGCGCTTTGCCTAGCACTGCTGATTAGCCTGGTTAGCGCTGCGCTTAAATAGTCGCCGATTGACGTCACTTGTTGTGCGCGGTTGATGGTGCGCGTTGTGACGTATTGTCTCGGGCTTAGATCACCCGATCCGTTACAATATATGCCTACGAATTTTCACCTCATGTCGACCAGATTTTGATCTCGTATTTTTTAAATCGATTGTAATTCTTTTACGTGGAATATTTTGGTGAGTTAAATCGCACCGTATTTTTTTTTTTACCTGAAATATTATTTTTTCACAGAAGTTATAAAGTAATATATTTTGTTAAGAAATTGGTGCGCGGTTGGTTTTATGAATTAATATATCCTGTTCCGGGCCATCGTAGAGAGGTGTTTCAAGAGGCATTGACAAGTTTAGACAATACACGTCCTGAAAAAAATGTTTAAAAAAAGAAAACCGAAATCCGGCCGATTTGAGGTGGCGATTCCCCACTATATAATTCATACCAGATATAGGCAATCTGGCAATATGGCGAATGGCCGTTTGCTGGGTTCGAAAATCTTTGGACTAGATAAGTGGACGCTTACCGTAATCCAGCCACCTCACGTACAGAAATAGTGCCTCGTGGCGACAGACTCAAAACTGCACTCAAGCACACGCTAAACTCGAAACTCAAACTCAAAAAGTCCCACGTAGGGGAGTCGCAAAAATAGCCTCGCGGCTTAACAAAATGATTAACTCAAGTCAGAGCTCGATGCTCTGCCTGCTAAGCAGGCCTACAGCAGAGTGAGTTCTTCCAAAATCGCTCGTCTGACGGATACTCATCCGCGCTCTATATTTGCGCATTGTCGCCGGGATTTTCAAAAATCGGTTGGCGGGTTGCGCTACGGTAGGCACCGGTCGACGGGTTCTTTCTGCGTTGACGATTTTCTTGGCCTACGGGTTCGGAAGGCAGGGAACGCGGCTCGCAGGCTCTTGGGGCGGCGGGAATCTCCTCCACCGCCGATTTCCCACGTCGGTGAGTGCCCCCGGCACTCCTCCGCGTTTTTTCAGGTTAACAACTAGGCCTCGTACGTCGGTCCAATACTTCGTGTCAGGACTCGTATCCCAGCCCTCGATCTAGGGACATCTACCCTCGGCTCGCACATAATAGAGATTATGGATTTTTTCTTAGAACTATTTTTCGACGTGGGCCCTCAACAAAAAGCAGCTTCGTAATTCCGCAAGAAAAAACAAAGTATTGTAAATTGAGCCCACGCGACTCGAACTATAAAACACCACGATTATGCGTCCTAGCCTTTTCTACATTGTATGGACAGGAAGATTTTAGACGAAGCAACTTTAGACTGTAAACTTTTTTGGCGAAGCAACTTTTTGATTAGCCTTCGAACTTCGCGGTAGTCTTAGACAACTAAAATTATTCTCGACAAGTAAACGTTCGGTAATTTCTGGAAAATTGAACGCATAATTTTCATATAGTCAATGGTGTAGCAGATAAGAATTTTAACATGGATAAGAAAAGTTTGAGCGGAGCGTCAAAAAGAAAAAGAAAGAGAGAATCAGAAGAAGCTTCAAGGATGAGTTTGTCGAAGACACCGAAATTGACGACGTTTTTCGCGAGCAAGAGTGCAGTTCCGCCTGATGATATGTTACGAGTGTCGCCTACGCCATCGGCAGCAGATGGAACGATAATAAGTGCAAGTACAACGTCTTTGACATTACCGAAATATAGCGAATCGCAAACGATGGCAAGCCCTGACGCTCTTATTTGTGACGAGGCTACCATAAGTCTCGAAGGTTGAGTTCACGAAGAACATCCAAGTGATATAGGTCACTATCCGGCAACAATCACAGTGAATATGAGGAGATTTGTTCCCGATCACGGATCTTGCAGACCGAGAGGTCCGTTTCCAAAGAATGAGAAAAACCGTTTTTTTTCGAATTCGTATTACACTACGGTGAACAAATCAGGTCTTAAAATGGAACGATCGTGGCTATGCTATTCTCCAAAGTTAGATATGGTTTACTGTGAACCTTGTTGGTTATTTTCGTGGACGCCTAACAAATCGAGATGGACGCAGTCGAATCAATGATTGGCAAAACTTATCGCAGAAAATCAAAGATCGCGAAGGAAACTCGTCACACACAGAAGCGTGTTACGCCAAAGAAATTTGTCTGTCGAACAAGAGTCTCGATCAAAATCTACAAGACCAAATCAGGAAAGAACACAGCTTCTGGCGTAAAGTTTTGGAGCGTGTCATAAAAATAACGCTCAAACTAGCCAAGAATGCAGTGGCGTTCAGGGGACATCGCGAAAACCTCAAGGAGACCTTGTAACTTTCCGGAATTTCCCGGGCTGAAGGCTGTGGGGAAATCCGGTAGTTATTGTGGATTTTTTGTCTCGGATGTGAGGAGCTTTGATGAATTTTGAGAAATCGGGACTCTTCAACGCGCTTGGTGGGGAAAAGTTGGTTATGCCACAAAAAGCCACCTGTTTACTGTTTTAATCAACCTTTTGCTAGCTATGACGGACTCGGAATTAACAGAGCCGTATATTCGTGGACTCGGAGTCAACAAAGCCACTTGCTATCCAGAACCGGCGCTTTCGCACAAGCCTGGCGTCCTATCAGTTCTTTATTCCTGACTAATTTCGATCCCTAGACTATTCACCAGACTCGGCGGATTGCTCCACAAAGCTGTCTCTATTCTAACCTATCATTGGCTCATGTGGCGTCAAGGTGCTGGAAAAGTCGGCTAGGCGAAATGTCGAACAAAGAACTTTATATTTTTAATTCTCGAATTTTATTGGGACATTAAATAAATAAACTGAAGTATTGTTCACGAAATAAAGGATTTGCCCAAAGATAATAAATCAAAATTGAAATTTTAACAAAAGAACTTACTGCTATTCTTATCCTAGCTATTATTCCTAATTTTGAGACTCGTTATTCCAGGTAGATTCTGATTGATTTGATAATGAATTTATTGAGTGCTAGCCCTGCTTTAGCGACTGCCTCTTTGATAATTATAACATTTGCTATTCTTTCTTGTAAGTAATAGACTTTGAAATTGGAGATTGAATTGGAATTTAAGTGAAAAGTGAATCTAAGTTATTAGTCCAAGTAGGCCTTGGATCTAATATGCCAAGTGAGTCGGTCTAGCGCTTTGCCAAGTATCGCTGCTGAGCGAAGGGCTCAGCTGCTTTTATATCCTACTTCTGCCTACCACTGACGTCACACGTCTCGAACATTCGGCGAGCATCTTTGTATATGTGCTAGACAACGGCCGGTCTGTTTTTTTGTATTCTCCGTCGCTCTCGCTCTCCCGTATATACACGGATACCGTTTCAACCTATAATGGGAACTTCCTAACTCCTACGTCAAATTATTGGCAGAATACGATGATACTTTGCGTGAGGTACTTAGTTTGCCAGCTGGATCGACAAAATATCTCAGTCCTCAAATTCAGAACGAAGTAATACAGTGTTTAGGTGATCATCTGAAACGAGAACTGCTCGCAGAAATAAAATCAGCTCCGTTTTTCTCAATTATCGCGGATACGACTCAAGATATTTCGAAGAAAGATCAGCTCAGCATAACTTTCCGTTACGTGAGTATATTGAAAGATGATGTGACCGATGAAAAGCCGAGAAAACTCGAAATCAAAGAAACGTTTTTAGAATTTATCCATTTGAGTGGGTCAATCTGCTGCTGACATCACGTCGACTGTCTGCAACATATTGAACAAAAACGGCTTGGATCTCACAAAGTGTCGAGGACATGTTCACGTACCTAGCCCCCCCACTTTCCCAAAAATTAAAAACTAGGTCCTAAAAAATATTGATTCGATCAAATATTCACCTTGTGCCAAGAATAACATGTGAAAAAAATTAGTCGTTTCAGAATGTATATCCCAGAAACGATTAACCACGTGCTGAAACAACTAATTATTGCCCTATGTGTACGGTTTCGACTATAGCTCTAATACCAATCGTTGAAAATTTAATAAATCGAAACGTACGCTCTAGCGTGCTAACATGTATTTCAGTTGGTCGCAAAAAAAAAATGACTATATTGATACGCTTGCTTTTCCGAACGCCGATGCGCACAGGGTTGAGCGCAGCTTCTCAGGGCGCGTGTACACAGGCGTGTCTAGGCGCGTGTGTTGTGCATATAGCTGTCGTCAAACTCATTCGACAAGTGGCATAGAGATAAAGTGTGCGCTGGTTTGGTGAAAAACGATTATTTATTTGCTGCATTTGGCGATGGAAGAGTCGGTTTTTAGGGATCGCTGTTGCAACCCTTACGGGTTGAAAAATCACCGGAAATCCAGATCACTCCGACCACTTTCCGATGCTATGAGAGAATCATTCCCGAATTTCGATGGACCAGGTCACGTACGATATCGCATATGTCCTAAATGTAGACAGCGGTTCTATGAGAAAAATAAAACTACAGTTACAGGTTAGTCGATCTTCATTCTATTATTAAGGTATACAATCCTACGTTTCCAGTAACTCATGTTTTAGACTAGCTCGGGATTCTGCTTGTTCTATGATAATTGAAGCAGGGGTGTCGCACGTTGTGTAAATTGAGTTCTGCTAACGTGTAGTTCAGATTAGTAGAGAAATATCCGTATGATTATTTGAAACAAGATTTTTTTTTTTTATCGTGAAGAAATTATTCCAGCAATTCACAGGTTGTGCTTGAATGGAGAAATCTTTTTTTTTAGAAGATATCATTGAATCATCTGATGATGAACATGGCGAAACGGAAAACCAACATGGCGTTGATAATGAAATGAAATTGGTTGATAGCTTTGAAAGTACACCCACGCAAAGTACAGTTGATCCATGCAGTTCGGAATCCCAGAATAGCCCGAATATAACCCTGCCTTTCGTAAACAAGGCCCTGAGTGTATAAACTGCTCTCCCATCCCAACAAAAAGGCTGGCAGATCAAAAGTGGATCGTGAATAAAACGAAAATAGTGTGCAATTCATTGCAGAAAAGCTCAGGTGTTCAAAATGCATCGTTGTCTGAATTAAAAAAGCAAGAGCGTGCAGCAGGTTATTTTTTTGAGATGATAGGAAATCTGAAAGAAAAATTCAATTCTGAAGTACGTTACCAAGAGAAAATACAGATTCTAACATTATTGCCGAATAGTTGGAGCATAAATGAAATTCGTCAAGAAATGGGCGCAACAGAGCACATGGCAAAAATGTCAAAAAAGTTGATTATGACCAAGGGATGTTTATCCAAACCTGAACGATATATTGGTAAGATAATCGAGCTTATGATATTGATAAGTTTATTTGGGTCAAACTTTCATTTGTTATGATTTTTAAACGTGTAAATTTTAGGAAAACAGATGAGTCCAGAAACCATTCGAATGGTCATCGAATTTTACTTGGACGATGAAGTAAGTTCTACGAGACCCGGAAAAAAGGAATGTGTCGTGATAAAAACGGATCAAGGAGAGGTCGAACATGTTCAAAAACGTCTTTTACTTGCAAATTTACGCGAATTATATCAGTTTTTCAAAGAAAAACACCCAAACTGCAGCATCGGATTCTCCAAGTTCGCTATGCTTCGGCCTAAGCAATGTGTTATTGAAGGATCAAGTGGAACCCACACGGTCTGTGTATGTCCAATTCACCAAAATATGAAGCTTATGATTCTAGGTACGTACGGAATAATAAGTATGCGAGACACCGTCGGAAAAATCGCTTATTCTTTATCATTTAAAGATCTATGTACAATATGTAATTTTCCGTATCCTTGAACTCGCACAACCAGATATTTTGAATATGAATATCACTTTACAGGTGCAAGACTACACCAATTTTCAATGGACATGGACGCTCCCATAAGGGCTTGCGATGACATCATCACATATGTCGTGTGCGACAATGCTGAGCTGCGATGTTATTCTGGAGATTGCAAACATTGCCCTCGAACACAATTGCTCTACGACACACTACTGGAAATATTCGCCAATAATGGCATCAAAACGATCTCGTATAAGCAATGGATATCTAATCCGTACACTGTTTTCGACGATGTTGAGGAACAACGAGTTGAAGACTTCGCAAAGCTCTTGTGTGAAAAGGCAAAAGTGTTGTGCAAGCATGATTTCATTGCGAAACAACAAGCGGGTTATTTGAAACGTTTGAAAACTATATTGCCCGAAGATGAATGTATCGTTCTCACGGATTTTGCTGAAAATTATGCGTTTGTGATCCAGGATGCTGCCCCGGGATATCACTGGAATAATAATACTCAGGCGTCGATATATCCTCTGGTGATTTATTGCAAAAAATATAATGAAATCACCCACAAGAGTTTGGTGATAATCTCGGACTGCATGCATCACGATGCAATTTCCGTGTACATGTTCTCGAAGGTTTTGAATGAGTTTCTGCAGGGCCTTATTCCAAATCTACGTAAAATACATTATTTTTCCGACGGTGCGCCTCAACAATATAAGAATTTCAAACATTTTGCAAACATCTATCACCATTTCAAAGATTTTGGAGTTTTAGCAGAATGGAATTTCTTTGAAACTGCGCACGGAAAAGGACCTTGCGACGGAACGGGGGGTACATTGAAACGAAAAGCTGCGCAAGCAAGTTTACAGCTTCCACCAGAACGACAAATTACATCAGCTGAAGCTCTGTATCGTTGGGCGTCACAACCAAATACATTTCCAGCGATTGAAGTTAAATTCGTAAGTGACAGTGAATATGCTCCCACGACGGATGAGCTGCGTGAACGATTCAAATCAGTCAAAAGGGTTCCACAAACCCAACAAATACATTGTTTTATCCCTCAACACAATGGAGTGGTTTTTACCAAGGAATACTCTAATGCACAAGAGTACAAAATACACACCTTTTTAAAAAAGAATTGTTCGTAAGCAATAAACAAAATGAAATTATGAAGATCTATCTAACGATTATGTATCACATTATTTTATGTCTCCGAAATCCGAAATCACATGGACAGAGGTTCGCAGCGGAATTTTTTTTGGTTTTCTTGAAAAAAAAAATATAAGAAAAATGTGTTCCACATTCTCACTAGCGGAAAACTGTTCTACGTCAGTCATACAATTTTTGTGAATTTTTTCAGATTTTAAAAAATGGTCCATCTGTTTAGGTTAAAAAAAATTATAACTCAGAAAGGCTTGGTCTGAAAATTTTGAAAAAATTCAGGAAAATGTTTTAAAGCAAGGACAACAACATAAAAAATTACGGGGCAAATCGGAGATGGTGCGGTCTGGAGGCTAGGTGAATTGACGTGGACAGCCCCATATACCGTGAGAATCAGGTGAAACCGAATGGTCCATCCGCCCAGACGGTGAATATTTGGTATTTTTAGCGGGCTAACCACTCGTTGCGCTGAAAAATCACCCTAGGGATATTCAGTGCAACGAGTGGCTATCCCCATGAAAATACCAAATATTCGCCGCCTGGGCGGATGGACCATTCGGTTTCACCTGATTCTCATATATATATATATATATATATATTGTAACGGATCGGGTGATCCACACCCGAAACAATACGTCACCACGCGCACCGTCAACCGCGCACAACAAGTGACGTCAATCGGTGACTATATAAGCGCAGCGCAAACATGGCTCCTCAGCAGTGCTAGGCAAAGCGCCACACTGACTCACATCTTTCTTTCCGATACTAGGCAAAATAACCAGATCACTCTATTAATCCGAGCAGTGTTAGGCAAAGCGCCACACTGTCTCACAACTAATTTTCCGAGGCCAGACAGGCAAAGCGCCCTGGTACTCTTTAGAGTCTTTATTTTGTACACGGAAACGACCAAAGCGGCGTTTTACGTTTAGAGTCAATTACTATCTTTATTTTCTCTTGTTCATAATTATTATCACTATACTTCATACCTCAATTATTTCCAATATAACCAAATTTTGATTCATGTAACGATCGTAGAGTCGTAGCCTAGCTAAATCTACAACTCTTGCTTAACCTTATGTAATTTAATTTATAGATTAATTTTCCGGTTGCAACCATTTCTTTCCTTATGAATTATTTGATTAATTAAAACTTTTTGTTAATCGGGACGGTTTCCTTTTCTTTAAAACCTTTTTCTCCGTAGGCTGAACTGACCTGACTAACACCTCATATTCAATTAGCTAATATACAGCTTCGGTGACGACTGCACTGCCCAGTATCAGATACTCGCTTCGGTGCGCTTTGCGCATCCAAGTCGAGATACTGTCTCGGCAAGTGCGTTGAATCCCAAGTCTGATACAGCCTCGGTGCTGCTTGCAGCATCCAGGTCTGAGGGAGGCAGCTACGGTGTGATTCGCTCCACCCTAGTCTGTATTAGGGACTAACAAATTGATTACCTCTACCAAGGAGCCCTAGAAATTAATCTAGAGTAAAGACACTCACAAGTAACTAGCCGTACGCGACACCTTCAGTGTCGCGTAAAGCACCCAAAAAGTTACATTTGGCGCCCAACGTGGGGCTCCTTGTTAGTTAGAGGTAAACCTTCTGTTTACCTGTAAAATCAGTAAAATCATTGCTTAGAGTCATTTGTTTAAATTAGAGTCATTTCTTAACTTAGAGTCATTGTTAACTTAGAGTCATTGTCAGTTTCAATATGGAAGGTCTCAGTTCAGCCTCGAGAAAGGGTGCGGAAAGGGAAACCGGCCCGAAACTTACTGATAAGAATGTAAGTAGGCGTGATAAAGACAAAGGCAATCCTGAGTTTGACAAAACGTTTATTGATAAACCAACAGAAGTAGGAACATCAGGTAAATTCGCGGAGCCAACGCAATCCATGATGATGGAGATTCTAGAACAAATAAATAAAAAATTAGATGAAAAATTTGCTGCGGTAGCACGTAGAATGATGGTATTTAAAACAGATACGGAAAAGGAATATTCAAAGTTCGAAAATAGAATATCAAAAAAAGTAGAAGATCAGCAGCAAATAAACCGCAAGCAAATAGAATCGGTAAAAACGAATTTACGTGAGCTAGACGAAAGGTATAGTTCCGAAGTAGTAGGTTTACAAGAGCAAATAACAACTTGCCAGGTAGATATCAGAAGCGAGTTTAACGGAAATTTGAATAAACTCAATACCAAGGTTAGGGAAAACTATCAATTTAGTGTTGACAAATTCACAGAGCTCGAGAACAAACATGAAAGTTTGAAAACAAACATCGACACAGAGGTTAGGAGAATTAGATTCAGAAACTCTGGTAACAACAATGAATGTCATAGCGTGATAGCCAAACACATCAAAATGCCAACATATTCAGGAAAAGCATGGGAAAGACCTGCTAACTTTATTAAGGAATTAGAAGAATACTTTACCTTTGTAGGAGCTGATTGCGATGAATTAGGTTTAAAACTCATAGGCCAATGTCTTAATCAGGATGCAAAAGACTGGTGGACTGCGCGCCGTGACGTGATCAATTCCTGGGACTCGTTCAAAATTAGATTTCTAAATCGATATTGGGGAGAAGAAACACAGAGAGAAATCAGGAAAGACATAGAGTTCGGTTTTTATAATAACGATACGAAGGTAACGTGGTCAGAATACGCAAACAGAAAATTCGCGTCAGCCGCAGGCTTGTCTCCACGCATGGACGAAAAGGAAATAGTTCGTTGCCTTACCCGTCATTTTAATGAATCCGTAGTAGAAGCAGCTAGGTGCCGTGACATCCGCGACATCGATGCGCTCCTCGCATTCTTAGACGAATTGCAATTCGGGGGTAGATCCAATGCAACCCGAAGTAAATTCACTTACACGAACAAACAAAATGCACCGGGTTACCGAACAACAGAGACGCGAGATAAACAAGTGTCATGGCGGACTGAAAACGTTAGTCCTGGTTCGAAACAAAGCGACGCGAGCCAAAATATTAGGCCAAGTACTCAGTATAACAGTCCAAAACAAAACTGGACAAATCAACAGATAAACGCGATCGACTGTGACGACACAACAGAAGATCAGATTACAATAGAAACGAGTAACAGTTCGGAAAACTAGAGATCGCTGTGCCGGTCACACCGATAAACATACCGACACAGCATGAAGTAAATGTTTTCGCGGCGAATTTCGTTGATTTGACTACTTTTGAAGATCCATACGAATTTTTAATTGCAGAAGGAATAAATGAGAAACCTGTAAATAACAAATGTCCGGAATTAAGTCTCCGAATTGAAGAGATAGAGATGAAAGCTTTGGTAGATACGGGTAGCCAAATAACCTGCGTTTCGGATAACTGGTATCTCAAACACAAAACCAACTTATCACAATGCGAAAAGTTACCGGTCGTAAATTTTCAAGTACAGGGTGTAACAGGGGGAAGACCAGCCCGAGTAAAAGAACAGTTTCTCGCGGAAATCAAGGTCGGTATGGCAGTTGATGAGGTAGGTTTTCTCGTCGTGCCTGGATTAAAACACGATGTAATAATCGGTATCGACACACTGCGTAAATGGAGAGCTGATCTTGACTTGCAAATAAACAGACTGGAGATCCAAATAAAAGAGAGAAAATATTATATCGAATTGTATAACCCAAGCGATAAACAAAATCGATCAGATTCCACGGCTGAAATCTCTAGTTTAAAAACAACCGAGAATCAAGAAAATAAATATCACATAACCGATGATGAAGTAGAGAGCAAACTAACCGACTGTCAGGTACTAGGAGCCGATGAAGTTAGAGCCTTTACAGACTTAATAAAAAATTATCGAGATGTTTTTCAAAAAATTCCGGGTAGAGTCACCGTATATGAACATAAAATCAAAGTTTACGAAGATAAACCGTTCGTCAAACGATCATATCCCATTTCAATGGTACATAGAGATAAAGTAAACGAAGAAATACAGAAAATGTTAGAGCTTGGAGTGATCGAAAGATCTTATAGTGAGTATGTGAATCCACTGGTGGTTGTTGCTAAAAAATCTGGAGAGATCAGGTTAGTCTTAGATGCGAGATACATCAATCGGCTTATAGTACCTGATCACGATTGTGCGCAATCTACTGAGGTTTTGTTCCAGAAGTGCGGAAATGCAACCGTAATGTCGAGTCTAGACCTAACAGCTAGTTTCTGGCAAGTGCCATTGCATAAAGATTCGCGGAAATATACAGCATTCATGCACGAGGGGAAAACCTACCAATTCACTGTCACACCATATGGGCTAAGTACAAGTCTAGCCAGCCTGATTAGAACCTTAGATCTAGTGTTAAAGGACACAGATCAATTCACAATAAATTTCGTAGACGATATATTGTGTTTATCTGACTCGATCCAATCACATTTAGAGCACCTTGAGTTGTTGTTTAAAGTATTCAGAAAATACAATATGACGATAAATTTTAATAAATCAAAATTCTTCCGAGAAGAAATCGATTTTTTAGGCCACAAAATAACGAAAGAAGGCATAAGGCCGCAATTAGAAAAGATTGAAGCGATTAAAAACTTTCCAGAACCAAAGAACGTTAAACAACTAAAAGGATTTTTGGGCCTAACAAATTATTATAGTAAATTTACAAAATCTTATTCCGAGGCAACTGCACCATTATTAGCGTTGGTAAAGAAGGACTCTAAATGGGATTGGACCGAGGAAATGATAACACATTTTACAAAAGTAAAGAAGTTGTTCTGTGACAATATGATAATACACCATCCTGATCCTAAACGTAGATATTATTTACAGTGCGATGCAAGCAATTACGCTATCGGAGCCGTATTATACCAGCTTTCAGATCAAAATGAAGAATTAATTGTCGGGTTTGCAAGTAGAACATTAAAAGGAGCGGAGTTGAATTACTTCACAACCGAAAAAGAATTGTTAGCAGTAGTGTTCGCATTAGGAAAGTTTCGGACATTTGTGGCAGGAGCTCAATTAACAATTCGGACAGATCATAAGGCATTGACATTTTTATTTGCATGCAGACTATTAAGTTCAAGGCTAACCCGATGGATTTTGTTTGTTCAAACGTATAATTTTGACATCGAGTACGTTAAAGGAAAAGATAATGTTGTCGCAGACACGCTGAGCCGATATCTTCCTGAAAAGAAAGAAAAAATAGCATTAGTAAGGCAGATAATAATATTAGCGCCATTAGCTAAAGAATTAACAAATGAACTAAGAATTAATTTAGAATCACTTGCTAACAATCAAAGACAGGACGAGAGAATTTTATCGATCCTGGAATCAGACGAAATACAATCAGAAAAGCGATATAAAATCATAAATGATGTACTATACCACGTAGAGCCAGGGGGCGGTTTGAAAGCCTACGTGCCTGATTCATTAATTAAAAAATTAATCAAGGAATGCCATGAGATATATGGGCATACAGGCTCGAGCAAATGCTACCGGATATTACGAGAAGGTTTCTATTACCCTAAATTCGCACGAGTAATCCGACAAGAATTAGCGCGATGCGATAGATGTCAAAGATGCAAGGTACCTAGCTCATATAGTTATGCAAGTATGCAAAACATAGTTCCGCGGGGGGTAGGCGATTTAGTATCAATCGATTTTCTGGGACCGTTACCTTCGAGCAAGGGAAACTATAAATGGATCTTGGTAACTTGCGATGCATTCAGTAAATTTGTACGAATGTACCCTTTGAGAACGGCAAACGCGGAGTCCATCATCAAATGCATTTTTGATAAATATGTACCTGAACTTGGTAAGCCGAGCAGGATCCAGTTTGATCATGGTACGCAATTTACGTCAGCTAGGTGGTTAAATAAATTAGAGGAAGAGGGCATAACCCCAATTTTTTCATCAATACGTCACCCACAAGGGAACATAGTCGAGAGAGTGAACCGAGAAATAGGAAGGTTTTTTAGGACATTCCTCACGGAGGAACATACCGCATGGATCAATTGGATCTCAGTGATTGAATGTTGCATAAACGAGGTGTACCATGATTCAACTGGATTCTGCCCGTGCGAAATCCAACTAGGAGAACCTCCATCTAGATTCTGGGAGGAATGGCTCGTAAAAAATAGGAACAATATACCTAGAGACGCGAAACTAGGATTAGTTCGACGAAATATATTGAAACACGGATTAAAACGAACCGATCGTTTTAATCGCACACACCGGCTAGTAAAATTTAATGTCGGAGATCTGGTACTAGTTAGAGCGTTGAACGTATCAGACACCAAGAATAAAAAGATGGGAAAGTTTTTCACCCTCTACGAAGGACCCTACAGATTAAAAACTAGGATTGGCGAAGCCACGTTTATTTTAGAACACCTAAATAACGGTCTAGGAAGAGGTCGATTCCATACTAATATGTTCAAGCTTTATCTAGAACCTTCTCAAGAAGTATAGAAAAACATTTTGAATACACACTGACAAAACGTTTAGGCTTTGTGACATAGGATTATACTCGAAAAAAGTATTCACCTATATTACACACCTGTAATTTGGCGTCTATAAAAGTAGAGCAGCAAAGAAGACACCAGCAGTTTTCGGCAAGATGACCTCGTTTGAATACGGATACTCGAGTGTGCAAGACCAAGAGACGCAAACCGAACCGCAACCATACCTAGATGGGAATAATAATGAATTAAAAATTTTATTTCCGAACAAGACGTTTATCCTGGGTAAGGGAAGATTTGTCAAAGGGAGAGCAATGCAGACGGTTGCAGTAGAGAGGAAGATGAGAAGAAGAAGGAGGGTCGCAGATAAGCCTGTTGAAGTAGAGGAGATTAATAAACAGAAAGTACTTACCAGAGAACAACTTGATCCGACGATGAAGGCAGACACAATGAAGGATGATCAGATAGGCAATACGATTAAAAAGCTCACCCTACCTATACACATCGACCTAGCAAATCTCAACATCGCTGCACCTAAAGAACAAGACAAACAAACATCACCGATTACGACGAAAATATTACCGATTACGACAAAAACATCACCGATTATAACGAAAACATTACCAACTCAATCTTATGAACCTAAGAAAACAAACGAAAAAAAGGCAACAGAGACGTACTTACCGTGGAAGCTAATCGCAGTGGAGATACCTGAAGATCGAAAATTACAGCGGAAAGAGCACCGAAAGAAGATCTCGATGCTGAAATTGTTTGGATCCATTGATATTTCGGATGACGACGACGAAAAAACACCTGCGCCGTCGAGCAAGCATAGCAAACGCGAAGAGATCGAGATACCGGTATTGTTCGACCCTAGTGATCCTCTGGGTCTGAAGAGGCTGTAGATGCAACCCGGGTACTACGTCAATCATCGTCCGAACATCTGATAAATCATCCGAAGATCCGATGATTGAAGGGGGCAATGTAACGGATCGGGTGATCCACACCCGAAACAATACGTCACCACGCGCACCGTCAACCGCGCACAACAAGTGACGTCAATCGGTGACTATATAAGCGCAGCGCAAACATGGCTCCTCAGCAGTGCTAGGCAAAGCGCCACACTGACTCACATCTTTCTTTCCGATACTAGGCAAAATGACCAGATCACTCTATTAATCCGAGCAGTGTTAGGCAAAGCGCCACACTGTCTCACAACTAATTTTCCGAGGCCAGACAGGCAAAAAGCGCCCTGGTACTCTTTAGAGTCTTTATTTTGTACACGGAAACGACCAAAGCGGCGTTTTACGTTTAGAGTCAATTACTATCTTTATTTTCTCTTGTTCATAATTATTATCACTATACTTCATACCTCAATTATTTCCAATATAACCAAATTTTGATTCATGTAACGATCGTAGAGTCGTAGCCTAGCTAAATCTACAACTCTTGCTTAACCTTATGTAATTTAATTTATAGATTAATTTTCCGGTTGCAACCATTTCTTTCCTTATGAATTATTTGATTAATTAAAACTTTTTGTTAATCGGGACGGTTTCCTTTTCTTTAAAACCTTTTTCTCCGTAGGCTGAACTGACCTGACTAACACCTCATATTTAATTAGCTAATATACAGCTTCGGTGACGACTGCACTGCCCAGTATCAGATACTCGCTTCGGTGCGCTTTGCGCATCCAAGTCGAGATACTGTCTCGGCAAGTGCGTTGAATCCCAAGTCTGATACAGCCTCGGTGCTGCTTGCAGCATCCAGGTCTGAGGGAGGCAGCTACGGTGTGATTCGCTCCACCCTAGTCTGTATTAGGGACTAACAAATTGATTACCTCTACCAAGGAGCCCTAGAAATTAATCTAGAGTAAAGACACTCACAAGTAACTAGCCGTAACACTGAAGGTGTCGCGTAAAGCACCCAAAAAGTTACAATATATATATATGTCAAAGGGCAGTTTCTGGGACATTTTTTAGGGCATATATTTTTGACCCATCTTTTGTAGATTCTACTACCCTTAGACCGAATCTGAAAGAATTTTTCGATTTCCATCAGTCTGTGCAGAATTACGTTAAAAAAACTATGCATTGTTAGTTTTCGGGACTTGTGTAAAAACGATTGCTTTCGGGACAGCGTATATCATGAGCATTTCCTGGCAGTTTTCGGGACTTGTGTACAAACGGTTGCTTTCGGTACAGTGTATTTCATAAGCATTTTTCGGCAGTTTTCGGGACAGTGCATATGATGAGCGTTTTGTCAGTTTTAATGGCAATAAATTCAACACTAACTCATTAGTCTTGTTTGATAGTTTGAACCACCCTCAGACTAATTACATAAGAATCTTTTAGTTACATTGAATTTATGGTGAGGTATATAAGTACATCAGAAAACGCATGTACCGCCGGTTTACGGGACCTTTGTCCAATCATCTGTTATCAGATCATTATATATATCGAAGGGATTCTTCCCAGTCTGGAAGATATTACATTCTTTTACTTAATTATGAAATATCTATAACAGCAACTAAATGTAGCTCAAACTGATTGCCTAGCTACGCAAATCAGAAATCCAACAGTAAATACGGTTTTCATATCTGATTATATACTCATAAGCTCAATTGCATGTAATTTTAGGCCTATAGGCGGGTTCGAGCACACACTTGATAAATTTATTTTGAATATATCTTCAGAAAGAACTGAAGCCACTTTACACCATTGCTGCATGTAGTAAATGCAATAATGCAACGCATGTTGTTACTGCTGGCGGCATTCTTGAAATATTTGTGATGAGTGGCATAAACCATCCGTGTCCTCAAATCTACCAGTAGAACGAAAATTGCTATAATTCGAGTCATAAGGTGGATTCTAGGACACACCTGATTTGAGCTATTTGTCACAATTATTTCGATAATATCCTAGATAGCTATGGCATGTAACACACGAGTTTTTCGTATAGTCCGGAGAATTCAAATTCGAACCTTAATATCATTTGCGTTTTTAATCATTATTCGTTATCCGATCGAACACGATTTTTGGCCTACAGGTGGATTCCAGGACTCAGCTGATGAAAGTTATTTCATTTACATCAGATATTTTATTACAATTACTTCAAAAATATCGCCAGCAGGAAGTACATTTAGCTCGACACGATTGCTCCAGGCAGTATGGGCACTGCATACAATTGCGGCTAGCGATATTATTAAAATAAATGTGGTAAATGGCATAAATTATCCATGTCCTCGAATCTACCAGTAGGCCCATTACTTTCGTAATGTGTAATTAACCGCACCGGGTGTTTGTACCAGCTAGTATTTGACATTTTCATGATACTTAAATCCTGAAATAGCTACTTTCATCAAGAATATTTTATCGCGTTGATGATTCGAAATTCAATCACTTCGGAATTGGAACGGATTCGAATATGCTACGTCTCAACGTGCTATTCTTTTTCTTCCTTCTATAGCTATATTCTCCTGTACCGGGTACGCACTCCAGCTCGTCCTCCCTCCCCCCCCCCCCCGCCCTCTCTTTCGATTGAATAAAGGAAATCGGAATGCGGGATGGTGTGCCGGCCATGTGGGCCGTAAAATTCAGTAAAATTCTGTAACATGAAATCCGTTTCAATCAGTATTATAAATCGTAATGGATTTAAAGAGAATAAATAATCGTTTAGGACATACTGTGCCTCCGTCAAATATGTTTGCATTAGTACGGTTTGACGACGGCATCTATTTCGTATGCCGGCAATCACGCATAACCTCGAAATCTGATGACACGTGTTGCGTAAGGTATACGAATGGTGGTCGATATCCGGCACGTATATTAAAACTCAGCGGTAAGTACATAATTGATATACTACTTTTTATTGAGATAATAATAAAAAGGTTATAGTTAAGTTTTTTGTCCAATCAATCAGCAACAAATATTATTATCCTGTGATTTTTCACTGAAGCCCTAAGAATCACATGTGGATATTTGTAACGGCAAGGGAGAATCCTACTGAAATTATGAAAAAAAAATCGATTTCGTAAATAACTATAAAAGGTAGAAACAAAAACCGCACTCCACCAATTATTGTTTATAGTATGTTCCCCAACGCGTATGCTTTCATTGCACAGGGCTACAATTTTCTTCAATACATGTACTACGAAAATGTGTAATTTGAGATATGTAAATTTTGATTGACCCTTTGATAAAAATGAAATTAAAATTATATTGGCACTTTGGTTTGTTCTATTTTACTCCGCTTAGCTTCGGCATCGTGTGCGATGGCCTTCAGAGTTGCTTTGGCCGACAGCCATCAAAGTGAAATGATGATCAATGACAAACTTTTATCGAGTCAAAACATCCAAGTGGAGAAAACTTTATTGCCATATAATAAAAACTATAATATAATTTTTTTTCCAAACTTTCAAGTGAATGACCATAATCAAATTTTGATACTTCGTGCGCCAAATCAACAATAAAGTGACAATAATATTGGAGTTGCTTATTTAAAATACTCGAACCTATTTACATTTCGGCACTGCAATACAATATACTTTCAAAATACAATTACAAAATTTAACAAGAGTTAAATGAAATTGGGTCGAAATGTATTTTTACTATCCTCTTTTATAGATGATCAGATACATCTTGAAAAACTCAAAAAAGCGAAGGAATCTTCCATAACGGTGCAAATAAAATTTCTACCAACTCCTCGAAAAACAAACTACGTAAACCACATTTTGAAGATAATAACAATATAACACCAAAACTCCCGGCACGAAATAAAAAGAAAATAAAACGGCTGAAAATATCTACAGAGTCTCAAACT
The DNA here is from genome assembly GCA_963966615.1 of Tenthredo amoena. Classification (NCBI taxonomy): domain Eukaryota; kingdom Metazoa; phylum Arthropoda; class Insecta; order Hymenoptera; family Tenthredinidae; genus Tenthredo; species Tenthredo amoena. The sequence goes on along the minus strand of OZ016486.1, from coordinate 1,267,182 downwards.
TTAAATGAACTCTCAACTACTAAAGTACAATCAAATGAAGATTCAAATAACACCGACTGCAACAAGAGACATAATTTTGATGCCAATAGGACATTCACTATATGCCCTGAAAGACAATCTGTTAAGCTTCCTTCACCTGACCCTGAAGCTAGCGTCGACCATACAAAATTGTTACAAGGTACACATGTTAAAGATCTGCTGCCTGACATTTTCTACGATGTACAAAGTACAGTGCAACATTCGAATGTAAGTGTGCTTGTCGAACCATCTGCCACAAGTGAACAAACTACTACACAGTTAAATGAAACGCTCAGCATACTACCAGATGATATAATAGATACGTCCGCATGTAGTACAAATGTTGCAACTCATATCCCAAGTTCCAATACCTCTGATACATTTACAAATATGTTTGATGCTGCCATGAATGAAATATCTTTGTCGAATTTGGAGTCGGCACTGGTAAATATGAGTGCTCCATTAAGTGATTTATCGATTCAAACTCATTTTCATCTTGGTGAAAGTATTCATATCCCGCAAGCATTGGATACAGCTTTATCAAATCTTTCAATGATAGAAGACTCGACTTTTGAAATCGATTCTCAGGGTAACACCGCTGCAACTAGTACCCCACAACAAGAAAATATAACTATCGAAGAGACTGAAGTGGATGGTGAGTCTGATTAATGATTTAAAATTTTTTTTTAAAGAACTAGCTTGTTGGGGTGTTCCCATTAATATATAGAGACTTGGCAGTTTACACAAATTTTTTACTCATAAATTAAGAACCAATTTTAAAGGGAGGTCCAATATAAATTAGTCTGAGACCACGAGATAAGGACTGCCCTAATGCCATACTTTGCATTGAACATCGCAAACACAGAAACACTGTTTTAATTATTAGATTTTCATCACTTTCGAAATTGTAACAATGCCAAAATTCACTGAAATTTAATGAAACTCTTTTTGGGGCAAATAATTCGCTCCCAATCATTCAGAATAATCCAAATATAACTTCATACGTATAGCTAATTATAAGTCCAATTACAATTACTCTACCCTAGTTCAACTGAGAAGCCCTATTTGTACATACGAATAATAGATTTGTGCAAATAAGTTCATGCAACTCCGTTATGACGATTTACATAGATACAGTCGAGGAGGGTCGTAACAGTAGTGGATCAGAATATCAACCTCCAAATGGCGATTCGGGTGAAGATGAAAGTGATGATCACGAAGATGATGAAGATATTGAAAACCTGAGTAAAAATACAAGTTCTGTGCGAAGGCGTAGATCCAAAAATTCTTTGCAAAATACTTCCGGTGATGTATCCTTGTTGATTGAGCACAAATTGGTTCGAGATGATATAGACATGTTCGTTGTAACATCAGGTGCCAAACGAGGACAAGACAAAAAAACGTTTTGCATGTATTGCGAAATGATGCAAACCAAATTTGCTCGTCATCTCGAAACCGTGCATAATGATATACCAGAGGTGAAGGCGTTCTCGATCTTACCAAAAAAGACTCCTGAAAGAAAAAAAATTATAGATACAATAAGGAAAAATTGTAATTTTCATTTCAATACCAACAATAATATTAACGACGGTGAGTTGATTGTTTGCAGAAGGCCACAGGCCCGTTTGAAAAGAAAAGCTAGTGACTTTCAAGTATGCCACCACTGCAAAGGCTTCTTTTCGAAAAATAATATCAGGCATCATGCACGCCAGTGCTATGGATATAATGGCAAGAAAAATCGGACTCTAATGATAATGGGTCGCAAAATAGTAGCACATATTCATGACGTAGCGTCGACACGTTTAATAGAAGTCTTCTCTGTCTTGCGGGAAGATTACGTGATACGTTTGATCAGATATGACAGATTACTTATGCTTTATGGAAACAAATTATGTCGCAAGTATAAAAGACAACATGAGGGTGATATGATTCGAGCACACTGGAGAGTGTTGGGTCGTTTCTTCAGTGCATTAAGAGAAATAAATCCGAATGTAACTGAATTTGCAACGTTATATGACCCAAAGTATTACGACGATGTCCTTCTAGCCATCAACGTAGTTGCTGAATTCGATGAAAAGACTCAAATCTACGCGCGTCCTTCAGTAGCTTATAACCTTGGATCATTCATCAAAAAAATCGGGAATATGTTCATAACTGATTGTATTAAAAGACATGATAACGTACAAAAAGCAAACACGGAGGACTTTTTGAAACTTGCCTTGGAAGACATAGGCGTTAGCGTAAATAAAACTGTTATAGAATCCCAAACACAAATGAAAAGACGTAAAAAGATTGAGCTTCCCTCTGTGCAAGACATACAGAAATTGCTTGCGTACGTAAATAACAAACGGAATTCAGCTTACCGGAGTATATTGAAGGAGTTTAGTTTGGAGGCATGGATGACGCTGGCACAAACTACCTTAATATCGATCCAGGTTTTTAATCGCCGTCGCGCAGGAGAAATTGAAAGAGTTTATATAGAAGATTTTGAAAACCACGAGGGTATTGATAAAAATCTCCTAAAAACCTTGTCAGTTGAAGCTCAGCTGATCGCAAAGAAATATGTACAATTTGTGATTCGTGGCAAACTGAATCGAACTGTGCCGGTTTTACTATCATCTGATATTCTTGCTTGCATTCAATTGCTATTGAAATACAGAGATCAAGCTAAAGTACCACCTGGGAATCGTTATGTGTTTGGGATTCCTGGATTTGAAAATAAACGATACAAATATCTCCGAGCATGTTATTTATTACGAAAATTTGCTAAGGAATCAGGCGCTCGTTTTCCTGATAAACTAACCGGAACAAGATTACGAAAGCACGTGGCTACAAACTGTATAAACTTGAACTCATCTGAAAATGAAATAACCAACGTGGCTAACTTTATGGGACACGCAGAAAAAATTCACAGAGAGCATTACCGGCAGCCTATAGTAAGCCGTGAAATTTTACGCATGTCGAAAGTTTTGGAGCTGGCACAGGTAGGCATCGGGAATGAGGTAGAATCAAGTAATTCGGCAGACAGTAACGATGAGCCAGCCGACGGCAATAATATCCAAAACCATAAAGTTGGGAAAAAACAAAAACTAAAATCGTCACGAAAAATTGCCATGTGTCGCAGAAAAACTCAAAATGGTGAGTATATTTTAAGTGAAATCTTAAGATTTAGTTATCAGTTAAGCATACTGTATAGTTACAATAGTCAAGTGATTATTTTGATATGGAATTCATAATAGAGCAGCTAAAAGTATTTCGCCGATCATTGCATTGTTCGTCCATATCATGTGAAATCTTGGGTTCAGTGGTCGTTATATAACGTAGAAATTACTTTATGAGGATACATGTATACACGATACACATGCGCATAGAAAGACTCATAAAATTGCCGTACGCTTCTTTGTTCAAATGTCAACTTATTTTCATAATAAACATCAGGTAAAGCAAGTTCATGCGTAGTAAGCATAATTCACATAAAATTTTTTATGACTACTGACTATGCTTTGATAACTTTTCCGCTAAGTTGAAAAATATTGTTTTCCGTGCCATGTTCTCATTTTATCAACGTGCTCAATTCATACAGTTATTGCAATATTGTATTTCTTATTTTTCACGTCATGCTATACTGCTTAATGTTTCAATTACTTTATAAATATTCACGTGTAAAGTGATCTCAGCTGGACAGCATTCTACTGAAACACACAACGCTTCCTATACAAGTGATGATATACCTATAAACAGCTCTGCAGATGACTTATCACCTGCAGGGGAAAATGTTCGCCCAGTCTCAAAGAAAACAACAACTAAGGCCAAAGCTTTACAGAAAGTGAAGAAACGATCAAGTTAGTACTCCAATGCATTGTATTGTCTTCGGTTATGATTCATATCTTTCATTCGCTGTGATTACTTACCTTGTTATCTGGCAATTAATATTTGGCTAAAGAAATTTCAATTTCAAAGTTGTACTCAACATTTTTTTTTTTTTTACAATACTTGTAGCGTCACCATATGGCCAGGTCAAAAAAAAGCCGCGATGGAGTGATGGAGAAAATGAAGTCGCCTTTAAATTATTTGGAAACGATATAAAGTCTGGTACCTACCCATCGTTGCTGACCATTCAGCGTATTTGCAGTAAATATCCATGTTTGGCACACCGATCACCGACCGTTATTAAAACATGGATATCGAATAAAATTAAAAAATCCCGGCTGTAGCCGAATTAATGAAGGAATTGACGGCAAAGACTGAAAATAAATACAGGTGTCTCTAGACATACATGTGGAGTATCAGACCTCCGTGTAATGAGTTGGGATTAAATTGCTAGAGGCCTTTACTTGGGCCAGAAGATGCGATCGGTCATGTTCCATTCCATCTGATGCAGCCTCCGTTCTCTTGGCGAGCCCTAAGTTACAGTATTAGTGAACGGTAGCCGAATATTCAACGAAAGCCATAATACTTTGAACTCTCAGAAATTGGTCATCACTCAAATATGCTACCATATCATCAAAATGTGAGTTATCTTGCTGAAAATCATATATTTCACAGGCATGAAGAGCTCAAAATACATTATTTGTGTGTACGTGCTAGCAAGATTGATAAAATTGCATGAGAATAAGAACATAATCTTACTATTCAATTTCTGAGAAGAAGTCCAAGTTATTGTGGCCTCCGTTGAATATTCTGCTATCGCTCAGAACAGCTTTGGGCTCGCCAAGTGAGCAAAAGCCTATTGGATGGAATGGAACATGATGGGTCTAATCTTTTGGCTCAAGTGAACACCTCCAGCAGTTTAATTCAAATGCGTTACCAAGAGATTCCATTCTCTCCTTGTTAGTGCCACTAATTCTTGAAAATTAATTCATTGGTAGTTCATCTCTACACAGTTTAACGAAAATTTACCACACAAACATTCGCATACGACTAACGTAACCTGAATTATTATTCTGTTAACTGCTGTTGACTAATTTTTTCACACCGACAATAGTGTTTTTTTTTTTCTGCGTTCATTTCGTGATCTCAGATTTTAGTTGACGACATGATGACCTCATAGACTTGCCGTATCGTATCAAAAAGCATTGAGAAATAAGATAAATATAAGTTATTGTGAAAAATTTCATATACAGGATGAATTCCTATTGTCCGCTGAACCCTACTCCGAGTGAGCGGACGATAAGAACTCTGTATATGAAATAAGATTTCACATATTATCATATGAGAGCTCGGAAATAACTAATTCCAAATCCCCCGGTGTAATGAAAATGACAAAATTACAATAGGATAAGCCAAATCTTACTTTTTAATTCTTCCAAATAAGATTCTAGTCCTTCACACATTACACAGCTAATTATGTGTATTCTGTGGTTTTATATTCGATGCAAATAGAAAATTTAATTCAATCTTTCTCTAACTTCACAATTCTTGGCAACGGTGTCAGTGACCTGATTATTATTAATTAAACTTGAGACAGATCAAGTTCAAAGTTTAAGGACAAAGTTTGAAGTTTAAAAGTTGAAACTTTATAGTATTCTATGGCCAAGTTCCTATTAGTGAAACATTTATATTAAAAATAAGATTAATTATGAGAGTTTGAGTTCATCATTATTATTATTATTATTACTATTACTATTACTATTACTATTACTATTACTATTGTTATTATTTTGTTAATTGTATTTTACTTTATTGTTTTTCTGCATGGAAGACTACTAAAATTGTGACAAAAACCAGTTTTTTCGTTTTCACGAACCACTAAAACAGGTTCAACTAAAAATTCCAGTGCTCATATTGATGTTTCTGCGTTGGAAATTCTTTTTTCTATTCAATTATCCGAGTTGAAAGTGTTAATGCTGGAAGTATTTTGCCCAAGATGGCCTGTAGGCGATTTCAAAGACTTCCGCCACTGGCATTATCATCGCAGAAAGATTAAGAAAATTTCCAGTACACATACTGCTACAATCTGAAAGTTCAGGTGCGCGTGTTCCAATTGGATCTTTTTTGGACGTCTGATGAGGGAGAAACTGGTTTGCATCACAATATCGGTAGGCTCTTCCGTTAATGTAAGCGATACACAGGGTGAATTCCTAACGTCCGTCTGCTAAGAGTCGTGTTGAGGTGGCCGAGAGTCGAAATCGGCAGTTGTTTACTGCTAGGCAGCCAATCAAGGACTCGAAAACCACTAAAACAGTTGCCGATTTCGACTCTTGGCCACCTCAACATGACTCTCAGCAGACGGACGTTAGGAATTCACCCTGTATATATGTCAGATACGAGAGTACGCCCGGGTAAAACTAGCTATAGCTCGGTCAGGATCTAGACACCCAAACGCACGTCACGTATCCGATAATAAACTAACAAATAATTATCTCACTGACTGCCGCAGTGACACGGCTAACAAGTGTTTTATTTATTGAAAACAATATTTTATTCTTAATGCAAATAATGACCCGATAGCGGTGCTAGTAGGGTGTATCGCGTAGAGCCTTTCTTTTAACCAAAATGCACGTCTTGTCCGACCAATTGACTAAAAAGGAATGCCTGGAGCACCCTGAGTCTCCACTTCAAGAACCTAGGCCTCTACGCGATACAATCCACTCGTGGTCTATGCACCACGCACCACCATCGGGGGAGGTTCTTCCCAGAACGCACTCATCGAGTGCTGTATCTTCTGCAGTCGTTCGGCCCGATCCCTTGTCACCTCGCACTTGGGGTTGCCTAAACATTGGCCAGGGATCGACTGCGTTTTGTTTAAAAACTCAAGTGCCGTCGAAGATCTTAACTTTCACGGCGATGCGACATATATATACATATACGTATACCGTGACTTTCTGTGGATGCGGCACAGCAGGGATACCAACCCAAGTGATTGACTGTCAAATCACTAGTTTTATCCAGTATTTGCTGCTGCTGCTCACTGCCTACTAGTCCGCGCGAGTTTTGGGTTGGTATCCCTACTGTGCCGTATCCACAGAAAGTCACGGTATATATATATATCCTATGTTCAAGTTCGTATTAGTACAACAATCATTTGAAAATGAAGGACAAGAGTTTGAGTTTATTGTTATTTTGATCATATCGTTTATTTTCTCTGATGGAAATCATATCCAGATGCTATGTGCAAGTTTGTTTTTATTGGTGAAATGTTTATTAGATTTTAATATTTTGAAAAAGTGTTAAGATCACCAAGAAGAATTTGGGTTTGTTGATGTAAATATTTAGAGCTTTCACTATTATTCCTAACTATAAATGGAACCTCTCCAGTTTAGTGACATGAGACTGAAAAGGCAGGTCAGTCATACTCCATACATTTAGATAAACCTATTCAGTTATTGTTTGTAAAAGTTATATGTACTTGGATTATTTTTTATATTGACGTGCAATCACGGTTTGAATAAAACGCTAATTTTGAACACACATACAGCTCATTATTTTATGCCTCCATTAGTGATGAATTTTAGAATACTATATACAGCCGCCTATACATTTTCCATTTTTAATTATATTCATTTGCTCATTGATTAGAATTTTTGGCTTACTAGTGGATTTGAAAATATACCTGATGTTAAATAATTCTTGAAATTGTTTTGAAAATATCCAGCTCCTAGTTTCTCTAATGAGAAATTCAGCCGCGGAAATAATTTATTTATTAAGATTGTTATTTCTAAATCGAACTCGTTGATTATCCAATTAATTAGGTTACCAGCTGCGATAAAAATCTGAGATCAGTTATATCTTGAAATTCACCTGCAGGTCGAAAATTGCACTTCATTATATCATTGATATACCTAATTGGCAACGAAAATGATGTTGGTGGCTAGATTTCTGAGTCGCGAGACCAGGAATGATTAAGTGACGGTACAATATGCCATAGCTTTCCTGGATATTATCGCAATAATTATAATGAACGGCTATAGTCAGGTGTGTCCTGGAATCCACCAGTTTTCTGACAACAGCAATTTTCAACCTACTGGTAGATTCCGGGACATGGATGATTTATGCTATTTACCACATTTATTTCAATAATATCGCAGCAGCAACTGCATGCAGTGCACATACTGTACGGATCAGTCGTGTCGAGCTGAATGTACTCGCTGTTGGCGATATTCTTGGAGTAATTGTGATAAATAAAAATATCAGATGTCAATGACACAGCTTTCATCAACTGAGTCCTGGAATTCGCCTGTAGGCCGAAAATCGTTTTCGATTGGATAACGAGTGATAATTGAAAACGCAGATACTATCAACGGTTCGACTTTGAATTCTCGGAGCTATAAGAAGAAATCGTGTCAAGCTGATGATAATTGTAATGAATAGCTAACGTCAGGTGTGTCCTGATATCCACCAGTTTTCTGACAACAGCAATTTTCAACCTACTGGCAGATTCCGGGACATGGATGGTTTATGCTATTTACCACATTTATTTCAATAATATTGCCAGCAGCAACTGCATGCAGTGCACATACTGTACGGATCAGTCGTGTCGAGCTGAATGTACTTGCTGCTGGCGACATTCTTCGAGTAATTTTGATAAAATATCGGATGTCAATGAAACAGCTTTCATCAACTGAGTCCTGGAATTCGCCTGTACGCCGAAAATTGTGTTTGATTGGTTTACGATTATAATTAGCGAAGAAAATAATATTGGTGGCTCGATCTTTAATCTGCAGGACTAGAAACAATCCTCTTAAGCTGCACGTTAGAGCTACCCGGAATATTCTCGAAATTATTGTGATAAATATCTGAAATTATATGTGTCCTGGAATCCACCTGTTCTCGAATAATAACAATTTTCGGTTAAAGGCGGTTTTCAGAACCCATGTATGATTTTAACTATGCATCACAAATATTCGGTAAAATCGCGAGCAATAACTGCATGCAGTCACGAACGATTGCTCATTGCCTCGTTAGTGAGAAATCCAGTCGCGTATAAAGTCTTCACTTCTAATTATACTCATTCGCTAACTGCATGTAATTTTACGGACTACAAGCGAATTCTGGGACACTTCTGATTTCAGTGATCCTAACTATATGAGCCACACAATTATTCCGAAAATAAGGGTACTCGATGTCAACATCAGAAGCAGATTTGTATTTGCTGCTTTTTATTAGGTTGTACTCAACATCTGATAGAAACGCTAATTTATCCTAAATCATTTGATGAGTATTTGAAGATGAGTATTTTCAGGACATGTCCCGAAACTTCTTTTTAGTTTGTATCGATGTTTTTCAGGACGGTCCTGATAATATACAAATGACATATAATTCTTACGAGGTCGGTCCCGAAAACTACTAAGTGTCCTCGTAATATACAAGGGATGCTAGAAATCGTCCCGAAAACTGCCCTCTGACATATATATATATATAGTATATTATGTGCCTAGAAAATCAGTCGAATCGAAAATTCCTTTTGCAGGAATACTTGGTGATTTATGAGCAGACCGATTATCTCAGAATTAATTTTCGAGCACCAAACCCCCTCGAGCGACCCCTTTAGTATTGAGGTCGTATATACAATAATTGATACAAATCAATCATAGCCATAATACCATATATAATTGTATATGTATGCATCATAAGAAAATTGTTCGGTTGGAAAATTATAATTTAGATTAAAAAACAGTATTTTTTCCTTTCAATTTGTAATTTCTGATCCGTTTCATTCAGTAAAGACAGACTTATGTTTGAGTTGAAAAATCTTGCTTTCGAACAGAGCTGTATTATTTGAGTGCGAAAGGATGATTGATTTATGCTTAATATAATGAGTATAAAATTATGAAGTTGCTTGCAATACTAATACTAAGATATTTCTCCCAGATTTTCAGGAATCATAGTTGAATAATTGATAAACATAATGAAAGATCATTTGTAGACATATCTTGAGTCAAATAACTGATATATCAACAGGGGGAAAAATATATTCGCGTTTAGAGACGAATTTGAAGAAATTCGCCAACAAAGAAGAACAGAGAATGAGAAATACTGACATTCCATAATATTGAACTCTATAAAGATAAAATGTGCGTGGCTTAATTTCTAATTACAAACTAATTGTAAATATAAACTATACACATATGACTGCATTAGGGTGGCAATATTTTTTTTTGAAGCTCACATGAAAATTTGTTAGTTTGATGCATTTTAAGAGCCCTCTTCAAATTCAGCTTAATTAAAAATTTGCAAAGGTCGCTCAAGAATTTAAAAAATGTCAAAATTCAAAGAGATCGATTTTTTGTTATATTCTTGAGTTGTTCACTACTTCAATCTTGTCTATGTAGATTCTAGAGGAACATACTGAAATTTCAAGGAAAAATAATAATATTTAAAAGTATGTTCCTCTACACTCTACACAAAAAACATTGGAGTAGTAAACAACTCAAGATTATAAAAAAAAACGATTTCTTCGAATTTTGACATTTTCAAAAGTCTTGAGCGACGTCTACAAAATTTGTGATTGAGCTGAAATTTAGAGAGGGCTCTTGAAATGCATCAAACTAACAAATTTCCATGTGAGCTTGAAAAAAAGAAGTCGAAAAAATATTGCCACCCTAGTCTAGATATTTGAGTATAAAATGAAGCTTTCTTGACGATAATATTTCTTGTAAGTCTGACAGGCACAGAACAGGTACGTTATGAATCATTCAGTAAAAAAATTGGTATTTTTGAAGAATTTTGTTTATCTGCTGTAAACAATAATTTGCACTCTTGCAGAAAAATTAGCCGCTACTTTTCTTCCGCGTTGGGGCGCGGTATCGTCATATTGTACCCATGTGCCATCTGGTCGAAAAGAAATCGCGGAGTAATGACCAATAGCCTTATAATCGGGATCTGATTGTCGAGTTCGAGCTGGAGCGTGCTAGCCGACCACACCTCTTAACATGTATGGCTGTGGCATGAATGATAATTTAAGTTCTCGGGGAATACTGCTCAGTTTAGTAGAGTCCTCCCGGTCTTCGAGGTGAAATATATCACAGATAACAAAGCTGCCTGTGGACAAAATTCAAGAATTAGGTGATCACCGGGAACGACCGGATGTATTGGAGAAGCAGAGAATGTATGTATCATAGGACATTCAAAGTTGTTCGTCCTCAACAAATTTTAAACGTTTCAAATAATTGTAATAAATGCATATTGTAACTTTATGTGGTTGTTTGCGGCACGGAAGGTGCCGCAAATACCACCGTTATTGTGAATTCTTTGTCCTACGGACAAGATTGGAGCTCCTCTTGTGGAAAAAGTGAAAAAACCACGAAATGTCCCTAATGCACGGACTCGGATGTATGCAAGATACACCAGAGCCGCCTCCCTGCAGAGCTGGGATATGCCTCGCTAGCCGAGCCTGTGCGCAGACTTGGGTGTCGAGACACTGGTAAGAGTTACAGACACGGGTGTTTAGCCAGTGCTGCGAGCCAGTGACTCTAGCCGAAGCTGCCTTACAGAGCTGGGGTTCGCATAGGCGCACCGAGCCTGCCTAACAGACTAGGGATTGATTCTCTGTAATTCTAGACTCGGATGGAGCGTGAACTCCACCGTTGCTAGTGACCAGAAGAATCGCACCGTAGCTGCCTCTAGCTAATCAACGATGTTAATTCTGAAGCTGAAATTTGGAATAAGAAAATTAATTAGAAAAGTCAGGAAATAGAAAGAAAAGATGCAGCTTCACAAAAGATAAATTAGGTTTAATTTAATGTAAAACTAGCTGGTAATTGTTCTTCGCTCGCTACGCTCGCGAAGAAGCGTGTAAGTTGTCTCTCGCTCGCTACGCTCGCTCGAAGACGTTTTCGTTGTTTCTCGCTCGCTACGCTCGCTCGGAGGCGTTTTTATTGTCTCTCGCTCGCTGAGCTCGTTTGCTTATCAGAATTCTTCATTTTTATCATCAGTGTTTAATTATTGTTAGTTTTCTAAGCGTTTTCAATTGTCACTATTGTTTGGAACAAATGCAGGTCTTATATGTATATTTCTTTTTGTTTCATTAATAGTGAAACCAAGCTTTTTTGTCTAGAACTTTGTATCGCACTTCAAAGAAACAGCAAAAAAAAGAAATGATGTCACCTTCTACATGATTGTACAGAACCGCAAATATTAATTGATTTTGTTTTGCATTTTAATCACGTTTGAACATCAATTTTTGTTCATCCAAAATTTTCAAAGAACTCGAACAATTCGTGCGAAAATTACATTTGTAATATGTAATTGAACGTTTTTGTTATTATCCATTACAATAAACATTACGATTTTTTCGGATATTAAACACGTACTTCCGATCGAATTCATGAATTCATTGACGCCGAATGGTCTCCCGCCACATAAATTAACTCTGAAAGTAGGAAGCATTGTTATTCTGTTACGTAATTTGAATTTAACACAAGGATTATGCAATGGAACAAGATTGGTGGTCAAAAAGTTATGTCAGTATCTGATTTGTGCGGAAATTATCAGTGGAAATTGGGCCGGAGAATCAGTATTGATACCACGTATAGATTTATCGCCATCCGAAGAGGAGATACCGTTTAAGATGATTAGAAGACAGTTTCCCGTTAGATTAGGTTATGCGATGACAATTAACAAGTCACAAGGTCAATCTTTCGATAGCGTTGGTGTATATTTACCAAATCCGGTGTTCAGTCACGGGCAACTGTATGTTGCCTTATCCAGAGTCAAGTCAAAAAACAATTTGAAAGTGTTATTAACAAAGAAATCCGTCACTGTCAACGGTAAAAATTCAAAGCACAAATTGTGTACGAGAAATATTGTGTATAAAGAAATTCTAGGTGCATCGTGAGTCGATCGATTCATAGTATACAGAGTCTGTATTATTTTGTGCATGCGATAGAAAAATATACTCGGTTGAAAATGCATTGTTCGTAATTCACATTGGTGTCTTACATTAAATCGAATACCGTACATCTATAGTACTGATTTACATTGATCAGAATCATTATATTGGAAATGTAGTATCCGATGCGTCACGAGTTTATTCGAAAATTCTGTTGCTGACAAGCATGTTAGCCTAACGGAAACGATTACCTGGTGATGCCTTCCGTGAGTCCATACGCGATGAAAACATTTGCTGCAAATGCCTTATCTGGGTATATGCGCTAGAAAAAATTAGCTGCTAATGCCTTGCCTGTATAAGCGCTAGAAACAATTAGCTGCACATACCTTATCTGGGTATATGCGCTAGAAAAAATTAGCTGCTAATGCCTTGCCTGTATAAGCGCTAGAAACAATTAGCTGCAAATACCTTATCTGGGTATATGCGCTAGAAAAAATTAGCTGCTAATGCCTTGCCTGTATAAGCGCTAGAAACAATTAGCTGCAAATACCTTATCTGGGTATATGCGCTAGAAAAAATTAGCTGCTAATGCCTTGCCTGCATAAGCGCTAGAAACAATTAGCTGCAAATACCTTATCTGGGTATATGCGCTAGAAAAATTTAGCTGCTAATGCCTTGCCTGTATAAGCGCTAGAAACAATTAGCTGCAAATACCTTATCTGGGTATATGCGCTAGAAAAAATTAGCTGCTAATGCCTTGCCTGTATAAGCGCTAGAAACAATTAGCGGCAAATGCCTTATCTGGGTATATGCGCTAGAAAAAATTAGCTGCTCGATTTTTAAACTGTACAATTATTTGTTATTGTTTCAGATTTCAAGCTTTTGATCCGGTACTAACTCGTTAGTACAGTTGAACATCTTAAGACATTCATCTTCGAATAGAATTTTGCAATTTACAGTTCAGTCTACGGGGGTGATTTTAAGAGTTTATTAATAATTTTCTTTTTTTCAGTTTGAATTTGCACTAATTGAACGCACTAATTTAAACAGTTCGACCTAGATCTATATAGACTATGTAACATAGTTTTGTTTGAACTCATATTTTGTTTTTTGCAACAATGTGTAAAAGTGTTATTATAACTGACCTCGCTAATAAAATAACGATTACTATAGATATACATCACATCACATCTCACATCTGTATACATTTTACACAATATTAACAGCACACAAACTGTTTACTATGAATTAATTGAGACTATTATGAATTAATCAAGACACGATGGCGATGAAAGAGAGATATCAAGGAAAATGGTCTTCGAAACTGCTCGCAGATTTTTGGTGCGCGTCGAAACGAATTTGAATGTATGAAATTGAGAATGTCCTTTTTATAGAATCGTACGTCGTTGATGTTAAACGCAAAATCCACTGTTACAAAACAATAATGCATTCTACGGTAATTTGACAACTTTTATGATGAGCTGTATAAATAACATAATATATAAATGTAAGAACAATTTAAGAACAATTATGATAGTAAAAAGATAGAACTAAAGGAAAATTTTTTGGGTATAAATCAAACATCAGATACTGAAAATTTAACTATTCACGAACGTTTTATTATTTATATTTATTATATTTATTATATTATTTATATTTATATATTATTTTATATATTTATCTTCACGCCATTGGCACTCCGCCATCACGGCATCCCATTCATCTCCTGAAAACGAGAACAATATATCAAAATCCATACCTACATATTTTCATGTTTTTTTCACACTCAAAGATTTGGAGTTGTATCATACCTTTCATAAACGCCGCAACAATTGCGGCCAAGGCCGCATCTTTGATCGGTTCTGAAAAATAACAGAGATTTCCATTTCTTATTTTCTGACGATCAATCTTAATTTGCTTTCAAATCAATAGTAATTGAATCATTATTCTTTTGCGAAGAATTTAAGTTTTTTCCTCAAGGTTACTCAACAGATTATAACGGAGTTTCTTGTTTTCGTCTTGTATCCTTTTTTGAATTATAAATTTCCGTTTTCTTTCAAATCATGGCAGTTTAATGCGATATTTTTTTTCCGGCAAGTCCCGTCATTTTATGATATTTACATAACAGAATATTTGATTTTTCTCGTATATTCTTTATCTAATCATCATGTTCAATTTGATTATGAATCATAGTAATACGAATCATAGTAATTAGCGGCAATTTTCTCCCGGAGAATTTCTGTACTCTTCATTATTAAGCAGTTCAAAAAGTACTCACTTTCGGCGTTGGTGGCCCGGACGCCTACCATTTTTTTTTTTTTTTTGGTTCTCGAAATCTGGAACGGAAATTGAATTAATTAGCACAATATTTACACCGAATTTGTCTCATCGTTGTTCACATCCACAGATATTATATACACGTATGTATGGTGTATATGAGGTATTCTCTTTCAAACCAGTCAGGTTCGGAACCTCGCCCTATTCAAGATTTTCGATAATTTTTTTTTCTACCATCAGCAAACTGAAGACAACGTGTGTGAGTGATTCCCAATTTTTTTTTTCTAAATTTTCCGAGCTGTAAATTTTTTATTTTTTCAAGTAAATAATATTCAAATAATTATAGCTTGGCTCCGGTCGGTAAAGTTGGAAAAAAAACCGATACATGAAAATTATCGTTAGAACATGTGCTTTACGCATATATGTATACATATACGTAGTACACATACCGATTTTGGTCATAAATGTGATCCGAGCGACTTCTCATTATTTTTGTAATGGTAATAATCGGCGAAAAGTTGGATGTTGATTTATAGTCAAGCAAAGGAAGCAGTTTTCGAGAAGCAGCTGATACTAAATAGGAGGGTTCTTTCTAGACCATCCATTTGTATAGAAAATATTTGTAGAATAAATTCAAATAACGTGAACGAAACATAAGAAATACTATTGTTATATAAATCAAACAAATGTATATTTTATATTTTAGTGGGAGTCGACTTACTTTTAGTGTTTCTTCGCCCCATGTCTTCAGCGTTGTGAGCGATATGGCGTTATCACCGTGATACACGTTCAACATTTAGAACTAATCTCTGTTTCCTTTTGTCTTTCCTTACCTTATAGGTACTTATCTATTTACGGAGAAATACGTCATAACATGAATATATAAATACGTCACAGATTAGGCTGACTTAGGATTTGTCTGTGCGTGGCCGCGGGAATTATCCCTACTTTACTTGCGTGTATTAATCTTGAACAAATCGTGTGAACAAATCAGTGTGAATTTCGTCGGCTTGATGAGCAGCGAGATGGAAGAGATTTCCGAAATCAACGGTAAGTCGGAACTATTTTTAAATGATTTGCAAGAAGTATTTCATACACCTAGGATTTGAAACACTTTCATTGTAGTTGCCCATTGATTTCTTTTACAACTCAATTATAATAGTACTTTCTTTCTTCAATATCCTCAAATGCATGTTAGTCGAGTAATAAATTGATTTTGAGGTATGTTGAATTTCATGAAAGACGCTGTACTTAGTTGACATAAAATACCTTATTTATAAGTAATATAATAATACTTTCAGATTACTTGCACGGATTGCAAATCTCAACGCGCGGTGAGTGAGATATATACTGTATGACAAACCATCGAGCGAACAAAATTTAATTACCGATAATTCAAAGCTCAGAAAGTTTTCTCGCGAATCTGTAACTGCAACTATTATCAATATGAGGATGATTAGCGAAATTGCCAATATATTCAACGTACGTATAAATATTTCAGAACCAATGGCTACTACGACTTCGGCGATCGCGAGAGAGCTGGAGAGGGAAGGGGAGACAGAAGAAGAGAGGGGGAAAGGGGCGACAGAAGAAGAGAGAGGTAAAGGGAAAGGAGAGAGGGAAGGGGCGAAAGGAACAAAAGATAGGAAAGAGGAGCGGGATGATCGGGGTAGAGCGGGAAGCAGCGTGAGGGGAGACAGAGGCAGAAGAGTTGAACGTAAGTCATATCTGCAGACGCCTGCATGTATATGTATATAATTATATATACATATAATGTATATAATTATATATACATATAATAGGGTTTAAAAAAAAAAACAATTTGTAATTTATTTAGGTCTCATAATCGCAAAAGTTACTTTGACACCTAAAAAGAATTCTCCTAAAAAAGTCAGTTCTATATCTCAAAAATTGAGCTTGCGCCCGACGGACAAATTTTCTCATCTAAAATGCATATAAAATTTTTTTTTATGTTTTACGTCCAAAAATCAATGAAAAATTTTGTTTTTTGAATTTCGGTCGGCATGTCCATATGGAAAATTAAATTCCCTGCAAAAAAGTTCTGTATGATTATATCGGTAACTTTAACCGCAAAAAAGTTTTTTTATCAATTTAATGAGAAAAACACAAAAAAATATGTATTTAGATAGTTACAGGGAATCAAATCTCGTCCAACCCTGTACTACCCATTAGGAATTCACTCTGTCAATATTATCATAATATATTTGATGCCCTGTAACTATCTAAATACACATTTTTCGGCCCATATTATAATGACCTTTTATGTTCATTCTTATGTCAAAAATGCAAGCAGACACGCTGAGACGAAAAATTCTGAAAAAAATTGCAATTGCGTTTTTCGTCATGTACTTTCATACAAAAAATTATAAAGCCGATCAGAGACATCGACTTCGAATCTTGATCGAGATGTCATGGAATGCCCCATATGTATACATATATTAGACTGGCGGTTCAAAAAACTGTTTATGCTCCAAGTTGAAAAATCTTAAGTTAACCTTGAAAAAAGAAGGTCCTCCAAGTTTCAATGCTCTATCTAACTATTAAGGGGTGCTGGTAATTTTTTCTTCCTTTTTTCTTATAAAATAAGATTTTATTTATGCAAAATATCTATTCGAGTATTTAATCTTTTAACAGCGTACAGAGGGACGAGGGCCGGCAGGAGCGCCAGGGAGTGGCGGCGCCGGCAGCAGGAGCAGCGGGAAGAGCGGAGCCGAAAAGAGGCCATCGCTGATAATTTTTCATATTTTTTAAAATCGTTGATGAAAAAATAAATAAATAAAAATGTCGTGAGAATAGGTGTTTTTATTACTGTCCCTGGATGCATCGCCGAAAAAAAAAAAAATTGTATAGTATTTTGACAGAAACTCAAACTCGAACCGAAAATGAATTCACGTCCGTCTCCTTTGATAGCCAAAATATAATTGAAAGCTAATCTTGGGTCACCTAGTGGGGAAACCATTCGACTTTTTTTTGCTGTCAATTAAACGTACACATTTTTTCGTATATATATAATATGTTTATATAAAAAATTTATTAATTCATTAAATTTATGCAAGCAAAAGAAAAAAGGTAAGCTGAAAATTTCACCAAACGTTCATAATAACATGTTGAACTATGTTCAGTTCAAATTTGGATGAAATTAAGTAGACCCTAGATATGAGATTGCATGTGAACTCAGTGACGACAGTTACTTAAAATTTCGATTGTTGATCAATTTTGCTTTATACTTACTCAGCGATGATAAGCGGCGACAATCGAAAAAAAATTTCATCCATAACCCTTTGATTGAACACCTATTTGAAAACCTTAGATTTACACACTGGTGCGAATTCTTGATTATTAGAATGATGAAAATTGTAAAGACTGTAATCAACGGAAATATTAATAATTTGAGGGTGTATATAAGTTTGTTTTTACAATTTAGGAAAAAAAGCGATTTATCGAGCGGTTGAAAATTAGAGTTTTATCGAAGCAGCCCGAAAATAAAATTGTATATAGTGTTTTAACGACTCCACGAATAATTCTTGTCTAGAATGAATAAAAAAATGAACAAATTAATGCAGAATGTTGTTACAATGCAATATTTATTCAAGCATTTGATTTCTTAATTGCCAAAAACTCGTTTATCAGCCGGGAGTTGTACACCGGTCGAAATTCGCACCGAAAATAAATTTACGTCCGTCTCCTTCGATGGCCAAAATATAATTGAATGCTGGTCCGGGGCCATCTGCTGGGGAAACTATTCGACTTTTTTTTTCGTGGTCAGGGAAACGTACGTTACTTTTCGTTTTCTAAGAGATACAGGCTAATAACATACCCTTGATGCGAATTCGCACCTGTCTATAATCGAAAGGTTAATTATTCAATTCTCAATAGTTCTGGCTGTATTGATCAAATCAGAGGGGAATTATGGTTCAAATTAATCGTCATAAGTAAGAAACAAAGGAACACGTATTAACTTTTTGAGGCAATTGCCAACATAAAAATCAGCATACAGGGGGATGAGGGGCGGCGACGGCGCTCGGGAGTGGCGGAGGAGGTAGGAGCAGCGGCGAGAACAGTCCCGGAAACAGGCGGTGATGAACAATTTTCGAGTTTTTTTAAATGGAATGTTTTATAAAAAATAAAAAATCAATAAAAAAATGTAATATAAAGAATATCACTCAAAGAGATGTTATTATTACTGTCCCTGCTATACTTTTTCCATAATCTCAAAAGCTCGAATTGACGATCACAATATACGACTGACGATATAACACAGAAACTTCATACAGACAGGCATGGATAGACACATCCCCGATTTTGTGACATCCGGAAATCCGGAAATCTGGAAATCTGGAAATCCGATTTACGGACTTTACTATATAGATTGGTGAAATTTGCTTGACCGGACTTCCGGTCTGAATGACGAAGAAAAATGAAATAATAAACAACTGGCATTCGTAAGAACAAAAAATAATACTAAACTAATAATAGAAACTAACTTAAAACTATCGCGCTTTGGATTCAGATTCAAGACTCGAGATTTGCGCAGCAATAATGATTATCTGCGACTTTGATGCGTTAATTATTTCGTGAACAATTCAGAAGATATTTTCTTTGATTGGTAAAACCAAGATTGAATTTGATTGAAATTTATTAGATTAAATTGTATTTCAATATCGCGTATCTCTCTACCGCAATTTTAGCCGGTGAAGTACTACGACTCGAAGAGTGAATAATGGTCACGCACAATTTTAGCTACGTGCCAGGTAAAATCGAAGCTAAGTGGCTCGCTGGGCGCTTTGCCTCAGATCGGCCGAAAGAATAATAATGCAAGTGACTCGACGGGCGCTTTGCCACACAATCGGTGCTCCGCGGCTTAGCGGCCCCCTTTTTATACACGTCGCGGCGCGATCACGCGATCTCCGCGTGATGCGCGCCGCGAGGTGCGTAATGGACGCGGCCCGGCTGCACTGGCGGAGCCAGCAGCCGGAACGTTACAATATGTAGAAATGTATATGTAGAAATGAGGAAATGTCAATAAAATTTCTCTCTAATATGAGGTATGTAATATTGTGAACATTACCGACTGTTGGAGGAGCTGTAGTTTCAATTCCCACGCAATTCTTTTGGCTACAATGACTGGCGCCACTCAGAATAAAGTTATCCTCGACGGCTTCACTGAAATTATCTGCAGCAAAAGAATTTAAAGAGACCGGTATCTTCGGAAGTGATTTGACCCGGGGTGAACATCCCTCATCACATGACGATACTTCGATAACACTTGGTGTATCTTCAAATAGCAGTTTACATAAGTAACTTATAGTTACCTGACACTTTACTTCTCGAGTGTTATGATATCCGGGTTCTGCTGGGAATAAGGCAACTAAGGCCTCAGCTCTCAGGTGATATATATTTTTAGTGATCCCTTTACTTTCACCGGCTCGAATCATTTTAAAGAAGAGGCTTTTTTCCGCTAACTTGCTACACTCATTTTTGAAATTGGGACTGTCAAAGGCCGCGGTCAAAAAGATTTGATACATACTATCGAAAGCACAAGTGTTTCTTAATGTTATTTTTTGTCCTTTTAAATTGGTTGCCCGTAACATTAAAGAACTGCCATTTTTCAGAATAGGAACCTGTTTTATTTTGCCATGCAAAAGAAATTCATTTTCTGTAAAACTTTTCTTCAAGTATCTGGACTTCTTTTTCGGAGGTTGTTGAGATAGTCCTCGCCAATTTTCTTGTCCGCCGGAGTTGATTATATCTATGGCTGCTTTTTCCGGGATTTTTGAACAAGACCCGCAGAGTCGCTTCTGGCCAAAGCCTTCTTCTTCGTTTGGCATTGGCTTCGAACAGGCATCGATAGCATGTACGAATACTCCACACATTGCGCAAGAGTGCGCTCCAGTAGGTTCATCACCCATTGCACAGGCCGGGCATTCCGTGTTGACCGGTTCACCCACCAAACTGTCGTCCACACATCTGTCTATTTCTAATGGTTCGGTAGTGGGGATATTAAATTCCTGCATTTCAGCATTCATGATTTTCAACCGGCCGCTAATATATTCCGCATGCTTATTTAGGAAAACATCAGCACGAATGGGTAGGATCACGTTAGCAAGTAGTCTAGTTTTGATATTATTAAATTCAGACTCAACTGATGCGCTGGATGCAGGAATCCTACCGTAACCGAACTGATCGGTCTGGACACAGGACCATAATGGGAACCATTTCATGTCTTTCAATAGACGATCAGCAAATTCTGGTAGGTAATGCGCATTTACTCTATCGCCCATATCATAAGATACCGGGGAGATCTTGTTTGACACCCTCATAGCCCAATCATGCCACGGATTAGCTTCGCTCTCCGTATCATCTAATATACTATCATCTGCAACATGCTGCTCGAAATCTTCAGGAATGTTTGTATTGGAAATACTATCTTTTAGGATATCGATCAGTATGCTTTTCTGGGCCTCGCACACTGACTGCTGTCCATCTATCAGAAAGCCCTCTGTCTTACTTTTGGCGATTATGAGAATACCGAAGAAAATTTTCTCCGCGTCATGTATCGTACGGGATAGTATAAGTTGTCCCATTGCTGCCAAATAGAATGTTTTTATTTTAGGGTCGATGGCTACTTTCAAGAACTTGGCGTATGTGTTCATAAAATGGGCGACGTCAATACGGATATAGCACGGGGGCATATCACACGTTCCCCAACACCTTCTGGCATACTCATCAACAGACGTGAAGGAGGTGAACGCTCTTGTTACCGCCAGTAAAAGAGCCTTCGACGCATCACAAGTGACTTCTTTTGGAGGTGGTGCTCCGGTCCGTGTCCACTCCATTAACTAATACCATATTGACACTGTTGTGTGACATTCGCTTATCATTTGCGTGATCGGAAACGTTCGGCTATCGCAGGAATTGACGACACATGTATACAAAAAAATATGATGTGATTTTGATCCATCGGGATGAATAAGTTTATGAACTATACTACCGGTAGCATCTATCGCCACAGAGGATGGTTCGGAAAGAGAATACTGTTTGTATACATTTGTTTGGAAACTAGACCAATAGTGTACGTGGAATGGACTCAAACTAATGTTATGCACGAAATATTTGAGAGATGACAATTTTGCGAGCAAGATAGAGGTAACTGGATTTTTGTGGAGAGTAAGCGATTCCTGATACTTTTCCTTAGCCTTTCTTAAAGCTTCGGCCTTATATAGATGGGGAGGTTCCGGGTCGTTGGGTGACATTAGTCGATTAGCTTCCTCTGCCCGATACACTTCCGCAGTTTTGTTTGTTTCATACAACAGTTTACGTTCAATCGATCCTCTAAGTACCGAGCCACAATTACACTTACCCAAGATCTCAAGTTTGTCGTAAATTTTATTGCGCTTAAACTGAAAACCGCACTTTTTTTTACAAGCCTCCCAGAGCTTTGTCGTAACAACTGCTTGCCACTTACCAGGCTGTAAGACTAAATATTCCCTAAACGCAATCTGTGGTCGGTTTTTTTCAGACCTACTATATTGTTTTTTCACTATTAACATTTCCAGTTCAGCTTTGTCAAATGTAATATTCACTAACTGCTCATTATTTTCTTGATTTACAGAGGCCATCGACGAGTCGAGAAGATTAGATGATTCCTCACTTACAGAAGTTTCTATGACTGCCACTTTCGGCAAAGGGCTGCTTGGAGGGATTATAACATCTTTGACATTATAGCGATTATTAGTCACAAAAGTGAACAAGGCATGGGGTGTAATTACATTTTTCAGTTCACCCGATAGCACTTTCCATACTTCATCGTACCTAGACATGATTTTTCCATGTTCGGATAACACTTCCGATTTACGCGATACTATGGCTGCAATAATAACGTCCTTATCGTATGTACAAGGCCTTCCGCGCTTCATTTTTCAATAAATATAATATGTGTACTTGTTTCTAACACCATTTATTAATTACATTGTTTGTTGTTTACACTAACTATATTGATGCACTATTTAGATAATCGACTGCGCTCATACTGCGCTCATACGTGTGGTATTTTTGAAAATAAACCGTAATATTAGAGCTAAATATTCTCAAATGTAGCAAGCAAAAGAAGCCTAACAAAGATATTACCACAGCCGAGAGCCAGAGCAAACTAAATTTTCAGCACTATTCCATCGGATCCAGCAGTCAACGCCGCCTATAGCAACAATGTAATAGATCCAGAGCTAGCGAGCATTTTGGTATATCAGTCCAGTCGCGATAGGTCTAAAAATCGGTTCATTTTGAGAAAATTCGGGGTCTGTAGTGTGAAACTCGAATTTCGGAACGACCCCTCATCGCGTTCACGCCATCTTGATTTAAAGGCTGATTTTTAGTTTTTTAAATAACTAGCTTATTTTCTACTTTAGAGTGAAAATGATAAGGGTTAGAGTTGTGGAAAATCTAATTCTTCACAAGTTAGTCACTATTATTTTTACCCTAGGATCGATATTTACAGAGCTAGAAATGAAAATACGTGATCGCAGGACTCATGGATTTTCTTTATTCTTAGAAGAATTTTTGAACATCACTCCAAGAGGCAGACATGCGAACTTGATACAGGACGCCTTTTTTTAACATTCTCGAAGCGCTGTCAGTGTCTTACATTAGAGTCGTTGAATCGATTGCATGTATCGATTCTGAATAAATCCCCCCCCATTCTGAGATAATCCGTCTGCTCATAAATCACCAAGTATTCCTGCAAGAGGAATTTTCGATTCGACTGATTTTCTATATATATATATATATATATACTATATATACTATATATATATATTGTAACGTTGTGGCATGAGAGCCCCGCGGACAACGCTTTTTGATGACACCTGACTACGGAAGCTCCCTCACCTACGGTCAAGGACACGGGGGAGTGCCGAGGGCACTCAGCAACGAGGGAAATCGGTGGTGGAAGAGATTCCCACCACCCCCAAGAGCCGGCGAACCGTGGGCCTACTACGAGGACTTCCATCGTCGATGCAAATTTTGAGTTTTCGCGCGGCACGACAATACGCCGCCAGGTGTTAGGCGATCTAACAATCGATCGTCTAACGAGGGTGCTAACGACCGGCACCTTGCGATCAAAGGACACTCTGCCGTGGGCTTTGCCTTAGGCTAGATCGTAGTTGAGAGTTTAGCGTGCGTTTTGTAGTAGCGAATTTGTTTGGCGATTGAGTTTCGAGTCTAGTAGAGTTTTGAGTTTGTGAGACCCCACGGGGGAAAGTTGTGGATTTTTGAGGACCCCCCCGAGGGATTGATTTGGGATTTCTCCGGCGAAGGAGACTAGTTCATCAGGTGGCTGGCCAACGGTAAGCGATAGCTCACTTAGCCCATGAATAATTTGAATCCGGCAACGGCCGTCAGCCATACTGCCTTGTTCGCAGCCACGAGGCTCATTAGAATTTGGGATCAAGTTAAACCGATCTCTGAGTCGGTAGGCCGTCACCAGGGTCCCAGAGAAGAAGCGCTTTCGAGTCAAATTTTGTTGGACTAACTTTTCGAGCCCGATATAAGATTTTTGTAGAGTCAAGTATCTCCGCACACGAGTGCGACAGAGACAGAGTCGGTCACCGTCGCGCTCTCTCTCTTACTCCCACGAGGAGAGTCAGCCGTTAGGCTAGACTAAGACGGTTTTGAGTCACCAACAAGTTCGTTATTGTTTATTTTATTGCATTTTATTGTATTTTTATTTGCGAAATTCAGAGTCCCATTTATTATTTTGTTGCCCCCGAGGCAGAGTTAGAATAAGTTAGTTAAGTAAGAATTGAAAGAAAATAGGTGGTCGGTAACGCAGAGGCCTAGCCTCTAGTCGTCGCGGTTGCTGCCTAGCAACAGCCGTGGCATAAATTTTTGAGTTGTTTCTATTATTTCCTCTATCTTTCTTCTTGTTGTTTTGATTTTGCGCTACCACCACCAAGTAGTTTTAAGAATTTCTGAATTTAGTCATTAACTAGTTGTAATGAGCCGCATGGCTTCGATTTTTCGAGATAATTAGTTTGTTTTCTTCTTTTCTTTTTTTTTTTTTGTTCTTTTTGCCTGTTTTTGTTATCCCACGTGGAAGCTTAGTTTTTGGAGTATGATTTAGTGTAACGTAACGTTTGAAACCCCGAGGGGAAGCACCCCCGAGGTGTGCGATTATTGTTAAAATTATTATTTTCTCTTTATTTAATTTTTTTTTATTTTTTTTGTTGAATAAATTCTCTATTATTTTGTTTAATTCTAAATATCTCGAGTCGTTATTGCCTTAGCTAATCCCTCACATAATCCCGACCCCTCTCCGCGGTACTGCAGCTAGCCGCCGCTTGTAAATATTCGTGAGGCTTTGTTGTTTTTCTTAATTTTGAGTTTCGTGGCGAAGATAGTTCGCCTGGCGCCCAAACATTTAAAATTCGAGTTTTTTTCTATAGCTGTGTGCGCGTTGGATTGACCCCGGAGGCTGGCTATCCGGTCCAGATCCGAGGGTTAACAAAATCCTCGTCACAATATATATATATATATATATATATATATATGTATGTCTAATTGCGGGGGTAAATCGTAATGGGAGCTTCATGTGGCTATCGGGGCAGAGACGTCAGAGGTTGGAGCTCAAGAATCAGAATCGCGATATCTGGCTAGCTCATGAGTCGCTCAACATTTCCGACAGTCAGGGATCATCATTTTTTGAATAAAAAATAATGTATTTCAGTGTAAGCCAGGTTTTTCGGAGTTAAGTCGGTTTGGAGTTAGAGCTCGAAAATCTTACCTGCCGTGATTCGAAAGCTCATAAAAAGCTCGTTATTCTTGTATGCTTGAAACATTTTTTCGATTTTTTTTTAAGGGTGGGGGGGCTGACAACGTACGCTTCCGGCCCCTCCACTCAAAAACGCGAATTCCTGCTCGATGGTTCGAGCTCAAAAATCGAGACAGGGCTAGTCTGAAAGCTCATAAATAGCTCTTAATTTTCCATACCTAGTTTTTAATTTTTGGGAAAGTGGGGGGGCTAGGTACGTGAACATGTCGAGGACAAGGATACGACGATGCGAGCGTAATGAGCGGTGCCTATTCCGAGGTACAAGCTCGTATACAGAAAATCGAACCAAAGGCATCATACGTCCACTGTGCCGCTCACAACCTTAACTTGGTAGTGAATGATGCAGTTAACGGCATCGAAAAGATAGCGAAACACTTCGCAGTCCTCCAAAGTATCTACGTATTTTTTGGGCACAGCATCAATCGTTGGGATCTGCTGTCTTCGTTCACAGGTGAATCGGTCGTCACTCTCAAGAAACTTAACCCAACGCGATGGTCTGGCCGTTTACAGTCATTGATAGCTATGAAACACCGCTACTCGGATGTTTTGAAGGCGCTTGAACAGAATCATTTTGAAGAGCAACAAGAAGGATGAGAAATCGGGAGCTGCAAGAATAAAACATAATATGGAGAACTACGAGTTCGTCGTGATTACGGTACTTCTAGAAAAGATTCTCTCAGTAGTACATGCTGCATCCATGCAATTGCAACGCAAAGATTTGGACATTGGTGAGGCAGCGGCACAGATAGAGGCTTCTCACTGTGCAGCAAAAGAGCTCCGAAACGAATTCGAAAGGACAATAGCCGAAGCTGAATCAATCGCTCAGAAATGGGGCACTGTAACAGAGTTCAAAAATTCGAGAACTCGTATTCATCGAAAGTCTCCTTACGAGCTCGCGGAGGACTACCGGTTGGCAGATGCCGAAGCGAGTTTTAGGGTAAACGTTTTTCACGGAGTACTTGATATCGTCATCAGTCAGCTTAAAAACAGATTCGAGGGATTGAGAAAAGTAGCCGAATTGTTTTCGTTCCTAACACCCACGAGATTGCTATGCGCGACCGACGAAGAAACGAAAATAAATGCTCTAAAGGTGCAGGCAAAATATCCGACCGACTAATCGGATGCGTTGTCACTTCAGCTTCTACTTTGTGTTGGAACATTACGACTGGAAATTGAGAAGATACACACGATCAGAGAATTGGCCCAACTTGTAATCATTAAATTCTACGATATGAGTTCCAGTTTCTCTGAAGTCTACTCCTTGGTACTTCTCTTCTTGACGATTCCCGTCACCGTTGCATCTGCGGAACGCTCGTTTTCAAAACTCAAGATAATAAAAAACTATCTTCGAAATTCTATTGGCCAAGAGTGCCTATCGCAATTAGCACTATTGAGCATCGAGGCAGAAAAAGCAGAAAAGATGGATGTCTCGAAACTCGTCGATGACTTCGCGAGCGCTAAATCTCGAAAGAAGACCTTCTAAAAAGTGCCGTGCAATTTTATGCTATGTATTGACGTGTGTTTGTATTCAAAATCAACTTAATGTTTTTTTTTCACCGCAGGTTCAATATTGTTTCATGTATAAACTGTAATTCAAGATTAAAGATTAATTGCAGTTTTAGTTTTGATTCGTTTATAATGAAAGCTTTTATATGTCAACTGCCGATTCATTGTCCAAAGGTCGAAGTTCGACGTTTGTTTTCATAGGCAATGATGGCAGGGGGGTCCATCATTTTTTTTTTTTTTGCATTGGGGCCCGTGAAGCCGAGTTACGCCACTGATTCACTCTGGACCTCGGTGGTCCTGTTACGCTTCCGCTCCCTTAACTAAACCTGTCAAGGGTTTGGGGCGAATTGTAACGACAGTCCCAAACTGCAATGTTACAGTACAAATATCTCCAAAAGGTGTTATTATAAAAATAAAAGAACAGATCGATTTCCATAGTGAGTTAGTGAATTCTCAAATAATTTTCTTTTTCATTTCTGAATCAAATTTCTCTGTAAAATTCAATCAGGCATTACCGGCCTTACCCAGCTCGAGAGTCTTATGCTCTCATCTGATACGGATCAATCGGGTAGTACTCTGACATACATTTCATCCACCGATGAAACTGATGTCGAGAATTCATCAAGCACAGGAGGATCATTAACGTACTCTTGCAAACGGAAATTAGATGGCAGTGTCATTTCTAAGGAGGTATGTATTGTAACGCGTTTTCCAGTAAGGAAGGGGGAAAGAGGGGAAACCCCTCGCGCTACCCTACGGCGTTCGTCTCGTAATCGCGAGTAAAGAAAAAAAGAATTAATGCAACCAGAAAGAAAGGTGAAACTATGGATTTTACTTAAATTTCCGTTGGGCGCCAGACGCTTCTCGCGTCAGTTATCAATTAAATAGAAGATAAAGGAGAGACTTACGACGGGTGTGCACGGCTAGACCAGATAATAAATCAGAGGGTAGAGGGGATAGGTTACCAGGTGGTCAAGTAGTACTCAGAAAAGAACACTGATTTGAATTGGTGATTAAATGAGGATTTTAATCAAAATTATATCCTGGACAAAAATTAACGAGTCGCTCGGAACGATATTCTCTAGTTTCACAACATTCAAAATGATAGGCTCGATGTAATTCGATAATAACCCCACTCAACCCTAAGAAAGGTCGTACACGAGATGACAATATTTTAGATCATCAAGATTTGCTAACTAACTTACTTAACTTAACGTGGATAGTCCTCAAGGAAATTTATATACTACAAGAAAATAATAAAGCGGGACGATATTATATCTCTCCACGGCTACAACTACGTTCGCAATACCCAGAATAAGCGAGACAGAGTGAATATTACTACTATAGAAAGAATACAAGAAAAATGATAGTAGCTCAACTACAAAGTATAGGGCGTTGAAGTCCGCAATAATTATTAGATAGCTAATGCTACTCAACACGAGGCTTAACCTCAAAACATGCTTAAGCAACCAAACAGTCAGCCACGAGATAATTCATTAACTAAAGGAAACAATACTATAAAGAATCGGCACGAGACGGTATTACTAAATTACCTAGAATCAACTAAAAGCCTACAGCACGACGAGACCGCGTGGCCCAACGCCTGCGTAGCACAATATACTCTATACGATAGTCGTACACCGAGTACCATACTATTTTATGAATTATGTCGTGACTTTACAACGAACTAAACAGGCTTACCTTAGGTTGAATTTCTGGCCTCAAGGCACTATGACTCTATTTGACTGAATCTAAATTTTGAGTGCGGTTCCGAAAGTAAGAAAAGATTTGAAATTAAGGAAAACTCGGGACGGTAAACAACACGTGCGTGTCGGTCGGCAGTCGAACATAGAAGAGGTGGATCCTTGGTCGATTCCTCGGCTCGCTAGGTGATGCGGTGCGAGCGTTTTTATGTGCCCCCGTGATTGGCCTATTTGTCTTCCATGAGTAGCGCAGATCTAGCGGACAGTTGTTGCGCGTCACCCTAGAGTCCTGCGGACGGAATTATGTTTTCTTCTGGATCGCAATTTTGGCAAATCCCGGTCTTGCCGGGTTCTGGCTTAGGCTAGACCTGGGGCGCGCTGAATTTAAATCTCATGACCGCTCGAGCCTGACGGCTCCGTTGTCGTGTCTTGTTACTCCCTGATTATTGTTGATTAAGAGGGGTTCTCCAGTCGTCAACCCAGTAGGAGTTTGCCTAACTGGAGGACTTGGCTGCAGATGGGCGACCCTGCACCGGATCTTCGCCTCCACTGCACCATTGGCGTCGCGGAAGGTCACCAGAACCTCCTCACGCGGCGCGGCCACTCTTCGTCGGAACGATATTTGCGGCTTTCTTGGCCAACACAGTGACGGTACGATAATCAGGAGGGTAGATGTTGTTCCTCGGGTTCAGCTCCAGGCTGATTAGTCGTCGATGAAGGAGGCTATGTTGAGTTACTTAATTCACTCAGCCCTGTACGCTATCATCGCGGCATCCAGTTTTCCGATGATTCTAGGAGTCGTTAGCTCGAGTCTGCCGACCTTGGAGGGTTGCTCCCTCGGTGGTAGGTTAGCTCGTTGCACGCCGTAGCGTGGGATACAATTTTCATAGAAGAAAAAATACAAGAAAACAAAAAGAAATTAGAAATTATCTTAGCCTGCCTATCTCTGTCTTTGCCAATCCTGGGTATCCTGCCGACCACGCACACCCGGCGTCGTACATGGTAGTACTTGGGACGCTTGCGCAAAGTGCAACGTCACAGTATACATACCTATGTGGCATACCAATTATTTTTTTTTCTTGTTATTATGAGCAACTACTTGAGTGAAGGCTATATTATCCTACGGATGCAATGACTCTTTTCTTTGTCCTCAGATACTTTTAAATATCATTCAAAAAAATTCATGTGGGCGGGATATTATTGGGCAATATAATAACAACCACTTTTTATCTGATAAATCTCGAAAAACATTGGTAAAAATTGTCGTTGATCACATGTTGAAACAAAAAGAAAATTTCAAGCATGCTTTTACTTCACTTGACAAGTGCAAATATGCAGAAGCAATAATTCAATTATTTCCCAATTTGAAAGATCCTCATGGCACGCTTGGTTATTTAAGTTCTCAGAAAGTAACGATAATTTCATACACACTCAGCTATTGAAAATCAAAGTTCTGATAATTCTTTTGAATATTATTTTCGAGAAATAATAAAGGAAATTATATATCTCTTCGACACCAAGTACGAATGCAATCTAACGACAAAATCCTTCGTTTGATTTTATTTCTTGTCTTTTTTTTTCCATTTTTCTCATATCTTCATGGTATCATCTATTTCAGGAACAATTTTATCATCCGAAAACGAAGACTGGTTACCTAGCGTCGAGGTTATCAAATCCGCAGCGCGGTGTTAAAAAAATAAAGCCAAGTCGCAAAGTCTCTGAGCAAAACACTGTGAAAGTTGACATCAAAGAAACAGACGAAATAAAAGATGCAATTAGTTTTCTGAAAAATGCTGTTCCTAAGATTCAAGAAGCGGAGATAATTGAAAAATCTAAGATTACATTTGCTTATAAAAGACAATCTTGTCTGAATAAACGTTTTTTTGAACACTTGCCACGATTTTCTGATACTCCGAAATTAGTATGTTTTGGTATTTGAAAAGCAGAAATGTAATAGCGTTCAATCAAATTTTAAATCAGAGCAAGATGAAAAAATTATTCCTTATGTTGCAGATCGATGTTGAATTTGAACTTTTATATCTAAAAATTGATCCAAATAGTTTTTCAAACAACTATGACAAAGTTGGAAACGCGATAATAAAATTATACAGCGTTGAAAAAGGAAATGACAGCATATTTGGTAAGAAAATTAATCATATTTATTAATTATTATTGGAGAATCATCGATATAATACTTCACGGAATTCAACTCTCGATTCAAATTATTCCGTTATTTCAGAATGGGATTGAATAACTAACTCTTTAATTGCTTTGATACAACTTTTACCTCCCATTGCTCGAGGAAAAAAAAAGCTTCGAGAGAAAAAGTCTCAAATTCCATTGACAAGTTTATTACTTTCAAAGAGGTACGTTTCAATTTTGTTTCAATTATATGTTGAAATATAATGTCGAATGAACTAATGTAATGGTACCTATTGTAACAGTCCTGGATTAAAATCCACTAGTTATTTAAAATACTCGGACTGAGCGCGCGCCGTCTCTGGGCACGCTCAGAGTTCACTTCATTTCGGGGGCCGCCTAGAAACCTTTCCCACTAGCGAAGCGACTCGAGCACGTATCCAGAATACGGCCTCTCGGTCCACCAAGGCCGAGAGAAAAGCAGGAGCGACCGCTCTTAGGGGCCTTACTCTGGTGTGCCGCATTCAGGGAACGCTTCGGTCTTACCTGCTTGTCAAAGCACCTACTAAGGAACCTCACCCTCTGCTTTTGATATAGC
Source organism: Tenthredo amoena (assembly GCA_963966615.1). Taxonomy (NCBI): domain Eukaryota; kingdom Metazoa; phylum Arthropoda; class Insecta; order Hymenoptera; family Tenthredinidae; genus Tenthredo; species Tenthredo amoena. The sequence goes on along the minus strand of OZ016486.1, from coordinate 1,235,326 downwards.
GACGTGGCTATCAAGGATTGCTTGCTTATAGGCCCCCTTGCCTGTCCAAATCGCCATATCATACAAGCCAGAAAGTATTCACAATCGAGTCACATCTTTCTCTTATTTGGAAAACTCACTCATAAATTTAGAGTCTTTTGCAAAATAATGAAAATATACTAAACATCAGTAGTTCATCACGGATATATACTCTTCCAGTATACCGTGAGAATCAGGTGAAACCGAATGGATCCATCTGCCCAGACGGTGAATATTTGGTATTTTTAGGGGGATAACCACTCGTTGCGCTGAAAAATCCCTAGGGTGATCTTGGCGCGCGGTCGATAGAACTCTGCGTGCCAAAATCACCCTAGGGATTTCCAGTGCAACGAGTGGCTATCCCTATAAAAATACCAAATATTCACCGTCTGGGCGGATGGACCATTCGGTTTCACCTGATTCTCACGGTAGATTCCCAATTGACCTGAATCTACGGGTGGGATGTGGTAAAGATGCATAAGACTTGAAAAAAAAAATATATGTATTGTACCTTTTAGTGGGAGTTTTGTGAATGCTGAGATTGTAAAAACTCCCTAAAGCAAGCGTGAGTTTGAAGCACGAAATATTTCGGAAAAATTTACCTTATATCATGAATTTATTAAAGATTCTAAACTGCATGAGAACCCTAATTGTGAATCCAGATTATTAAATCAAGATCACCACCCTTCTCACAGACGCAAACTTTTCACTTGAGTCAAAACACGTCAAACCGGACACCTTTTTTTCATCGATCTTTTCGATTACTGTGAATTTTTTTAAACATATTCTATGGGTAAAATAAATTGGTCAAACAATTTTTTTTTTTTTTTTACCTTTAATATTTCAAAAGTTATTCCAGGTTGATAATTGCCCAAAATGCCAAAAACCGCCACACACGCTCTCCTTCAAATCTTCATATCTTAGGTTCTATTTGTCTGATCAATTTGTCCCTGGGCTCATTCGAAAGAGCTGGAATTGGGCTTCCATTTCATGCTGTTATATATTCTATAATAGCAACAATTGAAGATTTTTATGAACAATCAATTTTCAAACACGATTCTCATCACCGAAACCGCGCTGTAAAATTCAAAAAAAAATACAAGCGTATTCCTTGATCAATTTCCTATAAGACAGGTGAGTTTCAAATTGGAGAATTAATGGAAACTATTTTTTGAATATTAATAATCGAGCGGAGGCGCGCGCGCGCCGACAATCCAGCTGTCCGGCGCGCGGCGTGGAGTAGGCAATAACGTGTAGCTTGGAAGAAGCGGGCTTAGGTGTAGTTAATGATACATCAATCTTATATATCAAGCACACATAAAATGGGAACAATCTTTATTGAAAACCAACATATTTCATTACCCAACAGATTTCGTTGATTTATATTGTTTATTATACTCTTTATATTATATAACTACATGATATGAATTCTTAATACTATATCAAACTTACATCTAAAATACTATTTATTCTAAATTTATATAAAGGCTGTAACTGTATGATTATATTTATATTATATTGTACGGTATTATATATGATATCTACGAACGATCTTTTTTATAAACAGTAGCCTTTACGAATTTTTTTGCTTTCGAATATCTTTTTGCAATTAATTCTGATTTTGAAATAGGCTGTATATTGTGAAAACCAAGTGTACCACGTACTACCTTCGCTTTAGCGAATCGAGCTGATAAAAACTCAGCTTCGTTTTTATATTCCTCATTTGTAAAATAATCGAAGCTCATATTCTTGATATTTTCGTTATTTTCAGCCCACGAAAAGAATTTTCGTGGGGTAGTGATAGGATCTTGCAATACTTCGAGGCTACTTTTTGCTGCCAATCTTTTGAGGGCTCCTCCGATGCCGTCACAAGGTCCTTTGCCGTGCGAAGTTGCGAAAAAGTTCCATTCCGCGTTGATTCGAAAGTCTTCTTCGTGAAAACACAGATTGACAAAATTTTTTTTATTTTTATATTGTGCACTAGCACCATCCGAAAAGTAAATGATCTTATGTATCTCTTGCAATTCCCGTTTCAGAAAGTTTATAAATTTCCTTTGGAAAAGGTGAACGGCAACGGTATCGTGTTTGAGGCATTCCGAAATTGCGATGTAATTTTTATGTTTCAGTTCTCCATTTTCACGATAATAAGCCACAAAAGGATGCAACGTCACCTGATCATTATTCCAATGAATGCCCTGAATTGCATCCTGAATTACGAAGGCGTAATTCTCTGCGAAATCGCACACTACCAGGCATTCCCCTGGTTGTAATTTTTCTTTCAGTTCTCCAAAATATGCCGACTGTTCCCGAGCAATGAATGCATGCGTGCGTAGGGGTTGCAGTTGTGTCCGAACTTTATCCAAGAAATCTTCTACCGGAACTTGCATAATTTCTAGATTACTCCGATCTACCGATATCCACTGCCTGTATGTTACAGTGTCTATAAATTCTGTCTCGAATACAAGTCTCAGCTGTTCAATCAAATTTTCCACTCCTGGGCAATCTGCACATTCCGATAAATGGCAGGCCGTCATCGGCGGAGAGCACATCATTCGAACTAGAAAGTCTTCATAATCGTTCAAAGGTTGTGGCGTTTTATTTGTGAGATGCGCTATCCTTGCACCGTCGAGCAACAATTTTACATTCTCGTGAATTGTACACACACAAACGCTGTGAGTTCCGCTGGCGCCAGGAAGAACGCATTGTTTGGGTCTCAACTCACTGAATTTTGAAAAGCCAATCTTGAATTGTGGAAATTTTTCTTTGAACATACGATAAGTTTCTTTTAAATTAGTTAAAATCAGTCGTTTCTGTTTATGCTGCCTTTTTCCATCCTGGCGAACTGAAATATAGTTTTTCTTCCCGGGCATTACACGGCTAACATCATCGGATTGATAAAAATTCACCACAGAATTTTTTACAGTCGGATCCAAAGTTTTTCCAGCCTTCGCATTCGGTGTGGATAAGATACCTCGTTCTGTTGCAAGAGCCTTTGCTGCGGTAATCATCGAGTTAGAAGTAGCGAAATTTTTATGAATCTTATCGAACGACCAACGGTGGAAAATAGTTAATATTTGAATCTTTCTGCTGCGCTCTGTGGTGGATTGAAAAGCGTTCTTTAATACTTCTATAATATCATCTTGTGATTCCGCTTCATTGTCAATATTGGTTTCATCGATATGAAATACGCTCGTAGTTAGTGTCTTTTTTAGCTGTTCCAATTTTTTTCGCGGATACTTTTTTTGAGCTAACTTCCTTTCGTCGATTGGTGATTCTCCAAATACGGACAGACTTTCATTCAATTTGGTGATGTTAACTGAGCTTCGGGTGGGTGACGAGTCCTCTTTTGACGAACGTAGTGTACGCGAACTGTGTGGCTCTGCAGTACTTTTTGTAGAACTGTCACTTGAATCATTAACAGTGATTATCGAAACTTTGGGGATTCGTAGTCGGCAGTTGTTGCAAATTTTTAAATCTGTTGTTGGAACCTTGCTTTTTATGCCCAGTTTATTCAACATCGCCGGAAGTACTGTTCTTAAATTTTTTACAGGCTGTCTCCCGTGATTCTCCAATCCAAAAGGATTGAAACAAGAATCGTAAAATTTTCTTTTCGGCGACATATTTATTACGAGGCACTTTGAAAGATTGAATATTTTATTTTGAATTATGAAATTACAGAGCAGTTGTTACTTGCACGAGCTTCATAACGGTACTGAATGTCAGAATAAATTCACATGACCATAGTGGGTGTTTCGTCCCGCACTACACTTTAGATGGAGTGAGGGTAGTTTTTGTTGAAAAGATAATTGTTATACGGAAATCTGGTAAAAACGACTGTATATTTACAATGATGAATATTTAGTTATTTACACGATTACAATTCATTAGTTTTTTCGATTATTTTGTATGATTATTTATACAGTTAATAATACTGAGTTGGTAGATGACTTGTTATTCGATTTCTTAGCTATAAATTGATATAGATAGTTGACTTGTTGAACTGAATATATGTGTTTTGGATAGAATTGACGATTGAGTTGGTTAGTTATTGACGACTTGTTGGTTGGTTAGATAGTTGTCGATAGATCGATGACTTGATAGGAACTGACTTTTGGAAGTTGGTGGAAGGAAGAATTTGGAAGATTTCGGCAAGGTGGAGGGGTGCAGGAGCTTGTGTTAATTGGTGGAAAATTGCGATTGGTTGATTATTGTGATTGGTGGTTTTTTGGGATTGGTCAAGAAATCGGTAGGGGTAGGAAAAGGTGCCTAGAGTTTCTTGGAAGAGGTATGTGGAAGGAACAATAGATAATGAATGTTGGAAAGTCACGTAGCTAGGGTTGTAAAAAAAAAGGACGAGAATTTCCTAGTTTTACGATTGCACATTTGGTCGCCAAATGTGCATCGATGCGAGGCAGAGGATTAGTACCAACAGTTTTAACTTACTTTATGATGCTATTTTCGTGGGCTTAGCGTCCCTTTGTTCGATACTTTTCTATCTATATTAGCAAATACTTGGGATTCCCATTCGTTTAAGAATAATAATAATAATAGAAATTAATATAAAATTATTAGTTAACTTATGCGTGATCTAGCACGCAACAGTGGGGGAAGTCCATTTCTGAGAACCGACTGAAGTGGAAATTTTTATACCTAAATACAATGCGAAGACAGGGTCTAAAAACAATAGCCATGCAACGTGCGTTGGGACTCTCTACCTGCGATGAACGCCAGGCTGGCGCGCCTCCGCTCGATTATTAATATTCAAAAAATAGTTTCCATCAATTCTCCAATTTGAAACTCACCTGTCTTATAGGAAATTGATCAAGGAATACGCTTGTATTTTTTTTTGAATTTTACAGCGCGGTTTCGGTGATGAGAATCGTGTTTGAAAATTGATTGTTCATAAAAATCTTCAATTGTTGCTATTATAGAATATATAACAGCATGAAATGGAAGCCCAATTCCAGCTCTTTCGAATGAGCCCAGGGACAAATTGATCAGACAAATAGAACCTAAGATATGAAGATTTGAAGGAGAGCGTGTGTGGCGGTTTTTGGCATTTTGGGCAATTATCAACCTGGAATAACTTTTGAAATATTAAAGGTGAAAAAAAAAAAAAAATTGTTTGACCAATTTATTTTACCCATAGAATCCGTCAGAAAAAATTCACAGTAATCGAAAGGATCGATGAAAATTTTTGGTCGATTTCGTCCGGTTTGACGTGGATTGACTCACTTAACAGAGCTGGGTAAACAGACTCGGTTACTTGTAAATTATCAAGACTGTCTTCTTCAGGGTCGGACAATTAAGCTAAGCCTGACACAGACTCAAGCATATGCGGAAAAATTGTCAGACGGGAATATCAAGATTCACGGCAGCGAATCGCAGCCGAGTTCCTCCTCTCCAACTCGGCGCGGCAGCCGCGAATTATTTACCCGAGCAAGCTCTTGTTAACCCGATTCGATTATCGTGGGTCGCTGGAGACCCGAGCCATTTTTTTTTTCACTCATTTCTCGAAATCCAAGTAGGGACGAAATACCTATACCTACTCTAAAAAAACTTTAGGAGGCCAGGACCCTTCGCGCTGAGCCACGTTCCCCTAGTATTGATCTGGTATTTGTGAATGAGCAGGTGAAGTACGTGTCGGGTCGCCAGCGACCCACGATAACTTTAACTGTGGTCTGAACCCGTTTGGAGTGACAAGGTAAGTTTTCAATTTTTTTATAAAATTCATGAATATTTTCGAAAGATTATGCATTCTTTAGAGTCATACATTGATTTTTCATCTGTTATGGCATGACTCATCGTAGATCTAGTGAATTATCGAAAATACTTCGTCCACGTGATAAATCAGTGAATTATTTGAACGACGAAAGTGAATTCATGAAGAAGCAGAAGAATCGTCACAGTACAGTTGTTCCGATGATGAAAAAAGAAACCGATGCTCTGCGTGCGATTCGAAAAAAGACAGGGAAACAATTAATTGTTACGTGAAATGTAAGTCGCCAATTTGCGATGAGCACAGATTTTCCCGCTGTGAGGATTGTTTATGGTGACAAGATGCTATAATTTAACGCATGACATATTTCCTATCTTTTGTAACGTTTCTGATCATTTTTCAATTAATAGAAAACATGTGAACATTAAAATATATTGAATTATATCTTGAACCTTCAAATTTCCTCTTTCGAAAAATGCGCTGCTTGGCACCACAAACTTGAGCATTTCTTTTGTTCCCATCAAGTCTGTGATTTTTTCCGTAAAAAAACTATTCTTAAACTTTATCATGCAATTTGAATTTTTCAAATATCTCAATTTGTTCAAAAGTTATGACTTTTTTAGACAATGCCTGCTTTTTTGGGAGGTGGGTGTGTTTATGACGAAAAATAAAATATTTGTTCAAACTTTTTTGCAATCTTCATAGTGTGCCCTTAAAGTAGAAGTATTTGAGAATGTTCTGGAAATTTATCAGATTTTTTCATTGCAAAATACGTGTTCTGACATGCCTCGGGTCTTCACCGACCCACGATAACCTGACAAGGTGCCGAAAAAAGCGATAACCTGATCGGGTTAAAAATCTGTCACATCTTTTGAACCGCTGATTATTTTTTGATAAAATTTATAGGGGCGTAAGGCCCTCTCCACTTGACCTTGCTCGCAAAAGTTTAACAAAATCGACCAAGTGGTTTCGGAGATATTGACCGTCAAAGTTGATCCAAAAACACAATCTTCTTCTTTTTCTTCTTCTTCGTTACAGAACATTTTTCTTGGGACCACGATATCTGTCAAACCGTTGCACTTATGAACTTGCAATTTGGAAGGCGTGTTCTTGTCATCGAAATCTCGCCCCCTATTGTTTTTGAGCAATAATCGACCACGCATAACTAAGTTATTCATGAAATAATGATTGTTTATATATGCTCATACTGTGAGAATGATAATGATGTCACGAGTCCCGATTCTCATGATATCGATCGATAATAATACTGCTGATTTTTATACATATAGGTATGTATGATTATCATCATTATTATTGTATTATTATTGATGTGTAAACATGTTAATCGGGTCATCCTTTTAATGTCTAGGTCATCCGCTCCTTATTTTCCGATGTCCAGGTATTCCGCTCCGTAGTTTCCGGTATCCAGGTCCAGGTCCTGCGCTCCGTAGTTTCAGTCGTGCAGGTCCTCAAACTACGGAACGGAAGACTTGGACGACTGAAACAACGAAACCGATGATCTGGACAAATGCGACTACGATTCCGAGCATCTGGACTACGAGAATTACGGAGAGGGGGGATCTGGACGACTGAAAGAATTAAGGGATCAGGACGACGGGAACGGAGGTGAATGCCGTACGAAGACATCTCCAGGAGACGACGTCGTTATACTCATTCAGAAATCGAACTGAAACGTCGTACGATAAAATTCGATCCGCCGCGGGTACTGCTCGACTTATGCCCGGTTGTATAAAAGATAGTTATCCCTAGGATAACCTAAGCGTTAGCTAGCCCTAGGTTAAATGTAATTCTTGGGTTATCCTTTCGTATGTTTTATAAAACAATGCACACCTAATTTACCCCAGGGTTAGCAAACCGATGGATAACCCTTTAATTATTATAACTTCGCGATTTTACAATATGGCAGGTAGAGCGAATACAACTATGTCTATGTAAATGTTTGAAAAAATGAAGCCGCGAACGAAAATTCAACAATCGACATACGAGATAACAATCAGAGTTTGTTTATTGCCAAACTCATATTGCAGTTAATCAAAGCAACGCTTTTCTTTTCTTATTCATCGTGGAAAATGCCTCGGCGAATTATTCAAAAAAATATTGACGAAATTAATGAACGTGGCAAAAATTTTACACAATACGAAAAAAATTTATTAATAGGATTAGTAGAAAAATATAAAAACATCATAGAATATAAACAAACCGACGCTACAACGAATGACAGCAAAAGTGAATCCTGGGACGCGCTGACGATCACATACAACGCCAGCAACTAAATTGAAGGAATTGTATGAAGTATTGAAGAAAAGTGCTAGATCTAATTTAAATAACGATAGGATAAGTACGTTCATAAATAACCAGTGATTCTATTATATTACACACATGACTATACATAATAATATAATAATATAATTTCACTATAAATAAATAATTGTAATAGATAATAATAATAATAATAATAATAATGATGAGGACGACGACGACGACGACGACGACAACGACAACGACAACGACAACGATGACGATAACGATAACGATAACGATAATGATAATGATAATGATAATAATAATAATAATAATAATAATAATTGTACTAATGAAAAATATACATATCTATTAATCAAAAATCTCTTTTAGATTGAACTTCATAGAACTGGTGGTGGATCGTTCGTACCGCAATCGAATGAGATCAAATTGCAGGAACTCTTGAAAGATCAGTTTGAACCGGATACAAATCCATATGACGATAGTGCCGTACTCTACAAAGATGGTTGATTTAAATAATTAATATTAATCACCAGACTATTCGAGCACATGATATACAATAACTCTATGAAAATCAGGTTGGCTTACAACGATTTAAAAATAACATTAAATTCATTTTAAATAACAGATACCGATGCCTTTGAAAATCCACGACATCCAGATGAATTGACAGACACTGGAGAATGAATTTTATCTATCAATTGTCTGCGAGGTGGAATCTTCAGGTACCTTACAGTCCTTATGTCATAGTACAGTAATTAGTTATTATTCTTATCATTTGGATCAAGTGGTTTAAAAATTAGAAATTCAGAATGAATCCGCATAGATACATCATACCTACTTTCAAAAGTATCAATTGTAAACGTACAAAATACCTGTATCATATCAAGATTATCATATGTCAACCCGAACCTTTTTATGTCACAGAGCCTGTTGTCCCTGTCCCTATGATATCACTATCATCGATGGCATTGGGTGATATCAATGAGACCCGTACTCCATCTGCAATGGTCCCTTCCACTTCCACGATCTCTCACTGCTTCACGAAACCTCACTGCTCTCCCGCAAAACCTCAGTCCTCATCTACAGAGTCTCAGTCATTTAACATTTCTCCATATAACTCTCGATCGCAGACAGTTGTTGAAAGGCCGTCTGCCTCATGGCCCAAAAAGCTAACTTTAGCGACTGGGGTGAAAAGAAACTCAATTTCAAATATAACAGACACATTAATCGACAGAAAGAAAATGGAAAATAATTTTGATGAGGCGACTTGGAACGAAAAATCGAAATCCTAGGTGGAAAAGCTCTATTGTTGCACAGGAAAAAAATGAAGATAATTGATTTAAAGCTCAAGAAAGTCGAAGTTGAAAATCAAGAAGCTCTATTTAAAAAAAAAATTAGAAATTCTAAACACTGAGTAGCAAATAAAATTAGTTGAATCAGAAATCAAAAACATTGAACGGGAGACAAAGGAATCGGAATATAAAATGAAGTTAAAAGAATATGAATCACTCACCGATTAATAAAGACTATTACACAAATCAATCATAAATAATTAATCTTAGATTATTATTCAGTTCCGAAATACCACGCGGCCGGTTCAAACAATTTCACATGTCACCCTATATATTATTCTGCCCATGCCAGCACAATCTTGATTCTTGTAATGGTCATTACGTTTTCAAATAGTATCGAATGGACAACATATTATGCGAAACATGATGTCACGTTGTACCTTACGATTCCGTGATTACGATTCAATGCGTGCTCTGTATCTGTGATATGCCAAACAGGATCGCACATGATGGTGCGAGGTTGCCGGTTCTACTCTACCGGCGACAAGCGTGCTACCCTTGTACCATACCGGATATCGTCTTAGCCATAGACATAAAGCATGGACTGCGCATTCGGGCCGAAAACCGCTCGGTCCGGAGAAAGAGAAGGAAGCACACACGGCTAGATCTGTCACTTTCTAACCAACAACGTGAAATGCTTAAAAAGAGACAGACTCGTCCGCGTGTGCTCCCTTCTCTCTCACTTTTGGCGTTACGACAGGCAGTGTAGGGAATGCGCAGTCCATGCTCTATGTTTATGGTCTTAGCTAAATGGCCCTTTCAGTTCATTTTACAGTAGAATTTATGATTCATTATTACCCTATAATACCTATTTATCCGTCATGTCATCGTCATGACGTCAATAATGGTCTCTCTTATACGCAGCACACACGTAAGCTAATTTTGATTAACACGATTTTCAAAGAATCATTTTAATAGGTTATTTACATCGAACGAATAACGTAATCACGCATGTTGAATGTAATATGCTGTAACGCAGTTTTCTTCAGAGGAAAGGAAAACCTACTACTACGTCACAATTCGACGCTTTCCCGTGTTAATTCTCTGACTTACCATATGTTGGGCGCCAGACGCTTGCGCGTCGTTTCTTTAACAAATTTTTACGATACGATAGACTAAAACATACGAGATGCGACGAGCGATAACTCAACTAGCTCAGTATTCTAAAATCCTTAGATAGAGGGGCAGGGTACACCAGTTACGAATAGAAACAGTAATTCAACATTTTTAACTGAGATCACATCAACCAGATTTTATTTTGCCATATTTTTCGATATTGAACAAATCCGATAGGATCGATAATAGGATTGGTACAGAGTTATTCGTTTATTACGATAGTCGGTCTAAATACGGGACAGAATTTAGTTTTTCTCGATACAATTTTAGCGATAGGCGTGTGTCAGAGTGACTCGATACAAGACAATATACTAGACTCCAGACTTGGTATCACAGAGCGATACTTCGTACCCAAATGCAAGTTTAATTTATCATAACACAGCCAAGCACTATTGCGCAGCTCTTTAGCTTATTCAACGATATTTCGAGGTCTATCCGCAGATAGGGACCGGGGTCATTCAAAATGCCCTAACTATTCAGCTCAACGATAAGCGATTATTTAGAGGGCGATAGTATGGTAATAAACCAGATTCTCAACGATATTTTTACGAAAGCTTCGATATTGAAGTTTACCAAAGACGATACTGAATTTTACATAGTCAAAACGATACTTAATTATACGAGAGAGATAACATAACTAAATTATAACAAATTAACTGTAACGCGAGGTCTTAGCCTCGCGGCTAATTTCGCTCAGGGTACTCTAGGAAAGGAATTATACTATCAAGTTCATGCACAAGATACTAAAAGATGCTAAATTTACAAAGCCATACGATAGGTAACAGCCAAAAGCAGTATAAGATCTACGTAACTCAGTTAGACACCGGGTCGTTTGATGAATTAACGATAGGCGAGCTTCGTAGCTCAAAAAACATACGATAAACCAGACTTTCATACGAATGACCTCGTGCCTTCACAGAAAGAATCAAGACCTTACCTTAATTGACTTCAGATAATGCACAACACTATTTAAATTATACTCGATATACCGTGAGAATCAGGTGAAACCGAATGGTCCATCCGCGTAGGCGCCGAATATTTGGTATTTTCATGGGGATAGCCACTCGTTGCACTGAAAATCCCTAGGGTGATTCTGGCGCGCGGTCGATGAAACTCGGCAGATCGACCGCGCGCCAAGATCACCCTAGGGATTTTTCAGCGCAGCGAGTGGTTATCCCCTGTAACTTTTTGTGGGAGTTTTGCAAATCGTAGATTGTGAAACCTCCCTCAAGCTAGCGTGAGTTTGAGTCACGAAATAATTTCGGAGCCCCTCGTATCAAAGAATTAGATAAAGAAAAACCCTGATTGTGAATCCGGATAATTATATCAAGATCACCACCCTTTTCACAGACCCGGACCTTCCACTTAACAAAGCTGGGTAAACAGACTCGGTTATCAGTGGATTGTCAAGGCTGCCTCCTTCAGAGCCGGACAATTAAGCCAAGCCTGACACAGACTCAAGCATATGCGGAAAGAATTGTCAGACGGGAGTATTTCTACTACCGCTGCCCCGTGCACGTATTGCTAAAGCTGTTGATTTCTAGCTGTATTGAATCGATGATAGTGAAGGAGAGAAGAGGATTTGTAAATAAAGCATGTCTGTAAGTTTAATCTACTCTGACGTAAATGATGATTAATTTAATTGAAATGAGAAAATGGAAGTTAACAAAATTAAATATAACGGTTGCAACCAACTAAATCTGAAATAATAAATCTAATCGTGTTTACAAAAACAAAAGATAGAAATAGAAAGTATAATCATATAAATTTCAATGCTTTGATAATACAAAAAAAAAACCAAATTTATGAAAGGAGAATTGATTATTATCGAGAGTTTGTCGAAAAGTACTTTCGTTTTGTTTGATATGAATTGAAGGAAAGTTAGAAAGAGATATTTTTAACTGATAGGAACGTTCGTTCCGCGCCTATACATTAGGTATTGCGTCTTCTAAATGGATTTGAAATGAATTATTTTACTTATTTTATTATTGCGTGATTTTATAATTGCCGCTTTGGCGAATAAAACGTGATTTCGAAACTAACTAGGTAACTGGCCGCTTTGGCACAGTTCCAAACTGAGATATTATCGCGGTGAGTCAACCTGACGCTTTGTCGAGGATTGCTCCTGAGCAGGGTTGCCAGATTAGTCGCTAAGCTAGTCGCGCACAGATGGCGCTCAAGTCGCCCAAAATCGCAATCACGAGATGGCGCTCAAGGTCGCCCAAAATCGCACAAACTAACGCGCCAACAATTCAAAAAGAATAAAAGACAAAAAATAAAATTTTACTCAAATGAAAAGAATTTTCTTTAAATTACTATATTATATGCGTAGTTATTATATTATATTCGAAACATGGTTGATACAAATTAGTAAAGATCTAAATTTTGAGTACAAATTGCACAAAGCGTACATATTACTGTGTTCATCAATATAATACATGGATATAATACATACAGGTACAGATTTTTTTAAAATAATTTTTTAATTTTTAATAAATAAAACTTATTTTTTTAAATAAGTTCTTCCAACTCCTCCAACTATGAAAATTCGAACTCATCAACGCCTTCATACAACGTCAAACTCTCGACAATGTCACCATCGTAGTTTTCGTCGTTATCGACAACTGCTTTTGTGATGTCGTTGACCTCGGCGTAAATCTTCGAAGTGAAGAGATTGAACATTTGTTCAGTCGGCTCAAATCCATTGCAGCAACATTTATTAACCCCAAATCGAAGTCTTATGCGCATAATGGCTACCAGCATATCTCTATGCATGCGGTTTCTCGGCTTCGTTTTAACGGCGTTCATGATGCTGAAAACTCGTTCCACCGCAGCGTTCGAGAAGGGCAACGATAATATGTGCAGAGCGAATCGAGCAATGTTCTCGAATACAAGTTCGCCACCAGCATTCTTGAATCGTAAGACCCCACTCCAAAATGCCGCCGATTCTGAGGGTAGTGTACCTTCAAAATGCTGCGTCCAATTGACCCAGACGATCTTTTCCCATTCCATTTGTAACTTTGCTCTATCTACGTTGAGGGCTGTAAAAAAAAAAAAAAAATAGAAACATAAGCACTACTTATGAGCTTAGAATCATACAAGACAAAATGAATATACTTACGTGCAAGAGAAACTGGTAGCTTGGAGAAAGCTGGCTGAGTTGACCTTAAACACTCATCTGGGCTGAAGAACGCCAAGTTTTCATACAGTTGTATATTGCTAGACAATCGTTTTACCAACTGTTCGCACAGAACCGACAGAAAGCGCAGGCATCTTTGCTTCACACCAAGAAGAGTCTCGGGTGCCACACGACTCTGACCAAGCTGAATGTTAAAGTCGTTCCCATAATCGACGCTGTCAATCGATAGGTACGAACCATCGCTTTTGAGGGCGTCAGCTAAAGATGCAAACTCAGTGGCTGACATGAACTTCCCCGCCTGACCAGCTCTAACGAAAGAAGGTTTTAAGATCCTGCTCGCCAACGTAAGCAAAAGCATCTTCAGGTCATGGAAAAGCTTCGTAACCTGTGAAGAGTAGAATTACATAAAATTTCGGTCAATCGAAACACCGTTTTCTTACCATTCTCTATCATCAAAACAGACCTCCACGGACTCTTTTTGGAAATTTAAATTCGCGTGATGCATTTCCCCTGTAATTGGTTTTAGGAACGTGAGATACAGGAGGTTGCTCTTGTCTTCGAGAGCTGCACGAGCTGTCTCGGAAGTTCTCCTTGGTTGATAGTTTCGTAGAGAGTTTTATACAACTGCTGGCGAAGAGGACTATCATGGAACCAATTGCGTGTTTCCCGAATCAAAAATTCCAGATTACTGGGCAGTTCATCTGCAGCTTTCGAGGTGCACAGGTGTAGTGAGTGGCAAACACACTTGACAAGTTGGACGTGCGGGACCTGGAAAAAACATTTCAAAAAATTCAGTAAACTACATCTGCAAAGACATAAGTAATGTAATGAATAAGATTCGCTTACCTTTTCTCTAGACAACGTGTAATACGAATTATGAATTCCACACATGTTGCTGGCACCATCTGTTCCAATCCCAATAACATTTTTGATATCCAATCCGATCGTATTGAGATACTCCACGGTTGAATCAAAAAGTTTTTGGGCAGTCGCTCTTTCAACATCAACGAATCCCAGGAAATCGTTAACGATTTGGCCTTTTTTCTCACTGTAGTATCCGACAACAAAGGCCAGATACTTGTTGTTCGAAATTTCAGTGGATTCATCAACAATTAAGGAAAATCCCTGATTTCCGATATCTTGAACAAGTTCAGTCAGCATAGCAGGGGCTATGACGTTTTTGATCAGCTTAGAACACTTAGTTCGATGAAGCCTCAGATTCTCCAATGAAGATCCCGTGCCCAGTGCTCTTAGGATTTCGGAGAGGTGGTCAATACTTCGTATCGCAGAGTGTGCAGCAATGTGTACGACCATACAAAGATCAATTTTTTTTTGCTCCAATGAAACCACCTTAAATCCTAGAATAGGTCACATTGATAAAAAAAAGTAGTATAAGTAAATGTTGATTTTCGTTTCAAAGTAATCAATTGAAAAAAAAAACCATATTAAAATTTCAAACATCAGTAATTTTTGATACGATTATTTCCATTCGTTATCATTAGAAAAAGCCTAATCATTTAATTTCAAACGTCACATCAAATAAACGAAAATTATACTAAATACCAGGAGGAAAATGAGTAAAACAAACATTTTTAA
The DNA here is from genome assembly GCA_963966615.1 of Tenthredo amoena. NCBI lineage: Eukaryota > Metazoa > Arthropoda > Insecta > Hymenoptera > Tenthredinidae > Tenthredo > Tenthredo amoena. The sequence goes on along the minus strand of OZ016486.1, from coordinate 1,220,100 downwards.
AAATTCAAGGAATAACGAGTTAAAAGAACGTGCTGCAGACAGCGAGAGTAAATTTTTGGAAAATTACAACGAATTCTTTTTAATCAAACTTGGAATTGAAATGTATTAATAATAATAAAAATAATGTAGCTCAGCAAGTTAGTATTATTTTTTGGAAAGTTGTGCCTTCTTGTTAGAAAAATTAAAAAACAACGAGAAATCGCCAATAATAATAATATATTCCAAAATTTTGGAAGTTTTCAAAATCATGACTTCTCATTTGAAAAGATCGTCTGATAAAAAAAAGAAAAGTGTGGCTCGAAAAGTACGTGTAATTTCTTAAAAAAATGTTGCTGCTCGATTAAAATGACAAAAAATTTCAATTCATCCAATAATAATAATAATAATATATGGCCTAGGAAGTGAGGTGAGGTGATAAATAAAAGTGTAATTTTTCGCAAAACGACTTTGAAATTTTGAATCCCAGCATATGGCACATTGATAAGAGAGAGAGAAGTAGTATCAGTAAGCGTCGATGTTCGTTTCAAAGTAAGCAATTGAAAAAAAAATATATGAATTTGATATTTGAGGTGAGTTATATATATAAATTACGTGTCGTGTTTCGTGTTTCGTGTCTATTGGCTCTGGGATGTAAGATGGAGGGGGCCGAGGCGGAAGTAAAAGAAATTAAGATTTTAACCGGAAACGAGCACAAATGGTGTAACCACTGTAACGAACCATTCTAAAAAAATAATAGTAACAAAAGTTACGTCATGTTTCTCGGGTGTATTTATAATAATGTCGGTTCGAGGTTTGATATCAGTATGAAATAAATCCACTACTCAATAAACATAATATATAATAATAATAACGGGCCGACGTGAATTTACCCATATTAGCAAGAACCGGCTGTTTCGACCTATTGATGCTTGACATTTTTGCTTTATGAGATGCAGTGTTACAATGTCGGAGAAGATCTGTGTGATGAGCCCTCAAATTGCACACACACACTTTACAACGTGCCTCTCTTCCTTCAGGGTCCGTGCTTGCGTTTGGATTTTCGATTAACCAGCCTGAGAAATAAAATAAAGGAAAAAGGAAAACATTGTTCTATGCAACGTGGGAAATAATAAATAATCAATAGAATAATAAAAAGGCAGTTCCGAGTTTCGCTACTGTTTTTAAGACGTCACACGCTTACCGCCGTGCACATCAGTCTCGTGTCTCGTTACAGTTTTTACTATGTCACTATGGCGATATACTTACCTTTCATTGTTGGTTCACTTTCCCATTTTTTTCTATAAGTTTTTTTATACTTTTCCCACTTCCCCATGATTGCGAAATCACTAAAAATTCGATTTGGACAACACAAGAGAAGAATCAAAACGTATTAGGCAGTTGAGTTAAACTGAGAGAAAGAAATCCGGGAAATCCCGCACCATAAGTCCATAGATTTAAATACTAGCACTAGAGTGGAACAAGGAAACGTCATGCCAGGCCAGGGAGAGAATGAAAGTTTAGCCACGGCCACATACAGCGCTCAAATTGAGCGGCTCAATTCGCCTAAAACGGCATAAATCGACGCGCCAAAGATACGAAAAATTTGAAGACATTCATAACAAATAACAACTAAGAACTGGGACGCAGACAAAAATGATAAATAAAAATCAAATACGCCCTGATGATATCAGACGATAACCTGTAATGAAATGAAGTAGAAAATACGTCCGTGTCCGTAGCAAGTTGCAGTGAGGTCTGTACCAAACTCATATTATACATGTGTTTTCGAGTTGGATCCTACCCTAACCCTCTTGTCTTTTTTTCTTAAATAACCATAGTGGATAGCGGATGCGAATGAATGTTATTTTATTTGTAGTTAGATGCGCGAATAATTTTTTTTCAAATAATTAAATAGCATCAATTATTCACATATCTATCGCTACATGAAAAAAATATGAAAAAATAATTAATAATAATAATTAGTTGACAATAATGAAATGCTTTAATAATTTGAAAAATGGACATCCTCATATTATTATGAACACATATTCGTTGTAGTAAAAAAATAATTTAAAAAAAAGTTCGGAGCAGCGATCGAACCATCAGCCATTGGGTTTTCGGGCTAGCATTGCCAGAATCACCGAATACTGAATACCGAATGTGCTACGGAGGCTACGGATGAACTTGAATAGGGAGCTTTCCATTAACGACAGCGACACAGTGTCGACATTTCTGGTGTATTCCTTTGGGCTTTGCCCGGATGGGCCGGTCACACCAGAAATGTCGACAATGTGTCGCACCATGTGAAACTCCCACTGTGTCGCACCGATGGAAAGCTTACATCATGAAAACTAGATGGACTAGAGTAAAGGAGACCGAACGTAATAAGATGTTGGACCCTGAGTTTGGTTTTGGTTTGCGTTTGGTTTAGGTTTAGTTTGGGTTTGGGTTTGCTTTGGGTTTGGTTTGGGATTGGTTTGGGTCTAGTTTGGGTTTGGGTTTGGGATGGTTGAGGTTGGAGTTTGGGTTTAGTTTGGGTTTGGGTTTGGTTTGGGTTTGCTTTAGATTTGGGTTTGGGTTTGCTTTGGGTTTGGCTTGGGTTTGCTTTTTGGATTTAGAATGTTTGTTAGTTTTTCTTTTTGGAAAAACTAATAAAACAAAAAATCTTTCGGCAAAATCGTTCGCCACGCTGGGACGGCACAATACTTTCCCATGCGGACAAAGAAACCAGAGGAAGCAAAAATTAAATCTATCTAGAAAACGTTAACATCTAAAATAAAAACACTTAAAATTCAGAACGATGTAATCAGGGAAACGTGCAACCAAAAACCAAACAATCTGTGAAATTAATCGAATTATTGTAATTTTTATTGTTGTTTTGATGCATATTTATGAAATTATGGTCGAAAAAAACCAAAACCTATCAGATGGCAGGTATTCTTCGAATTTCGAATATTGGGCGACAAGTCGCCCAAATATCGCAAAAAATATCTAAATCGCCATATTTTCGCCTATTGCATAACCTCAAAATCTGGTCACGAGGTAGCGATCCGGGTCGCCCAAATATCGCTTAAAAAAAACTTAAATCGCCCAAATTGCGACAATCGCAATACCTCCAAATTTGGTCGCAAAGTGGCGCTCCAAGTCGCCCAAATTGCGATTTATCGCCCAATCTGGCAACCCTGCTCCTGAGTGCTCTTGCGTAGCTCCTTATATACTCGTTCTGACGTCATAGGTGTTATGCGCCGTAGATGGTGCGCGGTACAGCTGCTATACAGCTGCTATACAGCTGCTATACAGCTGTACGCGTTACACCCCCTAAAAATACCAAATATTCGGCGCCTACGCGGATGGACCATTCGGTTTCACCTGATTCTCACGGTACGATACTCGACGATAACGATACTGAAGGTACGATATACGATACTCGGAGAACTCTGCTGCGTAGCGTAGACGATGGTGGCGAAATAGGCTGAGCGACAAGTGCGTCTCCCTTATATAGCCTTTATTACGCGTGTTCGTCCGTAATCTGGGAGAAATCTAGCCTACCCCTCCGTTGCTGTACCCCTAAGACCTGCCGCCTTCCGTAAGAACTCCCTGGCGCTGGATCCATTGAAAATTTCGCTCACCAGAGCTATTCGATATTTTTCGCTAGGGCCTTATATGATGTCAATCCCTACGAAATGAGTAATAGCCTCGCGCTGGACCACAAGGATCTCGCCCACGATGAAGTTCCGCAGGTTGGAACGCCGATCCGGGGGTTTTCTGGACCAACCACAGCCGCGATAACGGTTTCAGAGAAAGTTTGGATGACCGGTACCTGTTTTTGATAAGTCCTCGGATAGGAGGTTGTGAAGGTGTCCTCACATGACCTTGTACACCACCCTAAGACTTGCAGGTGATATAGTAGACGATAGCTTAGTCGGACGACGGGAGGATTGTTAGGGTGCTTCTCGCACATCCCTGTACGCCGTCGATCCTGACCGTTGGGGTAGTAGATTCTCCGATTCGAGATGAGGCTCTGACCTTGCCGCTTTCTTGGCGAATCGAAGGTTTGCACGCCGATAGTGCCGTCAGCGACGATACGAAAGGTTCTTTACCTCAGGATGAGCTGTACTTTTCTTCGGTAGTTCCCATGACGGTAGAGATCTCGTGGTGCATCGTGATCCAATTACATAGATTTACAAAAATAAATAGTGCATTAGTTAAAGCTAACCAGTTTCCCTAAATTTCCCTTTTCCTGGAGTACCGGTCCACGCTACGCCGCATTAGTTTCGAGATTTTCTCCTTGTAACTGGGAGTTGTTAAAATACCACGTTACAATGCATAAAATGATGTAATTAGTTTTCAAAAACGCGCCTCTCGAGTTAGATGTACATATATATATATATATATTGGCGCGAAAGTTTCATTTGAATAATGCGTAACGGATAACGGGTGAGCCTTTTCATTTTGACATTGCGGTTTTTCAGTTCTTGGCAGCCAGGTCACCCGCTCCATAGTTTTCGGCCGTCTAGGTCCACTGCTCGATATTTTTCAGCTTTTCACGTCTACCACGAGATAATTTTTGCCGTCTGGGTCATTCGCGCCATAGTTTGGAGCGGGTGACCTGGCTGCCGAGAACTGAAAAACCGCAATGTCAAAGTGAAAAGGCTCACCCGTTATCCGTTACGCATTTTTCAAATGAAACTTTCGCGCCCAATTATCAGACATACGATGGAGGGCACTGCCACAATTGTTGACACTAGAGCCGGCACTATCTCGGCCAGTGTAGAGCTCTCTAAGTGGTCAACTGGAAAATTCTATAACTCGGACACCGTTGATCACAGGAATTTTTCGCTAAGGAATTTTCGTCTTAGAATTTGACAAGGAATATGCCCACCAATGGTGGTACGAGGGTTCTGGGTCACCCTGTATATATACATACTAGGGGCTTCGCCCCTACGCGCTTCGCGCGCCAACCCCGGTCGGCGCTACGCGCCTCACTTATGGCAAACTTTAGAAGCAATGGCCAAGTCGATATCGCATCGGGCCTATGAAATATCGAGCAATCCATAAAAACACACTTTACCCTTTTTCATTCCTTCATGAGTTGAATTTCGGAAAATCCCCACTCATTCGGTGCCTACATTACGAAAGTAATATGGTCCCCAAATTTCATGTTTCTAAGTCTAGGGGGTTTAGTCTGGGCGTTGATGAGTCAGTCAGGACATCTTTCTTCATATATATATAGATCTATCTATTTTTATTGAATTATCACAGCTATATTTTTATAAATCAAACAAATTTTTCCATATTTTTATCATATTTTTATTTGACGAATGAAACAAATTTTGTACTAATATCCTAACATTTCCATTTATAATTATATATTATCGCAAAATTACACACGATTATATTTATTCGACGTCCATGGTTCTTGAGCTGCTAAAAAAATGTCTGCATGTTTATTATTTATCTATACACAATGTATATAATTACATGTTATTTTAATCCTCTCATCTGCAAATCACATGCGATTTTTTCTCCACTCACCAAACGAACACATGCCATTCGCTGTCTCCAGTGTTTGCAGCTTCTATTTCAGCTGCTTTTACGGCCTCCTAAAGAATTTCATCCGACCCATCATCCTTTTACGAAAAATTGTATACAGTTTCTGTGCAATGATGAAAATCATCCAGTTATACCAGGCTTCTCATTCACCGATTCTGCGCAATTAGTTACTTAATTAGTAATTCATATTGTCATTAATCTTATTACTTTCCATTCTCCAAAATACGTTTAATCGAAAATACTCACGTCGACATCTCGGCACACATCTTGTCATACATACATGCGACTGGTGTCTGCGAGATGTTGTTTTTGTTTTGTTTTCGACACCACACATTACCGCCAACTTCATGCGCTATACTATTATTATTATTATTATCTTTTTTTTCTATAGTTTAATCTGCTTTTCATCTGTTTATTTCGCCGGACAAGATTTTTTTTATTATATATAGAGATATATCTAAGCATTCTGCATTGAAAATGTTGCATGAAAATTCACTTGAAAACTGTGTTGATAAGAGCAGATCTCACGGCATGTCCCTGATCAAGACGGAAATTAGCTGCTGCAAGAGAATATTCTGGCTCCGGCTCTGGTGCATTGTTATCGAGGTCCTTTTCTGGCATTGGCTCGTTCTGTTCGATTGCAATATTGTGCAGTACTGCAGCTGCGACAATGGCAGATAATGTTGTGCGTCGAACAGTTCTTAGTCCGGTAGACAGTGCTGGAAATCTCCGCTTCAAGACACCGAACGTTCTTTCAATGCAATTACGTGTGTCAATGTGTGATGTGTTGTGTAACGCAGTTTTCTTTATTGTAAGATCAAAACCACTACTACGCTACAATTCGACGCTTACTCGTGTTACTTACTTGAATGTTGGGCGCCAGACGCAGATGCGTCGTTTCTTTAACAATATTCTTTACGATACGATAGCGATAACTCAACTAGCTCAGTAACGATAGCCTTAGATAGAGGGGCAGGGTACACCACACAAATTATTATTCAACGATAGTTTCTGAGGTAACATCAATCAATTATTTTATTATACGAAAGTCGATAGTTATTCGAGATCAGTAACAGATTTGGACAGAATTATTAGTACGGTAGATTTCTCGCTTGTCGGAACAGAATTAACGTGTTTTATTACACAAGGTCGGTCATAGGCACGCTAGAGGTGACTCGATATAAAACAATTTATTAGACTCCAGACTCGGTATCACAGAGCGATACTTCGTACCCGAATGCAAAATTATTCTTTCTAGACGCCGCCTAAGCCGATAATTTATTTGCTGCTTTAGCCGACAAAGCTCGATAGTAACGATACAGTTTTAACTCAAGGGCTCGCTAAACTTTACAATTACGATATTCTGAGAAATGGTTAATTTTACAGGGACCGCATGGTCACTCAAAATACGAATTAGTAGAGCAACGTTAACAGAATAAACTGAGAAAGGTGGTATTAACCAAATTACATACGATACGATACTCGATGGTAAGATATTAATTTATCCAGAACGATACTCGACTTACGATACGATATTACGAAACGGAATTATTACCAAATTATGACGGCATCGTCAATATAAACCAGAATTTAACAGGATTAATACTAATTATAACTGTAACGCGAGGCCTAAGGCCCTCGCGGCTATCTTCGCTCAGGGTTCTTCAGGAAAAGTATTTTCTATGATATTCATGCACAATGATAAATATTTAACATACTAAATATACGAAAGCCATACGATAGACAGAAGCAAAAAGCGATAGATAATCAATTATAGCCAAAAAGCGATAGCCAGTCTACGAATTCTGCCAGACTCGAGGCTGTTCGATAAATTAAACAAAAGACGAGCTTCTTAGCTCAAGAACAAATCATACCATACGATACGACAAACTTTTATACGAACGACCTCGTGCCTTCACATAAAGAATCAAGACCTTACCTTAGATGGCTTCAAGATGGACACAAAAATATTTTAAATAAACTCGATAACGATATTTTCGATACTCGATGACGATATTATACGATACTCGATGTACGATACGATAGAGGCGATACGATACACGAAGATACTATGCGATACACGATGAGCAGCGCAGACGGAGCGAAGAGTAGGCCGACTAGCCTACGTATCCTCCTTATATAGGCCTTATTTTCGCTCGTACAGACTTCTGACTGGTCACGTGGGTCATCACCTTCCTAATTGGTCGTCATCGTTTTCGGTAGTTTCGACGGACGCTAGCTGTTGGTGCGATTTACAGGCGAATATAGCGTACCCTTGCCGTTGCTTCTCACCCCTCTTCCTGCCGCCTTCCGTTGGAACTCCCTGGCGCTGGATCCATAAGAAATCTCGCTCGCCAGAGCTACTCATTAATTCTATTAGGCCTTACAATAAAGTCAATCCTGAAGAAGTTAACTTATAACCTCGTGCTGGGCATACTAGGGCCTCGCTCACGACAGAATTCTTCCGGTAGGAACGCTGTAGCGGGAGTTTTCTGGACCAACCCGGCCGCGATAACGGTTTCAGAGACAGTATAGATGTTCGATACCTGCGACAGCTGACAACTCATCAGATGGGAGGCTGCGAGATTACTCTCACATGACCTTATACTCCACCCTCGTTTCAGTAGCGCAGTTGTTGTGGACGGTAGCTTCGTCGGATGACGGGAGGATTTTTTGGTGCTTCACGCACATCCCTGTACTCCGCCAGTCCGAATCGTTGAGAGCAGCAGATCGTCGTGTTCGAGAGGAGGCGTTGACCTTACCGCTTTCTTGGCGGATCAAAGGTTTGCGCGCCGATCGAGGCGTCGATGATGACTCTAGGTGTTGTTGTTTCAGGATGCCGTAGTTTTTCCGGTAGTCCCCACGACGGTGGATGCCTCGTAGACGATGTACATGATTTACAAAAATAAAATAGTGCGTTAATTTAGCCTAATAATTTTTCCTAAATTTTTCCTTTTCCTGGAGGCCCTTGTCTGCGCTACGCATCGCCGTATTTTTCGATAGTGTGCCCTTGTAACGGGTCTTTACGAAATACCACGTTACAGTTGTAATTCTGCTCGGAACGTGTATTGGGATTTAAAATTGGCGTTGGAAGATAGTTTGCACACCGATAGGCACTATCGCCCAAAACAAAACAATTATTAAAATCACCCGCTTGCAACTGGACTCGAAGCATAGACGCATTACAAACTGTGCTATCATGCGTAGAACCTGGCCAGCGAGCATCGATAGTCAAAACTTTTAGATCGGCGTTACACAGAGCTTGCACATTATATGAGAAGTAACCCTTTCTGTTGCGATATAATTCTGCGTTATTACCACCTGGTGATTGGATTCGAATATGGGTTCCATCGACACAGCCAATTGTCGATGGAAACCCATGAATAGTAAGACAGAAGCGTTTTCCTCCCCTCGTCAATCTCGTCTGACTATCAAATATAACTTAATAATTTCGACGAAATTGACTATTTTATTTTAATGCTTCCACTCGACGCGGCCTGGGTCAAAGCTGTCGGCTCGGGATGCTAATTTTTGTTGGGCGACAGTTAATCATCAAAATTAACGAAAACAAAGCATTGGCTAGGCTCTAGTCGATGGGCAAATGATACGTTCATCTATATAGACTCTACTCACAAGGGAGTTCATTTGGGGACCATAGGAAGGAGGATCTAAATATCCAAGAGCAAAGAAAGACAGAGTTGGACGGAATATTCAAGTTTATTCTACTCACAAATTGTTGTCAAAGTCCGACTCTTATATATATATATTTGATGGTCTATCCGATGTGCCAAACACTAATTGTCAAAATTACTTAACAAAGATTATACAATGATAACTACTAATTAGGTAATTACGTAAACAACAAAACGTATAATGATATGAAAATAACGCGAAAGTTACAGACAAATTGATTATACAGAGTGAATTCCTAACGGGTAGACAGGTGAATACCTATTGCGCATGCCTAGGTGCCCGATCGCCGATTGTTTCTCAGTGCGGTCAACCGTCGGAAATATGAAATTTATACATGACAGATCGCGCCGCGATGTATCTAACCCAAAATATTTTTACAGTTTTCTCGAATCGGTAATTTATTATTCGTTCTTATTGATTAAATATAAATAAAGGTTCCGACACAGCGTAGTATATCTTGAACAATTGCAAATGACACGAAATGTTTTATGTATTACAGGTGCTGTTAATTTTTCGTCGAATTTACAAAATTTTGGAAATTATCTTCAGACTGTGATGACTTTTCGCCGCATTTACAATATAATTTAAATTATCTTCCGACTGTGATGATTTTTCATCGCATTTGCAATATATTAGAAATTATCTGTAGCCTGTGAATACGCTTTCATCATGTCTTACAACCCCTCTGTCAAGTGATTAGTTATAGGTTATATTTGCGGTTATAATGAAATCCACGTATCATCGACAATACTGACATAACGATGAAACCTTTTGCTACAAAACCTCTGATTTTATTTGCCGTATCAACAACTTACAAACCATACCCTGCGTAGCGTACGATTTCTTTATACAAAATTAATCAATTGATCGACTCGCATTTTATTATTAATGATTATATGTAACTTTATTCAGGTAAATTATTTACAACAATTATGGTTATTCGAAGCACCTCTGGTGTTGCGTGATCTTTCATGTGTGGTAGAGAAGAGGAAGATATTATTTGAAGTTTGAACTGGGAACTGGGAACTGGGAACTGGAAACTGGAAACTGGGAACTGGGAACTGGGAACTGGGAACTAGGAACGGGAAACTTGGAACTGGATTCTGCAAATTTTTAACAAGGTTAGTCAGTTTGTATCGTTAATTATCTCAACGTAAACAGTCAAGAACTTCCTGCAAGCACATGCAAATACAAAATGACAATACTCAATAAGATTTTTTATGTTATCATTTGACTAATCAAGACTATATGTCTTCCGCGATAGAAGACCAACATCATCTGATATAAATTTGTATCACTCGCCATGACACGGTCACAAGTGTTTCAGTTTATCTATTACAAGTGAATACTTACAAAGTTAATGAAGGAATTTTTCAAATTGTTTCCCCTCCGCTAGGTTGCACTAGCCCAGCCTGTCATAAAATGCAGCACTGGCATTCCTCAATTGCTGCGGGGTGACGCTCGCCAGGACCTCTCGAATTCCGTTCTTCAGGTCTTCAACGTTATTCATTTGCCTTTTGAAGAGTTGGTTCTTCACGTGTCCCCATAAGAAGTAATCCGGAGAAGTGAGGTCCGGCGAGCGTGCAGGCCAGGCTATTGGACCGAATCTACCCAGCCACCTCCCGGGGAACTCCTCATCCAGATATCGCCGCACTGGTAGTGCCGAATGAGCGGGTGCTCCGTCCTGTTGGAAATACATCGGCTGGTCCTGTGTTTCGTAAAAAACAGCTAATTATTCAACAGTATAATGCTCAGCAAGTTGTAGAGTAATGGCGGCTGCGACGACAGGTCTACAAAGAATCTAAAGTATTATATTCCGTTAAGTTAATGTTCGTAATCACTAATTATTTAATTTAAAAATCAATTACATTATCCTCCAGTGCCCGTATCTGCGGCACAACCTGTTGCCGCAGTATTTCTAAATACTGCCCCCAACGAAGGTTTCCTTGTATGAAGATCGGGCCAATGAGCGTCCCTCCGTGTATCCCACACCACACATTTACTTTATGTGGCCACTGCGTGTCCACATCGACCGCCCGATATGGATTATAGGATTTCCGGATACGTACATTCTGCCTATGTGGAGCACTGTACAGCTGTACAGCTGTACAGTGCTCTCGTCCGTGAAGAGAATGCGTCCTGGTAATCCCGGGTCTGCGTTTATTTGCTCCGTCATCTCTTCACAAAATACCATTCTCTGGTAGGGGTCCGCAGCAGTCAGATGCTGCTGTTTATGGTATTTGTAAGACCGACATTTTATTTTGTGTAGCAAAAAGTTTTGGACGGTCGATTGTGCCAATCCCAGTTCCTGCGTAGCAATTCTAGTACTTATTTCATCGTCCTCTTCGCACATTCACAATATCTCCAGCTGATGTTCGAAGCTCAGCTGACGTGTCGGCCGAGGGTGTACAACATTCTGGAGATTCACCGCACCATCTTCTTCCAGCTGTTTTACGGCCTTCAGGATGGTGTTCAATGACGGAATCGGTCGGTGCGGGAATTGAGCGGCAAAATGATCACGTATGCCACGATATGTCACACCAGACCAGTGCTGGTGGGACTACAACAACTTTTCTTGCGCCGTGTATTTATTATACATAATTATATTGATATTTGACAATTTCAAAAAAAAAGAGCACCCCCGAATAGAAATATAATATAACGAAAACAATTAGACGGAATGGCAAAGATGTGCGAAAAGCGCAAGTAATGGACAACAAAAATTAAATAACAAATGTAACGTAACACAAAGAATAATTATGTAATATGAATTAACAACGACAAATATTTAAGAACGATAAATGAATTTGAACTTTGAACTAGTTAAACACAAAGAATTATTATGGAATATAATTTAACAACAACAAATATTAAAGAACGTTAAATGAATTAATACTTTGAACTAGTTAAACATAAATAAATTGCTGAATTAAGGAATATAATTAATGTAAAAATACCAACGATAAACGAAAATAACGAATAAACTAATAGATCTCCCTAAACTCTCAAATATTGCAAGATAATTACGAAAATACACAAAGGCACGATGCTGTGAGGACGCTTACTCGACAATGATATAAATGACTGTTTGCGAATTTTTTGATAATTTCTTAAAATAAACGTTGGTTGCCAAGTAAATTAAAATTGAAAGTCCGAATCAGGTAGCTCGATCTTTCTATCATCAAATACATTATTAAATTTTTCGTATCTGAAATTGAATTAAACAATTGAATATCCATTTAGAAACTTATAAATACCACAAGCAGCAGCATTGGTCCGGTGTGATGTATCGTGGTATACGGGATCATTTTGCGAAGAGGACGATGAAATAAGTACTCGAATTGCTGCGCAGGAACTGGGATTGGCACAATCGACCGTCCAAAACTTTTTGATACACAGAATGAAATGTCGGTCTTATAGATACCATAAACAGCAGCATCTGACTACTGCGGACCCCTATCAGAGAATTGTATTTTGTGAAGAGATGACGGAGCAAATAAACGCAGACCCGGGATTACCAGGACGCATTCTCTTCACGGACGAGAGCACTGTACAGCTGTACAGTGCTCCGAATCGGCAGAATGTCCGTATCCTGAAGTCCTATAATCCATTTAGAGCAATAGATGTGAACACGCAGTGGCCGCATAAAGTCAATGTGTGGTGTGGGATCTACGGAGGGACGCTCATTGGCCCGATCTTCATAGAAGGAAACCTTCGTTGGGGGCAGTATTTAGAAATACTGCGGCAACAGGTTGTGACGCAGATACGGGCACTGGAGGATAATGTAATTGATTTTTAAATTAAATAATTAGTGATTACAAACATTAACTTAACGGAATATAATACTTTCGATTCTTTGTAGACCTGTCGTCGCAGCCGGCATTACTCTACAACTTGCTGAGCATTATACTGTTGAATAATTTGCTGTTTTTTACGAAACACAGGACCAGCCAATGTATTTTCAGCAGGACGGAGCACCCGCTCATTCGGCCCTACCAGTGCGGAGATATCTGGATGAGGAGTTCCCCGGGAGATGGCTGGGTAGATTCTGTCCAATAGCCTGGCCTGCACGCTCGCCGGACCTCACTTCTCCGGATTACTTTTTATGGGGACACGTCACGAACCAGCTATTCAAAAGGCAAATGAATAACGTTGAAGACCTGAAGAACGGAATTCGAGAGGTCCTGGCGAGTGTCACTCCGCAGCAATTAAGGAATGCCAGCGATGCATTTTATGACAGGCTGGGTTATTGCAACCTAGCGGAGGGGAATCAATTCGAAAAATTCCTCCATCAACTTTGTAAGTATTCACTTGTAACAGATAAACTGAAACACTTGTGACCGTGTCATGGCGAGTGATACAAATTTATATCAGATGATGTTGGTCTTCTATCGCGGAAGACATATAGTCTTGATTAGTCAAATGATAACATAAAAAATCTTATTGAGTATTGTCATTTTGTATTTGCATGTGCTTGCAGGAAGTTCTTGACTGTTTACGTTGAGATAATTAACGATACAAACTGACTAACCTTGTTAAAAATTTGCAGAATCCAGTTCCAAGTTTCCCGTTCCTAGTTCCCAGTTCCCAGTTCCCAGTTCCCAGTTCAAACTTCAAATAATATCTTCCTCTTCTCTACCACACATGAAAGATCACGCAACACCAGAGGTGCTTCGAATAACCATAATTGTTGTAAATAATTTACCTGAATAAAGTTACATATAATCATTAATAATAAAATGCGAGTCGATCAATTGATTAATTTTGTATAAAGAAATCGTACGCTACGCAGGGGCTCGATTCCATAACTCTTATCACTGCTATGACTATCATAGAGTGATATGTGTGATAAGTACTTCACGTCGTACGAGTGATACAGCGGAGTGTGTAACCGAAGAGTCGAAGTCGTTTCTGTATTGCCTATCCTCCGTGGTTCTATGTCCCACCCTGACCTGGCAACACTGGACTCATGTCAGTTTCGTTGTGTGCGTGTGTTGTTGAGCGAGACGATTATAGGTTATTCTGTCATTTAAATTTTAATAAATCAGTGGAATTATGGTGTTTAGAAGTGTCCACGTTCCTTGCTGGGTTAGGCCTAACTTAAACATGAACGAGCTGAGGAAATAATTAAGAATCAAGATGACGGCCGGCGAAATAATCAGGTTAGAGGAACGACTTGCAGTACGGGTAAGTTTACGTGTTGATATTGAGGTTATGTCACTGATTTTTTCACCTAAGCAGGTTCAATTCATCCAATTGGACGTCGAATAGTTGGTTTAGAATATGTATATATGAATGAAAATAATAGTCTCTTGAGACGATAATTTATACATGTATATGTGTATCTATTAAACATGCATAACCAATGAATTTTATATAAATAATTTTTCAACAGTTATGCGTACTGTTACGTTATTTCCACTAAAAACGATTTTTAACATTTTTAAGACTTATTCGCTACGATTGCAATAACAACATTCCGAGGAAGTGCCTGTGTCTGGATGTAAAGGAACACTGGGACGAGAGACATCAACTGCAACACTGGTTTTTTTTCGAGCCTAAAATACATCAGTGGGTGCACCAGCTATGTAGCAGTATCTTTCAAACCAAAACGAACATGAATTAACGGTCAAGCTTATTGCACAGAAAGGACTCGAAAAGAAAATCCAAAAGGTTGGTTTCCTTAACGCAGCATTTAGATTTTAAATTGTACCTCTATAAAGTTCCAATACTTGAGTTTTGTTAATATATTGCTGTAAATCCAAATATTTATAAAATATGTTTATATTGTCATTTAAATATTCGCTATTTTAGATGTCAGCGACGCATTACGGTCGGCAAACTTCTACATTATTACATTTATTCTGGAATAATTTTCTAGTAGTGAGAGAGATGTATAATTTATATATGTATATGTGTATCTATTATACATACTAGAGTGTTTCAAAGAAAACAATTTTTTTTTTTCAGAATAAACGACTGCACAGTGATAAAGAAGACCTTTTCTTGGATGAAATTGAACGCTCTATAAAAAAGGACTGATGAAAAATTTGCGTAAAAACCTATCTGACATTTTGAGCAGGGTAATCAATATTATCGACTCAAAAACAATAATCTGTAAATTTTTAACATAAGTTGATCTAACAATTATATTATATATTATACAAAATTTATGATTAAATTCTATCATACATTTGTAATGCACCTGATTTTTTTATTAATGATCAATAAAATTAATCATTCATTATTATTTATTGTTGATTAACCTATATAATAAAATTCGATTACCTTAAATAGAAGATTAGATAAAGTCATTCAAAATATAGATTTTATTGCTACATAAAAATAGTTGAAATAATAGGCAATCATTAAACAAAACAACAATGCTACAAATACCCTTAACTACCCATGTTTGATGACCAATAGTTATGCCAATCGCTATTCTGATTTTTCAAACAACTTAACCAACTAACTGCGAAAAAACGAAGATGAACGACGAGTAAGTGAAAATATATTATAAAATATTATATATAATATAATATTTATATTACCTTTATAATATAATTTTTATATTACCTTTCCGGAATCTTGATTCTAAGTACTAACTGTAGATCCGGGATTGTTAAAATATTATAAAATATTATATTATTGATATACTTTTTTTAATTTACGTGTATACAAAAATGATATTTGAATGCGCCTCTTGGTAGAAAGAAATTACGCAGCCGATCTAATCCTCAACAAATAGAGGGGCTGCTGGAATTTATGCAACAGCATAAAAATTTCGCAAACAATAAATTTAATGGGCCTCACGGCGTACAGACTGCTAGACAGCTGTGGAATGATCTAGCGGATCTCTTGAATGAGATTGGATCATACAAGGACGTCAAAGGATGGCAGAAGGTAGGTCTTGTGGTCTTGCTAATTACACAAAGTATAATTGAATGAATTAAGTACATGATTATTAAAACATTTCATAATAATTCATATAACTTTATCTTATTATTCGATTGCTTAATCACTATTCATTACTTGAATTATTATTAATAATTTAATCATTCAATCATTATAAACAATGATTTCATCCAAAAAATTTAGTGCTGATGTCTCAGCTGAGACTAAACTGATAACTTTTAATAATACTAATGATAATAATAATAATAATAATAATAATAATAATAATAATAATAATAATAATAATAATAATGATCATAATAATAATACTAATACTAAATGATACGTCTTTTACTATCTCATTGTATCTACATTATCTCAATCCTATCTTATTTGAATATTCTATCAAATTATAATTCATGAATATGAAGTAAAAAGTATGAACTTGTATGTATATTGAAAATTAAGAATTAATTTAGCGTTTAATTCATCTTCGACTGTTATATATATAGGCTTGGGCTGATTTGAAGCGGAAAGTGCGAGCGCGGTATGCAGAGTATTCTAGAAAAATTTGTGCAACCGGCAATGATTCGCCGCCGCTTCCTCTCAGTGACGAGGACGACATTATACTCGCCATAATTGGCACTCAATTCATGGGCATCCCTGATGTCGACGAAGATGGTATTCCACCATCGCCAAGACCATCTTCAACCACATTGAAGCGACCAGGATCACCACTACTTTCGTCGTCTTTCTCGCAGCAAAAACCTTGCTTGAATCCCAAACCATCGCCAAAAGTTTTGCACAAAGTCAATGATTCTGCTATTGAAAAACGTGAGTAAACTAGTGGTTAATAATCATGGGTTTCAATGATAAGATAGATATTTGTTTTGTGGCCTATTGAAAGGGTTCGTCGACAATTTATCAAAATTCAGAAGGTCCAGTTACAAAGTCGCACATCAAATTGGTATGCTGTATAGTGGTGTTGGTGTTTCTTCCATGAAATAAAATTATTCTCACTACAGGTCCTAACGGTTTAGAACATAGCCCACATGCGGGTCCAACAGCGCAGGTAACGAGTGCAAGCGTAAAGAGGCTATCGTCGAATTTACTGAAACGTAAGTGTTTCCATAAATCGTAGCTGTGGGTAATATCTGTAGTTGATAATCTGTTATGAAGTGTAGCCTCCCGTTTTATCTGTGATTAACCTATTCATTTTTTATGGTTGATTGTAGTTTTCAACAATCCGTCACAGTATGTATTATACATTATATTACAGGCATGATTACAGGCAATGACTTTCGCCCGAGTACTTCGGTGGTTCTGGACGCAACCGCCGAACATACCACTGCATTGCAGGATATGAAACAGGAGCTGATGAATCTCAATACCGGCTTAGAAAACCTCACTGCAGTAATAGAAAAGGGCTTCAATACCCTTGCGAATTGCTTTTCTCTGTATAAAAAAGTTGATATTGAATCAGATGTAAGTTATCAAGTTGTCAAGTATACTAAATACCGAATTTTTTCTAACAAAGAGGCATTCGATTCTGTACTGCTTGTGTCTCAAAGAGCTAAACAATAGATCTTTGGGTTTATCATGAAATTGAACTCGCATTTTCATTTTTTTCAGGATGATGATTAGCAATATTGAGAGTAACCACGAGGATTACTTTGACCCGCTTGAGCCTATGTGTTTTCAATTAAAAAAAAAAAAAAAAAAAACATTGTTCATTAATTATTATAAAATATGAAATTTAGGCATCAAGTAATGAATATGTATGTTTATAAAATAATTTCACTATCCATATTTCACTTACATAAATAGATTATCGAAACCATATTTTTGTTCGTTGTTTGATTCATCATACCCTAATTAACTTTAGTATTAAAATTGATAATTACATTATTATCGCCTCTCTCCCATCTACAGCTCTTCCTGTTCTGTCTTTATCTTGCTCACTTTCTTCAACCTTAATCCTTCCTATCACCTTCTTTTCGTTTCTCCATTCCTCAGCAGCCATATTGCCCTTAGTAATTTTTATTCTGTGCAACCCAAGTTTGTAACAAGTGAATTTTTGAAACAGTTGAAGATACAAAATTGCGTGATAAAATATTTTTTGAGGTTGTTTGAAATCGACAATATATATTTGTTCAAAATAAACACTATATACAGAGATGTTTAATTTGCTGATACAAAATGCTCAGTGGGAGGACGCTGATATACAAAGGTGGCGTCAATTCAAGATACGTCGAAGAGCAATTCGAGACACGAGCAACCCATTCGACCTACCAGAGTCCCGATTCAAACAATTATATCGGTGCGTATAATTTTAATATTGATATACAATGAATGTTTTTAACGAACGTGATTCATTTACCATTATGCAAAAAAAAATTGGTAGTACATCTCTTGTTCAACGTCTGCAGGATGCCACAAGTGCTGGCAATTGAATTAGTGGATATGTTGGAACCACAATTGAGGAACACTCGCGTATCTGGAATACCTCCAGTATTACAAGTACTAGCGATCATACGCTTCTATGCTGAAGGTGGTTACCAGAAAGGTGTAGGTCAGGATGTTAACCATCAAATTAGCCAAACGATGGTGAGCAGATGCCTCCATAGGGTCACAGACGCCCTGATAAGTTTTTCTGAAAATTATATTAGGTTTCCACAAAATGTAAACGATAGGCAAAGAATTCAGGAAAGGTGAAGATGCTTTGATTCAACATTACGTTATACAAGGCGTGACTGATTCTGATTAAAAGTAAATAGAACCTCAATTTTTATGGATGAATACAGATTCGAGATGAGGATTGGCTTCCCAGGTGTATTGGGTGCAATAGACTGCACACACATAGCAATTTTTACACCCCAGATGCACGAAGAGGCTTACGTTAATTACAAAAGGTTCCATTCATTGAATGTTCAAATGGTAACGTGCCTTACTTCGCATTGAATGCAATAGTGATACCTTATTAATTAATTATCATGAAATGAAAAGAATCGCCATATACCTTTTAATCATTAACTTTCAATCTAACTCTATATGTGACGAATTCTATTCTGTGAATATTTTATAGTATTTTCAATAATTACATGTATTTGTTAGGTCATGAAAAATACCTGTACGGATGCTGTTCTATTTTTTTGAATTTTATACACAGATTTGTGATATGGAATTGAACATTCTGAACATTAAAATTTGCCCGGGATCTACGAACGATAGATTCATATGGGGGAATAGTCGGGTCAAGGGTTTAATGGAGGAAATGCGTTTAAATGAACAGCTTGTAAGAGATGAGGGCAAATATTACTTGATTGGTATGTATTCACTTATGATTTTACACGTACATACAGGTTGACATGTATCTAGTCAACGTATGTATGTATCAAGATATTATACATCATTCAAAAAAATCAATCTAAGAAAGGTTTCCGAAGTTGGAGTTATCCTCACTTCTTATTGAATAAACATATGCTGTTGATAAATTTCAGAATCATCGTCATCAAAATGAAAATGCGAATTCAATGTCATATGTCTCGGATGGGTTTCAGGCGATGGCGGTTATACACTGTCAACAATTTTATTGACACCCATTCCGAGGGCTGCTCCAGATTCACCTGAGGAGAGATTTTCAAACGCTCTAACACACACCCGGTACAAAATTGAACATCTGTTCGGCGTTCTTAAAGCAACATGGAGATGCCTGAGACGAGATAGGGTACTGCATTACGATCCTACGACAGCTGGTCAAATTGTACGTGCTTGTGGAGTGTTACACAACTTCTTGAGAAATCACGGGTATTCGCGCTTCCATTACATTGCACAGCTCAATAAAAGAAATCTTTTTTTATATGTATAGAATATAAATATATTGTTTTAATATACAGATATCCACTGCCAGATATAGAACTAGATGAATTCGAAAGACCAGGTCCCGGAGATCATGACCCACGTGGCAGAGACTACGCTGCT